>JAINEB010000035.1:3600000-4307500 GCA_022840565.1 Eubasilissa regina | reverse complement strand
CACTTTTTAAAAAGTATGGACCAAGTTTCTAAAACTTTGGACCACGTTATAAAAAATATGGACGACGTTTCTAAATTTTCAGTTTACACTTCACAAACGTCGGTTCAAAAGTAAACAGTAAATTCGAAAAGTATTATTATTTCTTTACATAACATTAGATAACCTAACAAGATCCAACATTATTATCGAAAAATGAAAATCGCTACCGATATTATTTCCCGATGTACACTATTTCATTATCCAAAAATTCCGGTCCACAACTGCAAAATTTTGGTCCAGGTATTAAAATATTGGACCACGTTTCTAAAATTATGGACCACGTTATTTAATCTTTGGACCACATATAAAAAACGTTGGACCACGTTCTAAAAATTATGGACCAAGTTTTTTAATCCTTGGACCACGTTATAAAAACTATGTATGACGTTCCTAAAACATAAGTTCACATTTCAATAGCGTCGGTTCAAAACTTTTGAATACAAACAGTTCGTTTCTAAAAGTGTTTATTTAATTTCATTACGTAACCTAAGATAACCCTACGAGATACAACATTATTATCCAAAAATGAAAATCGCTACCGATATTATTTACCTATGTACAATCTTTCATTATCCAAAAATTCCGGTCCACAAATGCAAAATTTTGGACCAGGTATAAAAATATTGAACAACATTTCTAATATTATGGACCACGTTAGTTAATCTTTGGACCACATATAAAAAACGTTGGACCACTTACTAAAAACTATGGACCAAGTTTCTTAAACTTTGGACCACGTTATAAAAAATATGGACGACGTTTCTAACTTTTCAGTTTACACTTCACAAACGTCGGTTCAAAAGTAAACAGTAAATTCGAAAAGTATAATTATTTCTTTACATAACATTAGATAACCTAACAAGATCCAACATTATTATCCAAAAATGAAAATCGCTACCGATATTATTTCCCGACGTACACTATTTCATTATCCAAAAATTCCGGTCCACAACTGCAAAATTTTGGTCCAGGTATTAAAATATTGGACCACGTTTCTAAAATTATGGACCACGTTATTTAATCTTTAGACCATATATAAAAAACGTTGGACCACGTTCTAAAAATTATGGACCAAGTTTTTTAATCCTTGGACCACGTTATAAAAACTATGTATGACGTTCCTAAAACATAAGTTTACATTTCAAAAGCGTCGGTTCAAAACTTTTGAATACAAACAGTTCGTTTCTAAAAGTGTTTTTTTAATTTCATTACGTAACCTAAGATAACCCTACGAGATACAACATTATTATCTAAATATGAAAATCGCTACCGATATTATTTACCTATGTACAATCTTTCATTATACAAAAATTCCAGTCCACAACTGCAAAATTTTGGACCAGGTATTAAAATGTTGAACCACGTTTCTAATATTTTGGACCGCGTTACTTAATATTTGGACCAGATATAAAAAACGTTGGACCACTTTTTAAAAAGTATGGACCAAGTTTCTAAAACTTTGGACCACGTTATAAAAAATATGGACGACGTTTCTAAATTTTCAGTTTACACTTCACAAACGTCGGTTCAAAAGTAAACAGTAAATTCGAAAAGTATTATTATTTCTTTACATAACATTAGATAACCTAACAAGATCCAACATTATTATCCAAAAATGAAAATCGCTACCGATATTATTTCCCGATGTACACTATTTCATTATCCAAAAATTCCGGTCCACAACTGCAAAATTTTGGTCCAGGTATTAAAATATTGGACCACGTTTCTAAAATTATGGACCACGTTATTTAATCTTTGGACCACATATAAAAAACGTTGGACCACGTTCTAAAAATTATGGACCAAGTTTTTTAATCCTTGGACCACGTTATAAAAACTATGTATGACGTTCCTAAAACATAAGTTCACATTTCAATAGCGTCGGTTCAAAACTTTTGAATACAAACAGTTCGTTTCTAAAAGTGTTTATTTAATTTCATTACGTAACCTAAGATAACCCTACGAGATACAACATTATTATCCAAAAATGAAAATCGCTACCGATATTATTAACCTATGTACAATCTTTCATTATCCAAAAATTCCAGTCCACAATTGCAAAATTTTGGACCAGGTATTAAAATGTTGAACCACGTTTCTAATATTTTGGACCGCGTTACTTAATATTTGGACCAGACATAAAAAACGTTGGACCAATTTTTAAAAACTATGGACCAAGTTTCTAAAACTTTGGACCACGTTATAAAAAATATGGACGACGTTTCTAAAACTTCAGTTTACATTTCAAAAACGTCGGTTCAAAAGTAAACTGTTAATTTGAAAAGTAAAATTGTTATTTCTTTACATAACATAAGATAACCCAACAACATACAACTTTATTATCAAAAAATGAAAATTGCTACCGATATTAATAGCCGATGTAGACTGTTTCATTATCCAAAAATTCCGGTCCACAAATGCAAAATTTTGGACAAGGTATTAAAATATTGAACAACATTTCTAATATTATGGACCACGTTATTTATTCTTTGGACCACATATAAAAACGTTGGACCACTTACTAAAAACTATGGACCAAGTTTCTAAAACTTTGGACCACGTTATAAAAAATATGGACGACGTTTCTAAATTTTCAGTTTACACTTCACAAACGTCGGTTCAAAAGTAAACAGTAAATTCGAAAAGTATTATTATTTCTTTACATAACATTAGATAACCTAACAAGATCCAACATTATAATCCAAAAATGAAAATCGCTACCGATATTATTTCCCGATGTACACTATTTCATTATCCAAAAATTCCGGTCCACAACTGCAAAATTTTGGTCCAGGTATTAAAATATTGGACCACGTATCTAAAATTATGGACCACGTTATTTAATCTTTGGACCACATATAAAAAACGTTGGACCACGTTCTAAAAATTATGGACCAAGTTTTTTAATCGTTGGACCACGTTATAAAAACTATGTATGACGTTCCTAAAACATAAGTTTACATTTCAAAAGCGTCGGTTTAAAACTTTTGAATACAAACAGTTCGTTTCTAAAAGTGTTTTTTTAATTTCATTACGTAACCTAAGATAACCCTACGAGATACAACATTATTTTCCAAAAATGAAAATCGCTACCGATATTATTTACCTATGTACAATCTTTCATTATCCAAAAATTCCAGTCCACAACTGCAAAATTTTGGACCAGGTATTAAAATGTTGAACCACGTTTCTAATATTTTGGACCGGGTTACTTAATATTTGGACCAGATATAAAAAAAGTTGGACCACTTTTTAAAAACTATGGACCAAGTTTCTAAAACTTTGGACCACGTTATAAAAAATATGGACGACGTTTCTAAAACTTCAGTTTACACTTCAAAAACGTCGGTTCAAAAGTAAACAGTTAATTTGAAAAGTATAATTGTTATTTCTTTACATAACATAAGATAACCCAACAACATCCAACTTTATTATCAAAAAATGAAAATTGCTACCGATATTAATAGCCGATGTAGACTGTTTCATTATCCAAAAATTCCGGTCCACAAATGCAAAATTTTGGACCAGGTATTAAAATATTGAACAACATTTCTAATATTATGGACCACGTTAGTTAATATTTGGACCAGATATAAAAAACGTTGGACCACTTACTAAAAACTATGGACCAAGTTTCTTAAACTTTGGACCACGTTATAAAAAATATGGACAACGTTTCTAAATTTTCAGTTTACACTTCACAAACGTCGGTTCAAAAGTAAACAGTAAATTCTAAAAGTATTATTATTTCTTTACATAGCAAACCTAACAAGATCCAACATTATTATCCAAAAAAGAAAATCGCTACCGATATTATTTCCCGATGTACACTATTTCATTATTCAAAAATTCCGGTCCACAACTGCAAAATTTTGGTCCAGGTATTAAAATATTGGACCACGTTTCTAAAATTATGGACCACGTTATTTAATCTTTGGACCACATATAAATAACGTTGGACCACGTTCTAAAAATTATGGACCAAGTTTTTTAATCCTTGGAACACGTTATAAAAACTATGTATGACGTTCCTAAAACATAAGTTTACATTTCAAAAGCGTCGGTTCAAAACTTTTGAATACAAACAGTTCGTTTCTAAAAGTGTTTTTTAATTTCATTACGTAACCTAAGATAACCCTACGAGATACAACATTATTTTCCAAAAATGAAAATCGCTACCGATATTATTTACCTATGTACAATCTTTCATTATCCAAAAATTCCAGTCCACAACTGCAAAATTTTGGACCAGGTATTAAAATGTTGAACCACGTTTCTAATATTTTGGACCGGGTTACTTAATATTTGGACCAGATATAAAAAAAGTTGGACCACTTTTTAAAAACTATGGACCAAGTTTCTAAAACTTTGGACCACGTTATAAAAAATATGGACGACGTTTCTAAAACTTCAGTTTACACTTCAAAAACGTCGGTTCAAAAGTAAACAGTTAATTTGAAAAGTAAAATTGTTATTTCTTTACATAACATAAGATAACCCAACAACATCCAACTTTATTATCAAAAAATGAAAATTGCTACCGATATTAATAGCTGATGTAGACTGTTTCATTATCCAAAAATTCCGGTCCACAAATGCAAAATTTTCGACCAGGTATTAAAATATTGAACTACATTTCTAATATTATGGACCACGTTAGTTAATATTTGGACCAGATATAAAAAACGTTGGACCACTTACTAAAAACTATGGACCAAGTTTCTTAAACTTTGGACCACGTTATAAAAAATATGGACGACGTTTCTAAATTTTCAGTTTACACTTCACAAACGTCGGTTCAAAAGTAAACAGTAAATTCGAAAAGTATTATTATATCTTTACATAACAAACCTAACAAGATCCAACATTATTATCCAAAAATGAAAATCGCTACCGATATTATTTCCCGATGTACAATCATTCATTATCCAAAAATTCCAGTCCACAACTGCAAAATTTTGAACCAGGTATTAAAATGTTGAACCTCGTTTCTAATATTTTGGACCGCGTTACTTAATATTTGAACCAGATATAAAAAACGTTGGACCACTTTTTAAAAAATATGGACCAAGTTTCTAAAACTTTGGACCACGTTATAAAAAATATGGACGACGTTTCTAAAACTTCAGTTTACACTTCAAAAACGTTGGTTCAAAAGTAAACAGTTAATTTGAAAAGTATAATTGTTATTTCTTTACATAAGATAAGATAACCCAACAACATCCAACTTTATTATCAAAAAATGAAAATTGCTACCGATATTAATAGCCGATGTAGACTATTTCATTATCCAAAAATTCCGGTCCACAACTGCAAAATTTTGGTCCAGGTATTAAAATATTGGACCATGTTTCTAAAATTATGGATCACGTTATTTAATCTTTGGACCACATATAAAAAACGTTGGACCACGTTCTAAAAATTATGGACCAAGTTTTTTAATCCTTGGACCACGTTATAAAAACTATGTATGACGTTCCTTATACATAAGTTTACATTTCAAAAGCGTCGGTTCAAAACTTTTGAATACAAACATTTCGTTTCTAAAAGTGTTTTTTTAATTTCATTACGTAATCTAAGATAACCCTACGAGATACAACATTATTATCCAAAAATGAAAATCGCTACCGATATTATTTACCTATGTACAATCTTTCATTATCCAAAAATTCCAGTCCACAACTGCAAAATTTCGGACCAGGTATTAAAATGTTGAACCACGTTTCTAATATTTTGGACCGCGTTACTTAATATTTGGACCAGATATAAAAAACGTTGGACCACTTTTTAAAAACTATGGACCAAGTATCTTAAACTTTGGACCACGTTATAAAAAATATGGCCGACGTTTCTAAATTTTCTGTTTACACTTCACAAACGTCGGTTCAAAAGTAAACAGTAAATTCGAAAAGTATTATTATTTCTTTACATAACATTAGATAACCTAACAAGATCCAACATTATTTTCCAAAAATGAAAATCGCTACCGATATTATTTCCCGATGTACACTATTTCATTATCCAAAAATTCCGGTCCACAACTGCAAAATGTTGGTCCAGGTATTAAAATATTGGACCACGTTTCTAAAATTATGGCCCACGTTATTTAATCTTTGGACCACATATAAAAAACGTTGGACCACGTTCTAAAAATTATGGACCAAGTTTTTTAATCCTTGGACCACGTTATTAAAACTATGTATGACGTTCCTAAAACATATGTTTACATTTCAAAAGCGTCGGTTCAAAACTTTTGAATACAAACAGTTCGTTTCTAAAAGTGTTTTTTTAATTTCATTACGTAACCTAAGATAACCCTACGAGATACAACATTATTATCCAAAAATGAAAATCGCTACCGATATTATTAACCTATGTACAATCTTTCATTATCTAAAAATTCCAGTCCACAACTGCAAAATTTTGGTCCAGGTTTCTAAAATATTGGACCACGTTTCTAAAATTATGAACCACGTTATTTAATCTTTGGACCACATATAAAAAACGTTGGACCACGTTCTAAAAATTATGGACCAAGTTTTTTAATCCTTGGACCACGTTATAAAAACTATGTATGACGTTCCTAAAACATAAGTTTACATTTCAAAAGCGTCGGTTCAGAACTTTTGAATACAAACAGTTCGTTTCTAAAAGTGTTTTTTTAATTTCATTACGTAACCTAAGATAACCCTACGAGATACAACATTATTATCCAAAAATGAAAATCGCTACCGATATTATTTCCCGATGTACACTATTTCATTATCCAAAAATTCCGGTCCACAACTGCAAAATTTTGGTCCAGGTATTAAAATATTGGACCACGTTTCTAAAATTATGGACCACGTTATTTAATCTTTGGACCACATATAAAAAACGTTGGACCACGTTCTAAAAATTATGGACCAAGTTTTTTAATCCTTGGAACACGTTATAAAAACTATGTATGACGTTCCTAAAACATAAGTTTACATTTCAAAAGCGTCGGTTCAAAACTTTTGAATACAAACAGTTCGTTTCTAAAAGTGTTTTTTTAATTTCATTACGTAACCTAAGATAACCCTACGAGATACAACATTATTATCCAAAAATGAAAATCGCTACGGATATTATTTACCTATGTACAATCTTTCATTATCCAAAAATTCCAGTCCACAATTGCAAAATTTTGGACCAGGTATTAAAATGTTGAACCACGTTTCTAATATTTTGGACCGCGTTACTTAATATTTGGACCAGATATAAAAAACGTTGGACCACTTTTTAAAAACTATGGAACAAGTTTCTAAAACTTTGGACCACGTTATAAAAATTATGGACGACGTTTCTAAAACTTCAGTTTACATTTCAAAAACGTCGGTTCAAAAGTAACCAGTTAATTTGAAAAGTAAAATTGTTATTTCTTTACATAACATAAGATAACCCAACAACATACAACTTTATTATCAAAAAATGAAAATTGCTACCGATATTAATAGCCGATTTAGACTGTTTCATTATCCAAAAATTCCGGTCCACAAATGCAAAATTTTGGACCAGGTATTAAAATATTGAACAACATTTCTAATATTATGGACCACGTTAGTTAATCTTTGGACCACATATAAAAAACGTTGGACCACGTTCTATAAATTATGGACCAAATTTTTTAATCCTTGGACCACGTTATAAAAACTATGTATGACGTTCCTAAAACATAAGTTTACATTTCAAAAGCGTCGGTTCAAAACTTTTGAATACAAACAGTTCGTTTCTAAAAGTGTTTTTTTAATTTCATTACGTAACCTAAGATAACCCTACGAGATACAACATTATTATCCAAAAAAGAAAATCGCTACCGATATTATTTACCTATGTACAATCTTTCATTATCCAAAAATTCCAGTCCACAATTGCAAAATTTTGGACCAGGTATTAAAATGTTGAACCACGTTTCTAATATTTTGGACCGCGTTACTTAATGTTTGGACCAGATATAAAAAACGTTGGACCACTTTTTAAAAACTATGGACCAAGTTTCTAAAACTTTGGACCACGTTATAAAATATATGGACGACGTTTCTTAATTTTCAGTTTACACTTCACAAACATCGGTTCAAAAGTAAACAGTAAATTCGAAAAGTATTATTATTTCTTTACATAACATTAGATAACCTAACAAGATCCAACATTATTATCCAAAAATGAAAATCGCTACCGATATTATTTCCCGATGTACACTATTTCATTATCCAAAAATTCCGGTCCACAACTGCAAAATTTTGGTCCAGGTATTAAAATATTGGACCACGTTTCTAAAATTATGGACCACGTTATTTAATCTTTGGACCACATATAAAAAACGTTGGACCACGTTCTAAAAATTATGGACCAAGTTTTTTAATCCTTGGAACACGTTATAAAAACTATGTATGACGTTCCTAAAACATAAGTTTACATTTCAAAAGCGTCGGTTCAAAACTTTTGAATACAAACAGTTCGTTTCTAAAAGTGTTTTTTTAATTTCATTACGTAACCTAAGATAACCCTACGAGATACAACATTATTATCCAAAAATGAAAATCGCTACCGATATTATTTACCTATGTACAATCTTTCATTATCCAAAAATTCCAGTCCACAATTGCAAAATTTTGGACCAGGTATTAAAATGTTGAACCACGTTTCTAATATTTTGGACCGCGTTACTTAATATTTGGACCAGATATAAAAAACGTTGGACCACTTTTTAAAAAGTATGGACCAAGTTTCTAAAACTTTGGACCACGTTATAAAAAATATGGACGACGTTTCTAAATTTTCAGTTTACACTTCACAAACGTCGGTTCAAAAGTAAACAGTAAATTCGAAAAGTATTATTATTTCTTTACATAACATTAGATAACCTAACAAGATCCAACATTATTATCGAAAAATGAAAATCGCTACCGATATTATTTCCCGATGTACACTATTTCATTATCCAAAAATTCCGGTCCACAACTGCAAAATTTTGGTCCAGGTATTAAAATATTGGACCACGTTTCTAAAATTATGGACCACGTTATTTAATCTTTGGACCACATATAAAAAACGTTGGACCACGTTCTAAAAATTATGGACCAAGTTTTTTAATCCTTGGACCACGTTATAAAAACTATGTATGACGTTCCTAAAACATAAGTTCACATTTCAATAGCGTCGGTTCAAAACTTTTGAATACAAACAGTTCGTTTCTAAAAGTGTTTATTTAATTTCATTACGTAACCTAAGATAACCCTACGAGATACAACATTATTATCCAAAAATGAAAATCGCTACCGATATTATTTACCTATGTACAATCTTTCATTATCCAAAAATTCCGGTCCACAAATGCAAAATTTTGGACCAGGTATAAAAATATTGAACAACATTTCTAATATTATGGACCACGTTAGTTAATCTTTGGACCACATATAAAAAACGTTGGACCACTTACTAAAAACTATGGACCAAGTTTCTTAAACTTTGGACCACGTTATAAAAAATATGGACGACGTTTCTAACTTTTCAGTTTACACTTCACAAACGTCGGTTCAAAAGTAAACAGTAAATTCGAAAAGTATAATTATTTCTTTACATAACATTAGATAACCTAACAAGATCCAACATTATTATCCAAAAATGAAAATCGCTACCGATATTATTTCCCGACGTACACTATTTCATTATCCAAAAATTCCGGTCCACAACTGCAAAATTTTGGTCCAGGTATTAAAATATTGGACCACGTTTCTAAAATTATGGACCACGTTATTTAATCTTTAGACCATATATAAAAAACGTTGGACCACGTTCTAAAAACTATGGACCAAGTTTCTAAAACTTTGGACCACGTTATAAAAACTATGTATGACGTTCCTAAAACATAAGTTTACATTTCAAAAGCGTCGGTTCAAAACTTTTGAATACAAACAGTTCGTTTCTAAAAGTGTTTTTTTAATTTCATTACGTAACCTAAGATAACCCTACGAGATACAACATTATTATCTAAATATGAAAATCGCTACCGATATTATTTACCTATGTACAATCTTTCATTATACAAAAATTCCAGTCCACAACTGCAAAATTTTGGACCAGGTATTAAAATGTTGAACCACGTTTCTAATATTTTGGACCGCGTTACTTAATATTTGGACCAGATATAAAAAACGTTGGACCACTTTTTAAAAAGTATGGACCAAGTTTCTAAAACTTTGGACCACGTTATAAAAAATATGGACGACGTTTCTAAATTTTCAGTTTACACTTCACAAACGTCGGTTCAAAAGTAAACAGTAAATTCGAAAAGTATTATTATTTCTTTACATAACATTAGATAACCTAACAAGATCCAACATTATTATCCAAAAATGAAAATCGCTACCGATATTATTTCCCGATGTACACTATTTCATTATCCAAAAATTCCGGTCCACAACTGCAAAATTTTGGTCCAGGTATTAAAATATTGGACCACGTTTCTAAAATTATGGACCACGTTATTTAATCTTTGGACCACATATAAAAAACGTTGGACCACGTTCTAAAAATTATGGACCAAGTTTTTTAATCCTTGGACCACGTTATAAAAACTATGTATGACGTTCCTAAAACATAAGTTCACATTTCAATAGCGTCGGTTCAAAACTTTTGAATACAAACAGTTCGTTTCTAAAAGTGTTTATTTAATTTCATTACGTAACCTAAGATAACCCTACGAGATACAACATTATTATCCAAAAATGAAAATCGCTACCGATATTATTAACCTATGTACAATCTTTCATTATCCAAAAATTCCAGTCCACAATTGCAAAATTTTGGACCAGGTATTAAAATGTTGAACCACGTTTCTAATATTTTGGACCGCGTTACTTAATATTTGGACCAGACATAAAAAACGTTGGACCAATTTTTAAAAACTATGGACCAAGTTTCTAAAACTTTGGACCACGTTATAAAAAATATGGACGACGTTTCTAAAACTTCAGTTTACATTTCAAAAACGTCGGTTCAAAAGTAAACTGTTAATTTGAAAAGTAAAATTGTTATTTCTTTACATAACATAAGATAACCCAACAACATACAACTTTATTATCAAAAAATGAAAATTGCTACCGATATTAATAGCCGATGTAGACTGTTTCATTATCCAAAAATTCCGGTCCACAAATGCAAAATTTTGGACAAGGTATTAAAATATTGAACAACATTTCTAATATTATGGACCACGTTATTTATTCTTTGGACCACATATAAAAACGTTGGACCACTTACTAAAAACTATGGACCAAGTTTCTAAAACTTTGGACCACGTTATAAAAAATATGGACGACGTTTCTAAATTTTCAGTTTACACTTCACAAACGTCGGTTCAAAAGTAAACAGTAAATTCGAAAAGTATTATTATTTCTTTACATAACATTAGATAACCTAACAAGATCCAACATTATAATCCAAAAATGAAAATCGCTACCGATATTATTTCCCGATGTACACTATTTCATTATCCAAAAATTCCGGTCCACAACTGCAAAATTTTGGTCCAGGTATTAAAATATTGGACCACGTATCTAAAATTATGGACCACGTTATTTAATCTTTGGACCACATATAAAAAACGTTGGACCACGTTCTAAAAATTATGGACCAAGTTTTTTAATCGTTGGACCACGTTATAAAAACTATGTATGACGTTCCTAAAACATAAGTTTACATTTCAAAAGCGTCGGTTTAAAACTTTTGAATACAAACAGTTCGTTTCTAAAAGTGTTTTTTTAATTTCATTACGTAACCTAAGATAACCCTACGAGATACAACATTATTTTCCAAAAATGAAAATCGCTACCGATATTATTTACCTATGTACAATCTTTCATTATCCAAAAATTCCAGTCCACAACTGCAAAATTTTGGACCAGGTATTAAAATGTTGAACCACGTTTCTAATATTTTGGACCGGGTTACTTAATATTTGGACCAGATATAAAAAAAGTTGGACCACTTTTTAAAAACTATGGACCAAGTTTCTAAAACTTTGGACCACGTTATAAAAAATATGGACGACGTTTCTAAAACTTCAGTTTACACTTCAAAAACGTCGGTTCAAAAGTAAACAGTTAATTTGAAAAGTATAATTGTTATTTCTTTACATAACATAAGATAACCCAACAACATCCAACTTTATTATCAAAAAATGAAAATTGCTACCGATATTAATAGCCGATGTAGACTGTTTCATTATCCAAAAATTCCGGTCCACAAATGCAAAATTTTGGACCAGGTATTAAAATATTGAACAACATTTCTAATATTATGGACCACGTTAGTTAATATTTGGACCAGATATAAAAAACGTTGGACCACTTACTAAAAACTATGGACCAAGTTTCTTAAACTTTGGACCACGTTATAAAAAATATGGACGACGTTTCTAAATTTTCAGTTTACACTTCACAAACGTCGGTTCAAAAGTAAACAGTAAATTCGAAAAGTATTATTATATCTTTACATAACAAACTTAACAAGATCCAACATTATTATCCAAAAATGAAAATCGCTACCGATATTATTTCCCGATGTACAATCATTCATTATCCAAAAATTCCAGTCCACAACTGCAAAATTTTGAACCAGGTATTAAAATGTTGAACCTCGTTTCTAATATTTTGGACCGCGTTACTTAATATTTGAACCAGATATAAAAAACGTTGGACCACTTTTTAAAAAATATGGACCAAGTTTCTAAAACTTTGGACCACGTTATAAAAAATATGGACGACGTTTCTAAAACTTCAGTTTACACTTCAAAAACGTTGGTTCAAAAGTAAACAGTTAATTTGAAAAGTATAATTGTTATTTCTTTACATAAGATAAGATAACCCAACAACATCCAACTTTATTATCAAAAAATGAAAATTGCTACCGATATTAATAGCCGATGTAGACTATTTCATTATCCAAAAATTCCGGTCCACAACTGCAAAATTTTGGTCCAGGTATTAAAATATTGGACCATGTTTCTAAAATTATGGATCACGTTATTTAATCTTTGGACCACATATAAAAAACGTTGGACCACGTTCTAAAAATTATGGACCAAGTTTTTTAATCCTTGGACCACGTTATAAAAACTATGTATGACGTTCCTTATACATAAGTTTACATTTCAAAAGCGTCGGTTCAAAACTTTTGAATACAAACATTTCGTTTCTAAAAGTGTTTTTTTAATTTCATTACGTAATCTAAGATAACCCTACGAGATACAACATTATTATCCAAAAATGAAAATCGCTACCGATATTATTTACCTATGTACAATCTTTCATTATCCAAAAATTCCAGTCCACAACTGCAAAATTTCGGACCAGGTATTAAAATGTTGAACCACGTTTCTAATATTTTGGACCGCGTTACTTAATATTTGGACCAGATATAAAAAACGTTGGACCACTTTTTAAAAACTATGGACCAAGTATCTTAAACTTTGGACCACGTTATAAAAAATATGGACGACGTTTCTAAATTTTCTGTTTACACTTCACAAACGTCGGTTCAAAAGTAAACAGTAAATTCGAAAAGTATTATTATTTCTTTACATAACATTAGATAACCTAACAAGATCCAACATTATTTTCCAAAAATGAAAATCGCTACCGATATTATTTCCCGATGTACACTATTTCATTATCCAAAAATTCCGGTCCACAACTGCAAAATGTTGGTCCAGGTATTAAAATATTGGACCACGTTTCTAAAATTATGGCCCACGTTATTTAATCTTTGGACCACATATAAAAAACGTTGGACCACGTTCTAAAAATTATGGACCAAGTTTTTTAATCCTTGGACCACGTTATTAAAACTATGTATGACGTTCCTAAAACATATGTTTACATTTCAAAAGCGTCGGTTCAAAACTTTTGAATACAAACAGTTCGTTTCTAAAAGTGTTTTTTTAATTTCATTACGTAACCTAAGATAACCCTACGAGATACAACATTATTATCCAAAAATGAAAATCGCTACCGATATTATTAACCTATGTACAATCTTTCATTATCTAAAAATTCCAGTCCACAACTGCAAAATTTTGGTCCAGGTTTCTAAAATATTGGACCACGTTTCTAAAATTATGAACCACGTTATTTAATCTTTGGACCACATATAAAAAACGTTGGACCACGTTCTAAAAATTATGGACCAAGTTTTTTAATCCTTGGACCACGTTATTAAAACTATGTATGACGTTCCTAAAACATATGTTTACATTTCAAAAGCGTCGGTTCAAAACTTTTGAATACAAACAGTTCGTTTCTAAAAGTGTTTTTTTAATTTCATTACGTAACCTAAGATAACCCTACGAGATACAACATTATTTTCCAAAAATGAAAATCGCTACCGATATTATTTACCTATGTACAATCTTTCATTATCCAAAAATTCCAGTCCACAACTGCAAAATTTTGGACCAGGTATTAAAATGTTGAACCACGTTTCTAATATTTTGGACCGCGTTACTTAATATTTGGACCAGATATAAAAAACGTTGGACCACTTTTTAAAAACTATGGACCAAGTTTCTTAAACTTTGGACCACGTTATAAAAAATATGGACGACGTTTCTAAAACTTCAGTTTACACTTCAAAAACGTCGGTTCAAAAGTAAACAGTTAATTTGAAAAGTATAATTGTTATTTCTTTACATAACATAAGATAACCCAACAACATCCAACTTTATTATCAAAAAATGAAAATTGCTACCGATATTAATAGCTGATGTAGACTGTTTCATTATCCAATTATTGGCCGTGGTCACGCCCATGACCACGGCCTTACACGACTAGAAGATCCCTGGCAGAAAGAGCTATGCAGATGCGAGCATTATGTTTAGAAGTGTGGCGCGGACCGTTTTCTTAGCATGATATGTCATGCTGAGAAAATGTCAAGCATTAAAAGAACACATAATCACATTGTTATATTTTTTAACTGAACCCCGGTTAGTTATCTCCTCAGATGATAAACCAAAAGGGAGCTTCTAGTCATGTATAGGTACGGAGATCGCCTTGACCTCTGCACTGGACTACGCCACAGTGGCAGAACGGGAGGTTCCTGACTGAACGTTACTTATTAGAGAAATATCTGTCATTGTGGGAATGGATGTGCAGATTTCCCCTTGTACCTGGTAGGACAACAGTCTACTTTGTACCCAAGTGTACATTCTACATTAAAGAATCGTTAATTACTGCCAAGGTGGGCGACCTGTTTGCCTGACTTAATTTACTTACCACTTTTATTTATTTTCTATAATGCATATCTATATCCATGTTTTATTAATGTACGCAGACAGATTTGTTTATTATTACTACAGTTAAATGTGAAATAATATTTGTAAGTTTATATAAAAACATAACATTAAACCTGTGTTTTAATATTCAAAATATATAACACTTCTTTCCAAATAAAAAGTATGTATGAGGAGGATATCTGCTATCGGTTTATTTACAACATTCTAAAAATAAGGGAAATTAAATAAAAATATGAGTTGTACATAATGAATTTAATAATACATATAGGTAAGGAATATCCCCTGATTCTATTACAATTGTCAGAAAGAATCGGGGAAAAAAACTGACATGATAATACTTTCAATATATTCACAAACGTTTGTTTACAAGATAAAAATGTAATAATACTTGAGAGGTTATGTATAAAGGTCAACAACAGTAAATTAGGATCAACAAAGAAGACAGGCTAATTTATTAATGTAATAAAGGAAAAATGTTCCTGTAATACTTCATTCCAGACACCCCGTTCTTGAATTGGAATGCTTATCGAATGTTCATTAGTTGGAGGATTTCCAATGACATGAAGAACTGCATGAATTATTATGAACATAGAAGATTCGCCCAGCAACAGTAGGACTATAGTTCAAAACTCTGTGCTTCATAATATACCAAAATCTTGATTTTAAAACTCATATACATCTTTCCACAACATTTCTTGATTAAATGTAGGCTTTATTTGTATCCGGATTCCGGTGTATTCCTTCCTCGATTTTCAGAAGGTGTGATAAGCCAGGAGCAATGGTTCTGATGGATATCCAGAATTACCTGAAAATTCAATAATACATCATCATAATACCCAAAAAACGTAATGCGATTTGTATATTTTCACAATATATTTGAAATTAAAATTACCAATCTGATTTCAATTTTATAAAAATCTTCTAATTTGTGATGTGTGCTATATTACTGCGTCGTTAGTGCACCCGGGATACAATGCATTAAAAGACAAAATCTTAAGATCTAGGCTCCACATATCTGTAACAAAATAATAATTAAAACGTAATTATAAAAATTATGTATGGTACAATCGAAATTCGAAAAATAACCTAAAAACGCGAGTATTATTTTAAAACATCTATCTTCATTTGACGTGAGAGATCTTGCCACCTTTACCGCCTTGATAAGGAAACAGTTATGCATCCAATAAATATATAACTGTTTCCTTATCGAGGCGGTAAAGTTATAAAAACTGGTTATTTGGAATCTCCAGCGGGTTACAGAAATCTCGCGAACGAAGTCTATCTATTCTCAAGTTTCGACTAAAATATCAGTTTTTAAATAAAATAAGTACTAATACAGTATTCAAAGTTCACAGAAAAAGATTTGTTTCATAAATTACCTATTAATTTCCTCATCCACAGCGTCGTAGTGAAGAATCACGGCCAATCCTGTCGCCATGTTTATGTTTTGACAGATTATGGTACGTTTATCTCCCTCACTCTCTGTCTCTCTCTCTCTCATTCAAATATAACACGGACGTTAATTTACGTACTGTCTATTTTTGAGAGAAGGTGTAACAATCACCATCATTTCAATATTGCAATCTTGAGAATCGGCCTGATGTCGCGCCAACAAATGCGCAAACATTAGACACGAATAGTAAGATGATCGATTTGATTGATGGTAAGAACAAACACTAAAAACTTATCATTTCATATTACTACCAGGATTAATTTTCATTTGCATCCCGTGGATGTAAAATTGATTATTTGGATGTCAGATGCGATAAAAAATACCATTTGTAATAAAACAGAAAGAGATCGCACATTAATTTCACAATGAAAATAATAACAAACGATGCATACAATTACGACTCTCTTGCGTAATAGCATTTCTGTAAGACGCAGTGACGAGTAATACAGACAAGTCCGAAACTAAAATTATGTCTTTTATCTCATCGCAACCGAATAATAAATATAACGGTACTGGGGTTCAAGGCGCTTATTTAATTTTGAGAAATAAAATCTACGAATTATTTTGAATGAAGAGCTATTAGAACCTGAGCCCGGCTCATTGGGTATAATGAAAGCATTATTAACAAGAAGCGTGATTTGCACACGATGACCCTACTCAGAGTTCAAGTAACAAACCAACAATTATTTACTATCGAATATGAATGTTATCGAGACGACACATGCATGAGCGGCCGCATGAACAATTCGTAGTACATATAACAGTTTCAGTTGTCAATACACCGATCCAGCCGGAGGTCTTGCCGAATGGGACTGGATGAATGCTCTGCTCTGAATGATAACGATATACAGAAAATGTACAACTATTTTAGTTATTCAGACTCTACAATGAATTTTTATCACATTTTTAATACTTAAAAGTCCCACATTTCTTACAGTCATTTTTTATCAAGAAAATATATAGTTAATCTACAACAATGGTTAAGATAGAAACAAAAATAATAGTAAATTCTACCAATTAGATGTTTTCTCTGAATTATTAATAATAGTAACACAAGTCTACATCATGGGTGCATGCGGGTATTCTCTATCACGGAATGCTGAAGGTTAAGATAAACCAAGACAATTGCGTCGATAAATGACTGCTCTATTCTTCAGTCAAATCTTAATAAATTACATGAATGGTGTTACACACAGCTTGTTTAAAATATTGAGAAATGCCAGATTATAAAATTTTATTGAATAAAAAGAACTCATTAGTTTTCATTACAGAGTAACTCTTAAAAAAGTGTCCCGTTTGATGAAAAACTTTCACAAATCAATTAATAAAGCTTTGAAATGTCTCGGTATTGTATTAGGAACGGTGAAAGATTTCAACTCACTCAATCACTTAGTCACACAGCCATAGTTCGCAGTAACTTAGAATATAACTCGACAACTTGGTGCCCATTCTATAAATTGGATAAAATTAATATCTATTTTAGTCACCATGGAAGATTTAACAACTAATTAAGTTTTTTCTCCTTAATGTGCCTTAACTTTCACCTTAATATATTGTACTTTACTGACTAAATACTTTCTTACATTTTTCACACGCAAAAGGGCTATTATCCGGTGTGTGTTCTCAAGTGACGCAACAAGTTACTTTTCTGACTAAACACCTTCTTACATGCATCACATACAAAGGGCTTTTGTTCGGTGTTTCTCCGGTGTGTAGATGTTCTCAAATGACTCAATAAATTACTCTTCTTACTGAAATATTTCTTACATTCTTCACATACAAAGGGTTTTTCTCCAGTGTGTGTTCTTAAGTGACTCAACAAGTCACTCTTCCGACTAAATACTTTCGTACATTCTTCACACGCAAAGCACTTTTCTCCGATGTGTGTTCTCAAGTGTCTCAACAAATTACCCCTCTCACTAAATACTTTCACACATTCATCACACGCAAAGGGCTTTTCTCCGGTGTGTGTTTTCAAGTGACGCAAGAAGTTACTTTTCAGACTAAATACTTTCTTACATTGTTCACACGCAAAGGGTTTTTCTCCGGTGTGTGTTGTCAAGTGTATCAATAAACTATTCTTCAGACTAAATACTTTCTTACATTCTTCGCACGTAAAGGGCTTTTCTCCGGTGTGTGTTCTCAAGTGACGTATCAAATTACTCTTCAGACTAAATACTTTCTTACATTCTTCACATGAAAAGGGCTTTTCTCCGGTGTGTTTTCTCATGTGTCTCAACATGTTACTTTTCTGACTAAATACTTTTTTACATTCTTCACACGCAATGGGCTTTTCTCCTCTATGCGTTCTCAAATGTATCAACAAATTTTTGTTCGATGTGTGAGTCTTGGCGTGGAGCAAAACATTATTTTTAAGACTGGATTTTGTGCAGGGTTCATCAGGAAGGATCCCCTCGCGACGGTCAGCAGGTAATCGACCTTGTACAACTAGACCGCTTGCTCGGTCCGATACTTCTGATATGTTACTGCATGGCGGTTGCACGAGGTTTTCTGAAATTCGTCCAAACTAATTTTATTAACCACTTAATGAATTAAATACTTGTACTGGTTTCGATAAATATCATTTTCTTCTTCAGGATGTCATTAACTAATCAAAAACATATGTTATATTGTTTCTTTAACAGAATCTATTTTTAAAAAACAATAATTATTTAAAAAATAAATTTAGTACCTAACGCTTTATTTATTTACAATGATTCCAAACTATTCAATTAAGACCAACATTGTTTATATGTAAATATATAATCCCAAATTTTTATCAAAAGTATGATCATTTTCTAACAAATAATAA
Organism: Eubasilissa regina; assembly: GCA_022840565.1. Classification (NCBI taxonomy): domain Eukaryota; kingdom Metazoa; phylum Arthropoda; class Insecta; order Trichoptera; family Phryganeidae; genus Eubasilissa; species Eubasilissa regina. Next base: position 4,287,883 of record JAINEB010000035.1, on the reverse strand, counting down.
TTCATTAAGTGGTAATAAATTTTAACCACAAACTTTATTTTGCTAATCTTAAAAATAGATTATACGGAAATCAAATTTTAGCAATCATGTTCGTGTCACAACTTCAAACATAAAGATTATATTCTAATACGTCAAGAGCTAACATATTTAGAGAGTAGGGGAATAGATTTGTTAATTGATTTATTTCAATTCGATATTATCCGTAAGCACGTGTATTATTCGAGTAGATAAATAATTACTAACCACAGATCAGGTGAGAGCCGTCACCGGAAACTACTCGTGATCTCCTAGCACACTCCTCCTTGATGTCTGGGACCCAGACGTCCACAGTACAGTCGGGGGGCCTGGGGCTGCCGCTCGGCCCGGAACGGTGGTCGCCAGCTTCCGTCTTGATTTCAGGAATACAATTTACAGTAGAACTGATATTTGGTGGCGGAACACAAATCCACACTCCATCATCACAAGACTCTGGTTCTTGCTTCACTTCCATATCGGTGACCTGAATGTAACAGAGGTAGAGTGATAAGTTGGTGCCTCTCGTTACAATCTGTCAGAAAATTACCTTAATATGGAAAATTCTTCTATATAAATATACTTTCTTACGATCTTGAAACTAAGATTTTAAAGACGAATCGATATTTAGCAAACTAAGAAAATGTAAAAAATGATTAGTGATAAAATTAAATTCGCAGCAATTGTCAATTTGCAGCAAATATAAAAGTGTACAAAAGAGATTCTTAAATGTCGTCAAGGTCTTCAAAATAAATAATTAATATTTTATTATTTTATAAATTTCACATTCCCCATCTTTAATCTATTACTTACTGGACTGGTGTGTACATCCATTGTCTTTATTACGAGTAAGAAAACACATATATTAACGAATTTTGACGATTGGCAAGTATGTTGAGCATGATTAACTGTCAAACTATGCGACGCGACTGACTGATTTGTACGTATATATATTATTTAGTTGTAAAAGTTATATAATATTCTTACATAATAATATTAAATTACATAGTATATCAATTAGCATTAGGTAAAGATGTTATAAATACAAAATAAAATAAACACGTGATAAATGATCAGTTAGATACTACATATTCAAAACTTAACCTACCTTCTGTACTTAGCAAGTCTACTTACTTCCTTCACAATTGCTGACAGATGAACCTTTGTTCGTAATTAGTTCAATAATCATTCATGTAAACATGATCTCAGTTTTTTTTAAGAATGTCTTTGGATATATATTTCAAAGTTGATACGCAAGAATACCGTTTGTAAAATTCTAGGGAAGGCAATACAGAATGCACTATAGCTACGATAGCCGATTGGTTTTTGTTGCTGTTGATAATTATCGCCGCGAAGCGGCCCATAGCGGTTGCTACACAGCCCGCGGTAACTTCCGCATGGCCAGAGTTTTCATAGAATCTATATTTTACTTAAAGAAATATAATAGGATGCACAATACACTACTGTGAATGGAATATAATAAGGGATTTCCGCATTGAAATATAGATTCTACGGAAGCCCTGGCCGAGCGGCGGCCACATAGGCGTCGGCAGGGAATAGTAGCAAGCAATAGCCGATTGCTTTCCTGCTAGTAATTTTGTATGTGGATTTTCGTTGAAGGTTGTAGGTACTTTGACCGATCTCAAAACATATTTAATTTAAATATATGAAAAAATAATATGTATAAGGAGAAACTAAAATGATCGAATCAAAATGAACATTGGTTTTTAAAACTAATTATCGTACATTTTCTATTGATTTATTGGAATGAAAACACACTTATTATTTTAATCCTAATATGAGATTAGATTAGTTATTAGAGATTAGTTATGTTAGACAGCTAATAATATAAACACGTCTTCTGCGAGGACGGTGTGGTGCTGTTGTCGGCGAAGAGTTTCTACAATAGAAGACAGTCCGACAGTCGGACGACAGCTTGAATTGGCGCAAATATATCGAATGGCGGAACGTACAGATAAATTAAAATCAACTGTATATCTATTAAAACCACTTACCCCCGCAATGGGTAATTATGCTAACTCGAATCCATTGGGATTCGATATTGGCTTTTATTTAAGTTAAATTGAATTAATGACTGACGGTGTGAAGCGGAACAAAACAATATAAAGTGCAAACAGCAGAATGCAAAATTAATTTAATTAACGTTACAACAATATTCTGCTCCTTACTTTAGCTGTGACAGTAGACGACGACGTCGCCAATATCTTTTCTATGGTCGCCAATGACATGTGCATATATATTTTTATATCGGTGGTCAGAAAACCAAAGACAATGCGTCCAAAAATTAACTAAAGTATCATAGACTTATAATGTTGAGATTTCTGAAGAAAAGTAACCAGTAAAACAAATGCATGCCTTGTTATGCCTCGACGTGAAATGACATACACACATATTATAATTTTCAGATGAGATACTCTTAATTATTTTATTGAAGCGGCCCCGCACTCTGGTAATATTTCGCTCCGCGATTATTTCCAGGTATCACATCGTCAATGGTTATAGGAGACTGGTGAATATTCGAAACAGATTAATTGTTTATTTTCTACAACACATAATACACAAATGGACAAGCAGAATATCTTGTAATTAACTAATTACGACTACCTTATATTTCTGACGCGTTGCGTTGCCGGAGCCAGCCTCACGTCCGATTCTCGACCGGACGGAGAGCGGTGTCGTCGTGCGCATTTCCTCTTGTCTTAAGGTTTACTCCCTGTTTTCTATGTCGTGTTTTAATTTTTTTATTTTTGAGGGAAACAAACAATACAATAATTCTAAGTGATAATAAAATGATATATAAAAATAATACTAGTGAAGTTTCTTCGGAATTAAACAAGCTAAGAAATAGTACATTTAAACAAACTAATAAACAAAAAGATTTTTACACTAAAATAAACATAATTAACTAAAAAATAGTATGTATTAAAATAACTGATAAACAAAATAATGTTTTTATACTGAACATATAAAGTGGTTAGGGTAAGGAGGGGAGGGAAATGGGATTCAATAAATCTATTTAAGAGGAGGGTGGATTTAATGGAAACACTCGCTTTCTGAATGAGATTTAATGCACGTTAATTTAATGTATTGAAAAGTTTTCCCGAGATGACCGCGGACACCTACCGTCACAATCTTTCGTCAGCACACCTAAGTCATCAAGCAGCATAAAATTTCAAAAGAAATAATGATTTATGGTAAAGAAAGTAGCTAGGCGCGGTCACCTCGGAGTCTAGGAAAAAAAGTTGTTTTGACTATACTTTGAAATTGTGAAAACAATTGAACACATACCGTCACAATCTCTGTCAGCATAAGTAAAATATTTATTAGTAACTAAACAAAGAAGAAAATTGAAGGATTTATGGTAAACAAAGTAGCTAGCGACGGTTCTTTCATGTCGAGTTATCATTACGGCGATCGTCTAGGTATGTTGCTATGCATGTACTAGTTATTGCGTTAGAGGACTACAGATAGGAAATGAGAATATAATGTAAACGAATACTCGATGTTTTAATAATAAGAGAGAACACTTTATTTAAACTACTGTTTATTAATAAAGCAACATGTTTCAAGACCAATGCTCCCTTCTTCGATACAATATTACAATGTGTACTAAAATTAAAAATAAGAGATCAGATGAGATTCGGCTCGTAATGCACCTCCACAAGTTCCGGTCTCGGGTCGCCCTCGCAGCAATTCTAGATGCAGTAGGTTCAGTATATCTTACATTTATCTTTATAGGTTCTGTTATTATTAGCAGAACCACCTTATAAACTATCATTATGTGAGGAAAAAACCTATTGTACTAACTAAGCACATAGATTATAAAGACAAGTGGTCACATTTATTAATATATATATAATCTGTAATAACAAATCCACCTCGTAAACTACTCGGGATTGTAATCCATACGTTGTGTGGTGAAAAAAACATATTCAATAGAATATAACTCCGTGCATAAATTAAGATCATTACAAATACACTCAATCCACATATTACAAATATTGGTGGGTGATCACTGTATAGTAAAATACAAATAGTATTTATCGACTGAAAATGATTTCTAACGTTGTGAGTTACCATTGTTATAAAAAACTCCACTTTGTATGACTAATATGTATATTATTTAGAAATTGACAGTAGCGTAGCTAAGGGGGACAGACAGATGTTTCATCGGTAACCGCGTAGTACTTACTATATATTCTAAAATGGCGGGGGGGCATTTGAATAGTTCGTCCCCGGGCGCTTAATACACTGGAAACTGACGCCTGTTGTATCTAGTACCGACTCCCGGCGGAGAGTCTCGGTGAGATTGGTGCAATTGCTCGATAATAGATAATTATCGCTCGGATATTACTATTGCTCGACATAAAGTTTAAATAAAATAAATGCAATGATTAGAAATTTAAATAAATAAATTATATTAAAAATTTAAATAAATAAATTATGATTAAATCGCGCAAACTAGAGACACATATTTAAGAAAATATAAAGTTTCATTATGTTTTAACGTCGTATATGTTTTTTGAAAATTATGACGTTCATTTTTAATAATTTAAAGATCTCCACTTTTTCACTGTAAACCTAAGCATCGGCATGCAGTATATTGTATTTCGCGTCGGTTTTGTTTTGATCGGTTACTTATTTATAGTAACCTACTCAAGGTTATGTGCATATTTCAGTCACTCCTTGATTCATCGATTACATGAAAGCCTTTCTTAAAAAAGAAATGAAATTTTAATGTCGTTGGATCTAACGTCGCGTGGAGCTTTAGTCGGTCGGATCTTCTGTCGGTCGAATCTTTGTCGTGGACGTATTGTCGTTGAATCAAATTACCTCGGAGCTTTTGTCGTGACACGCCGTGGCGGAGACGTCAGGAATGTTCTGCAGTATTTCCATGGATACATCGGGTGGAATTCGGATCCAGTTTTAACACCTTTTTTGTGGCGGTTAAAATTATTTCAAATAAACTCCTCACGACTCGAGATAACGTCTAGTTTATTTCGATGGAGAATTGCACGAGGATGATCATGTACGTAGTTATAGCTCCGCCAATCTGAAAAACAATTTTATTTTTCATTTTTCTTCCGCATCATTGTCAATTTGTATAATTTTTGTTGATATTTATCAATCGATAATCAATAAAGCTCCTGAATGATAAATGCACTCATATTTTAAACTAGTATTTCATATATTTGAATATTGCACAAAGTCTTACAGTGAAGAAGAGCGTATTGTTGATGGTGAAGAGTCCGGCCGCTGTGAAGCGCGGCTTCGCGTGCAGCAGATAGGTGGACAGCTGCCGGAGCTGCAAACGCACGTACCAAAGCTATTAGGTACAGTAACTATTAAAAAAACTAATCATTTATTGGAATTTAAGGTAAATTGTTACCTTCACTGAAATGTGTTTATCTGTTTCGGTGACCATCATATCGTTGACAAGGAACGTCGTCTTTTTTGACTGCAACAAATTTTTTTAATTGTAATGTAATGTGAGTTGATTCTCGTGACTTACAGAGTTCCAGATCAAAAGACTCCCTGGTCTTTTCAGAATGCGGGCTAAGAGAAAATTTGACTATCCAACGGAACGGGTTAGCAAATAAAAGTAACTGTGAATTTGGGACAACGGCTTACTCGCTACCTTATCTTACCTGGCGAGAATGTTCATTGATGGGTTTTCATGGGACGGGATGTACCTTCACGGTAGGATGGAAACTGCACATGTAAAAACAGGTCCCTCTACGGTAGTTATCGATGGTCAGTTTGCTCTATCTGTCTATCACAGAATTCATCGATGAGAGCGCAAGAGACGAGAGTTAACTTTATCGTCAATGTGTTCATGCCGCGTCAGTTTTGAATCCAGAGTGATGTCAACATATTTGTCGTTATTGGTCCAATAAATTTTTCGCCCGACAGAGGTATGTACGCCAGGAGTCGGAGACGTCTACAGGTTCTTATTTTACTAAAGAGTTTGTAGCGACCGGAATTCAAATCCACCGCCATCTCAATCGGCATCGACGCTAGCGACAGCGTTGCCGGTTGCTGCCACAAGCCTGGCTCGAAATTCACCGCTAAGCAGTCTCTCTAGTTTCATCGTTCCACAATGGCGGTCTTGCCGGTTCACGAGAGCCGAGCGAAACCGCCAATTCGCTTCACATCATTTCATTTTTACATTTATTCATTTCATTTTGTCTTTCTTGTTTTTACCGTACTGTCCTAATAAAATCTCAACACGCGCAAACAAACATCTATCTTTCATTTAACCACCGACATAACCCCCAAAAGAGTGTTTAGAAATAAGGAGTGGAGGCGATTTTTGAGGGATATACAGTGTACACGGGTCAGTGGTTTGATTTTATACTCGCATACCAAAAATAAATTGCTTCATTAAGATTACACGCCGCGGATAGGTCAGGTCGGACATTGTATTTGACAGCACATTTCTGGCTTTAAGAATGAGAACTTCTTCAAAACCTCAAACCGCCAAAACAAGGGAAATCGCTTGCCATGGGGGCGATCGTGCAGTTGAAATTGGCGTTGTATGGAATTATAAGACATTTATTTATCTTCGCTCATGGTGTTAATTTGGTTTGATATGGGGTTATTGTCATCGACCAATTTCTTTTATTCGATAATACACTATTAACAAGGAGGTTTTGATTTGAAAACTCGTAAAAGGTGGCGAAGCAATGTAAAATGTGTAAAAGAGACGGGATTTTGACAAAATAAACTGGACCATTGCTGATTTTACTTACCAACTGTTCGCACAAATTGCACGGATATATAATGACGAACATGTGGAAGCTGTGAACAAAGCATCTGGAGACCGAGAAAATCATAAAACTGAAGTCTTCCACATTTCCGCTGAACAAGCTGGACAGGAAAGTCAGCAGAAAAAATGAATTAAAAACATCACCCAAAAAAGACAACGCGATTATCACGAGGATCGTCTTGGAGAAGTAATGGTTCACCAAAGCGCAGCAATCGCATATCTTGGCATTTGCCGTCCAAAGTAAAACAATCCTCTTATTCAACAATTCATTTCTCGACGGCCTAGAGATCGTGCTATAATCACCACTCCTCGTGTTGTGCCAGATGGGATCCCGGATCAGAGACAGCTTCGTGAATTCCTGATTGAGAATAACCAAATGTAGAGAAATGGTATAAACAAATGCGGAATACAGAGATATGGTGAACGTGACTTGATGCGTTGGGGAGTATATCGCACCGGCGATAGGAGACAACCAATAAGTTTTCCTCAGGTGGGCATCCAACAGAGTCACCGCATTGTGAAACAGTAGAACAAGAATGATATAACTGAGAAGCTTGAATCTCAACATGGAGTAATATCCCCTACGCCCCAGTGATACAAAAATCGCGTCAATGTCACAAAACATTTTAAATATTTTTGCCAAGTCATCTTTATCCAGAAATGTGTCAATAAATAGAAGCACCATAGTAACAAAACCCATATGGATTTGTAATTTTTCACCAAACACAAGAAGCGGTGACTGACAGTTGCTGTCGAAGTTGGACTGATTATAGACAACCACTACAATATAGCTCAGGAAGTACGTTACTTTGAATATCATATAGAATACAAAACACGGAATACTGAAGACTGTTTTGCTTTCGTTATTTTGAAATTTAAACGGAATGACTGACGTCCACCGCGAAACGAACAGAATAGGGCACATGGCTTCCGTGGCTGTTTCCGATTTAATTTTTTTGAAAACTAATTTACGGAGGAATTCTGTCATTTTTTGAAAGAACGTTATCGTAATAATGTTTTATATAATGTCGGGCTCGCGAGGGCGACTCGCACTTTTATGGGCGAACATTTGTTTATATTAGTGTCAGTGCCGAGACCTGACATTCTTGTGTTTAACAATTAGTATTTTTTAATTAATTATTCTTATCCGCGTGTCAATTAAACTGTATTATACAAGTGATCCAATGTAGTAGCACTTAAATTAATTAAGGTCAACCCTTAGTATAACGTTGCTCATTATTGTGAGACTTAAGCTCGCTAAATTTATTACACAATTGTGCTTCAAAAACATGAATCGTAAAAAAGTCCCCTTTGAATCTTATTTCATTTTATTTGGAAAACATACAGTTTATCAATAAATACGAAAATCATAGTGAAACCAGTTACATGTTTTCTCAGAAGATACAATATACTTTAAACAGTGAGAAAAAAGTTATAAAAAAGGAAATATTCGAGGGGAAAGGAAAAGGAAATTGGGATAGGGAATAAAATCTGAGTGATAAAAAAATAAAGCCCATTAAAGTTTATGTATTGAATTTAGATTTTTAATTGAGGTAACTGAAGTATTGAAAATGTCTAGTTCGTTTAGGTGTGAATTGAAATAAAGGGGTGCTCGGTAGAAAAATGAGTTTTGTTTGGCATTGGTGTTGCAGTGGGGAAGATTAAATGTAAGATTAGTTCTAGTTGACCTGGCTGGCACTCGAATGGATATGCGTCTGAGTAAATCAGGACAGTTTACTTTAGAATCGGCTATTTTGTGTAGGAAAATGACATCGTCTATGTCACTTCGAGTTTGTTGTGATGGAACTTTGAAAATGATAGATGACTCAGCAGTGCTGGTTAAGGTTGGATACTACGAAAGTTAAAATATTTCAGTAAGCTGTTTTGTATTTTTTCGATTTAATTGAAGTATGTGGTATCTCATGGATTCCAGACCTGGGAGGCATATTCGATGATACTTCAGACATACAAAGTTTTCATGGTATTTATGTTATTGAATTGTTTACATACCCGAAGGATGAAACCTAACATTTTAGTTGCTCTGGATTTAATATGATTAATGTGCAAATCGAAGAGTAATTTAGAATCCAATATAATCAGAAGATTTTTAGTTGCAGATTTCTTGGTCAAGAGTTGATTATTAGGAGAGTAAGGGAAGTTAAACGGATCTTCTTCCTGGTAAACTGTATCATGCAGCATTTGCTGGTGTTTATTTGTAGGTTATGTTGATTGCAATATACATCGAGGCGGTTTAAATCGCTTTGAAGTTTATGGCAATCGTCGATGTTATGAATTGGAGTAAAAATGTTAATATTGTCCGCGAATAAAAGTGTGTGAGTATATAAGAAAAACTTAAGAGATTTCATTGATATAAATATTAAAGAGGAGTGGTCCTGGAAGGGACCCCAGAGGAACACCTGATGTTACGCGTACCCAGTCAGATTTATACCCGCTAATTACTATTGCTTGGCTCCTATTGGATATGTAGGAGGAAAACCATCTAAGTAAGTCTCCGTGAATACCGATAAGGAGGAGTTTGTCAAGGAGTTTAGAATGCACAACTTTATCGAAGGCTTTGCTGTAGTCCGTGTAAACGGCATCGACCTGAGTTCGTTTGTCCGTGTGATCTTGCAGAAACTCTACAAAGAATACAAGATTGGAAGTTGTAGATCGATTTGAAATAAATCCATGTTGATTCGCGTTAAGTACTGGCCGAAGAACAGATATTACCTGAACGTAAATATTTTTTTCAATAATTTTGCTGAATATGCAAAGCTTGGAGATAAGTCATTGATTTTCGATTTCGGGTTTGATACCCTTTTTGTAAATTGGGGAAACGAATGCCTCCTTCCAGAGAATTGGCATTTCCCCTACGTTTAACGACCGGCTAAATATAATAAATAGGGGTAGAGATAAGTTTTCAGACCATTTAATGGTGATATGTTATCAGGGCTGGCTCCTTTGTTGAGATCAAGTTGTTTTAAGTATTTGAGAGTTGCACCCTGATTTATTTCTACTCTATTGATATATATATATATATATCAATAGAGTATCAGTAGAGTATATATATAGTGCATCAACTGGGCTTTGTAATGAATTATGACAGGCCGTTGTGATGATGTCGAACACGGGTAGAATAGGTTTGATATATCTATTCCATTGTCGGCTTTAATCCCATTTAATGACATATTATTGTGAATGCCACGAGCTATACAATTAGCTCCAAAAAATTTTTGTATCGGAAGTTATAGAATTTTCTACATTTGAAATGACGTTACGACACTCTTGGGAAAGTGCCTTATATCGCTTACGTAGGAGGGAAAACATCACGGAGTTATACGTCACGTAGTTATAGAGTTTTTGTACATTTTAAATTTTCTGAAATATTTGTTTGGGGGTTAGGACGGTTGTTAAATGAAAGAGATATTGTGGATCTGTGTGTTGAGGTTTATTAAATCGGATAGAACAATGAAGATATATGAGATCGAATACAATTAATGAGTGAAGATGTAGAAGGTGTGCGTGAATTCCGAAGTGAAGCGAGTTGGCGGTCTCACTCGGCGACCGTGGGCCAGCAAGACCGCCGTTGTGGTGCGATGAAACCAGAGATTGCTTGGCGGTGAATGATCGAGCCAGACTTGTAGCACAATGAAGACAGATATAATTGAAGAATGAATGAAGATGTAGAAGGTGCACGTGAATTATGAAATGAAATGAAGCGAATTGGCGGTCTCGCTCGGCGCGTGAGCCGGCAAGACCGCCGCTGTGAAACTATGAAACTGGAGAGACTCCTTAGCGGTGAATTTCGAGCCAGGTTTGTCGCAGCAGCCGGCAACGCTATCGCTAGCGTCGATGTCGGCTGAGATGGCGGTGGATTTGAATTCTGATCCCTACAGAAGTACCTATTACAAGTGGATGACATGTTAGCGTGATAGAAGAAGGCGTTGCCGTCAGGACTAGTCCAAACAACATCTGAAATATTGAAGTCATCAAGGATCAAAAAATTATTAAAAAATTAATACAATGTATGCATTGAGCAGAGAGCGAGCAAACTGTACACAACTAGAATTTCTGCAAAGTAAAGAGAAACGAAATATGTATCTCATAACATTAAATTTATCACCATAATAAGCATTGTATTCATATTTTAATATGTAGTAATATACTGACATAAATTTAGTTAAGTTTTAATTTCCCAGAATAATAAATAAATTAACATAGCTTATTACGATATACCTACTGCATGCATCTGGCATTGAGGGTGCTGGTGACATAGTTTTTATGAAATAAAATGACTATGGTGTCGAGCGTCACAAGAAATAATGAGAAAATAAAAATATGCAGGGTGTAATGTATAAAATGCATATAGCAATTAATATTAGGAATAAAATAAATATAATAATGCATGGAGAAAGAGAAAGAGGTTATTAAGGTGTAGATTATTGGCAATACCTACTAAGAAATCTATGCACTACTTAATGATGAGCAAATAAGGTACTAAATAATAATAGAAAATAAGACGAGCAAACAATTCACTGTATTGTAGAACAGTTAACAAAGAGCACAAAATGTTTACTTATTTTCTCCTGCTCTCTCTTATGTTAGTGGTATACGCTAATGGCGAGCATAAGAGAGAGCAGGAGAAAATAAGTAACGCTGCACCAATACGAGTGGGACAGAATTTTAATGTTATTGAGTGCGACAGGCACTCTCAATTGAATATTAATGTGTACTTTATACGGCCCATATATGAATCGCTAATAATGAAAAAATATAACAAAAGAATACGTACCAGTTGGTACATAACAAGGTAGTGAGTCGCGGAACAAAGTAATATGTATCATTATTTTTTCTTTTCTTTTCTTCTAGTATAATATAATTTGAGGTATAGAGATAAGAAGGAGATAGTGTAACAAATTATTAACACAGATTTTAATAGATGATAATGTAAGAAATAAAAATGGTAAATGGTCACTGCACAAACTCCATCCGTGCGTGATACGTGATTCCAGCGCACCCCACCTACCAGCAGCCACACGCGGACACACAAACTGTCCTCAGCCTCAGCATCTTATGCGACTGAAGCCTCCGAGCACCCCGTAAAAAGTATTTACGGCGCCCTTCTCCGGTCCTTCTTACTTCGAGTACTGCCCACGATGTGACCTCCTGAGCGCCCCACCTACTCGGGTCCTTCCGGACGTCGCCAACCTTGGCTATGATGCCGAAGCACCTCAGACTTTCGGAATCAACATTGTCAGAGCTAAAGCCCTTATTGTGCTGACCCGACAGCCCTTTGCTACCTCTGGTTGAAGATATCAGCGGCGGATGACCCTCCACCTCCGCTCTGGGGGCTTTCTCAATACTTAGGGCTCCCTGTGAAAGGAGGACTCCGAGACTTCAAATGCCTCTGTCTCCTCCGGTGAAATATCCTCGGTAGTCATGCCTCCGTCCGAAGAGGAAGACCCGAGTCTTCGGAAGTCCTCCACGCCGTTAAGGGTATTTAACTCCGCCGCCTCCGAAGAGATTGCGGAATCAGAATCTCTAAAATCCCTACTGAGCCATTTAGAATTATCAATCTTACCAAGTCCCGAGGAACCGAATTCTCAAACACCCACACCACCCTCTCTTCTTCTGGGCTTTGCTGGACCTTTTATACCCAAGAATTTTCCCCTTTTTCCAAGAATTTTGTATCGCCTGACAGACTTTTGCAAAATTCGTTACAATGTATTTAAAATACTATATTATTATTTGTTAGTCACAATTCTTTATACGGGGAGGAGAATATACAACAATAGGATTTTTTATTTTTTTACCTGACGCAGGCAATAGAACTCCTCAGTTCTCAGTGTATTGAGTCTTCCCTGAATTGTGATACAAGAAAATTATTGACATAAGATAAAATTAATAAAGCGAGTATTTATGTTTTCAATAATAGATGCAATCCATTCAGGAATTAATTTCTCTGTCAATAGTGCCCCGATATATTGTTACGGTGCCTTTGGGCCCTAGAAGATAGGAAGCCATAGGGGCCGCCCCCGATCTAGCTCTGTCTGGGTTCTCAAGTGTGTGTGCTCTGATGTCGCCTGCTACCTCCGATGGGATGCTGCAACACATTTGTTTACAAAACACAATTAATCCCGACAATTGATGCACGTTAAAAGTTAGTTAGTAAGTTTAGATCTTCTTTCTCCAGGTCAACTTTCCTCTGAGGAGGTCACTTTTATTTATTTTATCTATTTATAGAGTTTATCTATTTGCCAACGCTGCCGTGGTGTACCGATGCAGCCGATGCACGCCCGAGCCAGGATAGATCGGACACCATCCCGTCTTAGTCTTGTCCATAACGCCCATCCATCGACCATTACAGCTGACTAAAGGTGTTCTTCGAACGGGAAAAACGTATGTTGATAATCTTCTCACAAAGCCGACAATGAAATTATCGTCAAAGTGAGCTCAGCAGATTCTCAGATGAACTGACGATCCTCAGGCAAGGATACTGTATGGTGCCATTGACGGTGCTATAGTTACAATGGCATCAAATTGTAATGGAATTGAACCTATTACAAATGTATCAACTAGATGTTCAAATATTAAGTATATTCCGGCTACCTACTTACTTTACGGCTTATCGAAGAAGATGAAATTTATATTCATACTTACAAATATATGAAACTTGTAAAATATATTACTTGAAAGCACTTCCAAGATTCCAAGGGTCAGTGTTTAGGTTAACCAGCGGGTTCAATGAACCCATCAAAACTGTTGGGATTAAAATCTCCCCTTAAAACAAAAAATAATTATATTAGTATATAGTTTATGAAAGACCCAAAGCCACGGCTAGCAGATCACTGTGTTTCGGGTAACGGTCATGAGAAGTTCTTCCTAAATAAGTAAATAAATTTCTCTAGCAAAGCGTACAAAGGATGTACTACTCCTTTAAATTCAACACTACGACGTGTGAGAAACATAATTTCTTATCCTATTATATAATTGCGCTTCGTCGTCGCTATTGTATCATTGTATTAATATATTGTTTACACTACATGGTGCATCCTTAAAGCAACATAATAAAAGATTTCCATACTGAAATATAGATTCTATGGAAACCCTGGCCACGTAACGTATCTACCAGAATAGCCGCCCTCAGGTCGTAGCAGCAAGCGATAGCCAATTTCTTTTCCACTAGTAAATGTCACCTAACGGGTGAAATATTTGTAAATCATTGTCATCATTTTTAAGGGAAAAAATACAATACATTTTTTTTTTCAACAATTTATTATATGATTATTATAAAAAACAGGAAGTAAACCTAGAAATATTATTCTGAACATTACATAACATAAAATAACAAATACGCACACGGTCAATTGAAAACATATTGGTATTTATTATCTAAATCCGCTAAATCTATAAATGAGAATATACATTTTAAAATATTACCAAATATCACTGATTTATTGTTCAACATTATTAAATAAAATTTTGCTAGTCATATTATTCTGAATTCTTTGTTTTATTTCTCTTCTGAAAGAAACAAAGCTGAGCAAAACTAGTTAAAATAAACATTCCATATTATACTAATTCATGTTCATAATAAACATTCCATATTATACTAATTCATGTTCATAATAAACATTACACATTATATAAAATATACATTTTCAGTTGTTCCATAACAGCAATTTCAATGACTAACTTGGCCGCACAAAGATCAATCTCTTGTATAAAACTACATATTAAGAAAATTATCTTATTATTCTACACGTTTACAATAAACTTTGACAAATAAAATCACTTAACAATTTTATCTAATGTCAAAAATATCATAATTCAGGGAAGACTCGATACCCTGAGAACTGAGGAGTTCCATCGCCTGCATCAGGTGTACCCGTAGTACAATGAATGAGCAGGGCTTCTTATAAGAGAATCAGTGCCATAAAAACAAATCCCCTATATATTGACCCCCGTATAAAGCATTGTGACTAACAAATAATTCAATTTTAAATGTTCTTATATTTTGAATATATTTGATACATTTTTAATTGGTAGTAATTTTTTTAACACATTGTATTTAGTAGAACAAAATATATTACAATGTATGTATATTTAAAAAATTGCTGCCATTTAAAATATGTATCAAATATATACAAAATACTAGATTAACACAAATTAAATTAATCAACCAGAAAGGTATACAGAAAAAAAAAGTTTGTCGCTACAGGGATTCAAACCGGGACCTCTTCTTATCTAGGGAAGAGTGTTCACCATTTTGCTATAGCAATCTAATACATTTTTGAACTCATATTCTGTAATCCAGAATCCCGGCAGCGACTAAATATTTTCTGTATCTAGTTGCTTCATTTAATTTGTATTAAAATACCACAGAACTGTTCTGAAAATGCACTTCACAATAAAAATGTGTCCTCCTTAAAACATGTATTTGTTAGATAGGATTCTTTTCATATCAGGGGTCGGTATATCAACTGTACCTAAACATTAATATTACATTTGACAGTCAATAGTAGTGTATCCAATCATTACATTTGAAAATGTGACACCGACACGACACATAAGGCACGTAGTGATCTATCACGATCCACAAAGTCAACAAAGAAGTAGATTTCATGTTTGAAAATGGCAATTTAAGTATGTAAAAATAAAATCAAATGTGTATTAAATAATATCATAAATGAAAATTAAACATTAACAAATAAAACAAGTTTAATTTTCGACTATCATATCGGAGTTTAAAAATGCAAACGAGAACTGTCATGAAATAAATTATTTACATTGAGTTGTCAAATCAAATAAATACATTACGACTAATATTACAATGGCAGTATATGTGACGAGCGTATATTCTAGTGGCGTATAGTGATGATCGATTTGTTAATATGTCAATTTGTCAATTAAAGACAGCTTGCAATCTGAAGCCGAGAAAATAAAATCCTCCATTTACCCTTACATTATAACGCTGAGCGTTTACACTCTTATTTCTCCTTAGATGGAAACGCATCGCTTAATACATAATAAATACTAAAGAACTCATTTCAAGTAATAGGAACCTTGCACAAATACATTTTGCAAAGGTAAGTTTTATAGAGTAAAGAAGAAATATTCAGTCATATATTTTCAGTTCAGTAAGAATAAGTCAGATTCCGTTCATTTTACGAGAATACTTTACTCTCTCTGTTCGTCACCCACCCATCACCTGAACAGGTGAAATAGATCTCAACATGTCGCTAAACAATGTACAATATTTATAATACTTAAATATTATGATTTTATCACAATTTATGAACCTTTAAAATGGATTAATAACAATAATGCGGCTCTCATAAAGGTTTCCAAGATTTCAAATATCTATGGACACAGCCCACTCGTTACATTTGATGCTTCAATTGTATATTGCTTAATGACATTTTATCTATAGACACATTATCTATAGTACACTTACTACCCACCTCAGAACAGGTACCGTATATGGTATATGCACCTAGCGAGGTAGGAAGCGGCTAACAGGCTTGCATACAAATAATATTTCTACTTATTCCATTTGCTGAAGTAAAAAATGTTTATATTTATGTAAGCTGTAAGTTATTTTACTAATAGACTTTGATTTATCGACACTGAAGATAAAAAGATTATCGACTGTCTGACTGTATTGCTTTACGTGTCACTAACATTTAAACACTTATCAGTCTCTCAAGCAATATTATCATTAAAATCTGTGATAAATTATGTAAAATGTATTATTTGGCATTTAGAAATTAAAATAAAACAGTAGTCTCTCAATTATCCGGGATAGTAGGAAAAAAATTGGCCCGGATAAACTCAACCGACATAATATTATTAAAACTAAACATTATTCTATGCACTAGCGCACGCAGCTATGTGATATAAAAATACAAAATTTCAAAAAGTCGATAATAAATTAGTTGCTATACGTTCGTAATTCAAATTTACAATTTGACATCGACAAACATGAATGAGAGTGGTATCCCAAGATAAAAGAGTACGGCATTCTATCCTCTGCCTACTACTGTGGGAAACAGTGAGAAGGTTAGTAACAATATGGAAAAATTGATATTTTGCGAGTATTGATGTAACAATACACCTGTCCATGCCACAAGGTATCATCTGACATTTGCGACAAACTGAGAAACATTGATCTTCAATGTTTTCTGATTCTGATTCCTGAGTTCAGGCACATTAAGAATTTAATTCATATATTTTATCTGTAAAAAAATATTGAAAGGGTTATTATCGTTGTTTTCCTGTTATCTCTTAATCTACTAGGTAATTTGATATACTTGTAACAGTTTGAGAGAAAACTATTGTCAAAATTTCGACACATAAAAATCATTTTTTACCAGAATGTCAGACGCTTTGATGTTCCGAGGCATAATGATTTTTGAATACATAATTTATTGTTCTGTGTCAATTAATAAACAAAACTAAAATATTCTCAGTGACATTTTAACAAATGTAATTACGAGCGCTGTACAAGCAAACTTGCAAATATACAATACGGTCTGACTGAAAGAAATTGAGAGCTATCGAGACGAGGTATGCTAGGAACGTGATCTCATTTTAAAAGTGAAAAACAAAAATGAACCTCAATGAGACTGCGTTAATTCTTTCTGGTAAAATTAACTAAATACAAGGCCCTTCATCAAATTACCCATAGATAAAAATGGTGCAAGTATTATAAATCTAGTATCAATCATTCCAATAGTTTTATCCAACTCAAAAGAAGTGCAAACTTATTAAGAAACATTATGAATTGTTTAGTCAAATGCTATGAAGTGAATTCTAGCAAAGTGTATCAGCGTAACTGGATGAAGGGACCAATGGATGCAACTGCAATGAACATAGCTACACAGGGCGCAGCCAGCCACAGGAAGCTCCAACTGAGATAAGTGTGCGTAATCAATCTCCACAATCGGAATGTGCTTTACTTTTAAAATGATCAATACCATTATAGGTACCAAATTTTGTACAACTTGTAAAAGAATTTAAGAATAGACTTTAGAGAATTTGATATTTTTAGTTTTTAAATTTGAAAACGGTGTTTTAGCAACCAATAAAATGTATTTATTAATTGATTGTGCATTTTTGCATGAGGCTAACCTGACCGCTGGCTGTGGTGGAATATACAATTGACGACTGCATCTGATAAAATCAATATCTCATTTTTTTACAAAATTGTGAACTTGCCGCTTCCTGTAACTATGTTCAAATGAATACCATAAAGAGTAGTGATGGTTAAATCGTTATACAAACCGTTATTGCGACTATGATTTTATTCAATTGTAACGATGATTGATAACTGATTATTTGCAATTCTTCGAACAATGACTGGTACACTAGAAACTAAACCTCCAACAATCAAATCTTAGTTAACACGCATTGTTAAATCTCAGTTACCAATCATTGTCACAGTCACATAATGGTTTACCATCACTAATAAAGAGACTACAATTAGCTCCCGTCCGTTAAAGATCAATATACATTTTCTCTGCACAAAGGACACGTAGACTCATTCTGAAGCCATGAGCTGACGCAGGCATCGTGAAACTCATGTGCGCACGACAATCTCCTCATTGTATCATCAAATGCGATATCCTCAAGACAGATGACGCATTCCCTATGTGCGATAACTATCTTCCGCTTGCAAATGGGACATCTCTTCTTCGTAACCATCAATTGATCCAAGCATTGAGAGTGGCACTCGTGAGAACACGGCAAGCGTTGTGACTCATCCGAAACGTAGAATGTGTCGAGACAGATGACGCACTTGTCTGACACGTCTATCCACTTGATGGGATAACAACAGACGGGGCACTTCTTGGCTTGAGGCAAGTAACTGTTCATGCAGTGAATGTGCAACCAGTGGCCACACTTGGTCCTCCTGACAGGATTCTCACTGTCTTCAAATCTTTCCAGGCAGATGGTGCAAGTATTCTCAACGTAACCTTCTTCACTGGAGTATTCCTCCTCTTCCACATGCTCTTCTTCTGCCTCATAATCTTGTTCTTCTTCTTCTTCAGCATAATCTTCCTCATGTTCTTCTTCGTCAAAGTGATCCTCCTCTTCCTCTTCTACATCTTCTTCCTCTTCCTCTTCTACATCCTCTTCCTCTTCTACATCCTCTTCCTCTTCCACAACATCGTCTCCATAACCACTGTTATATTCATAGTCTGAAACATCACTTTCATATGCTACTATTTGTTGTTGCGAGTCTGAGTGTTGCGGTGCTACCAGCATGTATCCAATGGTTCGTCTACAGATTGGACATCGACTCTTCACCTGCAATAATTGACTGAGACAATCATCATGAAACTCATGGTTGCATTTAGTTTTCGTTATAATATCGTGATCGTTAAATATTCCGTAACACAATACGCATTTATTATTAATGTCTTTCCATTTTGGTATCGAAGTCCCGCAGACCGGACACTTCTTGGTCCTCGGTAGCCAGTGGTTCATACAGTGGGTGTGCAACCTGTGGCCACATTTGGTCCTCTTGGTTGGATAATTGTTCACATCAAACGCCTCGTTACAAAATGAGCAAATGGTGTTGTGTGCGCTTCTGAGGCTGTTTGAAGGTCCAGCCCTCTGCAAAGTAGAATTCATTGCACTGGTTCTGAAATTAAAATAAAAACTATTTTAGTAATTTCATACCCTTGTCTGCAATATTACCTGTCTCAACAAATTTGTTTTGCAGCAAAATTCACATTTTTTAGTGTTGTGTTTAGTGCGTTGTTTTTAGTGTGTTAAACATACAATTTTGGAACTGAAAGTGCGCACTGTTGTCAAGAGCACTGCGCGCGGCAGCTTTGGAAGGACCACTGAGCTCCATTATCTCCTCATTACATCTGTTGATTGTTGATAACTATTCGAGCATAATAATAATCCAAGTTTTGGCGAGTTATTCATGTAGAATAAAAATAAATGACATTCCTACTAACTATAATATTATATAAAAATTAAAAGTTCTCACGTCGCGAAAGACTTGCCGTTATTAGTTGAACGCGCGAAGCACGTACACACAATAAAACACCACGTAAAGGTGAGAAGGCTCAAATGTTTATTAAAACATTACAATAGCCATAAACAAATTTGTTTCTACGACATATCAGATACACAAAGATAAATGTTTTCTGTCTTGCCCTGAGAAAATGTCGCTCACATATTCAAATTCTTAATATAAGAGTTAAAAAGCCAAATATACCTGTTTTACTTTATCCTTCGCTAAATATCACGAACCAAATTCTCCGTTTTTGGCAGCGGCCATGAATAAGAGCAGGGGGTGCGACATAGATAAGAGATATACGGGTGCGAACCGTAGATAAGAGATATGTGCGACCATACCATACAAACAAATGTCACACTATATCATAGACAAGAGATATACTCATTATATTAACCATTACAATGTTGGTGTCCCTGATTTTAAACCATAGGCATTAAATATATTCCAATAATATATAAGAGAATTTAATATTTTCATTCTTTATGATCATAGATAAGAAAATATATAATGTCGCATAAAATGTAGAAATTCAGTAGCTAAACAATTATAGCTTATGCAGAAATTGATACCCACGGGGGAGAAGAGACGTCGTGCGGCATGTGATACACCCGGGGGACACGACGTGGCGTGCCATGTGACTCGAGTCGGGGTTTGTCTAGGAGTCATGATTCGATTAGTCGCTGATTAATCGAATACGTACCAGCTCCTGATCGTTCATCAGAACGATACCCCGCACTCTAAAGGAAGGTTCGCTTTGCGACTCATCCATCAGGTATCACGCTTTCATCAGGTTATAGGAAGAATAATACAGGTGAATATGAACACACGAAAATGCACAAATTATACATTTATTGAATACACATTTACATTCACGGGCAGGTGGAAATACTTATAACTAACTTAATCTAAAACTTATTCTACCTCGGGTTATCTTGTGACGTTCTACTTCGGGTTATCTTGGATCTTCTGGCCGGCGAAGTGATACCGTGAGCACCCGGCGTAGGCGGCTACCTGCTGGCTCCATGGCTGTTCCGGCAACAGGCCATCAGACTGGTTGCTCGGAACGAGCGGGGCGGCTGCTCCTGGATAAAATGCGGTGAACTGTGGCTGTCTATCCTCCGAATCTCTATTACGTTCGATCGGGTTTCCGGTGTTGATTGTCTGCTTCTGTGTGCTTTCGACTGCGTTTCGACAACTGAGTCTTCCCGGACCTCGTGTCCGACTCGCTCCTCTGGGTTTCGTTTCGCAACTCTCTCTACCACTTCGGTCTACCACTTCTTCTCTACAACTTCTGCTCCCGGACCTTGTCTCCGACTCACTCCTCCGGACCTCGTTTCGACAACTCTCCCTGTTTTCCACTTATTTTCTTTAACTTCGATTCTCCTGGACCTCGTGTCCGACTCACTCCTCCGGGTTTCGATAACTGAGTTCTGTTACTTCTTGTTTACCACTTTTACAACTGAGTCCTCGGGCCGTGCGTAGGTCATTTTTATTCCTCAACAGTGAAGTGTCTTATTTGCCGATCTGCCCTCTTCCTGTCATGGAACGGGCCACCATCCCATGGTCCATTCACTTCTTCTGGAGGCCACGCCCGATCCAAGCCCGAACTGACTCCCCCTTCGTCTTATCGCTGACTATAATTAATCTTATATTCTAATTATTTACACTTTAGTCAACATTTAGTTATTTATTTATTTCTTACGCTACTTTTTTACTATTTCCTCACGCAGTCATAATGTCAACTCATGTTATCGTAAGAAATTTTGCAATTTGTAAGCATTTTAAATGTGAAATAAATGCTTTCACTAGTTTTAATGGCTGCAAAATAGTTGTCATTTTTATACTCGAAATATTGAGTATTTAAAGTCAAATAGTGACAAACATGATAATATAACGGAGAATTCATCATACGCAATCTAACAATACTGGTATCAGGTCCGGCGGCAAGTATCGATCTCAACCAGCAAGGCGCGGGGTGAGGAAATACGATTTATTTATACAACTATCTCGTAAATACTTCTTCGATACATTCCCACACAAAAGACTTTGGTTGCGTTGAACAAACAATATAATCTATTAGTATAAACATTACAGTTTATTAGTATAATATTAACATTGGCACAGCAATAATACGATCCCTCCATAGTTTTACGCGCTCTAGATAGCTTTAACAAATATTTGTTTATATAATTAATAATAAACGAAACATCGGTTTCATTCCACAACGGCGACGTTTTTGTTGTAAAAATTCCTAACAAGTCGGGTACTGATTTAAATATACATAAACTCATAAAAAATAAGTACTATGTGGTCTTATCCAATAAATATAAATAACAAAATAGGCCTCTTAATATTCACACTTTCATGAAAAAACATGTTTTTAGGAAATTACATACAGTAAATTATAAAAAAACCTTGCTTCGTTTTACGACGGTGGTCTGGCCCTTAACCCGACATATAAATAGTGTACTACTTACTTACTTACTTACTTACCATCACGCTGTTTCCCCGCGGGGGTAGGCAGAGAGGATAGAGCGCCACACTCTTCTGTCCTGACACACAATTCTCGCCTCATCCACATTCATACATCTTGTCATACAAGCTCGCCGATTGTTGAAGCTTCTAACAGAACCATCCTCCATTATATGATTTATCCGGTCGTGCCGAGTCTTTCGCGGACGTCCTCTATTTCTGGTTCCATCAACATTTGCGTCATATATCTTTCTTACCATTCTCTCCTCATTCATCCTTTCCATATGACCAAACCACCTAAGTGATAGTGTACTACCTATTGTATATATCGATAATATTATCACAATACACAAAAAATCAAAATTTATTAGTCCATATTATCGCTGGGAAAAATATCGATACGTACATCTAACGTGGACCCTAATGCATCGCATCGGTATAATTACGCTATTGAGTTTAGTAATTGATTTTGACGACTAAATGTTTTTTTACCCAAATTTTTCTAAAAAAAGGTTTTAATAATTTTTGGATTACATTTGATCCTCTTTTTATGCAGTAGATGCATTCCACAGAATATTGCATAAAAAAGACGAAATTTTTATTGATGTAATTTAATTTAAAAGCCAATTTTTTGACTATGACTAACTTTGTGCAAGTCGTGATATCCAGACATACAATTCTTAAGCTGACGTTGTAATTTGAAGATTCGTTCAGAATTAGTGTTATTAAAAAGAAAATATTTTTACAATTTACTGCAAAGTTAAAAACCTCGAATTATATTTGCAGTGAAAGAGACCGGTTTTTCTTCCACTTTACTGTCGTTTTCTGGTTCTCTGGCGATATTTTATTAAAGTTATATCAATCATATCATCGTGACTTGAAGGATTATTCATAAATAATTTGTTGATATCATTTTGATTAAAGGTATCAAAACTTTCTTCACCAATTTCATGAACCAAAGTAATGATTTCAGCTGATATTGCCGACGCTTCAATGATTTCACTGACTGTAACACATCCAGGTCATTCTGCTTTCAAGTGATTCTGCATTTAAAGATTCACATAAATATAATTAAAAATTCCCACCAGAACAGGATATCCGGTTTAAGGAGCCATCTTTTAATTAACAATTCTCTGAAATTGTTAATAATATTGATTCTTTCCACATTATTTTTAATTATTATTATCTTTTACATTAATGCTATTAAAATTTCTTCTACTTTCTACTGATAATATTATTTCCCTAACTTATTATATCTTTGTTTTTCTAGTACGTATATAGTTTTAAAGTGTTTTCAAGTGTCATTACCTTTTACGGTGTGTCTCGAATTTCTTTTTTAAATTTCAGGATTATGGCTGGGCAGCATGAGTGCTGTGTGCCTGGATGTTTGTCAAGATGTGAGACAGTGTATAGATTTCCCCATTATGATGAATATGTCTCCGAAGAGTGATTTCGATGAATCTTCACTACTCCAAAAGATGCATCTAGAGATTTGAGTATATATAAAAAATATGTCTGTGACAAGCATTTTTCTAATTTTAACAGAGATTCTGGTTCTAAAAGATTGCGTATGTACTCCGTGCCGACAGTAAACGTACCAGGTAATAACTGATATTCTGTCGTGCCATTTCCCTAATACGCCACTACTATTACTCCTTTTAAAAAATCTGAACTATGCCTCTCTTACAAACAATGTGAACCTCAATTTCTTCAAGTATTCGTAAGAAACGTTGGAATGGCTGGAAAATAAATCATTTTCCTCCGTATTATGGAAAGCCTTTCTTCAGTATCGAGTTCCTGAAAAATAGACATTCGTTCATCGCTCAGTTCGTGTGTTCGTGTATATGCAGCAAACAACGCCAATACCATTTCTCAAAGGTGCTCTTTTATTAGCTGCCAAGTATCCTTCGATCCATGTATTTCATTTATTTGATATATATCCCTAGTTTGTAGATCATAAACTTCTTGCACAGTAGTTAAAATGTGCCGAGTAGAGAATGCGTCAAGCTCACAATGGCGATGGACCCTGCAATGGGATCTGAAACGTCAGCCAGAAAGTTCAGATATACACAGTAGATTAGCCCAGAGAACTGTACACAGAACACCTTTCAATGATAGGTTCACCGAAATAAATATACGTTTTATATATTTAAAAACCAAATTAACAATATTTTTCGATACAGTATGTAAATGACTTTTCCTTGTACTTGTTTTTATGTTAATATCTTTTTTTTAAATTTTTTTGTATTTCCGTGTTTTCTTGTCCATGCGAAATGATTAGGATATGACTTATTTCTCACGATTTATTTTTTCTACGTCCAATGCCAACATTATACTTATATCTGTTTTATTTTCAATAAATAAAATATAATTTTTGGGAGAATTCTATAAGACTGTTGCTGATAAGTTCTGGTTGCTGATTTGGAATCTGCTCCTAAAATTCTTAATCGTTCCTTCCTATATTTGTCACAATCAATTCTCTTGAATTTTAATTTGGCACCTGCAACTAATAATTGGTGGCGAGATCGTTTTCACCTGGATACATTTTCACATTTTGTATGGTTTATTTCCACTGTTCCGCACAGCTACGCGGCCGCGGAGCGCGCTAACCGCGGCTCAAGAAAAGCGCCGGGCGAAAAGTCTATCTTGACCGATTCACCGCAATATTTCGCCCGGCACCCCGCGCCACTGGAATCCCGCCGCCGCTGCACATAGCGGGCCGCCGAGGAGAGGGGGAAGCCGGGCCGCGGACGAGGCCACGCCCCGGCGCCGGCCGAAAAACTTACTATTACATTTTGTGGAATATCTCATGTTAAAAAATTGTCATATGAAAATAAATAGAGTTTTGAGAGGGCGATGGCCCGGAGATAATTTAATGCACCTTAAAAATCGTTTAGAAAGTAAAAATGGATTTTTAAAGTTTAAGGTGCATTAATAAATTACCCGGGCCATCGCCCGCAGTAAAAACTACCAGACATCGCAAGGCAGGTCAATGTTTGTAATAAAAAGTACTCGCGATGTCTGGGAAATGTCGGCCAACATTATAATAAGAAAAAATAGCGGACAAAGTTGAGTTCTGCCGCCCCATACGGGACGGCGGAAAAAATTACGAGAGTTTCGGAGTTTGGCCGCCACGTGGTGACGGCGCGGGACCGAATCGGGGTGGCGCGGGGGATGTCTGTTCCTCCCGATTGGTCCCCAGCTTCTTGCTGGAGCCATAAGCTCCACGTAACAATTTTCGAGGATAAATAAATGGTCCAGCGGTTGCAAAAATCACTTCTTGTCTTGAGTGAGTCTTGCCGGCTCACGCGCCAAGCAAGACCGCCAATTCGCTTCATTTCATTTCATAATACACGAGCACCTTCTACATCTTCATTATATCTGTCTTCATTTCCAATTCGCCAATTCGCTTCATTTCATTTCATAATCAACACGCACCTTCTAAATCTTCATTCATTCTTCAATTCTATCTGTCTTCATTGTTTTCATCATACTGTCATAATAAACCTCAAAACGCCAATCACATTTATTTCATTTAACCACCGTCCTAGCCCCCAAAAATATAAGTAACAGTTCTAGTAATCGGGTGCCTATGGCAAACTTTTGTATAGGTATGTATTTCTATATATAATTTTAGTTTAGCATTGTGTTAAGTGTTCTGTATTTAAAAAAAAAGTTAACACTCAATTAACACATACATGTGCATACATAGTTCCTATGTGGGTGTATGCTTGAATTCAATTTCATTATGTTTCCTCCGTGAACCCTTAGTGTTAATTGTTCTTAAACAGCAATCATGAGTAGTCAGGAAGTCTGGAAAGATTGTGTATTAATGATTGTATTGTCTTATTTCAGATTCTGAAACATTGATTATAAATAACAGTTCTGGAAGTCAGGTGCCTATGGCAAACACTTCTTGTGTACGTAAGTATTTCTATATATTTATTTTTTAATTTTAGTTTATTACGGAATAACCCGACTGACATTCCCGCATACCACAAGACCTGGCTTCAACGTTTTAGTGCGTACAAAAGCTTAGTTCATCTCTAGTGTGAATAATTTATTTGATTTTAACAGAAATGGTAAATAGTTTTAGAAATATTAAATTAAATATTGTATAATCGTGTTGAATATTTATGAATTGCAAAAAAATTGTGTGTTTGACTACATAACCTTAATATTAGATTTTCAGGAAAGAAGATTAATATACATGCCTTACACAATCTGGCACAAGAGAACATCCATGTGCATTTACTTGAAAATTTCACTTTGTACAATTCTGACGCTAGTCCAGGTAATTAATACTTATAATAGTGCTTTCAAATGGATATTGATCATGTCCTTTACCCCTTCCTGTAAATATTGAAATATAGTGACCCCAATTAGGTTAGACATGGATTTCCTAGTGAGTAGACATTGGCACTTTTTGTTTTATGTAAAATTTTTAAGGTCATTTGAGAAATGTTATAAATTATCCAGTATATTATCTTTACTCAAAACTGACCAAAATTATATGTTTAGTTCCTGGTGCTTTGTGTGGGCAGATATGCCCATGCCAATACGTCGTATGTTGACTTCAGGTGTTGCTTCAATATGCGGATATTTTATGATATATCACACTTGGTGTCGTAATTGAAGGCATCCTATCACTTATCAAGTATCCCTACAGCCCCTACTAAATGCAAAGCAGTGTTCCATCTCGAATAGTCAACCAAGCCCTCCTATCTGTTTTCCACAAGATGATTTACGCGCTGAGTCAATTTATTTTGATTTTTATTTTATTGAGGGATTTTGACAGTGTAAACATATTGTAATAAACATCATAACTATTTAACATGTGATACTAATAATAAAAATCCACAAAAAATATTTGGATACATAAGTATGCAGAAAATTAATGAAAAGAAGAAAAAAAAAGAAGGAGAAGGGTGGGGAGGTTTCAATTATTGTTGCGGTAAAGAAAGATTAGAATCAGGATAGCTTGACAAAACTGGGTTTGTGATTAGTCAAGTCCAACCCGATCCTTTTCTGAGATGTTTAACTCATTGTAAGCTTCAACGAACGCACATTTGATATCATGTATCTCCCCAAATAATTAAAATTCTGATATAATATTTAAATTACCTTCTGATTTATGAGCTCTTTTCACCTTATTATTGATTACTGTTTTATTTTTTAATTTTAAATTAATGTCTGTTTTTATACTTTTATTGATGGTTATGACGACTTTTTTCGTTTTTTATTAATAAATTACTTTTGATTACGCTTCTGTTAAAAAAATTTATTGCCTATGGTTCACCCATTATTTTATTTCTCTCTTATGGCTGACATACATTAAAACGTCTATTTTCTATGGCTTTAAATGTCTAATGTACCGTGAAACTTTTAAGTGCAATAATTTTTTTAATAATTGGGTGCGCTTTAATTTGACTTCATTTATGTAATTAGGATACTCTACTTTGGTGTTATATATGAATGAAGCGGCCGAAACATCTATTTTCTATGGCCTTTAATTTCTAATGTTCCGTGAAAATGCGAAACTTTAAAGTGTAATAACTGATTTAATACTGGGGAGCGCTTTACTTTTACTTCATTTATGTAATCAAGGCACTAAACTATACCGGGGAAATTTTTTTTATCAAAATCAAAGTAACTGTGATATTGTTAAGTTTAGCCCAACTCATAATTTATAGTCCATGAACCATATCCGCCCTTAGACGACGCGTAAACCTTTCTTTGCTTAATTAAATTAAAACATATATTATTCAACCCTTTAAATAAAACGGTCATTTCCTTGGACGGGTTCATATTTTTTATATATTTGACCGAGTGCAGCCAGCTGCAATCTCGCTACACAACTAATGTAATCAGCACAGTATCCTGAAATCTGTCACGCGAAAGTCACCAAAATAACTCGCACCTCTCACATTCAGGTCGCCGCTATGGAAGTGAAGCAAGAACCAGATTCTTGTGACGAAAGAGGTTGGATCAATGTTCCACCACCAAATATTGGTTTGACTGAAAACTGTATTCCTAATATTAAAGCGGAAACTCCTGACCCCTGCTCCGGACCGAGCAGCAGACATACGCTTCCCGACTACGCCGTGGACGTCTGGGTCCCCGACATCAAGGAAGAGTGCGTTTCGAGGTCCCTCGCAACTTTGGATGGTGGCTCTCGCCTGACCTCTGGTAAGTATTAAATACGTTGCTCGAATGATAAACAAGTACACAGAAATTAAACCATTGTACTGTTATACCAAGCTCTTAGCCAAGAATCGCTTTCTGCTCATCATAATGCCTATTCACGTCGGGAAACTGATAATGAGATTAAATCTCTTTTCCTTCACTGAACTTGTCAGATTAGACCATGCAGATCTACGACTGCATTGTCTAATCCAACGGCTATCTAAAAATCACAAAGAGTTCAATTTTTCTGAAACAATGGAACGAGCCACCCTGTACACTAATATTTCCCTTTTTTATTTTTAAATGTAAATTAGAAAAATACTTGTATATATTGTACACCTCTATATTTTGAACCCTTTGGAATACCGAAGGGTCCAGAATATATGCATTATTTTTAGTATGAGCATCAATATAAGTGCATGCAGAACATGAAAACGGTTTCTCTCTGATCTGAATGAGTAATCTTTAAGGATAACTGCATTCAGGACATACATACGACTTGTCTCTAGTTTGAGAGAATGTCAATTTTTATTAACAAAGATTTCTTTTTATGGGTATTTGAAAAAGTATGTGATGTTTTAATTTTTTTTTCCGAGTACCATAATAAGTGAATTATTCACAAGTAAACGGTTTCTCCCTAGTACGAATAGCGCTTTGCTATGTTAATCCACACTTCCCACTGTATATATATATTTGCAATGTAAATATATATTTATTTATTTTGCTGATAGGTACTTGAAAACACTCACCGAAATAACTTTATACTTGTACCGATTCTAAGACATCATTCAGTCGGAGGGTTCATTTACTTAAAAACTTACGGAAAAGAAAGCTTGTGACGACAGAAAGAAAGCATTGGTACAACATTTTTTAGACATATATGAGAAAAACCTTTACTTATGAGAGACATACATGAGAAAAACCTTTGCTTATGAGAATGTAAAAAAGTATTTAGTACAAAAAGTTATTTGGTGACGTGCTTGAAAATACATAGATGAGAAAAGTCCTTTACTTCAGTACGAATCAGTAGTAACGAAATATTGTATGATAAAAATTTGAGACAGCTGTTCGAAAGTAAAGTGTTTATGTCACCATATTTCAACGACAAAGCGACTTAAGGGCGAGCTTTCATTTTTCCTGTTTAAAATTCGAGAAACTATACACAAATTAGATATGCTTTCAAGATGAGGTTAATAGTTACATTCTTATGAGTTCCAGAGAAATAATTAATGACGTTATTTGTTACGTAAATCATGCGAGAGAGGAAGGTTTGATTAGAAAGAGACTACAATAAAATTTAACAATATCCCGGTAGCTCAAAAACAATATTTTTTGACAAAATTGATTTTATATGTACATATTTATAATTAATACATTCAATTAGTATTTAAAATTACTCATTAGACTAAATGTTTTCGCACAGTAGGTACGTACAAATGACTTTACTATTTTCTTTATTTTCAAGTGTCTTTATGACTAAAAGGTTTCTTATATTATTCACGGGCAAAGGGCCCTTCTCCTGTGTATGCTTTCAAACGACTCAAAAAGACATTCTTCCAGCTGAATGCTTTCTTACATTCTTCACAAGCAGAGATTGCTCAACAAGTCACCTTTTTGACAGAATAATTTCTTATAATCTACCTGACACTTGTCATTAAAAGCCCATATTGGGAAGCAGAAACACAAACGATATCTGGATGTTTTCGAAAAGTCTTGTTTATTTAAGGGCAAAGCAACTTGGATGACAAACGGATTTCTATCATCGCGTAGATATTACAGTTTTTACTAAAATACAAGTTTTTCATAAATATTGAGTGAAATAAGTACTAGTTTGTTTTGCACATATCCAATAATGTATCCATGCAAAGTGATCAAATATAAAATTAAATCCAATATATCCACCATAACGATGGTGACGATTAACAGATAACTTGACAGAAATCGTAGAAAATTTACAGGGATATAAAAATCTTGCAACCGTCATGTGTTGACATATTATAATTGTTAGAACACTCAAAAAGTTCAGTTGTCCAATTAACTGCAAATCAAAATATTGTAAAACGACCACCTCTCTGAGAAACACCGCACCAAATCATGCAAATAATTCATTGACCCACACGAGACCTCACACAACAGAAAAGGTATTTTCTCGTGAAGACTGCAAGAAATCTTTCAGTGGGAGGGGTCACTTGACTTGGGTTGATTCACTTGAGAACACACACCGGAGAAAAGACTTTTGCGTCTGAAGAATCTGGAAAAGAGTTTATTCTGACGAGTCACCTGTTGAGTCACTCGAGACCATACACCGGAGTAAAGCTCTTTGCTTGTTAAGGGTGTAAGAAACCGTTTAGTCAGAAGAGCCACTTGTTGGATCGTAAAAAAATTCACACCGGAGAAAAGCCCTTTATTTGTGAAGTTTGTTGGTTCATTGAAATCGTTCTCCCGGAGGAGTGCCTTGATAAGGCACTTGAAAACACACTCAATACAAAGGCAATTAAATTAATCATTAGAAAGATATATAGAACAACATATTTTAATCGAAATAATATTTGGTTGTTATCAGGATTCAAACCCGGATGTTTTCCTATCCGGAGAAATGTGTTTTCATTCCAGTACATCAACCGATTACGTTTACGACTAAATTAGAACTTTTTTCTGTATATTTTTATAATTGATGTAATCTATTATTACATTTTTAGAAACCAAACAGTTTTTTGTTAAATATATTTTTTCTGTGTATTTTTTTAATTAAATTATTTAATTTATATTAAAAATACCACAGAACTATGTTCTGAAATTGTAATTTCACTAAATAAAGTGATTTAATTTTTTTTTATCTTAATTCATTTCTCAGCACACCACGATGTGCTATATAACATTAAATGTTTTGTCAAATGGGACGTAAGCAGATTTAACAACGCATTGTAGATATTGTTCCCAAAAGGTATAACAAAATTTCAGGAAACTGAAATAATTTATTCAATTTCTCTAAATCTATTAGCTTTTGAAATTTAAAAATACGGTATTCTTCTGTATGAAACTTTTGACGAGTACTTAACGGGCGTACTTGTGGTCTAGTGGTTACGATACTCGCATAGTGATCTAGTGGTCGGGAGTTCAAACGTCATTCCAGGAGGCCATCAAGTTAGTTCTATTTGCATAGCACAAAGGTTTAGCTTTTAAAAGCAGTACCAATATTAATGTGACATACGTACGCATCTCTATTTTTTTATATAAAAAAAGCTGTGTTATTTATTTTTTGACAAACCTACCAAAGTAAAGTACCACCCACAAGTAATAAATAAAGTTTTGACGAATTTCAGATAACTCCACACAACGGTCATGCAGCGACATATCAGAATTGTTGGAACGTGCAAG
The DNA here is from genome assembly GCA_022840565.1 of Eubasilissa regina. Classification (NCBI taxonomy): domain Eukaryota; kingdom Metazoa; phylum Arthropoda; class Insecta; order Trichoptera; family Phryganeidae; genus Eubasilissa; species Eubasilissa regina. The sequence goes on along the minus strand of JAINEB010000035.1, from coordinate 4,256,006 downwards.
AAGTCCAATTGTCCAAGCCCAGTTACATACACGTCACACATCAAGTAATGGAGAACAACCTGGCCCTTGCGAGGGGATCCTCTCTGATAAACACTGCGCCAGATTATGTAGTCAAATAAATACCTCATTGACCCGCACGAGACTCCGCACATTAGAAAAACCCTTTTCTTGTGACGACTGTAAGAAAAATTTCAGTCGGAGAGGTCACTTATCGGATCACTTGAAAACGCACACCGGTGAAAAACCCTTTGCGTGTGAACAATGTGGGAAAGTATTTAGTCAGAAGAGTCATCTGATAAGTCACTTGAAAACGCACACCGGAAAAAAACCATTTGCTTGTGAAAACTGTGAGAAATCATTCTGTCGGAAAGATCAGTTGTTGAATCACCTGAAAACACACACGGGCGAAAAGCCCTTTGCGTGTGAAGAATGTGAGAAAGTATTCAGTCAGAAGGGACACTTGTTGAGCCACTTGAGAACACACACCGGAGAAAAACCCTTTATTTGTGAAGATTGTAAGAAATCTTTCAGTCGGTGGAGTGCCTTGACGAGGCACAAGAAAACACACTCAGTACAAAGACCCTTTGCTTGTAAAGTCTGTAAGAAAACATTTAATGTAAAAAGTTCTTTGGTAAGGCACTTGAAAATTCACTCAGGGGAAAAGCTCGCTTGAGAAGAGCAAATAATTATTCAAAATGATACGTGTTTGAAAACATGTTTAAAGGCATTCCAAACAACTTGTTTGACGTCGTGTTTGAGAACAGTTTTAGTAATGCGTTTGACGGAGACGTTGCGTTTCGAAGGTACGTTAAACAATAAATTACACACAAAGGACAATTTTTATAACAGTTTTTTTAAGCAACATTAGTGTTACATACTCCAAAATAAGTGAAAATATGAAAATACAATATAATAATAGCACAATATTAATTATAATAACTAATTCATTTTATACAGAGTAAAACAAGGAGAAATTGATTAACTGATAAAACTGATAGGAATAAAGAATGTGTTTTTTTTAACACTCATCTAAGATCTTTAGTATATGCATTTATATTTTCTTCTAATTTCTTTAGTAGAATGCACGTCACTGCCTTAATCATATTTTTGACCTTTTTAAAATAACACGCTCTTAAGTTTTACACTGTTTTTTGTATAAGGAAGATCATTAGAAACAAGACTGATTGGGTAACCTTTATTTTTATTGTTAGATACTTTTTTAGTTGTAATTATAGATTTGTCGTGTGCGGAACAAGTTCCTCCCCAGCCGTTTATTCTACATATTGTAATCCAATCCGTGCACGGTTGAAAAATTATACTATAGACAATTTACATAAAGTATTATTTAATAAAGTTTTATGTTCTTTAAAATTAATTTTTATGTCTAGAACTTAATTATTCGTTCTACACATGTTTTACGGTAACATTGGAAAGTAGTATCTGTTACAAAATCGCAGATCGGGGATGCCGCTGAACGCGTAACTGATTTAGTACGATTCGATTCTGAAACTGCGTTCTTATCAACATTAAAACTAGCTGTAGACGGCCTTTAAAGGTTATTTTTCGGTATCAATATTTATTGTACTGAATACGTCCCTGGACCTTCTCCAAAGAGTTTAGTTTATTGAAGAACAATATGTTGATAAATGGCAATAATTTGACCTGTCGTCAAACTATTGATAGCGAAGTAGGTTGTGTACATGTATGTATCAGTAGCAGAGAGATGACTAAAGGATTATCATAATTACCTTGGCAGGATTCAAGTAAATTAAATCTGCTACCGAAATCTAGATAACGGCTGCATTAGATACAGGTAGAGAAGTTATCAAATTTATTATTGTCCAAATGTGTTATTAGTTTTTATTTAGTTTCGCTGAAGTAAGAAGTTTCACACAGAAAGGGTTATTATTAGTTGGAAAGTTGATGTCGCTCAACATTTTTAAGATCTTTGCTACTCTAAGTTTGATGGCAGTTCAGCGGTGCCGACCAATCCCAACAGGCCATCCGCAGAAACTGTCCTCAGCAGCTGCGCCCGGCCCTGGGAACAAAACTACCATTATGGGTACAGAATTTAAGCGCACAATATGATAAACGACAAGGGCAGATCTTATTTTTCTTCTCGTGCCCTACCAAGCTTGGTATCTAAAAGCTCTCCAGTAGACTGGCCGAACCATCGTCTTAGGTTTTTCAGCCATGATGTTATTCTACTTCCAGAAATCTTGAGCACACATAGCATCTGAGCATTCATATTCGTAATCTAAGATTGAAATCAAAATTAAATTGAAATAGAACTTGTTCTTTGTACATTTAATAGTTATTGACGATGACGACGGATTATTTGATCGGTTACTTTTAGAATGCTTACGGATCTAACTTTCGAAATGCAAATCGAATTTGATGAAGTTGATAAGAACCAGTTCTTTTTAACTTTTTACCTAATTAATCCAAAATAATTATTTTGAAATAATTTTGTTTGAACGATTAGAATGACAAAAGCAAATTATCGCATCCCACATAAGTTTAATTCCCAGGTCACCGGGTTTCGAAAGTTCCACGAGTTGTATTAGCGATCCCTGAGGAATCTCCTGAAATGTATAAATGACAACGGTTGTTCTCCTAACTCGTAGTAAATTTGTGTTAAAGTATATTTATATTAAACAACAATTATTATTTCTAGAGTTTATTCAATTTCATGATGTTGTATCATGATTCTGGGTGCGGTTTTAAATAGTTTTATTCGGAAATGCTGCCATTGTATTATGTCGCATCAGTCAAGACTATTCGTGGGAAAGTCGGGTTAGAATGAAATTATGTTTAGGCGGGAATAAATACGCAAGTATTTTTAGCGACAAATTTTCAAACCTATATGTTACCTTTTAGATATTAATACATTTAATCGTTCCATTATTTGAAAGAGCCATCTACCTTATTTTACGGAATCTCAAATACCTTTGAGTAATTTGATAGCAGACGCACAGTTGGACAATGCACCTTCCCCGATTCGGAAAGAGATCCAGGTTCGAATCCCGGTGGCGCGACAACAATATTTTTCGATAAAATTGATTTTATATGTATATCTTTCTAATTAATATATTTAAAATATCACAGACCGTCTGTTCTGAATAATTAAAACTTCACAATGAGAATGTGTTCTCCTAATAAATACACAAGTGTTTGAAATACAGGAGCCGTACCTGAACCTCGCTGCCGTGGTAGCTGGGTCGGCGGGCGGGCTGGGCAGGAGGCGCGAAGGGATTCTGAAAAAGGCATAATAAATAAAAAGTTTATTTTATGTTAAACATACATTTATTTGACCCTTGCACACCAAACTTAATAATACCTTTTTATTGGCATTCCAGTTCTCAATATTCACCTATCAATATTTTAGCTACATTACGGATTTATAACAGCCCTCTTTTTAATATACCTAGTAATGGTAATAGCACTCAGTTTAGATTAAAAAAGAGGGAATAGTGACATAACTAATATACCTTATTTATAATATAAAAGCATGTGTAAAAAATATCAGCACGAGGGCATCACCATGATCGGTGGAACTTCCACTTGAAGCATCTCTTTGTGAACGGAAAGCGGCGGAGCGACGTCGTCCAGGTCGTCCAGAGATAGGGACAAGCTGAAGGAGAGCGGCAGCGAGGAGGCCGAGGGGCGCGCTGTGAGCTGCCGGGCCAGCTGCAGTGGGTCCACCTCCCCTAATGAGAGAAAGAGAGTGAGGCCTCGACTTAAGATTGAAAATCGGGCTGGACAGCGCCTCATATGGCGGACGGAGATGACTGGGAAGGAGAAAACTAGCCGCCAATTAATTTCTTATTCAATGGGGTCAATAAGGATGCCCCTTTTAATCGCCTTTAGCACTCACATGTCAGTTGGATAATATGGAACTCCTGCTAGAGTTCCTCCAGAGTTTCTGTGTAGTATTGCCCTTAGTTGTCAGCCGGATGCCCCTCATTGATAGATTGGGTGGTGTTAGCGAATCTGGATTTTACTCCAGTTATCCGTCGATTTACTGATGGTGCATACGGTCGGGGAATGGAGGTATCCATAAAGCCGCCTTGGCCTTGGTTAGCTATGAAAAACGCGTCGTGGAATGTGGGGGTGGGGTCGTCAAGGGCAATATTAATAGCGGTTTAATTTTGAAGGGTTAGGGTGTAACTGGTAACCGCCAGATATCTAACCAGATGGATATCGGTGTGAGCATGCAGATCGGGGTGAAGAGAAGGATCAGCGGTTTGGAGTTACAGCGATATGGGCGGAGGAAGTAGCACACGGGGCGAGTGGTGTGGCAGTGAAGAGAGTGTTAGATTATTTTTCTCAGTTTTAATACCTGAGGTGATGCAAGGCGCACTCACCGATGCCGATGGCCCTGGCAACGCGCTTGGCCTGCAGCAGGCGTGCGGCTCCGCGGCGAAAGCGCAGCGCGGCGGCCCGGCGGCGCGCGGCCGTGCGCAGCGTATGGCGCGCCAGGGCGGCCTCCCAGCGGCCCAGCCCCGCGGCGCGCGCCGCCAGCACGCCCGGCCCGCCCGAGCCGCGCGCCAGCAGCGCCGCCATCAGCGCAGCGCCCGTCTCCTGCAATACGCTCCGTGTAACTCGACTCCTGAACTGAGTTAAAGCAATTTCAATCCACGAACCTTGGCTTTCTTCCATACATTTGTGAGAAGGTTGGTTGGTGTTCTCATGAAAACCATTTTTATCCGAACATGTTTATTCTCATCGGGAGCAAGAAACAACACAGAATACGTAAAGGTTGTGTAAAAAACGATGCACGGTTAGTGAAAGGTGAGAGTCGGGATGTGCCTCTGCGGTCCGATCGGTTCGGGTACTGGGCGCCGAGAGTTTTGCCGACCACCTAAAAGTGCGCGCAAGTCGTGCGTTTAGCCTGACTCGCTTTATTATTGCAGGTTTCTTCTGAATAGCCAACCGCGTAGGTATGTACTAAAAAGTCATATGTAAAAGGTCTTTGTACCGTAAATAAATAAAATGGTTTAATTCAATTGTGTAATTGTCTACCGAGTATTAAATTTCAACTTTATCAGTAGGCACTCGTTTCACGGTAGTTGTAAGATATAATTTTAAAATATTTTGAAATTGAACATTGCGGGAGAACCGAATGGCTTCGCTTACCGAGCCCAGGTTGTTGACGCTGATGTCCAGCTCGCGCAGCGGCGAGCGGCCCGCGGCCAGCGCCGCCGCCAGCAGCCGGCCTGCGCCCGCGCCGCGCTCCCCCGCCGCGCCCACCCCGCACGCCGACACGTTCAGCCTGTTCAGAACGCCGGTAGGTAACGACGGATCTAATGGCTAACAGATAGCAGCCTTACAGCCCTTACAGGCCTTACAGCCCCTGCTCCTTATACGTCTATCGATAATAGGTCATCTAAGGGTTAGTAAAATAAAAGTGTCTACAATAATTAGGCTTAAATTACTTCCTAGGGAATAGGACTGTAGAGTCGGAGTCGTCAGAAATCGGCTCCGTCTCTTTATTTTAAAAATGATGTCCTAGGTACTTTATTTCATTGGTAATATGTGTATCAGGGGTGAAGAGTGACAAATGTGTATATTTCATAAATCTAGAAGCATATGCTTACCGGATACATTTATAGAGGTGGTTATTCTTTCGCTAATTAACCGCGTTCTCTCACTCTAGTGCGTGCAGCTGAACACTGCGCCTGAGCGCAATGGAGCGGTCTGGATTGCCAGATTTTGTAGTTTGTCAATGTGCGATTTAGCCGCGTGCTCCCAGATAAGGCCTGCATGTGTGAATGTAGCCCTCATTGTGGTTTTATAAATGTGAAGTTTGTTATCAGTGGACAGTTTGCCATTTCTGCCCTTCATTCATATTCATCCTTGGAAATATACGGACTTCAACAAGGCTTCGACAAGGTTTCACATAAACTACTATTAAAAAATGTAATCTCTGGAAATAAGTAATAACACCTTAAAATGGATCGAAAGCTACCTAACTTCTAGCAAACTGTACGTTAAAATACATCATTATAAATCTTTTCAATTTGAAGCGTCCTGTGGGACACCTTGGACCTGTTTTATTTTTATTCTTCATACACGATATTATTGACATTTTTATTGTTTGCAGATCTTAAAATATATAAAGCAATTTCTAACATAAATGAGTGTATTACTTTGCAAAATAACCTAAATTTGCTTTATATGCGGTGCTGTGCTGTGCTGACTAATAATATCTTAATGTAGAAAAATGTAAACAAATATGATTCAATAGAAGCAAAAATCAACTCATTTTTTAATACAGCAGTAGAGTCGAGATTCAATATTAGAGCGAAATTTGTAACAAGGGGATGAAATCCTTTGTTTGAAATCGCTCCGCTCTCTAACAACTTTACACACATCTATTGTAAGAAGTACGCTGGAATATAACTCCACTCTGTGGTCCCCCTACCGTGGCGTGGCTCAGATATTATAAAAATCGAAAGAGCGCAACATAAATTTCTAAGATTTATCAATTTTAAATTACATATTCCGATGGAAAATATAAATTACGATTATTTAATGAATTAACTTGATTTAAAAAAATTTGCCTGGAGAATAGATCAATAGCATGTTGGACTGCCCTGAGTTAATACAGAAGGTTTCGTATAAAGTACCAACCCAAACGAGACAAAATCAAGTGTTCTTTGTAGGTACACATATAAATAATTATGCTGTCAACTCGCCAATAATACGGAAGCATCGGCTCGGTAACAAGTTGAATTTCGTTGACACTTTTCTTTGCAGGAGCGTACCTGAATTGAAGAAATATTCGTACGTAAATTATACTTATAATACATTTTTTTGTATTATATTTAAACTGTTATATTTAAATGAAATAAATTGTTATTCTTATGTAAAAGCCCAAAAGGGCGTTGATGTAAATAAAATAAAATACATGGTGATGTAGAGTTAACTATCGCGGATGTGCTTTGAATCCAGAACTACACCGAGGTACGTGTCGTCGGTCCGAGAAAAGTCTCGCGTGAACCGCGACCACGGATACGTTGGTGGAACAGAATTACCGTATCATCAGCGAACTGGGCCACCAATATACCGTGCTTAATCGGAACGGGTATATCACTGAGAAAATGTTTACGAATGCTCAGAGAGATCCTCGAGGAACTCCTGCTCTACAGGGGAGTTCAGTAGAACACGGCCTTTCGAGCTTTTCTTTAAAAGTTCGACCTAAAATCTATTGCGGGAAAGGTCCATTTTGTAGAGTAGGTCGTTGTGGCACGTTCTGTCTACGGCTTTGTTTGCGTCGACTGACAGGACTCACGTGGATTTTTTAGTGTTGAAGCTGTTAAATAATTTGATCCATAAGACTAAAGTTGGCGGAGCAAGGAATCGGTCCCGCGAAAACCGTGCTGAAAATCAGGGTTTACTATCTTTCTTTTACAATTCGTTTGATTCAGCGAGGATAATTGTTTCCAGTAAAGAGAGCGAGGGAACCGATCGACCTGTGGAGCGACGTCCCGCGATGCAGGGCCGCGGCCAGCGCGGTGAGGCCGGAAGCGCGCAGCGAAGTGTTACAGCGCAGGTCCAGCGCCAGAAGGCGGCACGAGGGTTGCACCAGAGCGTAGCTCAAGGCTGATGCTCCCAAAGGGCCTGCAATATTGTAGGAATAAATGCTCTGTATAAATAGAATGGGAGGGGCAGAGCTAGCAGGTAGGACAGTTGTCAGCTGTGAAGAGTTGAATGACATTAATAGTAACTAAAGCAAGTTCTCTCTTTACATTTTACTCGGTCAGCCATGGGAATAGCTCTGAGAGCGTGAGTAGCTCACCATATCTTCTCTAGACCTGACGAAGGTACTACAACATGTAGATAATTCATAACCGGAGTGTAATTCATAGTTCGGCGAGGGTGCGGTGCGTAACACTCGACACTTGCTGTGCTCTATGCAGTATTCGAAGATATGTGTACTTGCCTGCGCATATCTGCACATGAACTTATACAATATTGTATTATTATACAATATTGCATGACCAAAGGAGACAAATCCTTATAAGGGATCTATTACTGGATGATGGTACCTTTGCAGTCTGACATTCATGAGACATTCAACACCTTTTAAATCAGTTTTTCTGGGCTTATGTTACTCGGGGTTTAGAAAACTCTCACACATTCCAAGACGGATCGGGCAGTTATGGTATTAGTGAGTAATTAACTTATCTATCCATAGTGGAATACGAGTATACCTATGTTGTTATTGACGAGCGACAGCTCCCGGAGCGAGGGCTGGCGCAGCAAGAATGCGGCGAGGTGGTGCGCCCCCTTGTCCCCCACGCGGCCGTGAGACAGCTCCAGCAGCCGAACCTGCTCGTGCTCCCGCAGTGCGTCCAGGATCACCTTCAATTTGTCGCAGTCGATATCACTCCGAGTGATCCTACATTGAACTCCAAATTAATCGATAAATACATTACATTAGTCACTCGTTATCGACATTTCAGTTTTTTAAAAAAAAACTTAGGGCTGGCAAAAGAGGATTTTTTTAGAGGTATTTTTCTCATCACATATATGTTCAATGAAAAGAAGGAAATCCACCCTATTCCGGAACTGTTATGGGAGTTATGCACTCTCGCTTCGATTCCTCTCAGCAAAGCATCGCATGCATTAATTATCAAAATCTTCGAAGATTGGTGGGAATAAGATCCCGTGGACTGTAATCTAGAATAACTTTAAGTATTTGACGCAACCCGAAATGGAAGTCTGAAGGAAATAAGGGCAAATGGATATGGCCTACCTCGCTTTGAAGTCCCGGGTTGGGCGTCGACTGCACCTCCGGTCGACGAACACGTATATATTATGCCGAACCGAAATATCTATCACTGCACTTCCGAAATCTGAAATCCACTTCCTCCGTGCGGTCCGAGCGTTACGCACGGTGTGAGTGTAGAGCGGCAGGAGAAACCACAAGTACTTAATGCTTCGCGATCGAAGCATAATCGGAGTGATCCCGGCGGCGAAATGCAAGTAATCGGCCGGAGCGGAATAGGTTTATTGGATGGACGAAAGAGTACTCGACTTGCGCCAACAAAGATTATTATATATTATGGATATACAATTTTATAGTGCATAATAATTACAATAAGCATTAACAAAATAAGTTGTCAATTGGTCGTTTACTGACGTAAGTTGACTCTGGTACTTCGTACCGAAGCTATATCTTGCAATATTAATTACAATACATATTTCATCAATTTGAGGTGAGGCTCGTTTTCAAACCGATTCCAGAAAGCAACTAGAAAAAACTATAAAAGTCATGCATCTCCGTAAAGTGAGGGTTAACGTCATTTTGTTAGCGTCGTGTGATTCGGCCGCAGGCCTGCAGTACTACCCCTATTCAGGTCGCAAGAAGGCGCGAAGGAGAACCAGCGGAATTATCTCCCATATCTCCCTAGTCGCCGCTTTTCGTCCATCCTAGTAACTCCCCGCGGGAGACCCACACCCTAATAAATTTCTTAGAAGAGGAATATTGTATAATTATTATATATTAAAATGATTGATTTTGTAGAGTGAACACTGGTCCCGTGAGAGCGGTATGCATCTACCTGAGCACGGCCAGCTGCCTGCAGGGCCGCAGGCCGGCGGCCAGGCGACGCGCCAGCGCGGGGGCTAGGCGGGCCAGGGAGCGGCAGTACTCGGGAGCCCGCAGCCGCAGGTCTAGGTGCAGCTCGCTCAGCTGGGTCAGGCCGCTCAGCACGCTGCCCAGGGGAATCATGTCTGTAAACGGTTGTTACAAGAATGTTATCGCTTCGGAGTATATTCAGCTCAGTTGCTGCTGAGTTTATTAGAATATCGTCACCTCTGTATGAAATTTGCGACTCTTTTTCTTGTAAAAAATCTCCTGCCATCAATCCCTGTACACGAAGCCTCTGGACACGCTCTCCGCACACAGCCGCTAGTTCCGAGATCTAGATTAAATTAAACAAATACAACATTAAAAATAAAGTGCTGAAGGAAGAGTCTCCTATCCCGTGGTTTATTACAGATCGTTATTAAAAAATAAGTAACGGTGTAACCTTTTCAGGGTCGTAGTCGCAGGGTAGCAGGTTCTGGAGGTATTCCTCGCAGTGCCGCTCCAGGTACAGCTGCAGGAAAGGCCTGCCCTCCCCCTCCCCCTGGCCTGTGGGCCAGCGAGATCTGACGGTGTGTGGGAAAATATATTTTACATTGTTTTTATTTAAATATATGTATAATGTTCGTGTCATCTACCATATATTATAATTGGCGTATACAAACTACCGCATAGTGTAATTAATCATGTCATCTACCATATATTATAATTGGCGTATACAAACTACCGCATAGTGTAATTAATCGTGTCATCTACCATATATTATAATTGGCGTATACAAACTACCGCATAGTGTAATTAATCATGTCATCTACCATATATTATAATTGGCGTATACAAACTACCGCATAGTGTAATTAATCGTGTCATCTACCATATATTATAATTGGCGTATACAAACTACCGCATAGTGTAATTAATCATGTCATCTACCATATATTATAATTGGCGTATACAAACTACCGCATAGTGTAATTAATCATGTCATCTAACATATAGAATAATTGGTTGTATGATCTGTGAAATAGGTAGTATAATTGATCGCGTCATCTACCATGCGTAATAATTGATCATGATAGCGCCATCTGCCATACACTATTATTGATCACGTTGTCGGTTTTCGTCACTTAATAAGGACATGAAATGACAGCTTTATTTGTACATTCCTATTGTTCATTCTGCAACGCTAATTATTCGTTAGTATTGGGAAGGTTTTGTCACCCACCGGTATACTCTTTCCCAGAAGGAGTCGCAGTGCACGTGAGCCACGAGCAGCGCTAGGGGCGGCGCGGCCCTCGGCGACCCGGGGGGCGCAGTCCCAGGGGTCGCGGGCCCGGGGGGGTTCAAGGCCCCCAAAAGCAGCTGCAGGTCCCTCTCCAGGGGCAGCTCGCTGACTGGGTACTCTGAAGTTACAAGTATAACACATTACTATTAAACCAGCAAATAGGTGCTTGTTTTTTAAATCTTTATATGATTTTGTAGACTTAACTAATAATAATAAACGCAGTAAAGAAATGTGTGCAACTTATATGCAATAATATAATGAACTCAGTGAAAATAATACAGAGAACAATTATTAAAGTGATATTAAAAAAAAGATCAACTTTTTCAACACATACACTTTTTGCAAAATTCCCAGCATAAGGTTTAAAAATAACTTAAAAATCCCTAAATGTAACACCAAACACTATCAGCAAAATTCTATATATTTAGGGATAAAAAATTTCAATAGCCTCCCTACACAAATCAAGGAAATAAAGGATATAAAAGAGTTTAAAAAGAAACTAAATGAACACTTCAAAAACACATAATTGGACAATAAACAATATTACAGAATACTTCAGAAGCACACAAATGGACAATGAATAGAATATGTAAGGTATTATATACAATTATTGTTGTGTAGCTCCCTCTCCAAGCGCAAGAGCTGGTCTCTTTTTTGGAGAGGTAAGCGAAAGAAAAACCATATATGTATATAACCATATGTATACATATGATTATATACATATATACAATTTTTAAATAGATGGTTACATACCATCTATTTAAAAATTGAATTTATTTTGCCATTGTATTTTCGCTAAATTAAATAAATAAATATATCAAAAGATTCAAGACGTACTCGGTCAATAAAAACTCAGGTTGTTGTACGACAGATTTGTGGCGAAGGTGATATAATAACGTTATATACAATGAATAAGAACAAGAGGTGTTCATCGTGAGAACTCGGACGCGAATAGGCACGTAGCAGTATGATACGTACGTCGTTCACTCGTTCCTGTTTTGCCATTAGCTCGGTGTGCATAATGTATAATTTGTACATTGTGCATCTGTGCATTTGTAGGTAGATGCATCATATATGTACATAATTTTACGAATAACGATTAAACACGTTCGTAACAAATAACACAGAAATATGTCGCTCGGCGAAAATACAAGTGCTCGGCACTTTTGAAAAGACATTTCCTCAATTTACTTCCCTACTTGAAAGACTGTTTAGCTTCACATACACGCAGGAATTCTTCACACTTTAACAGTTGCGCAGAGCGATAAAGAGCAGACAGCGATGCATGCAGATGGTGTTTAATGCTGCGGTACGTAGGGAAGAATCTGGCGTATCTGTTGTTTTTTTTACATTTTTATCCGTTAATTTTACAATTATTCTCCCTATAGATTATTTACAGACCTAATGGATGTCAAATTGTGGCTTGCGCGTGTGAATCACAAGCTGACGCCCGCCGAGCGGTTTTATGACCACTTTTTTAAATAATAATTTCTCTCTGTCTTCTGTCAACATTATTAAATAAACAGAAGAGTTGACGGCTGGTTACCCAATTTGATAAAAGTGTATATTTTAAAAGTGAACCCAGTTTTAAATTGGATTAAACTTGGTAAATGATCGTTTAAAAAATGAACTCAACCGGTCCAGTTGTCCGCCAGCACTTGCAGGCAGAGCTGCGCCAGGCGCGGCGCGCGTTCTGCGTCCCAGGCCAGGTTCTGCGCGCGGATCTCACCATCCGGGGGCGCACTCCCCCCATCCTCGTGGTACACCGCCAGGATGTTCAGGTCCACCGCTCCGGATAGCTTCATGGCTCCTTGTCCGCTCGCGAGAAGTCACTCCCCTCGCCGGGGAGCCGAAATGTCGCCGCCGAGAGTCGCCATGGAATCTTGTTTAATCGATTTGTATTCCTCGCACTCGAAACGTTATATCGCAGAATATATCTCCACAATGTATATACATACCTACACAAAACTTTCTGGAATGCTGCCCAAATTTATCTACCTATCGTCATTATCATTTGTTTACAACTGACAGCTAACATTCGTCTATCATTTTGTATACCTATATTAACAATGTGGTTTATGGTTACGAGATTTTTCTCGTATATTATTTCATGTCTGTTGAATGCACTCGACGTGAGTAAAATACATACATGTTACGTATAGAACAATGACTGTATTTTCAGATGCTGGTAACGTCCATCTTTATATGAATTATACGGTTTGATGATTTTGTAGAATTTAATATAATAAACGTAATACAAAGAGGTGTTCAGGTATGTGTATATTTCGAAGATTTATTTCATAATAATACACGTGCACCTTCTACATCTTCATTCATTCTTCAATTCTATTTGTCTTCATTGTTTTCATCATACTGTCATAATAAACCTCAACACGCCAATCACATTTATTTCATTTAACCACCGTCCTAACCCCCAAATATTTAATTCATTCAATTTTTAACAGAAAATGTTATTTACATTATGGTGAAATATTTACAATTAACGAGTTATGCGACCTCAGAGATAGCATTTTTTTTTTCAATATTTCTTACTTATCTTTTGTAAAACGTTGGACTACTATTAAATTAATTCAAAACATATTTTATAAATTGATTCGCTGATTAATTAATTGATAAAACACTCAAAATACAATATTCCTACTAAAATGTTAGATCAGCTGATTTACCTTACCTAAGTATGCCCTCATGAATACATATGCACATACATAGGTACTAACACAGCTTACCGAGCTCTCGCTCTCGACTTCTGCTGACTTAAAACGGTGGTTCGCTCACTCGTCCACTGAGCAAACTTTATTTAAATATTACGTATATATATTAAAATGAAGTTCATAAGAATTTTTTAAATAAACGCGAACACTGTAAATTACCAAAAATAATTTAAAAACAAGGGAATCAAATATTCAATGAAAAGTAAAACAAAAAAATGTAAATAGCTTACCTAGTAATCGAAAATATAGATCGGTATGTTGTTCGTACTTCTAATCTTGTAATATTCAGCAATCGAAAGAACAGAAATGTCGCGCGGAATATAATACTAATGCACATCAATGTGCATTCAAAATGATGTTTGCACAAAAATCACACGTAAATATCTTTTACACAAAGTTACGCACTATCTATGCGTGTAAATAATTATAAAACCATCATTTATTAAAATTAAACGATTAAAAACATAATTTTATATGGAATTTATATAATTTAAATAAAACCATTAAAAAAATATAAATTTATTAGGAATTAATAATTATATATTTTAAGTTAATTATATTAAAATGCAAATAGGACTAAAATTAAAAACTGAACTAAAATATTAAAACAATAAATTAAAAATGGTTCATCACAATTCGTAAAAGTAATAATATTTAACATAAATACGATTTATTGTAAATATTGCTATTTATTAAAATGTATGTTAAAATACTGAGAAACACGCACCTCAATTTTTTAGAATCATTTTAAAAGACACGTGTGCAAAATATCTGAACGTGAGCGCGAATTGCATCGCGCTTAGTAACGGTGTTCATTGTCGTGAGTAACGTGACGCCATTCGTCCGTCTTGATTCCTTTTTACTACGCGTATTACAATTATATGGCGGAACGCAATATTGGGATGGATGTTTATATTTTACAACGTATTTAGGTAAGTATTGTAAATATTTTTGAATATCTTCGGAACGAGAAATATTTTAATGAATAAAAAAATATTATAATTTAAATAGGTTATAATTGACTAAAATATTATTTGATCAAAGATCTTGTGTTTTTGTAATATTGCATAAAATGCCGTACGAGTATAGTAATTCGGAGAACGTAGATATGATTCTGATTTTGGGGGAACCTACAATTTAAGAATACTTCATATTGACTGACATGTCTTTATCAAAGCATATTTTAATTAGGTATTTGTATAGATTTGATAACACAAATTAAACAACCGTCCGACAGTAATTATAGACGTAATTTGTAGGCTAATAAGTATAATACTTTCACAAATTACAGATGATCCTTTTCACAATCCAAACTTGACGCAGAAAAATTTGTCTTTTTTATTTAATTTGACGTTTTTACATATTTTGTATTCAATGAGCGCGAGGTAATAATTAAAAAAAATACAAAGTGTTACCATTTTCTATAGTTACAATCAGTTACAATATATTGTCTCAATAATGTTTTTACAATAAAATATTTATTCTTTTATTCTAACTCAAGTATAAAAAATCATATACATACATTACTCTAGGCGTGCGTTATTCATTTGTTGTTTGCTTATAAAAAGTTAAACACGCCTCGACTGTACCGTAGGGGTATTTTTTCGACATAATTATATGGTTTTTTTTTTGTAAAATCGTCATATTTTTTTAAACATTATTGATTAAATACAAATTTTATTTAAAAACAATAATTCATCTATGATTATATTTGAATCCCAATTTTAAAAAGAATGTATTTGGGCTAAAATCAAAAATGTATATATTTCAATGGCATTAAATGGACACCACGTTGGGCGCCATGTAATGTAAATTGATACGACGTTGTGCGCCATGTGATACAAATATGCCACGATGTCGTTGGGTGCCATATGATATGATTCGGGGTTCTTTAAGAGTTATAATTCGATTATTCGAACATGCATAATGCTCCTGATCGCTCGCTAGAACGATACCCCGCACTCTAATGGAATGTTCGCTTCACATCCTTCAGATATCACGTCTTCATTAGTACCATGATACTTTCGTGTCAGGTACGCGCGCGAGCAGCGCCGCGTTTTTGCAGCGGGACATTGGAGAATTAAGTGGCAGAACGATATTTCGATATTTCGGCCTATTGGCCGGCGTCCGAGATAAACGATAATTAGGAGCCGTTTGTTAGTTAGCTAGGAGTACTGTCGTTAATAAAAGTCTTGCGAACCAAATTATGTGTGATTTTATGGAGATCCCTGTATCAACGAAAATACAAATATAACAACAGGTGAATATGAACACACGGAAGATGCACAAATTAGACATTTATTTAACACAGTTTATACTCAATGGGCAGGTGGAAATACTTATAGCTAACTTATTCTACAACTAATTCTACCTCAGATTATCTCGCAGTGTTCTTTCGGATCTTCTTCCGGAGACCTGATCTCAGGCCGGCGAAGTGATGCCGTTAGCACCCGCCGTAGGCGGCTATCTGCTGACTGATCTGTTGTTGGCTGCTCCTGGGTAGATTGCGGTGAACCGTGGCTGTCTATCCTCCGATTCTATGACGACGTTCGGTCGGATTTCTGATATCGGCCTCCACTTTCGAATTCCTTCGACTTCCGACTCCGATTCTCGTTTTCAACTCGCGTCTGGGATTCAACTGGCGTCTGGTATTCAACTCACATCTGGGATTCAACTTACTGCGTCCTTCACTGCGTGCTGACTTCACAACCCACTTTACATCTCTGGACGAGCTCCCACCTTCAACTCTTACTCCGAACTTCCGTCCCCACCGCATATTTACAACTGGTCCCCCGGACCTCGGTCCTAACTAGCCCTTCCGGACCTGTTTCCGACTCACTCCTCCGGATCTCGTTTCTCAACTCGCTTTCAAAATGACGTTACATTTACACCTATTACATATTTTTCCTGCCTGCCCAGTTATAATTACATATTATTTATATTCATTTACATTACAATCTCTTTGCCCGCCTTCATTCTTACTTATTTTAATTGTCTCTGTTATTGCTAGTAGATTAAGAACAAATGCAGACTAAATACTGCGGGAGTGCTACTACACCGGCACACTTTGATTAGATCTAATCGCGATCGATTCGAAACTTGCTCAAACGGTTTGGCCGTATGGAATGAATGATTGACGACGGAATAGTTCGATTTACGCACTATATAAGGTGCACAAATGTGAATCTGCGTACACAGACTTATTCGTATGCGTTCTATTTTCTCTGCCTACTCCTACGGAGAAAAGACGCGATAGTCAGTCGTCGCTCACGGTGGCCCTTCTGCATGTGGGTTCCAGCCCGCAATGCAACAAAAGCTATTTTATTACCCAGGAGTCAATTATCCTCAGGCGAAGAAATGGACCCGCATCCTAATGGTCCTTTTTTGGTGCGGTCATTGTCTTACTGTCGACCCCCTAATTTACTGAAGGCTTATTTATTTATTTTATTAGTAACTATATAAAACTCTGTTTGGATTATGCCCGTCTTACTAGAGAAATTTTGTGTCGAGAAGGGCTAGAGGTACATTGTTATCCGGCCGCTCCCGAGTGCGAAATTTCTCGGAACGATATATTCTCGGACAAAAGGCAACCAATTGATGAATGGCCGAGAAAAAAAAGGACGGTTTTCCCATGATGGAAGAAAAGGTTCTCGTGTGACGCGGGTCCTTGCAAAATACACTTCCAAGAAAATCGAGTATTCGCGGATGACAATTAACTTTAAGTCAGTCCGCATCAAAATCGACTCGCGACACGAATTACCGTTCAGGCATATCAAGATCTCAAATTGATTAATTTTGGTTAAACTTGATTAAATACTGATATAATTTATCGGAGCCATGTTAATCGTTTCTAGCCGTTAAACGTGGTGGCAATATTTCCAGCGGGCAACCCCGGCGGACGGCAACAGATCGACTTCTGTCAAAAGCGACGTTTATGATGTCAAACCCAAATGAATCATATTATTAAACAGTTCCTTACAAAGTGATATTGTGCTGAACAGATCGTCTAACAGGGATGGAGAACAAGAGAGGCAGCTCGGAGCTGCTCAGCTCCGAGTTCAGTGTTTCTAAGAACGCCAGCACCGACTCCTTGGATTCTGATTCTGTGAGTTTGTGATCATTCTACTCTTCCAGTCTGCGGGCTGACATGTTCAGCTAATATTGTTATAAATATTATATTATATTAATGCGCGATTGTTTTTGACGACATCCTGGCGAGGGGACCGGGAAACTAGGGAAACGAGAAAATTTCGCAAGCCCGAGGTTCTCGTTTTTAGTTTCCGGTCCGTCTTAGAAGACTTCCAAGACACTATCGATAAGTTGCGATGTGGAATCATCGCTTCTTTTATCCGCAAAACTAGGCATGTCATCCGTCTTTATTTATCCAGATTTGTCTTTAATTTGAACACTGAATTTGCGTTGGGCCATAATGTCCAGATTTTTAAATTTATCTAAAATTTCTATGATATTATATTGTTTACTTTTACACTGATTTCTTTATAGTTTTAATAAAGTGCTAGTAGCAACCAGAATAGATGTTTTCTGTATATCTTTCTATTTCATTAATTTAATTTGTATTGCCTTTATATTGTTAATTCTATGTTAATATTTATGTTAGCGAGTCACTTTTGTTTTCACTATGTTTTCAATGTTAATTGCTTCAATTAAGAAAGCATTTTGTTAATTTCCTTTTTGTTTCAAAATATTCAATGTTTATATTGCTTATATTAAATCAAATTATTATTGTCCTGTTTTGTTCATTAATATGTTTTCGTTCATCCTCTTTTTCACTGATTTTAACTGGAGATCATTCTCATTTCTAATAATGGAAATATGGGAACTGAAATAAAACTGCGAGAAGAAAGTCTCGGTCAAAAATGGATTGTTTTTTTTTGCTAGAAAATTACTTTTATTTTATTTAACGAAAACACATTTTTTGTCGTGATGTTTTATAGTTATGTACTATTTTTTATACAAATATAAATTAAATGAATTAACTAGAAAGATATACACGAAATAGTCTAAATTTGTCAAAAACGTTATTACTTAACTTCAGCGGAATTGGTTAACATATTTCACCAAATAGTTGTCCAGGTTCGAATCCCGGTAGCAACCAAATATTTTTTCGATAAATAGATATTTTCTGTATATCTTTCTAGTTAATTAATTTCTGTAAATATAATGTATAAGGAAATGACTAACTGGGAAATTTATGTTATGAATTATTTATCAATATTTTTAGCATCATATTGTGTTTAATAATGCACCACGCTCGATGATCCAATGGTCAAACACCAGCCGTAAAACTTTCAAGGTTTAAGTCTCGTTCTGCAAGTTTGTCTTATCTTCGTAGCTGAAGCACTCGGTAAGTAAGTAATGTAACATGTATTCCACGTAAGCGTCTCTATTTTATATATTTTAAAATACATTACACGTCTTAAACACATGTGTCATACCAGTCTTGCATAGAATTGATTTTTTCCTATGTACACTTTTCTCACTGGTGTCTTCGTCAATATTTTCGATGGGGTATGGGTTATTACTACCCCACTCGTGAACCCCCTCAAAGTGTTATGAAATTTTCTAACGCGCTACTTCTAAGGTTCTATTTTTAATGCTGTTTCGTGACACATGGGGTATCTCTGACAAAACACGTGTCAAAAATGAATATGTCATTGCAACAAAAGCAAAATATAAATTACAACTGCCCATAAGGAAAAAAAATGTGTTTTTTAATGACACACTCTGTAACTTGGTGAATCTCGCACCAGTAATGTGATGTAGCATTGCAGTTGCCGTCGCCATCTCGAATGACCCTCGGTTGCCGGTATCTCACAACTTGCAACACTCCAAAGTGTTATCTTCATCTGTCATTGTAAACTGCAATACCGCTGATCGTCTGTAGCCCCAGTCGGTGTGCGAGTGCCCGTTGCTGGGCGGGGAGAGGGTGGGCGGAGTGTCCCGCGAGGTCACCTACCTGTGCCCCTACAGCGGGCCGGCGCGCGGCGTCCTGACGGTGACTAACTACCAGCTCCACTTCCGGCCCACGGAGCCGAGTGCGCACCACAGCGTACTCGCTGTCCCCCTGGGAGTGGTGAGTGTTCCCTATACATTGTTATTATTCTTCCTCTTTCTTATTAGACGAGTTTACCCTGATAAGCATTGTCTTTGATCTCCAAAATGTCATTAGTAATTGGTTGCCTTGACTATCAAGAATGGTGACCGGATTATTGCGCAAACGAAAACTGCGCACGTGAAAATTAAGCACATCAGATTTTTGAATGAATAATTTCACATTGTTAAAAATAAAATTATTTAAAGGTTAGTCTATTCCATCTTATTTAAATTCTTTTCTATATTAGAAGATATCTTATCTATATAATCAAATGTTCTGAAGAAGAGAATCCAGAGTAAGTCTTTCCAATATAGAAAAAAACTCAAAGAAGAGGAAATAGACTAATCCTTTGATACGGCGTCGGGCTTTCCTCTCAGCCCAATCATCGTATCGTCAATGCGCCGTTGGTCACTGAGAAGGAGGCCAGGATGGAAATCAACAAGTCGGTGATTAATTCTATATTTACAATTTTATTCAATTGGTTAGGCGAGAAGACAAAATAATCCTAAGCTAAATTCTTAACCTATCTTATGAACTACTTAATTCTAATCTTAAATCTACCTTAAGTAAGTTGGCGATTCGGTCGGATGGCGACCAACGACGCGATCTGGGTGGGACCGTGGCTCCATGTCCGCTCTGCAACACATCCTTCTGGTGGGCGGTCTCGTTCACCAGCTCCTCTGAACTACTTTCCTCCACCTCCGCTCGAGTTATTCTGAGCCTTCCTTCCAGGTGTAGTTCCCAGTCTTCCTTTCATGCTGGCCCATCTCGAGCGCTGGTCGCCAGCCGTCCGATGGCTGACGGTGGAGTAGGATATTTAACTCGAGAGTTAACTTTTTCTGTCTCCAAGTGTCTAAGTGACTAAGTCTTAAGTCACTGTCTAAATGTTAGTGACTAACTCCATGTCTCTAACCGTCTCACTCACTAATGTCTAACTGACTGACCAACTCCAAGTGATTAACTGTGGGTGTTCTTTACTAACTCTAAGCGTCTGACTAACTGACCAACTGTTTTCTTCACCGCCGCGTCCAGCCTTTTAAGGACCTCGGGGCGTGTCCGTAACATGTCGGTGATCGGTGCTCTCTTTTCCTCGGAACAGGTGCATTTTATGGCTGGTTAATTACGGCCGTCGTAGATACGTATTTTCCCAGCCATTTATTATTCTCGGAAAGGTACGTCGCCAACAGCATACAATTAGGATTAGATGGATTTCTTGGGGTTGGACCGTCATAAAATGTCCCTTAAATCCCCCCAAGAAAGCAAACACGTTCACCTAATCCTAATTGGTTATATGGCCCTGTTACCCATGCTAATAATCCCTTAAGGAATGCACCGCATTAATTATTAATTAAAAAATCTGTATAATTTTCATGTGTATAGTTTTCATTCGCGCAATAATCCCCGAACCATCAAGAATATACCCCACTGGGTGGGTCACAGTTCTAGGATTTGTTACTGATGGTTCAATTATTGGAAAATTTAACAAAATATTGTTTTTTCTGCACAGATATTCTGACAATGAAAGTAATTGTTTAATTTAAAATGAAAAAAGTGGGGAATATAATTTGTATGGGCAGGGAGCGGACTCTTCTTTTTTGTTTGAAAATATTTGTGTTTGCTAAAGGAGAGGAGTTTTGTTTATTTGTCTTCAATTTTTTAGATTTTACGAATTGAGAAAGTCGGCAGCGCTTCTTCTAGAGGAGAGAACTCATACGGAATCGAAGTGTTCTGCAAGGTAAATATTATTATTTTCGTGAGACTGACTCCGCAGGTACAGTCATTCCTCGTTATTATTACCTAAGAAGTATATTATAGTTTATTTGGTCACTCACTCAGATACGGTGGGGCCTCATCCCAGAGCTTTCGAGTTAGTCATATTCTACATAGCACGAGCGTTTAGCTTCATTTAAACAATTGTAGGAATATTGCTGTGTTGTGTACTCTGAATATTGGCAGGCTCACGGCCGGTCGTTTGATCAGTAGTAAATATTAACTTGAGTAAAAATTTTTGCGAAAACGGGTCGTTTGATCATTGGTAAAAATTATTTACTCATTGAAAGTACAATTAATAGTAAAATAATAAATAACCGTAAATCGTTAGTTAAAAATGGCGGACCCTTCACAATAAATCATTCAATATCCCCCTATTTTAGTGATGAGAGTTTGTTGTTTAATTTATATAACAAATATTTTTCATCAGCAGTGTCACAGATTTCAAACGTAGGAGTGAATAAAACCATAGATAAAGCATAAAATTGTATGTATTGCCTATGGTGAATATTTGAAATAAATCAATTTTGGTGGAATTCTTCGGCATTTGATGATCATTTGCCTTGCCACACTATTAGAAGGTATTGACAATAATAAACACAATGCGTTTAACCTTTAACGTTTTTTTCCCACAGGCGATAGTAAAAAGTTACTATAGTAACTTTTATGATAAAATTTTACTACTGATCACACAATCGGCCCATAGTAAAGCATAACATAAAAGATTAACTTTAAAATCAACTTTATAATTTTCTTAGTTCAACAAAATAATTTTTAAATACGCATGCGCGTGAATCCACGCACCACAGTGCCCGAGGTCGCGGGCGCCTTATTACTTGGCTCGGCTTAACATTGAAATGTTTACATCTGATTAAGTATTGTAATTGTCTTTAGACCATAACTCATGAAGAAATGCCTTCAAAATATTTTATTGTTGAATACCGTGCGGGAGCTTATTCCATACTTACATCCTGTTTCAGGACATGAGAAATCTGCGCTTTGCCCACAAGCAAGAGAATCACTCCCGGCGCGGGGTATTTGAGTCCTTGCAGCAGCTCTCCTTCCCGCTCTCCCACGGATTGCCGCTGTTCGCTTTCAGCTATCGTGAGGCATTTCCCGAGGATGGCTGGAATATCTATGAGCCCATTGCCGAACTCAAAAGAATGGTGAGACCCGTGTTGCGATCTTGTCTACTCAATATTACCGTGGAAGGCCCTGAAACAACCCGAGTGAATGTTTCAGGGAGTGAACAGCGACACATGGAAGATTACACGGATGAACGAGCGCTACGAGATCTGCGACAGCTATCCGGCAGTCTGGGCCGTGCCGGCCGCCGTTCCGGATGAGGTGCTACGTGCATGCGCTGCCTTCCGCGCCCGCGGGCGCCTACCCGTGCTGAGCTGGCTTCATGCGCGGCACCAGGCGGCTGTGGCGCGCGCCGCGCAGCCCCTGGTGGGTGTGGCTGGCCGGCGCGGACGAGACGACGAGCGATACATCCAATTGATCATGGACGCAAATGCGCAGTCTCACAAACTGTTTATCATGGATGCGCGGCCCAGCGCCAACGCCAAGGCCAACAAAGCTAAAGGAGGCGGGTGAGTGTAACTCCCTTCTGATACTCTAAGATGCTCTCCACGTGATCCCACACTCACCGTGTGTTTATTACAGGTATGAGTCGGAAGACGCCTATCAAAATGCAGAGCTTGTTTTCCTGGATATCCACAACATACACGTGATGCGCGAGAGCCTCCGCAAGCTCAAGGAACTCTGCTTCCCGGCCATCGATCAGAACAGGTATCCTTTATTCCCCTGTATTTCCATTCCTCCCTGAGGGTGAGCCCGACTGCCCTATTTACCTCCTCTCCTCTGTGCAGGTGGCTGAGCGGGCTGGAGGCCACGTGCTGGTTGAAACACATCAAGTGCATCATCGCTGGGGCTGTGCGCATTGTGGATAAGGTGAGGCCGTGAGCTACTCCTCCCGGACCAATTATCCATTTATTAGTAATGTACTATATGTGTGGCTTTGCACAGGTGGAGAACCACAAGACCTCGGTGCTGGTGCATTGCTCGGATGGCTGGGATCGCACAGCGCAGCTCACCGCACTGGCCATGCTACTGTTGGATCCGCACTATCGTACTATTCGGGGCTTCGAGCTGCTCATTGAGAAGGAGTGGATTTCCTTTGGACACAAGTTTCAACAGGTAAATAATCATCCATTCGAGGTCATGGTCAATGAGAGCGGATCGTCTGACCCGACTTATGTTTTCTAGCGTACGGGGCACGGGGACGAGAGGCATAGCGACGCGGACCGCTCTCCGGTATTCCTGCAATGGGTGGACTGCGTGTGGCAGGTGTCTCGACAGTTCCCCACGGCCTTCCAGTTCAACGAACGCTTCCTGCTCACTATCCTCGACCACCTCTACTCCTGTCGCTTCGGTACTTTCCTCTGCAACTCGGAGAAGGAGAGAGTCAAGGCTGGTGAGTGTCGTGCACACTGAATATGCAAGCGGAGTTTAATATTCCGCGAATTGCTAGTTCTGAGATGAGAGTATCAGAGAAACGAGCCAAACGCTTATTATGAGTAATTTCAGAGTTGAAGACAAAGACGGTGTCGTTGTGGTCCTTCACCAACAGCCGTCTGGAGCTGTATAGCAACCCCCTGTATGCCGGCGGAGAGGGCCCCCAGCCTGTTCTCATCCCAATGGCCTCACTGCGCCTCATCCAACCTTGGCGCGCCCTCTACTGCCGCTGGAATCCCGCCATGAGACAGCAGGTACATATTTTTCCTTCGTCTGTCCTTCAGTTCCTTACTTATTGAATTTAACTGACTGTATCATCATATTTTAGGATCCCATTCTGCAACGCACTCGGGAACTTCTTTCCCAGCGGGCCCAGCTAGCCGCCCGGGCTGATGAGGCCCAGCAGGAGTTCCTGGCGCGCCAGAGGAACCCTGTCCCCGTACACTCCTGAGCTACCGGAAGCAGTTTAGACGTTCTTAATGCATCTCATCATCCTTATTACACTCCACGTTATATACTTTTATATTTCACTATATTATATTTAATTAAGTCTTCCTTGATCATGAACGTGTGTACATTTATAACGTGCCTCTAAAACATTTATTAAAGTTAACTTCTTTACCGTCACTTATTTTTCCACTTCTCATTTGTGAGATTTAGTTAGTGCCAGTGATACGCATTTTACCGGAGTTGACAAATCATAATTTGTACCTAACTGACTTTGAAATCAGACTTGTATTTTTAAGAAGCGGTGCCTCGCCGCTTCAATCCTCGATGATTGTCTTCAGAAGATCATCACGTTGATCCCATGCCTGTTGAAACAAATAACATGATGAAGAATCTGCGATGTTGCAGAATCTTCTTCCTAATTGAATGAGTCTATGTTTAAAGAATCTATTTAAGTTTATTATAAGTGTTTGAAATAAATAATTACTTCAAAACAACTGTTTTCATTTAATTAATTTATGTACTTTTAAAATTAGCAATATTAACTTGGTGGTTAAAATATAAAAATATAAAAAATATAAATTAATTTATGTATTACTGTCACACAATTTATCGCTTGAAGAATACTTTGCGTTGTTTCCACTGTTCAAAAATAATGTTCTCAGGTTTTCATGGCCGTTCAGAATGTTTGGGATCTGGACCAGACAGAACTTTACAGATCGGTTATAGTCGGTGTTATGTAAAGTATTTCAAATCAATAGTCAGCCAGAGAGGTCAGAGACGCATGGCAGAACAGCCCAGAAAACTCAACACGGAAGATTTTCTTATGATGTTTGAGATATGGGAGATGGCACCTGATGATGCGGATCCCTGTGTGAGACAATATAATCAGCTACAAAACATTCAGTTGAGTGAATTGCATTATCCTCTCAGCCGCTAAACAAATGTACTCCAAGTATACCCCCCTACACGGGCCTCTTTTCGAAAGCCGTGTATTCGGTTGAACACCACTTTTAAAAGGACATTTTGACATCCATAAAGGCATCCTGGGTACAATTTATTACTAGATAGGGCTTCATAGATAATGTTGTTAGTATAAACAATCACCTGCGATGTTCAAATCCCTAAGATAATGTAAATATTGACTGAACAAAATAATCGATCTCCGAAAAAGCCTCTGTCTTACGAATATTATCACACGGTTACCAATATAATCACATTGTTTGTACTATCATAGCTATCTCATTCAACTGGATTGTTGCGCCGATCTTCAATATGCACTTACGTTGTATTTTTTTAACATTTCTTATAGTTTGAAAATAATGTTTAAAGTCTCATAAAGTCCTTTGAAATACATAAATAAGGAAAAGAGCAGATACGGCTAGAATATGTAAATATTAAGATTCACAAGTCAAGTGCCGGCCTCAGAGATGTCCGCTCATGTAATAAATAATACAATAACATTGGTACTAACCCACTATAATATTTTTATTCGTTATCGTTTTGTATTTGAGAATTTGATAAAATCAAATTATTTATATGGAGAGCCATTTTCTTGTACCACTTTATTGTTTTCCGTAAGCAATTTAAACTACTCAACATTATGTCCACTTTATCCTCACTATTGACACATTTAGGTTTAATAACAGGCTGACTATTGTATTTCGGCTGTCGTTTCCATGGAATCGGCACGCAAGGTTGTTAGAATGTGGACTTCCTTTTTATCGCGCCATTTTAATGCCAAAGAGGTCCACGATATTCGGTGTATTTCACCTTTTTTTAATTTACAAAATGTGGCCCTACCTTTCCGTGTTTTACGCACTGTACCACACTCATTAGTATTTTTCTTGTGCATAAAATCAAATATCCCAATTGACGAAAAGAGTAGATTCACTTTAACTGACATCTTCATTAATTATTTCATCTTGCTCATTTTCACTTTCATATTTCTAAATCAGAGTCCACATCTAAAAATGTTTCTAATATTTCTTTCTCCGCAAGTCTACGGCCCGCCATTTTAAAAGGTATACAATTATTAAATTTAAATAATTTTGATAAATATACGTAGCGCAATACAAGCTTCTGTTTTCTAAAGAAAAGTAAAAGAATAGTGTCAGAAAATACAACCGTTCACCCTCAAAACACAAATGCAGTCAAAACAATATCAACATTCCAAATGTAAACACCATTTTAAATAAGATCACGTAGTAATAATAAATGTATTTTCCGATACAATATATTAATTCAATTGTCCACAAAATACAGATCGCATCATATGACGCGCGTAGCGGGGATCGGGTTATACATTTCCTTCAGATGGCTCATATACCAGAATGTTTTATTATGCGCAGAGCTTTCTGGAGCCTGGTTATGACTAAGTAGTGTCTCACTTCTTCTTCTTGTGCCCTATCTGTTCAACGGACATTGGCTATCGACACTGCGGCCCGATGCAGCTCTACAGTAGACTGGCCTAACCATTGCCTCAGGTTCTTCAGCTATGATGTTCTCTTCCAGGGAGGGCCTCGACTTCCAGCAATATGTCCCTGGATTATGAGGTGCAAGATCTCACACTTCTATGGATTAACATCTTCATTCATCATCATTTCTTCTATCCATTTTCGGTGACCATATGTTAAAGTGGGCCTCACCTGTAATAATTGTTCACTTATAAGAACCATTATAAGGGTGTGTGTCTCTGAAAGTCTCGAGCTGCTAATGTACAAATTCGCCGGAGAACCAAGGTGACAGATGTTGTCCAAAAAATCTGCATGCTCAAGTGACACATACTGAATGGAGCGGAGGCTCACAGTGAACGAAGAGATTAGAAGAGTGGCGTCTAGATAGGCGCAGTGGGGATCTCTGTGAGACTAGCAGTGGCTGATGATGATAGGAAACCATCAAATGTTGGTGCAAATTTCATTCACCTGATGAGGAGCTGTCCCGCTGTAGTCAGCACAAAAAAATTATTTTGGTTTTATTCTCTATTTGAGGGTCAGTACATAAAAAGAATGATAGAGTGATTGACCTTTAAACAATATTCTGGTACCAGATTGTTGTTGCGGTGACACGCTGGGGGTCACCGCGGGTCACGTTTATCTCTGATATATGGTGGTTCGCAGCAGAGTAATACTTACTCCCATATAAGTTTTTTGTTTCTTCCAGTGCTTTTTTTGTAAGAAAAAGGTAACATAACTCATATCTTGTTAATTTTTTATTTAAAATTTGACAATCTCTCAATCTCATCCACCCCCCATACTTCCCGAACTTGGCACCAAGTGATTTCCATTTATTTCGATCTCTGCAAATTTTTCTCAATGGTTAATAAATTTTGTTCAACACAGCAAGTCAAAACATCCCTTGATGAGTTTTTTGTCCTAAATTCTGAAAATTTTTATAGGGTTGGACTAAATAAATTGGCTAATAGGTGAGAGATAGTAGTATCTAACAATGGGATTATATATTGGATTGAATAAACATTGTTTCTATAAAAAAATAGTATTTTATTGTTAAAAAAGCCCAAGATCTCATACGTCCACCTATTATGTTCAGTTCTTAAGATAAATTTAATTTTAGTCAAATATTAATAGTAAATTCCAAAATTTTAAGTTTAAGTAAAATCCACGTAGGCCAAACATATTTTCAAAAGTTACTTTTACATGTTGGAAAGTCTGTCAAAAAAAGGTGCCAGAATGGCGTACCGGTGCATTCCATGACAAAAATAAGTCGCCTTTTACTATATTTATTACTCTTCTAAACTGTCCCTGTTGATTAAAAATGAGTGAATTTTAAAATCTTGATACAATTTGTGATTATTTTAA
Source organism: Eubasilissa regina (assembly GCA_022840565.1). Lineage (NCBI taxonomy): Eukaryota > Metazoa > Arthropoda > Insecta > Trichoptera > Phryganeidae > Eubasilissa > Eubasilissa regina. The sequence goes on along the minus strand of JAINEB010000035.1, from coordinate 4,227,721 downwards.
ATTTGATTAAACAATATTTTAAGTATATTAGTATGTAGTATGTAGGGTATTAATCCTTTAAAGTTCTCTCTTATTGTGTCCAACAGTGTATATCGGTTTTGGGCTGATCTGAGGTTGCAATGTTGTACATCTTCTCGGGCATCCAATGGTATATTATACAATCATAAAATAAATAAAAATACTATTAAACACAATTTATAGGTGAGCTTACCTGCAACACCACTGTATATTATCCAAGATGGCCAATGCACCATATATCTATCAACATTTGTAAAACCCGAAACTGTAAAAACTGTAGTAATTTACATATCTAAAGCGCCGACGTAAATAATATTTCATGTCTAAAACTATAGTTATATTTTAAATTAAATAAATTAATATTGTTATATAAAAGCCCATAAGGGTGATGATGGAAATAAAATAATAAAAATATAGTTACATATTCAAATCCGCGTCACCGATCGTAAACAATGTTCGACACATGATCACGCAGCATTACGCTCGGTAATTGATTCTGTCATGGCGGGGTTTTCTGCAGTAGTTTTAACGCATGACGGCTGTTGTTATATTGAATATTAAATTCTTAATCTTAATTACACAAACGTGTACATAAGTTAATAAAAAATAAACTAACTAAATTGGTCCATTTTTTATACTTCACTTTATTATATAATGTACTTTCAGCTTTAACGCAGTTCTCGCCCAAATTAATCCGTTATATCGAGGTTTGATGGGCCATCAGTTTATCTTCTTAATCTTTCCATTAATTACCTCTCCCTAAATAAAACAATTATTACTAATTAATTAGTATTATTGGTAGTAAATAGGTATTACATATTGGTAGAATATGTTACTTATTGCATTATTATGCAATTTATTTTTAACTAATATTTTTTTCCCCATTTGTACATGTTTAAGTATTGTTTAATTTTTACTGAAAAGTATGAAGCAATTCACAGTCATTGTGTTATATCAATTTTAATTATTTTTTTCTACTGATATTTCCCAACATTTAACTAGTTTTACACTATATTATGAATTCTCTTATCTGTGAAAAGCAAAAATATTGTTAAAAAAAACGCAAAGTGGCGAGATAGTAAAATTAATTTATTCATTTATTAATCTGCGAGAGGTTCAAAACAGTTCATAGAAAATGGTTCGGCTGCTCTCGGTACTTCATTCAATACGGAAAAAAAGTATTCTCCAGCCAGTTCTGAAAAGGAATGCTTCCACCGTGTCCCTGCCGTCGCAAGCGGATGTGGTCATCGTAGGTGAGGGCTGGAAAATCATTTGGGAATCAGTTAACTAATAACAAATCTTTTCCGCTCTCTTACACGAAAACCCAAACCTTTCTTCTCATGGTTTCCACATTAATACATGTCTCCAATGCATCCTAGCACTACTGTGGCGGTATAACAACCAGAATTTCTCACATGTAGGAATTTTATGTTATTTAATTGTGTTTTCTGTATCTATGACCAAAGTAGCAACACTGACTAGGCACAGTAGGACACTGCGTGGTGCATACAGGCTAACTTGAATAATTTAATATTTTTAATTTGATTTGTTAAAACAATTGACTGATTCCATCAATTACACTTGTCATTATTTTAAAATTCAATAATTTTAAATCACAAAAAGACAACAAGAATAATTTGATTTAATATTTAGTGTTTCTGTTACTTTTAAAAATATTTGAAAAGTGAAATGAATAGTGTGCAAAGTTTGACCAACATCATCATCATTTTCATCGGCTTATCCTAGAAGGGTGGGGGTGAGGCAAGGTCTCAATAAGGCACTTCCATCTTCCCCTGTTTTGCACCGCTTCAGTACCCTCAGACCCAAGCTGTCTCCGTGCAGTCTCTGTTGCTGTCTGTTCCAGCTTAGTCTGGAGTGACCCACCGGCTTGGGTGCCTTCTCTAAATAAATACATGACCATGCGTGAAATATACAAATGAAAAGAAATACATACATCGTATCATAAAGAGTGGAGGCAGTGAGCAGCAGTCAGCACAGCAGAACCAGACCACAAGCAGACCATGATGCTCAGAATCAGAGAGATATATTGAATCTTTCTACACGAACCTATATTATGTACTTGCTTGATCATTTAATATGTATATACATATATACTTAGGTTCCATCAGTTACCATTCACCTTCATTTCATAATCTAACAATTATTTGTTGCACTGTCCTCTCAATTTCTAAAATACTACATTGATTACGCATTACTTTATATCTTTCTTAAAAAAGGAGAGGTTACAAGAATGAAACCCATCAGATCTGTAAATTCAAACCTTTATTGATTTCCGCAATTGCTCTTATAGTAGACAGTGCCAGAGATAGATTGATCTATATACTGGATGATGAGACAACCTGTGTTGCCCTGTTATTAACACAGTCATTATCAGGAACATAAAGGCCAATATTACCCAACTGCTAAGAAACATTACATCTAAGGAGGCCAAGAAACCATCCCAATGAGATTAATAAAATTTATTTATGTGTACAGGAGGAGGCATCGCAGGCTGCAGCACTCTGTATGCCCTGGCACACCGTGGTGTCAATGCAGTTCTGCTGGAGCGGGCGCGTATCACCTCCGGCACAACCTGGCATACTGCAGGTATTGCATTACTACTACTGGGAGTACAGCGAGAATAAGCTCATTATTTTGAAATATATTTCTGCTTATTTTAAAAATATGATTTTTAGTTCAACACATCACATCATGGTTATATCTGTGTGGAAGGGAATGGTTAGCAATCTAAAATGTCAACTTTGAACTGACACTTATGCACATAAGCGAGTACTGAAGAAAGCTTCAGAAGTTAATGAGCTTGGATAAAAAGGAACGTGGGTTAGGATGTAGCAAAATATATATGGATGTATGATATACAGCAATGTTGTGTAGATCAATAGTATGTTTATCAAAGTGGTTGAGAATGGGCACTTATCTTACAATACAGGTTTGGTGTGGAGTCTGCGTCCGAATGATGTGGAGGTGCAGCTGCTGGCCTGCTCGCGCGCCGTGTACAGCGGCCTGGAGGCCGAGGGGGAGCAGCCGGCCGGCTGGACCAACAACGGGGGCCTCTTCATCTCCCATACACAGGTCTTTACTAATGAACCAATGTTCCTTACAGTTGCATCGGTGTGGTGGCACATCAGTCGCCTAACGATTTACCAACCATACCTTATATCGAGGAAAATTGGTTTATTACATACTAGAATCCATTGATGAAAATTTATTAACATGTTCTATGTCAGACAGAGAGATTAGTGCAAAAATTTCCATTTTGCAAGCAATACAGTTTGTCACTGACTATTACGCACACGTGCGCTCCAACGATAACAAAGGTGGTCGCCCAGTTACCCCACTGCCAGGGAACACTCAAATGTCGCAAAATGCACTGAAAAGTGCGGGCTACTCTGAGTGCTCCAAATTCACCGGTGGTAATACTTCGATTTGCTTTAATTCGTAAAGATGCGAGGCGTGCAGGAAGTGATGTGTGCAGGAGAGAAATAAAATAAAAGAGAGATGTTAACTCGGGCGAGAACAGAGATTCTTAACTGCAGTACCCCCTACTTATTGCATATTTCATACCGACATGACCAACAGTGATGGGAAGGGCTTACAATCTCCTCCTCCTAGACAGACCCCTAGCTAGTCCGTCGAACTACAGTGTCCGGAGCCAGACAACGCATGGTTTTGATACCGTGCCAAAGTCGCTCTCCTTACTAGACATAAAAATTAAATAAAGTACAAAGTAGTCATAGAATATCGTGAACAACAAACAAGTATCAAGACCTAGCTCGCGATGTCCACAACATAATCAAAGCATTTATTGAAATAAAGACAAAAACAAATATTAAACAGGGGGTGGGGGGTGGGGGGTGATCGCCCATAATTTTCACAATTATTTTCAATTGGTGATCACCCCATACAAAAACACAATACAAGTGTGTGTGGATACCGCAAACATTAAACATTTATTATGTAGTACCGTTCCTTATCCAGAATATAAATTTGAGATAGCATCTCCTTTCGGCCGCGTCTTCACTGTGCGTAGGTACTTTTCTCTCTCTTTTTATCCAATTGGTAGCCCTGCTTTGTCCGGCGCGTCCTTGCCATCAGGCAGGCAGAAGCCATTTTTGTTTCAATTGACATCGATCTTTCGTCCCTCGATCACATAACGGAAACCTTGTGAATTGTTTTTGTGCGTTAATTAAAAAAAAAAATGTCGAATTGCAATATTGATGATAATCAAACGCTATCAGAGAGCCATAGTGTATCGGAGTCCCATTAAATTGGCTCTCAATCATTGTACAAGATTCCTTCGAGCAACAGCCATCTGTTTGGAGAGAAAGCTTTTTCCTTAGAGCTGCAGAGGCATGGTAGCATATCCAAGGTATTTAAAATACCGAACCCATCCGGTTAACCGACACTTGCTCGTTCCAGTATCAGGGACAACTTGGGAGCGTTCGTGAGGCTGGATTCTGTGTCCGCCAAGCGACCCACTATTGGTCGCCCTCCCCGGGAGTTATTTCGTAACCAGCGGGCAAACCCTGAACGAAACCTCCAAGCGCACACTTCAAATCAGAGAGATGAAAGGCAGCAACGGAAGCTACGGCCGACCTGCAAGAGGGCAGACCTCTCGCCGTTGTGCCAATAACAATTGACGTTTTCCGAGCAGGATGGCTAGCGGAGTATCTTCAAAAATGGCAGGAGCTCCGTGCACCCAACGTCATTCTGAAAATGATTTTAGGATACCGAATCCCTCCTCTCCGAAGCCTCCTTTAGTCAGACCGTCACAGAGAATGCAGTCGTAGTTCAAAACTCCTGTCTCCTTGGACATGACCCGCCAAATTACAGAAATGCTTGCCCAGGGGATTCTGAAACTAGCAGACCAATCCTCAGACTTTCACTTTCGGATGTTCCTGGTAAAGAAGGGCAACGGATCTCGGATAAAAGGTCTCAACACCCACGTGATTACGAAACACTTTTTTATCATATCACATCACAGAATTCCACCCTTTTTACAGCCAAACGATTGGATGACAAAAGTCGATCTGTCCCAAGCGTATTTTCACGTACCTGTAAAGGTATCCCATCGAAAGCTCTTTCGCTTGTTTTATAAGGGCCAATCCCTTCAAATGACTTGCCTGCCATTCGGCCTTGCCAGTGCACCGCAAACATTTGCCACCATCTCCAATTGGATTGCAGGAATCATGAGAAAAAAGGGTGTCCGAATCGTGGTTTATCTGGACGATTTTCTCCTGGCACATCAGTCCAGAGAAATATTGGAAATCCAGACCAGAGACACTTTAACCATGCTCCATTCCCTGGGGTGGGAGTCAAACATGTCCAAGTGCATCTCCATCCCGACCCAAGAACTGGAATACCTAGGAATAAGATGGGACACCAAATATGGCATGAAACGCCTGTTTCGGAACAAATGCCAGAAGCTCTGGGTTGCACTTTGAAGGTTAGTGATAGAGAAGTCTTGGTCCCTGAGAGGGGCTCAAACCATCCTAGGATCATTAAGTTTTGCCAGTTACGTGATACCCAGGGAGCGCCTTCACTGTCGTCACATGCAACTGCAGTCGAATGCCATGTGGAAATGCCTCCCCAACACGATAGTTCAAATGAACCCCCAGGTACAGGAAGATTTGCATTGGTGGCTGAGCAATCTCGAGATGTGTTCTCCGATTCACAATCCTCCAGCCACATATTTCATGTCAACGGACGTTGGAGAGTTCAGATGAATGACCATCATATATCAAGTCGCTGGACAGAGGAGCAAGCATTATGGCACAGCAACCAAAAATAAATGTTTGCAATTTTAGAGGCGTTCAAGTGGCTGAACGAGAGTTTGAAGAATTCTTCAGTACTCATTCAATCGGACAGCCAGACTGTTTTGGCATATCTCCGCAACGAGGGAGGAACCAGGTCGGTGGCCATGTTACACTTTACATTTCAGATAATGAGGATGCTAGACCAGCACAACATAGTCATAGAGAGTCAGTTTCTAGGCTCAAAATTGCCAGAGTGGTATCTTCTCTCCCCTGCCATAGAGAACATTTTCAAAATATGGGGAGTTCCAATGGTGGATCTATTCGGATCTCGGACCGCTCATGTAGTGAAGAGCTATGTATCCTTAGACCCAAGTGAAAGGCAGGCATTATTTCCCAATGGATTCAGCAGAACGTGGCATTTCCAACTGGGGTGGGTTTTTCCGACACCATGTCATTCCTCTATTCTGACACACATGTTAAAGTGTTCAGGAATGTATATGCTAGTGACCCCCAGATGACCCAAGGTGTTTTGGTTACCAGATGTAAGAGCACGAGCCATTAGGCCTCCTCTAGAATTCCCGAATCTCCTAATCGACACAGCAACAGGTTGTCACCCTCCCAGTATTCAGGATATGCATCTCGACATGTGATTGATTGGGATGGGAAGAATCCATAAAAGATTGATCCCTAGAAGAGAAAAATTTATTACGCAAGCCTGGAAAAGATGGAGACAACACAGAAAGTTGATCCAAAAAATCCTTCAGAGACTCAACTTGCTCGTTTTCTAGCACACTTAAAAATTGTAGAAGGACTAGCGCCTAGTACAATTGCCCTGCACAAGTCAGCTATATCTATGTCTTGTAATCCAGCTAATAGAGAGAGCTTAAGTAGTCATGCACTGGCAAAGCAGATAATGAAAGAAATTGCAAATATGACTCACAAACCTCCAAAATCCCCTACTTGGGATCCTTGCATAGTAAGCACCTGGCTAACGGATAACTTGCCAAAATCGATAACGCTATTCGAAGCTTCGAGACATTGTGCTACCATACTGCTGCTAGCCTCGGGGAAAGGGTCCATGACTTAACTCTCCTAAGATGTCCCCAGGGTCATTTGGTGGAAACCAGGAACTTCATTGGTCTTTGGCCAGTTTTTGATTCTAAAACTGATTCTATGACACATAGACAATCAAGTTGGAATCTCTCCAAATCTCCAAAAGTAGCACTCGATCCAGTATACTGGGTGAAAAAGTTCTGTGAATTGTCAAAATAGCGTAGAATAGAAACAGGCAACAACTCAAACCTCTTCCTAACTACGTGGGGCCCTGCTAAACCAGCATCATCCGTAATCATTGCAGGATGGGTTAAATCTGTTCTAGGAGGAGCTGGAATTAATGCTTCAGCAGGCAGTACTAGATCTGCAGTAGCATCATTGAGCTGGATTGAAAACTACTCAGTGCAAGACATCTTAGAAATAAGAAATTGGTAATGTGAAAACACCTTCTCCAGGTACCAAAGAAAGGAGATAAAAGGTCCTTCAACTCCGACAAGTAATTCCTTTTCCCTAGCAGGTCTTTTTAAACCAGTAGACATCGTCCTACCATCAGGCGATAACAAACACTTCTCAAATTTATATTCTGGATAAGGACAGCACTACATAATATGGAAGTTTTACCTGCAATTAAAACTCTTATTATGTTGCCTTCCTTATCCAGAATATACTTAAGTTCTGCCTGGTGAGAGCTAAATTGAAACAAAATGGCTTCCGCCTGCTTGATGGCAAGGACACGCCGGACGAAGCTAGGCTACCAATTGGATAAAAAGGGAGGGAAAAGAATCTAAGCACAGTGAAGACGCAGCCGAAAGGAGATGATATCTCAAATTTATGTTCTGGATAGGGAAGGCAACATAATAAGAGTTTTAATGGTAGGTAAAACTCCCATATTACCAAGACCAGTTCGCAATATCCACCATTTCAGGGCCAAATTCTCTCGAGAAGCTGCTTACTGAGCCCGTCGTGAGGTGAAATCCTGTGTGCAACGCTGATAGTTGGCGACCTACAAAAACCAACATTCTAGAAAATTGCTTTGTTCTTTGCAGATTTAAACCTTTAGACATTGCCGAAATCTTGAATTCCTTGAATTCAATATTCCTATTGTTCATTATCAAGAATTTTCGACAATAGATAACAGTTTACCATGTTATGATGAAAATGAAGATCACACGTTTTTTTATTTTTGAATTTACTATTATTAAAAATCGGTTCTGTTAATTGGAACAGCCAATTGTACTTTTTTCGAACCAGAAAAACATACTGAGACACGTGACACATTTTTTCTCAACTATATTGTTCGTGTGATGTTAACTGGGTATGCATGTGCAGGAGCGCACGGACGAGTATGCGCGACTGGCCACACTGGGACGGGCGCTGAACGTTAGTAGCGAGGTGCTGGAGCCAGCCGAAGTGCGCACGCGCTGGCCACTGCTGGCAGGGCCACTGCGCTCCGCCTTGTTCTGTCCCGCTGATGGCACAGTGGACCCTGCCATGGCCACCGCGGCCCAGCTGCGCATAGCCAAAGCCAAGGGGGCTAAGGTGATTATGACCCTCTCATTACTGTCCCTTTGGGGATTCAATTAATTTTGTTTAAACCAAAAAAATATTATTTTGAGAAAATCACAATGTTTCAGGTATTTCTGTAATTTTTAAATACATATACTTTTGAAGTAATGGAGACACAACTCAATATTTAAAAATGGACAATTGAGTAAGAAATAAGCTAGAAAATGTATATTAAACAGAAAGGTATCATTTTCTCTCATCAGGCTGTTTCAAATACGTAATTACAAATCCAAGATTTTTTAGTATTGGAATTTGATTATATTGGCAGTTCTGATTTCTGTTTTATTTGCACCATCTTAATGGCATCCAAAATGGCAATATTTCTTATAATGGTATCCAATATGCTTTTTAGATTCTTTTATATCCGTAAGTTATTGTTATTATATTAATTTAGCGTCATACTGATGATATTTGCAAACTGTTAGCTAACTACAGTACATAATATTTATTTCAATGTTTTAGAAAAGTGAAATGCTTATGTAGTTGGGTTGAAATATGCTAAATTCAATAAATAATTATATTTTTGAATGTTTTGATTAAAACAGGAAAAGATAAACATATTAATCCCCAGTTGCCCCAATGAAGCGAGCAATATGGAAAATTTGATATAAAGTGCAATAGCCTGACCAAATTACTTAATTATATTTAATTTCAACACTGTGACAGACGCTCAGAAGTGGTTAACATGATATAAGATATAGAATGCTTCCTGGTATTCTGGGATATTTGATGTGACATGTATCGGTGCAGGTATTTGAGGGCACCCCCGTCCTGCAGATCCAGACGGGGCCCGACTCGTTGGGGCACCAGGAGGTGAAAGGAGTGGTCACTCCGCAGGGGATCATCAAAACCAAATGTGTCGTTAACTGTGCAGGTTTGTACAACAATCCAACCGACTTTGAAAAAATTTTAATGCACACTTCAGAAAATAGATTGGAAATACATATTGAATATTATATTGAAAATAAAAGATTGAGAATATTTCGAAAAAATAATTGACTGCTTGATTTAAAACATTTGGGCCATTCTTATCAAAAACATATGTTTCATTTATAAATTTGGGATTTAAAGAGCTTTAATGATATATAATCATGTTAATAATCGTGAACATTAAAAAAATATATAAAATAGAAAATCTTTGAAACACTGACACAGTAGGGTTGTAAACTTTAAAATACGCGTGAGCCAACATCGTTGAAACACAATAACAAATAATATCTCATGAAAGTTACAAATGAAAACATATTTTACACATAATTTCAACGCAATCTCAAGAATAAGTGTAATTTATTTATTTATTAGAAACTACATAATAGATGTGTATAATATGTTAGGACTGTGCCAGTCTCACTAGAAAATTGTGCATTGAGACGGGCATAGTTTACAAGTAATTGTGCAATCAATTAGTTTATAATTATCAGACCCAAATTAACATTTATATCTTATACATACACCTCATATATCATACATAAGGTGTTTGGGGGTTAGGTCGGTGCTTAAACGAAAGATGACAGTATGATAGAACAAGGAAGACAGATATTACGAATGGAAAAATTCGTACGTGACCTCTGCGAGCTCTATGATGTAATACTTCTTCAAGAAACATGGCTTCTGCCGATTGATATAGATTTTCTCTTGAACGTACATCCAGACTTCGCGAGCTCGGGCACCTCTGCCGTGGACTTGAACACCGGCCCGCTCATCGGCCGACCGTACGGTGGAGTTGGAATCCTCTGGTGTCTCTCCATCAGCGCTGTCACTATACGCGCTACACACAAGCGCATTCTAGGAATAGATTTGATCATGGGTAACGAATCTCTATCCATACTACAACCCAACATGCGAGACATTTTGAAGAATTTACAGACTGTCTTACAAAAATTCACGCTATAGTTGAAGAGAAAGACCATGCAAACTGCCAGTGAACACAATATTTCATACAATGCCAGTAAATTGGTCATAGTGGCGTTCAAATATGGAAAAGGGCCAGATAATATTCCTCCCGTGTGGCTGGACGGGATGAAATTGAGCTTTCAAAATAAGGTCAAATACCTTGGCCATATATTCAATGAAGAAGGACAAGACGATGATGATATAGAACGGCAGAGGAGACAGTAGAGCGTTTGTGCAAATATGCTGTCACGGCGTTTCTCCTGATGCAGTAAGGAGGTGAAGAGCATCCTGTTTAAATCGTTCTTCACCAGCATGTATACCTGCGAGTTCTGGTCGAAATACAAGCAAGTGACGTATAACCGTCTTCGAATTCAGTACAACAACTCATACAGAATACTGTTCGGTTTGGCACGTTATTGCAGCACATCTACAATGTTTACTGAAGGCCGTATACATGGATTCGTTCCGCTTCTGAGACATCGAGTTGCTGGCTTAAAGCTGCGGCTGGAGCTCAGCACCAACTCTCTGGTGCAAGCGGCGCTCTCATGGAAAGCTGGTTCCCTGACCAGAGCCTAGAGAATAGCTACTATACAATGGCCGTGACTGAAGTAGTTATATATATAATAGTTATATATTTATATTTTGTGTGTATATATGTGTGAACTTTTAACTTTTTTTATTTATTAATATTTTCCTTGGTTTTCTTTTTCATAGCATTATATTTATTTCATAACCTTAATGTATAACATAATATGTATTATAGTATATTAATAGTAAGCGCTATGTCGCTAGCATCGATGCAGGCTGAGACGGCGGTGAATTAGAAATCCTGTCCCCTACGTATAAAAAACGATTACAAAGTGAACTTTCAATATATTATTTTAGAAAATTTGTGACAGCAATTATTATTATTACAGGTTTGATCAAATTATTTGGGTGAGTGCACCAATACTAGCTCTACTCATATTACAAATCCATTAACTTTACGAAATGTAAATATATTTTCTAAGGTACATACATAAGATAAGGTAAGGTCTATACATTTAAATATGAGGAGTGTGTCCATGGTGTGCGCCGCCACATCCTACTCCCGTTGAAAACTTTTTATAAGAGGCATACCATATATTGGGGGATTGTGTTGGACTGAAAAACTTATTTTTGACATTTTATACAATACCATACCATGTGACTCAAACATATGTGTATTGTCCTTTCTCCCGCTTAGGGAATGTATCGCAAATTGTCACTCCTAAGATTGCCCTGTTTAATTAATATGTAATAACATCACTAATTTATGCTTGTTGCAGTAAATGTATGCACATAAAATCCAATGCATTCAAAGTGTCAAAGGTAATGTATAATGCATCTTAAATAATTACATATAGATTCTCTGGAGTTAAACTATTCTTTCTTCTGGTACATGAGTGCAAACATTTATAAGGGTTGGGTCCTTTCAATACCATACCACCAGCCTTTAAATTAACACTTGCCTTGTACACACAGGAGCTTGGGGAGGCGGTGTACGCGCGCTGAGCGGGCGGGCAGGTCTGCCTCTGCTGGCCATGAAGCACGCCTATATCGTGTCAGAGAGCATCCCTGGAGCACGTACGCTGCCCAACGTGCGCGACCATGATCACGCCTTCTACTTCCGCATCCAAGGAGATGCCATTTGCATGGGCGGGTACGAGGGCAATCCGCATCTGCTAGATAAGGTCGGTATATTACATGACAGGTCGGCGAATTCAGCTCGCGAAGCGGAATGGGTGATATTTTTGTAGTAACTTGAACAAAGCAGTTACTGTTCTTTTCGAGTCTTCTCTCAAAATCTTGTCAATCGAATCGCTGCATTCACTTTTAAATAAATTAAGGTAGGATAAAATATTTACACAATATGTAGTTTTGAAAAAACTCAAATGCCTAATATAATCGATTTGCCTTCCGTAGGGCCTCCCGGACAACTTTGAGTTCCAGCTGTATGAGCTGGACTGGGGTGTGTTCGCCACTCATGTGGATGGTGCCGGCCGACTTTGCCCCGCCCTGACAACTGCAGGAGTCCGCTCCACCGTGTGCGGCCCGGAGTCTTTTACACCAGACCACAAGCCGCTGCTGGGCGAGGACACGCAGCTGTTTGGTGAGAATCTTCCTTCAAAGTATTTTGAGAAGCTGATTTCAATTATATTTACCCTTAGATTGTATTTATTGTACTGAATATGGATTATAACATCCGTGTGGTGAATGGCATCAATATAATTATGTCTTGCTCAGTTGTTTCTCATGTAGAATATTTTTTTAGGTAGATTTATACAGAAATACACATCTGAAGGTTTCAAGACGCAACTCAAAAAAAATTTAATGCACTTTATTCAATAGACTGGAGACCCCAAAACCATCCCCCGTTAAAAGTATATAGATCTATAGGGGATGTGGGTATATTATTGCTAAGCTGTGACACAATGCTTTTTTAGAATCTTACATGAAACATCGGAAATTACCACTTGTTACCAGTGTTATGTTAATAATGTAACGTTAAGAGTGCTAATGATTGAAATCAACCATCGAGGTTACCAGTTATAGGTGTTGTTGATATATGTATAGCCAGTATATTATAGCAATTATGTGGTTCATGAAGAAAGTGTGGTTATGTTGCGGTGTATGTGATTTATCAGAAGGATCCATGAATGGGTGCTAGGACCCAATAATCTCCCGGCTGTCACTATAATCTAATCCACTATAATATGTGGCTGTGGCTGTGGCTAAAGCAGATTAAACAAATAATAAATGGCTTAAAGTTGAAATACATTTATTGAGTCACAATACAGGTAAAATATAAATAGTAGGTACGTGCCGCGTCTGCTGTTAGTCCAACTGTACGAAAAGCCGACCGAAAGAGGAATGGTGCTAAAAGGTCAGTTTGCTGGGCGGCAAGTTCACACCCATGTATGTGAGTTCAGGACTTGTCGGTGATACGATAGACCTTAACAGATCTATCTATATCCACTATCAATGTAAATATATATCCACAAACTCAGATATAATGGATTTTGTGTACACAATTGCAGCTCTTATCAGATTTCAATCATATTTCTGTAAATTCCTCCGCTTAGTTCAGTTCGTTAGCCAGCCTGATTCACCTTCTTGTTTAAAAATGGTGACTAAATAAATGTAACTCCTTTAAAGGGGATTTTTTGCATTACAATGCTTATTTCTCAGAATATTATTATTTTTTAAACTTAATACATTATTTTGGAAACTGTTCATATTGAATAGGTCTTTAGTATACAATTTTCTTCCAAATACCAGCTTCATTTCCCCTTTGTCTATATCCAGGTCTGTATCATAACTGCGGATACAATTCTGCCGGGATGATGTTCTCCCCGGGCTGTGCCGAGCAGATGGCCGACTGGATCATTCAAGGAAGGTAGGTTTTACTCCGCTCTTCTTCTAGTATTGTATTATTGTTGCTACTTGCAGGCTGGCCATACTGCACTGGCCACTGGCCAGCCACAGAATTAAATGCCAGATACTGATTATTTCAGACCTTCTCTTCCAATGTTCACGTTCGATGTGCGCCGCTTCAGTCCAGAGCAGTTGAAGAATGTTCGCTGGCTGCGGGAGAGAAGCCACGAAGCTTATGCGAGGAACTATGATCTGGTCAGTTTCAAATTCTCTTGTTCTCTCCACAAATATAAAAATGGTGGACAAAATAACGTTTCTAATCAGTATAGATGTTCATTCGGGCCATCTAAAAATGTATTCATTTATTACAATGTTCTTAAATTATTTCTCATTACCTGTCTTTGTAATATTCTAGTCTGGTAGTACATAGTAGTTTGTATGGTAACATCATTTTTGTACACAAATATTTTGCTCCATTGCAGTTTCTATTGTACGCACTCTCTAGGCCCGGAGTAATAATAACCACATATATCTTTTGCTAGGTTGATTTGAGCTGTTTTAGCTTGTGTTTAAGATAAATACTGCAAAAACTATGTTTTGAACACAGAAATGAGAGAATGTATAAAATATATTGAACCAGATGTACCTATTAGATTCTAGAAATCTTGGCACGGACAACTCTAAATGAGATATAATTACACTGTTAATCTGATGATTTTACATAGGTTTTCCCTTGGGACGAGCCGCTTGGAGGACGCGGAGTGCAAGTGTCCCCCGTGCACCCCGAGCTGCAGCAGTCTGGGGCCGTGTGGCAGACCCGTGCCGGTTGGGAGCGGCCCGCTTTCTTCCTCAAGGATCGTGTGGTACATCTTGATTGACTCTACCCTGTTTGATGTATTCATATACATTTATCATCTGGCAGACCAGACAACACAACTTCAATTCTTTCTTGAATCTGAATTCAAGTGTAATCTAAAATGGCAACTTAATGAATAAAATGAGTTTTTATTTCTGATCAACCAGATTATGGGTTACAGTCCAGTTTCATAATTCATAAGCCATAATTCAGTGTTTTTTAATATTTTATTGTCTCTTCTTTGGCACATAGGTATCTAAGTAACCATTAATGTAATACAACAGATTTTTATAATATAATTTTTTTTTTTTCTGTCAGGAATGTCACATATGATTTTCTTTGAACCGCTGTTCTGAGAAGCTGTAAATAATGCTTTTATATACCAAATCTTACAGGTCCCGCTGCCGGTCTACGACTGGGGTGGCCACTACGGCCACACATGCAATACAGATAAGCGCTACGAGGATATCCTCGCAGGGGACCATACTTTTGGCTTTTCCAAGCACCATGACATAGTAATTACCTATTTTTTATAATCATACCCGACAAAGAAAAGCATTTTTTGTAAGAATTATATTCATTTTTTTCACTCGGGACCTTACACCACCACCAATCGGTGCGAGCAACCAACTATCCACCAGATATCTGAATCATTTTCATAGTTTTGTCTTGTTCTTGATTGACAAGATTAATCACATGTAGTTGTGAAATTATTAATTTTATCAGTCAACACTAATCAGAACTTAATCAGAGGTTATCTATCACCAACCAACCGACTGGCCGGAAAAAATAAAACAGGTATAAGAAATAATGTTAAGTATTTTTTATTTTTAAATAGGGATGGCGTACACAGAATATGTATTTATATCAATATTGCTTCTATTTTCAAACAAAGATAAGCACTTGTGCTATGAAAATAGGACTAACTTGATGGTCTACCGGAACAAGGCTCAAACCCCCGGCCACTAAGGCACCGCAAGTATGTTGAATCAGGTAAAGGAACAAATGATGAAATGTCAGACAAAAATGGTGCTAGAAGACCTGCCAGATTCGAATCATCTCTAGGTTGGATGTATTAAAATAACGATACTCTTAATCTGTCCGATAGATAGGGGCGGAGGCGCTGCAGTGCCGACATGGTGCAGCTCTGTTTGACCTCTCTTACTATGGAAAATTCTTTCTGAGCGGACCCGAGGCGCAGCTGGCTGCAGACTGGATCTTCACGGCTAACCTGCAGCGACCAGATACCAAGTCAGTACTGACCGACATTTTGATATTTTAAGCTCACCACTCGGAGACATAAGAATTGTTCAAGAGACGTTATTAATACCTGGAAGTGATTATATCTAATAAGTAGAGCATTCATTTTGTACAAATTTTATTAGCTGTTAATTAAAATATGATGTTCCAGTAAAGTGGTGTATTCCTGCATACTGAACGAGAGAGGAGGTGTGGAAGCGGACTTGACTGTCAGTATTGTAGAGAACGGCTCCGGCAGATTTGGTGAACCTGTGTTTAAGGTGTGTGTTTCTCTGGCATTTGTCTATTTTATTGTCTGCCATGTGAATTGCAGAACTCTTCAATTTTTATATTTTATCCAAAAATTTCACAGCTCATTTTAATGTCCATCATTGTGATTAATTTTAATTTTAATCCATTACAATCTCATTTGATTCAATCATTTTGAGACTTTTGGAATAATTCAATGTCCCTGTGTTTTATCTCACTATTGGCAGCTTTGGAGAGTTCTAGAGCTGTAAGCTTTGTTTTATGATTGTACCCGGGTGGAGCGTGGAATAATGAAAGTACAATGCTTCTTTTCCCTGGCGGCTCATCGAGAGCAGCTTGCTATATAATATACATTAATGCTAGTGATTAATATTGATACGCAGGGCCGGGGTTATTATGTAGTGGCCAGTGGCTTCTCCGGTCAACACACCCTGGCTCACATGAGGAAGGTGATCCACACCAAGGGGCTTAACGCTACGGTGACTGACGTCACTTCACAGATCGGCATCCTGTCCCTACAGGGACCCAATAGGTATTCCCTCGGCTTATAATATAATTCTCGTCCCTTTCATCTTAATTTGATGTCTGTGCTGTTTCATTTCCAAAATTCGACAATATCAAAAACCCTTGACTACCCACAAATGCTTGAAAACAACTCTTGAGTAGATTGGCAGCACAAATGTTCCTCAGTCTTGATTCTTGATATTGGTGGCAAATAATTTCAAAACATCAAATGAAACAGAATATTTATTAATATTTTTGGAAATCCACAACTGTGATCCAAATGAACAAATACATAGTCAGCTTTCTGCCACTTGACACCCCTCAATAAGTCATTCCATTTTCGACTGTCGGTGCACTTGACAAACAATTTGAAAATTGAAGAATTAATGTCAGTTAATAAATCACAACTGTCTTATTTATTATTAAGTTATGTGAGCGGCACCTCAATTTTAGGTGAACATTTTTAGTATATAAATATTTAAACACAGGTTTTAAGAGCGTCAGATTCAGCACAACGCAGTGAAAATATTTTAAAAAAATTGAACTCTTCAGCCAGAAGATCCTGGAGCAAGTACTGGACCGTCCGCTGTCCGAGTTTGGCGTGTCCACCTGCGAACTGCTGCCGGGAGGGCAAGGTCGTGCACTGCGGGTGGGCTGGGCGGGCGAGCTGGGCTGGGAGTTACACGCGCCGGGGGATAGTCTACGAGATCTGCTGCAGCGGTTGCATCGCATACCGGGCTGGAGTCACGCAGGCTGGCGGGCACTTACGGCACTTAGCGCAGAGAAAGGTAATAACCCGATTATTATAACATACCGCAATCCAGGCCATTGTCACATGATTATCTAATTTAATAGCGTTGTTAAAAATCATTGTTTCCGAACAATTTGATATCTCTGAAACACCGATAGCACAAAGACATGCAGTGTGGGAGTAAAATGGAATAATCCATCCTGATAAACTTGTGATTTAGTTTACTATGTAGAGTGAGACCTTGGCACCTGATACAACTTACATTGTAGGGTACCACCTGTGGAATGCCGATGTGAGGGCCGATGATACCCCCGTGGAGGCGGGGCTGGGCTTCACCTGCCGCAAAGGGGGGTCCTACATAGGCAGCGAGGAGGTAGAGCGCCAGCGCAAGGAAGGGATCCACAAGAGATACGCTTTCTTCACTCTCAATGAAAAGGTAGTTCTATTAGTTATTCTTATAAATATATGTGTAAGTGTTACTGCCGATGCATCCATAATATGTAATATTGCACTTCCCCATCTTTTATCTATGACTTATTGGACTGTAGTGATAGTGTCATTATGGCTGTGAAGTGCTTGGTTAAACAACCAGTTCTGTGAGGTGCGAGCAGGGCCAAGTAAACAGTACGCATTCAATTGGAAGTCTGAAGGAACACAAGGGCAGATGGATCTGGCCTACTTTGCTTTAAAGTCCTGGGTTGAACGTCATCTTCATCTCCGGTTGACTAGCACGTTTTTGGTGCAGAACCGAGAGATCACTGCACTTCCAGAACTATTGAATCCACTTCCTCTTCGCAGTAGTCCCAGTGTTACGCACGGCGCGGATGTAGGACGGCAGAAAAAAAGGCACAAGATCTTGATAGTTCGATGTTTAAGCGCAATGTGTTCCCCCGTCAGTGAAATCGCAAGTAATGAGTCGGCCAGACCGGGTCAGGTATAGATGATTGTTTTGTATATAGGATGGACAAAATGGACGAGGAGTGGGTATTCGACTTGCATCAACACTGTCCATGGTAAGAGAGAAAGAAGTACTTTCTCAGTTACAATGTCAAAACGACGATTATTGGTTATGTTTGCGACATAAAATTTGTCAAAACCTGGTTAGAAAATCATTCATCCGATTCCATCTGCGATATGCAATTCTAATATCATCATCTAGATGTCATTTTTGTTCGTTTTGATAGCTAACTTACAGGTGGAATTGGAATGGCTGCATACCGGTCATTATATTGGCTGCAAAGCGGGCACTTGTCGCCCACAGGGCCTAGCAGCAAGTAATCGGCAATAGCTAATTGCTTATCTGATAGTATATACAAGATGCGCCTCTAGAATCCAGACAAAATTGTATTTGAAGTTCCCGTTATATTTGAATTCAGGGTTAGGTGCTAGTTGGCGCTAAAGTTAGCTAAATATGTCAATAAGACTTTCATAACCTCAAAATGGCCGAGCCTGTCAACCCAAGCATGGAGTACAATAGAAGAGCGATGATTATAGAAAGCCTTCGTGCCGGAAGAACTCCCACCAAAATTATTAAATATTTCGGGTACCCAATATTGACTGTATATGACTGTATGGGATGCCCACAACCCCAAGGACGTCCATATTATTTCATTTCTTTAAGTTCACAATCTCCTTTGTGTTTACGCTTTTAAAACATTCTGACGATAATCATGGTACAAATTACTAACATTATTATTTTTCTTATTGATAAAGACAAAGTATACTGTGAGGTGCATTGTTAAAGCGGTATAAGGAATTTCTGCATGAAATATAAATTCTACAGACACCCTGACCGTGGTCGATTGTGGCCGATCCAGTGGTGACCGAGAGGTCACCACTGGATCGGCCACAATAGCTGCCCATGGGCCTAGCTGCAAGCAATTGGAAATAACTGACTGATTTTCACTAGTTTTGATACATTGTTTTACTTCAAAAGTTGTTTTGCTTAGTGTCACTTCAATATAATGTGGATAATAGTGAAGTCATGTTCGCAGCGCCCGCTGTTTGGGCTGGAGGCGGTGTACCGTGATGGCAGGCCGTGCGGCTTCCTTCGCCGTGGGGACTACGCATTCTTGCTAGACGCGCCCATCGGGGTGGCCTATTTACGTCACCACGAGGGCGAGCCTGTGACCAAGCAGTACGTGCTGGACGGGGACTACCACATCGAGAGCCTGGGGATCAAATATCCTGCCACAGTGCACCTCACTTCGCCGTTTGACCCCAAAGGGCGTCGGATACACGGGGACTACGACTAGAAGACGTGAGACGGTTCTTACCTTACACAATAAAGAGCATTCAACCTGAATTGTATTTAAATGTACATTGTCTTCAGGACACTATATCATTAAACTACAATAAAACATGTTACAATACAATACACATTCCTACCATTCGAATAAATCTAACTTGGTAGGAATATAAACCATTCACTATAGGATTGTGTAATGTATTACCTCTGTGTGCTGTAGTACCTCTGCACAACATTTCAAGTTTTATTATAATGGGCTGGTCATGATTTGGCATCATAGCGCACACAAAAAAATAACTTCTTCACGTGCTGCTTTCTATCAAAGGTTAGAGACCATGTCGCTGTATATTGATTTATCCTGTATGAAATCTCCAACATTTTGGACATTGATAATCTCTTTACCTCCACTAAGAGCTCTGCTGCCTTCTATCTTACATTGCATAATAAGTTTAAAAGAGAATATTTTTCATTGCAGAGAATGTGTCCCAAGTACACAACTTTCTTTAATAGTTGTTATTAGTTCTTTTAACTTTAATTTTAATGTTTTTATACACCTTCATTAGTAATGTGGTGGAGCCAGGGCCGGGCCCTCCCAGTAACTAATACTGGAATGGTAATGCTTTTCTTATTTTCTCCCCCAGCGTACAAATAATAGCATTGCTCCTTAAAATTACACCAAATATTTTTTATGCGCACACCGTGCGAAACACTAGGCACCGGGCTTTAGTTTACTTTATTTATAATGTAAACTTATGGAAAAGTTCTCTTAATATCATATATTTACAAATATAAAAGTACATTGTGTGAGGTACAACTAAGCGGCGAGTGGGTTGGCGTGGATCGTGATTGAGGATATTCGTGTTTCCGTGAGGGGTTTAAAGTTCTTGGCGTTAACGGGGAGTTTCTCCAGCTCGTCCAGAGCATCCAGACCATCGATGACTCTGAAAGAATACACATAATGTGCAATATTTAATGGGGACAATCAAAAAAATATTATTCGCTTAGCAGATCCTGCGCCATGAACATTTTCACAAATGTGACTGCGTAACAAAATCAGCAATGGTAATTTTCCTCCGAGGGTTGTCTATGTAATTAAACGCGGCCCATCGGCCTCTAGGAGAGTTCTTATCTTGTACACCCTGTAGTTCCTGAGCATCTACACACCATTGAAAATCACTACAATCAACACTATCTACACAACACAACATCTAGTCTCTATGAGCACTAGATGGCACAGAATGTGTTAATAACATTAATTGTCAGGTGGGCACTAGATGTTAATTAAAATTTTGGCTGATAAGAGTCGGTAGAAGGAATCGCTTCACTTTGAATAGATACATGAATCCAATAAATGTTTTTTTAATTATTCCCATATTTATAAACAAGAAAATTTAATTATATCCAAACTGCTTATTCCCTTTAAAACATAAATATGAGATATTTTAATACAAACATAAATACAAAATACAGATCTCATTACTGCCTTGCTAAATTTTGTAATTGTGGGTTTATTATTTTAACTTTCGTATCAAAGTGATACTTACTTCCCAAACAATGTATACTTGAGGTCCAGGTGCGGTTGTGCGGAGTAGGAGATGAAGAACTGACTGCCGTTGGTGTTGGGCCCGTTGTTAGCCATGGACACCATCCCGCACGCCGTGTGCTGAAACAAATGATATCTCTATACACGCATTCTACTCTGCCGACCACATTTAAATGATAAATAATTTGTTATTGGTTGGTTGATTGGTCCAGAGTTTTTTTTAAAAACATTATTTTTGAGTCCTAAGAAATATTACGTGTTGACTGTTATCTGCGTCACTCCACAGAAATGCAAAAGTCCTCTCTTTATTCTAGATAACAATATCATTGACAACTATTGTATCAACCATAGTTAACTGTTCACATTTTCATTTGAATGTCGTCTGGTATTATATCCACTTGAGAATCGGCAGTCATCGGCATCGACAGTCTCCACTTTTACAAACTATCATAAATTTTAAAACAGTAGTCACATTGTAATATTTCTCGCTGCCTCGTCTTTAAAAATAATGCATTTTGTTGTAAATAAAAGAAGCACATTTATGGTATCAATCTTTTACTCAAATAAATAAACTTCTTGTCCATTAAATATTTACTCTAGTAAAGAATTAACAAGTTAGAAATTAATGTAAAGCTGACCAAGGTCAGTTTGCAGTTTGACAGGATTGAGGTGGTTTCATCATATGTAATGGATTCGAGGAAGTGGTAAAAAATATACATATACCTTGTGCACAATATTTTAGGGGAAAATAAAAATATATATTAAAAATATGAGTCGAAAATGTTCAAGCCACGTCAGAAATGTAAACATTTAAAAAAAATTATAGTTATGCAATTATTTTTATAAATTGAAATAATTGATTGATTCAAATTATAGATTGAATATAAAAAATAATAGGTTATCAAAGTTGGACCTGCTGATGACTTAATGATTTAAGACAAGCATTGAGTAATAATGGGGCCATTTGGCAAATATTTATTCCCAAGAATGTACCTAACTACACGAAACGTATAGTTAGGTATCCACCCATAAAATATTGTTACACCTGGATATTGTAATGATGCGTGTTTTGATGGCGCCAGAAATAGAGGACGTCATCGACCGACTATTGGAAGCCTCGGCAAGTGCAGAAGATGTATAAATGTGGATGAGGTGAGACTCGAGTGTCAGGATAGATAATTATGGTACCCTATCCTTGCTACCTACTCTTGTGAAGAAACTGCATAGTTGTAAGTTAGTTAGCTAGTTATGTGTAACGCCAAAGATATCCCGAAGTAACATGATGAAGCTCACCTTGAGCTCCTCCTTGAACTCGTCCTGGAACTTGCGCCCCCAGATGCTGCTTCCGCCCTTGCCGCCCCCCGAGGGGTCTCCAGTCTGCACGATGAAGCCCTATAAACATAGTCAGGGATTGAGAAGTGCGGGAAACAGGAAGAGGTTAGTGGTCGAGATACCTTTATCCGACAGAGGATGGTCACGAACCGCAGAAGACTATGAAACTACGTCTCTGGCTGCTCTTCGCCTTTTTCTGAAGATGAATTTTGTCAATTCCAGAGAATGTTCCAGAACACAGATGTTGTATTACTTTATCTCAATTTTAAATATTTGTTTGCATATCGGCACACGCGTGAATGATTTAACATTCATGCATTTCTGGCCAGAGTAATTGCTCCAGCCGTACCCAAGATCGAAGAACCCTTTCTGGCAGTGGCGGTGCGTTGTATTGTATTGACTATTAGTGTACAGTTGACACTCACCTTAATATTCCGATGAAATAAACAGCCGTTGTAATAATCGCTGGCGCACAGAGCGAGAAAGTTTTCGCAGGCCTTCGGACACTCTTCACAAAACAGCTCTATTTTAATATCCCCAACATCTGTGTGCAGAGTTACAGACATGTTTGCAAAGTCAGCAACGAGAAATTATTTCGGAAAGTATAAATATTAGCGAACTGCGTGATTTAAAAAACATAACCAAACGTCCAACAATAGAAATGTAATATATTCGTCTAATGTTTTTCTTTAGTTATACCATGAACAAAGATGATACGTCAAAATATGATACGTTCAGCTAAATGTTCAGCGTGACTTTTTCTTTGAGGGTCATAAATTCTATGATACCTACTTGAGCGAAGGGAACAAATGTTATTCCTTGTGTTACGGCCGCATCTCATGTGTGATGTTCACGTATTACGTTTATTATTTTCGGCGCGAAATTTAAAATACATATTTAAATATTCTTGAATCTTGCTGCGCGGGCCGCGCGCCGGGCGATGTAAGTCCATTCTAACATCCATCCCTATGAGTGGAACTAAAATTTTTCATTCTATGGCAACACCGAATTACTCACTTTGTTTATGAAGTTTGCTCTACGTCAGTTTTACTTATCCTTTATTTAAAAATTGTTTACGTGTTTGTCGTTTAAATCTGATTAAGAATACTTCAAATTAATAAACCAATACGCAGTGGAATGAGGGAAGTAATTGATTGCGTATTTCAGCGCTGTTTAGCTGAATTTCGAGCGGGGAAGCTCTTGTCCAAAATAGATGATGTTTACAAACTGCTGAAATGACCGGTACGTACTACAGTTTTTTAACAAATTTCATTAATTTTGTATCTATGTAAACAATATTTTAGTATATTTATGCCGATTTTGAAACAATTATAACCTTGTGCATTCAGGTGTAAGGTTATGTTTTGTTTCCGTATTTGACAGTTTGTTTACAGATATCGACGTCGAAAGCAAAAACGTCACAACTCAATTTTTTACATTTTTTATTTATAATTTTTATCTTTGCTACTTCTCTGAACTCATAAAAAGTAACATTTTTCTTAATTAATTACACTTCCTAATTAATCAGAATTCTAATCATCTATCTACCTTACACTCGCAGGGAAATCTGAATCAACTGTCAAGGAAGATGGCAAATTTGAAACTCCGGGCAAAAGGAAAAAGGGCCGCCCAAGAAAAGAGTTGGACGACTTTGATATTTGTGCCATTCGACAAAAAATTTTTTTTTTTTATATCGTACGAAAGCAAGTGCCAATTTTAAGAAATTTATTGACTGTTTTCAAAGAAAACATAGGATTTGATGGTAACCATGAATATTTAAGGAAAATTTTGCATTCAATCAGTTTTGTTTACAAAAAATGTAGAACAAACTGAAATGCACTTATTGAAAAATCTAATATAGCGTCGAAGAAAGAGCATTATTTAAAAATCATCATAATCGAAATTTACCAGAAGAATTACAATTTTTTTTTATTTATTTGGATGAAAGTTATATCCATTCATCCTACAAACTGAAGAAATGCTGGCAATTAATAGATGTGACAGGAATTCAATACAATATTTCGAAAGGAAAACGCTGGATTATTGTTCATGCTGGAAGTGAAAAGGGATTTGTCCCTAATTAGTTTTTTAGTGGGACAAACAAAAAAGAAGACTACCATTCTGAAATGAATGCTCATAATTTTAAAAAGTGGGTTGTCGAGAAGCTCATACCCAATATAAAGGAGTCATCTATAATTGTTATGGACAACGCGTCTTATCACAGCGTTGTGAGGAACACGGCACCAACGTCCACGACGAGAGTTGATAAAAGCGTGGCTATTACATAATAATATTGTTTTTAATGATTCATTAAGGAAGCCATCATTATTGGCGCTTGTTAAGAAACATAAACCAGAGCCTACATATATAACATAGGTGAAATATTAGAGGAGCATGGTCACACTGCTGTAAGGCTTTCCCCTTACCACTGCGACCTAAATCCAATAGAATTAATTTGGGCATTGGTTGAACGAAAAATCGCTTCTCAAAATGTCGGAAACACAAGCAATATAAAACAGTTGACAGAAAATGCCTTCAAGAGCATCAGTGCTGATGAATGGAAAAACTGTTGCCATTATGTGATGAAAATTGAGGCAGAATATTATGAACGAGGCAGAACATTATATGAGGATGTCGATGACTCAATAATTCGTTTGGATGAAGATACGAAAGATAAGGATACGGATTCAGAATATCAAGAGGACGAAGATAATTATATTTCTGGTGTCGAATTAATAGACTGATTTTTAAATATTATGTAGTTTTTATAACAAAATAAACCTTGTTGCGTCATTTCGTGTTTCAGTTTAAAAAAATGTAGTCAATGACATAGCACAAAAAACTCTGATGAGTGTCACGTTCACCATAACAAATTCACGGCGGTGTGCGAATAGAGATTTAACACGAAGAATCACACAATACACTTTCTCTCCTTGACCTCCAAAAGGACAACCAGTCGAGTCAAAGGAACAATATGTATTGGGGAATATAGGGCTATGGGGCTATTGAATAACCTAAAAACTGGTGACAATATACTATTAGTGACAATATTATAACTGAAAGAATACGTGTGGAAATATATGTGTTCACCTACTAAATAATAATAATTTTATTCATTACGAATACGGAACAATGGATAACGGCCGTAATGACCTCCAGCCCAAGAGTTGAGCAATATACATTAAGACGGAGATACAATGTTGATGGGAATATGACGGGGTTTTTCTTGAAAAACAATTGTAAAAGGAGCACTTCGGCGTAAACCGGACAGCTTTCTCTTCCTTTTTAGAAAAATGGATCAAAGGAATGAGGGCAGTTAATAGGGTAAGAAAGCCATTTAGTTTGTCGCCGAAAGATACATAATTTCGTTGTGATACTGAACGTACTGTTTGACGGTAAAAAAATGATAAATCAAAGAAAACAAGTATAACGGTCAGTAGGGATCTCTACAAGAAATGCAAACCGAAAGTCAGTTACGCGATAACCCTTAAACGGGACAAAAATTACATAAGAATAATGATGGCCAAGTTATTAAGAAAAAAGCGTTACGAACGGAGAGCTCGCTCAAGGATGAAATGTGAAAAACAAAGGATTCGATTTTTTACGTACAATCCTGTTTTATGGGTAAATAAACATGCGCGAAAATAATCCGATATAGAATAAAAATGTAGAATGATAATACGACCGATAATTGTTTCCCGTTATTACATCGCATGAGCCCAGCCAGGTTAATGGATAAT
The DNA here is from genome assembly GCA_022840565.1 of Eubasilissa regina. NCBI lineage: Eukaryota > Metazoa > Arthropoda > Insecta > Trichoptera > Phryganeidae > Eubasilissa > Eubasilissa regina. Next base: position 4,201,535 of record JAINEB010000035.1, on the reverse strand, counting down.
ATTAGATAAGGGCGGCCCCAGATTCCCTTGGAATTAATCACGATCAAATTAAATATGAGTTATAGGTTGATCGAAAGGAAATTAATAATGTAGATACAATAACGAGTGGGCAGAGTTTTTTTAGATAAATGTAAATGATGTCGTAGCAATAGGATGTGTAGAAAAATCAGTGCGAATTTAATTACTGAAGATAATGTTTGCACCTTGAAATGTTTTGTTTAGTCTTAAGGTCCGGTTTTTGCCCCGGTCTTTTGTTGAGACTTCTTGGTCTTATCCATATGGATCCGCCATCGGCAGTTTGTATGCAACTGGCATAAAATGAGATTCCATTTTTTATTATTTTGTTTTTCATTTAGATGAAACGCTATCGTAATAATTATTACGATAGCGTCGCGTCATCCCGCGTCGCATAACACGTCTTTGTATCACATCCGTAATAGTTAGCACTGATGTGAAAAGTGTCTCGAGAGACCGCTCGAGCGGTCACAATACTATAAGTTTAAAGAGAACTTGATAATCGAAAAAAAATACCCATGATCACTGCATAAATACGAAAGATAGCTTACTCCACATCTATTTTGTCTATGATATTCATCTGACATCTGTCGTGTTCGCTTCGCTGGGTGATCTTCCAGCTATACAATACTCACGGCCTGGCGACCCTCACATTATCCGGCGGTGAGTTGATTTCAATGTGGCTCAATCCCGATCCCTTATAGTCAAACTATTTTCTTGATTTTGAGGCTTACTTCAAAAACAACTTTAAGATAGTTGTTGTGGAGATTGCAAAGTTTTCGTTTAGAATCTAAACAAACGTGTAAAGGGTCTTCTGTATTTTTTCTTTTTCTCTTCGAGTTTAAAAGAATTACTATTTCCTTGTACAGAATAAACAATTCTCTTTTTACCGTTCAATTAATACCATCAGGACACTAGTCTTGAACACAATGTTTAGAGAGGTTTGGTTGAGTAAGGTATAGGAAAGGAAGAGTACAGAAGATAGCGGAACGTGTAGATGTTGCCGGTGTCTTCGGTCAACTGGGGACGGTGTTGTCACTGAGGCAGTGGACTCGAATTGCCGCCCTCTCAAATGTAACTCTCTAAGTTGTCTTCCTCAGGACATCTCAACATTCATGGTCAGGTTTCACAGTCATCGGCATGTCGGATTGCTCTATTGATTGTGGATCTCACATGATCGGCATCGCGTAGGGGGGGGCCTTCTTCCTGGCACGACTCGTAGTCGGCTTCTTCGACTCTCAATTCCTATTCTCGCAGCAAAGTGGACTTGATGAGCATTGCAACATTACCTACCAGCATAAAACAATTGGTTTGTTTCGATTAGGTAGTGGCCACGGCCAGTGTGTCCGGAATTGATAAGTATGCAAACTGAAAATAGATGTTGAAATAACTGACCAACTGGGGCTTGAAACCTGCACTTCCAAAGGAAAAGACAGACGTTTTAGCCCGACCATCCACGGCCGGTAAAATAAGATAATAGTCGATATTACCTTATTAATAATGAAAATGTACACCATACGCAGATGAAATGTTTTTGGCGTAATATAATAATACATATGGTTTGTATTTGCAGAAAGCAGTGACAAGATTCGTCTTTAGAAGAATTATGGATATTGCTGATCCAGATGCTCCTTCAGTCAAGCCTGAACCTGGGTCTCCCGTTAGGAGCGACGATGAAGGAGATGATGAAACATCGTTTTTCAGCATAAATGTAAAGAGGGAGAGCGCGTCATCCGATACCATTGTCAAGATGGAGATTGCTTCTCCGGATTTGCCCGTTGAGTATGAACCGAGGACCAACACACATATTCCTGACTCCGGGGCTCCCTCAGGATGCAGTGATGGATCCTGTACTGATATAGATATATCGCACCCAGATTTAAAGCAGGAATGCTTGGAGAAGTCCGGTAATGCCGTCCATGACAAAGGTAATTAAAACAATGATTATTTGAAGTATTTATATATATGAATATTAAAATTTTATAATGTAGTAGCTACTACTAATTGTCATTTAATGTGTGCATTGTAGGAGCTAGTCTCAGAGTTCCGTTAAAGTCAGGGTAATGTTAACGCGGAACTTCTTTCATGTCTGTTCATTAAAATCATCTGCAAGCGTACCCAGCCCTCAGTTACTACTCATCGCTCTAGAACAATTTCACCAAATAATATATATTTTTTAAGTACACTTGACAACCTTTATCAAAGTTCTTTGGGAAATTGCGAAACTCAGACCGGGTGAATCATTTCAAAGGAAAAAGTATCGATTAAACTGCAAGTGCTTTGTTAAATAAGAAACTGATCCCTGAAAAACTGACCGATCAGGCCGAATGAATTTCGCCTCCCCTCATTATATATAAACATTTGTTGTTTTTATAAACTAAATTGTCTTTTATTTATTTATTACCCTATCCTGAATCGTTTTGAGAGTTGTTTACACTTATTTCGATTCGTCAAAATTACATTTTTTTATAACGCAAAATTGTCTTTATTAATTATTTACAGGAAGTTTCTTGAAAAGTCAGGGTCCTGTGATCGCAGACTTCCGCCCGCCCCCGAAAAGCTCAGGAGCAGCGCCAGGACACGACGTACCATGTTCTGCCAAAGGAAACATCAGACGTCGGACGCTTCTTACTACTACAGTAAAACAATTCGCTTGTTTACATTGCTCGTACACGTGTAATCAAAAAGGAACCTTAACAAGACATGTGCTCACACACTCTGGAGTGAGACCTTTTTCGTGTTCACATTGCACTTATACATGTTACCGGAAAGGAGACTTAAAAAACCATTCGCTAACTCACTCTGGAGAGAAACCGTTTTCATGTTCTATCTGCACTTACTCGTCTTACCGCAAAGGAGATTTAAGAAATCATTCGCTCTCTCATTCTGGAAAGAAACCTTTCTCATGCCCAGTCTGCACTTATAAATGTTACAGAAAGGGAGATTTAACAAGTCATTCTCAAACTCACTCTGGAGAGAAACCGTTTTCATGTTTAAATTGTAGTTACTCAAGTTATCGGAAAGCCCAAGTGAGAATCCACATGCTGACACACACTGGGGAGAAACTGTTCTCGTGTTCACACTGCACTTATGCGTGTAATCGGAAGATATCGTTGAGAAGTCACATGCTCTCTCACACTGGAGAAAAATCCTTCTCATGTACATACTGCTCATACACATGCTATCAAAATGGACACTTGATAAAACATATGCTCACCCACACTGAAGAAAAACCGTTCTCATGTTCACTCTGCACTTACACATGTAAACAGAAGAGACACTTGAGAAGTCATATGCTCACTCACACTGGAGAGAAATCGTTCGCGTGTCCACAGTGCTCTTATACGAGTAAACGGAGAGGGGGCTTATCAAAACACATGTCTACACATATTGAAGATAAACCATTCTCTTGTTTACACTGCTCTTACAAATGTAAACAATTGAGATTTTTAAAAAAACATACGCTAGTACATGCTAAGGCAAATTCTTTAAACGTATGAAAAGAAGCACATTAAACTATAAGTCTAAATACTTTGTAGAGGGATTATTGTCATCGATCATGTATTGTACTATAATAAATTCTTTTGAAATTATAAGTACCGCATCTGTAATTATTGAGAAATTATAACCATCAGAATTCTTCTTTCCGTAAATTATTTCTTCTTCTTCTACGGCACTTTATTCCAGGGTGGGATTTGGCCTCCTCCGCAAGTGTTTTCCACCGACTTAGATCTCTGACCATTCTTCTCCAGTTTCCGGGCCCTCCCATCCAGCTCCAATCTTCTTCTACATGGTCAGCCTCTAGGTCACTTCCACTAGGGTATCCCTTGGTCATGGTCATTGGTGTCCTATCATCTGGAATTCTTTCTATATAGCTAGCTCATCGGAGTCCAACTTCAGCAGGTCCCAAAAACTGCGATTATAATTGTTTCTCGTTCAATTAAATTGATTGATTCGTTTTTATTATGTAAGTTCCATTTTCTAATGTAAATAGTACCTTATTAAATTTCTTAGCGATATCACTTACCTAATTAATTTTTAATAGCAAGCTGTATATTAAAGGGTATAGGGTCTACTATTTTGGGACTATGAGTTAAGTTTATAGATTAAATTACACGTTTGAATGTAAGATGGATGAGTTCCTATCAGAAGGAAGGGGCTATATTAATATAAAGCTGCCCGCCCCCAAAGCCGATTTCGCACTCGTGCTCGTATACATCGCATTATTTCGTTTGGTTCGATATGTGAATAAGGCAAGTATTAATGGGAGGGCGAAAAATATTGTTGATACCGGAATTCGAACCTGGATCTCTCCAATCCGAGGAACGTGCATTAAACGATTATGCTACAGCAGACAGTGTATTGATGATTATCGGATTACTCAAAGGTATTTGAGATTCCGTAAAAATAAAGCAGATGGCTTTCAAATAATAGAACGATTGATGTATTAATTTGATAAGTGTAAAGTGTACATATAGGTTCGAAAATTTATCGTCAATCCATTGTGTGCTGTAGCATAATCAGTTAATGCACTTCCCCAGATTAGAAGAGATCCGGGTTCTAATCTCGGAAGCAATAACACTATTTTTCGATAAAATTGATTTTATTATTATATCTTTCTAATTAATATATTTAATTTGTATTAAAACAAACCTATTTAAAAAGTTTAAATTTATATTAGAAACAAAGTAAGGCATTCTAGAATGAAACTATAAATGTTCTACTCTCGGGGATGCAGCTGCAGTCTGGGGTGTGCCTTCGAGTGAAGAAAACAGTGATGAAGACGAGACACAAGATAATGCGAATCGGAAGAATCTGATTTGAGCTTTTTCGTAATTATATTTCGTGAGTAATTGCATTCATCCCGTAACTGTCCCTACGTGGCTCGTTGCGTGAAATGTGTGGAAGACCACGCCACGGTGGACCGTCCGAAGGAAGACAGAAAACAGCCGGTCGCTCGCTGTAACTGCATAGTCCACCCGGCCCTCGGAGTCGAATTTATAAAACTGGCATCGGGATCGCCGATCAACATATAAACACTTTCGTAAACGAAACGTTGGAAATTTTTAGCGCCGACGCACGCGTTGGACGAGTTGAATTAACCATCTCCAAAGAAATCGCGAAAATAATCAAAAATCAAACAAAGCACCCGAACCCAACCTCATACATAATATCCTCCTGAAACACTTTCCTCAGCGAGGAGTAGTCATTCAAATTATGAAAAACTCTAATGCTTCATTTCTTCGAAGTTGAATTTTTATTTGACCATGATGTTGATGAAAGCAAACCATCGGAACTTTCCCACCAGATTTATCGAAGTCAGTGTAAGACATAAGGCATTGAAAATGTAAAGCAATTTTACGAAATAAAGAATATATTTTTATTTTACAGAATTAATATATACAGAGAATGTAAAAAATAGTAATTATAGACTATGCGATATTACATACTATGTTGATATCATTTACAAACATATAAACATTTTAGTCGAAAAAACTGATCTTGAGTTAAAAAAGTAATCGTAAATAACATTCATTGGAACTCGCTTCAATGAGAACCCGTTCTCATGTTCACAATGTACCGAATAATTAACGAAAGAAAATGAAATAACCACATATATGTCTACTTTAGATTGTATTATTCAATATGCAATTAATTCGACACAATTGAAGATTGCAGGATCTGTCTTTATCTCGTGCGAGTATTGAAATTTTCTTCGGTGTGACGGAAGAGCATCAACGAGAACACGAAAACGGTTTCAAGTGTGCATAGAAAACTTGTGCTAAAAACTTCGTTTCGAACGGCACAAAAAATTGCATGTAATGATATGGTAATGGTTTCTTGCTAGTGATGAGATTTCTCTTACATTTATGAACAAATTGATTCCATTGCTTTTCTCATATGTGAGTAAGCATGTGGAATTTTAAATAATCTTTTTTGGTGCATGTATAAACACATTGATCACATGAGAATGGTTTCTCTCTAGTGTGAATAAATGAGTGCCTTTTTAAATAAATTTTTCTCGCACATGTATAGGCACACATGGTACACGAGTATGGTTTCTCTTCAGTGTGAGTAATCATGTGTCGTTTTAAATGAGTTTTACTCGTACATGTATAGGCACATTTAGAACACGAGAATGGTCTTTCTTCAGTATGAGTAAATATGTGGCGTTTTAAATAAGTTTTATTCGTGCATGTATAAACACATTGAGAACACGAGAATGGTTTCTCTCTATTGTGCGTGAGCATGTGCTGTTTCAAATTACTTTTATTTGTACATATATAAATACATTGAGTACAAGAAAATGGTTTCTCCCCAGTGTGAGTAAGCAAGTGCCGTTTTAAATGAGTATTTGTCGTACATATATAAGCACATTTAGAACACGCGAACGGTTTCTCTCCGGTGTGAGTGAACATGTGCTGTTTTAAATTAGTTTTACTCCTACTTGAATAAACACATTGAGTACACGAAAATGGTTTCTCTCTATTGTGAGTAAGCATGTGTTGATTTAAATTACTTTTTTTTGTACACGAATAAACACATTGAGTACACGAGAATGGTTTCTCTCCAGTGTGAGTAAACAAGTGCTGTTTTAAATGAGTTTTTCTCGTACACATATAGGCGCATTGATTACATGAGAATGCTTTCTCCCTGGTGTGAGTCAACGCGTGACGTCGTAAGTTACTTTTTATGGCTGATTTGTAACCGCACTGAGTACACGTTAATGTCTTATGTTCCTCGTGAACTAGCACGTGATTTTTTAAATTTCGTTTCTTATCACTTGTGTACGGACAATGAGCGCACGATAACTGAGTTATTCCTGGATGTGGAAAATGTTGCTCTTTTAGATATGTCGCCGAAGGTGAATTGCTTATTTTTTTGTGTTGCGTTGGATTCAGTAGCGCGTCAGTTGGACGATTGATGATGTCATCGCCCTTACGTATAACGGCGCGCAACTCGGTGCTCGGTGCTCCATCAGGACGGGTCGCTTTTATGGCGCTTAGTTCTGAAAATATAATAACTTAAATTGACTTTACTGATGTTACGCAAAACACTACGATATGTACACGGAGATGACAGCGCGGTCGAATACTGATGCTAAATGTAGAATTGGAAGATAACGTTAACTGGAGTAGTCCAGCTATCCTGCCGAGTCCTACGGACGTATAATGCGACAAGGTGAAGATGTTCTAATGTGTACATACGCTAAATTAATAAAATTAATATCTTATTAACATTGTATAGAGAAAAATTAAGCAAATTGAAACATTAAAATTTAAAAAATCTATGCAAAACAGTTTTTAATTTTAATTTCTTGGCAGTCGGTTGTATAGCAATGTATGACGGATGTTTCTGTCCAATTCTTATTTTTATTATTAAATTTTTTACAATTTTTATTATACGAGTATTGAGTATTATACATTATTAAAGTTACTTTTTTTTTAAACCGATTACCTCTCCAAAAAAGAGACTAGCTCCTGTGCTTGTATATGTTTATTAAAAAACCTTTTTAGAATAACATATTAATTAGTTTTATTAGACTCCAAGTCTGATAATAGTGGTGAAATTTAATTTTGACCTATTTAAACAATGTTATAAACCCTTTTATAAATAAGATAAGTTTAGAAATGAAAAATAATAAAAAAAAACGCCCAGGACGAGTAATTTTTTGCTTTTTTAAGAATTAAAGCGGGCGGCCCATGAAGAGACGTTTCCTTATAGATGGAACGTTTCGTGGGGTGGCTAAGGTCTCATGGGACTCGACAAAGACTCGCGGGGACAATTTAGTGTCCCCGCGACAATTTAGCGTCCTCGCTAAGTGGGGGAAATGTCTCGCAAACTCGATAGTCTAGTCGCAATCTAAAGGATTACTTGCCACAAATGGTGTTTTGTTTATTGTGAGTGCTCTTATTTAACAACAGAGTGTGCGTTTTCTAGAAACTTTTAGAATCACCAGTATATTTTTCTCATTAAAAAATTATTGGTTCTGTTATCTATCTTGAAAAGATATTTCTCTAGTTAGCCCGTTACCGCTCCCTTAAAATATTTTATTTTGCCAGGCATATATACAGAGACAGATAAAGGGGCATCTTAAAATATGTGTAAGATCCATTTTATATAGGGAGACCGTTATTTTCCATTTTGCATTAAGCCCGATATTTTTAGATACGCCACTGACTGTCGGATCGTCTCCTAGAAAGTTGGATAGGAATATATGTGAAGGCCAGATACACCACTCTTGCATAATACGAGCTGTTGACTAATCCGTTTAATGATGTCAGATTCCTTCTATTATGATTTTGTACCATAGTTCGCAAAACGGAATTTAACAGCAGAAAATTAAAGATCTTAATAGTTTCATAAATTAAGTCATTCTCACCGGTAATAGAGTAATTCAGGCATTCTTGTTTAATATCGGGGTACCATATATCTATTTCAGTGTAGAGCTCTTGGCCACCGACCCTATCGTGGCCACTTTCTGGCTCAGACTTGACGGTGAATGTTCCTCGTTCAGACTTGATCATGGATACATCTACATCAACTACATTCATGGTCAGCAGCTGATAATAACCTTCACAAGATACAAGATTTAAAAAATATCCCGAAGACACATTTAAGAGGGCAGCAATATTAAAGGTTTTTCAAAACGACAAAACAAAACCCGCACGTAAGTCTTAACACGCGATACAACCGCCATCTTTCTTTCATTCTGCATGGCTCCCACGTTTCGAATGCCACAGACTTCTCTAAGTGTTTACCCTCTTCCTCTGGTAAGATAATAAAATAATAGAATACAATCAAAATGGACACCGATATAAGCTGCCACGTTAAAAGAAATCATAGACAAGTGCAAAACGATAATGCACTTGTTCATATTGTCAGTCATCATTTTATTTTGACTCAACATGTTGGAGAATGAGGTAATTAGAATTCAAGGTGGATTTACTTGTACGAAAACGATGAATTTGATATAAGATGCCACGACGTTGGGCGCCATGTGATATAAAACCGCCATGTGATATAAGTCGGGGTTCTTTAGGAGTTATAATTCAATTAACCGATGATTAATCGAACATGTATTATGCTCCTGATCGCTCGTCAGAACGACATCCCGCACTCTAATGGAATGTTCGCTTCGCCCCGTCCATCAGATATCACGCCTTCATTAGTACCATGGTTGTAGGAAGAATCAGGTGAATATGAACACACGGAAGATGTACAAATTAGACATTTATTAATTAGAGTTAGACATTTATTAATCAATGGGCAGATGGAAATACTTATGACTAACTTCTTCTTTTTCTTTTAAACAGGCGATCCACCCTTTAAGAGTGATTTGTGCCATTAATCAAGTTAAAACATTATTTTATAGAAAAACGTACAACAAAATTATAGAATAGGGAATATTATATTACAAGTTAATACGATTGTCGTTCAAGAAATTTGCTATTATATAGATTAAATGGGGCGAGTTTAAGGAAAAAAGTTGACACAAGTTAGCCGGGAGTTGAAAATTACCATTGACAAGATTTCTGTAAAAAAATCTGTGATCCCCAATGGACAGGCAAAAAAAAATATGGTCAAGGGTTTTCACCTCGGCACCACACTCACAAATTGGGGAATCTATTATGTTCAATCTAAATAAATGTGAGGCTACCTGGCAATGCCTAATTCTCATTCTAGAGATATTTGATATTGTTCTTTTGGAGACATTCCTTTTGGAGAACCAAGGGGTGCGGGGAATAGATCTTTGGATTAGTTTAAGCCGATTACCCTTGTAATTATTTGGATCCATCAATTGTGCAGTCCAGATAGAATTTGTACGTTTTTTTACCATATTAAGTCTGTCATACATCGGGATACAATATGGTAAAAAAACGTACGAATTCTATCTGGACTGCACAATGGATGGATCCAAATAATCACAAGTAATGACTAACTTAATCTAGAACTATTTTTACCTCGGATTATTTCGCGTTTATTATGTTCTTGCGGAGACCTGGTCTCAGGCCGGCGAAGGGATGCCGTTAGCACCCAGCGTGGGCGACTATCTGCTAGACAGCGGGCTGGACGGTTGCTCCTATCCAGTCTATCCAGACTGCGGTGGACCGTGGCTATCTATCCTCCGGTTCCCTATCGCGTTCGGTCGGATTTTTGGTGTTTACTGTCTGTTTTTTCGACTGCGCATTTTTAACTCTTCACTTCCAGGTCTTGTCTGCAACTCTGTCTTCAACTGGCGCTTTCAACTGACGCTTTCAACTGACGCTTTGGACTGCTGTTTTCGACTCTTCACTTCCTGGTTTTCTTACAACTCTGTTTTTAACTGCCGTCTTCAACTAGAACTTTCAACTTACGCTTTCAACTGCGGTTCGATGTTCAACTGTGTACCTCAACTTCCGAATCTCGTCTTCAACTGATACTTCCGAATCTCGTCTTCGACTCACTCTTCCGAACCTCGGTTTTCAACAAACTTCTCCGGACTTTGTTTCCAACTAACTCTCTCAGACTTCGTTTCCAACTAACTCTCCCGGACCTCGTCTTCAACTCACTCCTCCGGACTTCGTTTCCAAATAGCTCTCCCGGACCTTGTTTTCAACTGACTCTCCCGGACCTCGTTTCCAACTGATGCTTTCAACTCAGAATCTTGTATTCAACGGCCGCGTCTTCAACTACTTCTTCCGGACCTCGTTTCTTACTCACTCTCTCCACCTTTGTTTTCCACTACCCCTCCCGGACCTCGTTTTCAACTGAGTATTCCTAGCCTCGGTTCCAACTGACTTTTCTGAACCTTGTTTCTAACTAGCCCTTCCGGACCTCGGTTTCAACTCTCTCCTCTCGGACCTCGTTTTCAACTAACTCTCCCGGACCTCGTTTCCGACTCACTCCTCCGGATCTCGTTTCCAACTCGTCCTTCCGCACAAGCCATTCGCATCCCGAATAGCTTGTGCGGCCATTTTTAATCGATCATAACCAGCGGCGTAAATATAAAAATTTAGTCCCAATGCAAAATGGAAAAAAGGCCCCATTAAATGTATTTGATTTATCCAATAATAGTATGAACAAAATATAGACTAATATAATACGCCCACTTTCATGAAAAAAGCATATTTGCTCTTAGACTTGCAATTTAAAAAATAGGTACTGCATACATTCATAATATTCGACGTGTTTTCGTAATTTTACAATTCAATCTCTCGCTGTAGATAATAATTATGGCTGGGAATGGTATCGATACTCGCAAAATATCAATAAAAATAGTGCGCGAACTTTTTGGGCCCTAAGTGGTCTATAGCCCATCCTTTCTGGTGGTGGGTCAAATTTAATCCGGGTATTTGTAAAAATATGAATTACGCGATAAATGTTCGCTGTCGTCCCTCTAGCTAATATTTTGTTAAATATTATATTTACAAATAATAATATAAATAAATATAATCGGAAAAGATTAGAAAAAAAACAAAAAACGACAAAAACTGACCATATCATATATTGTCAACCTTTTGAACGTATTTTTTACCACCCCGAGAGAGATTACAAAGGATGCAGATCTAGTGCAACCATCCTATACGTTAGTGATTCAATCAAGTTTCTGTTCTCATATACATATTGTTATTTATTTTGACTTATTTTTGTCTGACGCCCCCAGAAAGGAAACTCAATGAATATCGATCGGCGGAGCGATCTTCACAAATCAAGAAGCGCAAGTGACAACACTCGAGCGAGAAATATGAACGACGAAAAAACTCAATCATTTAAAAGAAAAAGTAAAAATGCAAAAAAAGTATTTTTCTGTGCAGTCTGTCACAAGGTAATTTTTAAGACTCAAACACGAAATAATTTACTACCAGGTTGTAATTCAATTTTGAATTATTCTACTTATTTTGCTTTGTTTACTTGTTTATTTATTTTTAAATTACTTTATAATTTAATTGAATTTCGTGTAAAGAAGTATATATATATTGAAAAATTATTCGACATCTGGGAGTACTGATCGATGATCACCTTAACTGGAAAGAACATATATCGAACCTAGCTAAACGCTTAAGAAAACTAACTTACTTTTTTAAAAGAATACAATGTATAATTGACTATAAGCTCTTAAGATCGGTGTACTTTGCACTCTGCTACTCCTTCATTAATTATGCTATTTTAGTTTGAGGAGGAGCAGCAAAAACAATATTAGGGTCGGCAAAAAGAGTACAAAAGACAATTCTTAAGGTAATAAATGGTCATCTCTTTAGATATCCACCAGATCTTATATTTAAAGGGTACAATGCCCTAGACATAAGATTAATCTTTATGTTGAGGCTCGTCCAATTTTTCCGTGCTAACAACAACTCATCCCAAGGAATAAATCATGGATACAAACACAAGACAAACATCAACATGCCAGTTCCGAGAGCAACAATGACATTTTATCAAAGATTTTACATGTTCTTAGATCCGAAACTGTTCAACACACTCAGTACCAACTCGAAATCTTTAAATTCCAATAAGATTACACAAATATGAAAGTAGAGATCAATCAAAAGCATGGCTATTCAACATTCTAACATAATCTTTATACAGTGCCTACACTAATAATTCACTAGTTCTACAACACTCCCACTACATTTTTATTAAAAAAAATAAATTATCTCTATCTTTATTTCTGTCGAATCTTTATCTTAAATAACGCCACAACAGCACGAAAACAAACTGGCTACTTTAACACAGACTTCAGTCTAGCAAAGTAGCCAGGAGGACAACGCTGTATATATCAGAGGTGAAGTATATTCCATCCCACACAATGAACTACGAGTATTTAATTGCAATATAATTGTATCTTATGTTTATCATGTTATATTCACCTCTGTTACAATAAAATGTATGTCAATAAAGTTTAAATAATAATAATAATTTTATTTCTGCATACCTATGTATATTTAAAACAAATATTTTCATATGACATTAACAACAATTTACTATCCGGATTGTCTTCGCAATATTATATCTATTTTGAATATAAGTTATTTCATTTATTTTTTAAGTGGTGTTAATAATATTTACTTATATTAAATATAAATTAAATGCTTTTAAAATTAGCAATATTAACTTGGTGGTTAAGATTCATATTTTTTATTTATTATCTTAGTTTAATAACCACAATTGAGTTTAAAAAACATCTACCGGTTTCGGAAAACACCTTTTCCTTCTTCAGGATATGTCAAAACTAACTAAAAATATAGCATTGTTTTTCTATTTATCCAGAATCTATTTTTAAATTTTTTAATTTACTTTTACATGCTTTATTTATCTCATTAATCAGGAAATTCTAAACAGCCAACTAAATTTAACTACGAGTCCTATTCTAAAAAATTTTCCTAAAAATTATTCGACTAAATTTGTATTGAGCAGCAATTTGAGTTAGGTACTAAATTTACTTTTTAAATAATTGTTGTTTTTTTAAAAAATTTTAAAAATAGATTCTGGATAAATAGAAAAACAATGCTATATTTTTAGTTAGTTTTGACATATCCTGAAGAAGGAAAAAGTGTTTTCCGAAACCGGTAGATGTTTTTTAAACTCAATTGTGGTTATTAAACTAAGATAATAAATAAAAAAAATAAAAAAATTAAATGTATTAATTCGAAAGATATACATATAAAATCCATTTTATCGAAAAATATTGTTGTTGCGTTACCGGGATTCGAACCTGGATCTCTTTCCAAACAGAGGAAAGTGAATTATCAAACTATGCTACAGCGACGATATTTTTAGCGACAAAATTTTCGAACCTATGTGTTACCTTTTTGATATAAATACATTTAATCGTTCCATTATTTGAAAGACCCATCTTCCTTATCTTTACGGAATCTCAAATATCTTTGAGTAATCTGATAGCAGACGCCGGAATTATCAATTCATCTTTTATTCAATTTTTATATTGTTGATTACAATTAAAAGAGATGTGTTTAAAAAAAAATTTATTTAATAATTTTTATTTTACATCTAAGTATATTTTGTACAAATTATTTTCATTCTATTCATAGCAAATATAGATATATGTGTAAAAAATAAGAAATACAATGTTAATTCAGATAAAGTAACATGTTTATAATCACTGTCAGAAAAAGTTAAAAAACCAAAATCTGAAAAGATCCACCACATTGGTCGCGTTTTGTTTCGACACACAGGGCTATAGGATTGCGGCGGAGGCGGCGGAGGCGGCGGGGCGGCGGAGGCGGCGGGGCGGCGGAGGCGGCATTAGAATTTCGTATCACGACTATCCACACGAATCAATAAAAATAAGAACAGAGTGAACAAGAAATGTTTTTTTCCTCAGTGTGAGTCTGCATATCTTTTTTATGTGACTATTTTGATTGACATGAAAATGTTTTTTTAGAAATAGATTAAACTTTGGTTTACAGCCTTCTGAGTGGCCATTCACAATATAATCGTTTTCTGGAGGCACTCTAGGGATAGTCGGAGATGTACTCGAGGCTTCAAAATGCTGCCTTTTTCTCAATGTTCCTGTAGAGGGAGAAATATAATTAAAAATGGGGGTTAGATGTTACTCTTTTTCTCATAAATAAATATAATTATGAGGAACACTTTCTGCCATAGATTAGCAGTAGTGACATATATTTCACCGTTGCTCCCTGGTGCAGACTTGACAGCAGTTTGGGTAGGTGGGTGAGTCTTCACGACCTTGCAGTGGTATCTGCCTTTCTTCTGAAAAAACACAACAAATTAAAAAATGTCTTAAGAGAATGTTGGCAGCTGAAGCTATCCAGTTTCAACTACTAAGAATCTATTCGTTCCGCAATTTTTGTCATATTTCTTAAAGCTCAAACGCTTACCTCAGTTTGAGAAATATTGCAGCATATTCCGTGTACACATCTTTATTTAAACAAAAAGAGCTAGGCCCCGATTCAAGACGGTCAATAGTAATATATCTTTTTACGGTCTTGATAATGGACCTATCATAATAAATTATGTAAGCTGAGCATTAAAAACATATCTAAATATTACCCTCGCATTATAGCTTAATCTGAAATAGTATCAAATCACTACCCGGTTCAACTGATAGAATGCAATCTTTTGGCTGGTATTAACTCTGCGAGGAGCTAACTAGGAGGCCTGCAGGAGATTTTTTTACACGTTTTTAGTATCCTAATCAATAAACAAATGCACTCACGTTTAATTCGCAGCGGTCAAACTGCATCTTCAAAGACTACATAAATGTATCGGATAGTCCTTATCATATCAACAGTGAAAATTAATTAACTGATCACGTCGGCGCGAGAGTCGCTAGGGTCGCCAGACAAACTATTGATTAATTGAACGAACATTCAGCGAACGTTAAATCAGGGAGCGGGCGCTCCATACAAAACAACAACCTTGAAAACATCTTCGGGGCCAGCCACTGCTACAGCACTGTTCCGCACGAATTTCAAGGAAGTCGCGCAAACAGAAATCTATGAATCTGTCGTTATCTTCATTACTGTTATACATATGTACATAAAATAATATACATGAACGGTGTATTGTAGACATGATTGTATATCTCGGTTGAACGAGAACTGAAAAAATACACTCATGGTGAAATAATAAGAATTTCGAAGCGGTTTTAAAGAATTATAAGGCGTTGGTTATTTTTGGTCCAAATCGTTCCATGCCTGTCATTTTTAATCGAATTGATGTCAAACACAGGAATAAATTGTAAAGGTGTTTAGAATCCAGTGAAAGGAGGTCAAATAAAATGAAAATCGAAATTTATATTTTGAAATGCTGGGATAATTAAGTTACTTCCTTCCAAGGCAAATCATATAGCGTATTATTCGGAATGAGATATAATAGAACTGGAACGAAATGTTTTAAGTTTAATATAGGAATGATTAGACGTATTAAAATAATTGCATGAAAAACAATCTGAATTTGGGCATGTTATATTTTGGCATAAATAAATGTTATGTAGATTGTTGAATGTTTATAATGAAATGATAATATATAATTGTAAAATATAATTAACGCATCATAAACGAAGAATAATATAACGGAATGAATGCCTTTGAGATGTGGTGTTATTGGACACATGTTCTAAATAAAGTAACTCGTAGTAGTTGGTTTTTTGACTAGTTTTCAAATTTGCTACAATTTTTGGCATGAAAATATTTAAGACGGTTCACTGTTCCAAGTATGTATTTTAAAAAACATTTATTTTAAGGGTAAAAGTTTTAAAGATTATACAAGATATGACTACGGCAAGAGAAATATGATTTATTTATATTTAACAGAATACATAACAGTATAAAGTATTTCGATCCATTTTAACATAGAATATGTTTATTCAGAGGGTACCAAAGTAAAATTTGATAGGAAAACTGTGTAAATAGCGCATTAGAAAATTTCGTAATAATTGCATATACTCTGAATTTAATCTTGTGTTTTATTTTTACCTTTACGGGTATCGGGATCAGGATCAGTACCAGGTGTCTCACACACACTAAGCCAGTTCTCTGCCATCTTAGCTATTCCCCTAATAGACTGTGGTGTAAAATCGTTACATAAATATGTTAATGATATTATACTTAATTATTTATTAAAATATCAATTTTAATACTAAAATTTAATTTAATTATTTTCATTTCTAAAATATTTTTTTGGTGCCAAGTAACGGTCCTGGTAGGTACCTCTCGCTTGCAAATGAGCACTCTGCCATCTTCGCTACGTCCTTCCAGATGACTTTCGTACCAAATTTTCATATAGGAGTAAATGCTGATGACGCATACGAACTATAAAATGAAGGAATTATTAATAGAGTTTAATGCTCACTTATGAATTACAAATTAATGAATTATTGGTTTTAAAAAGATAATAATAAAATGTGTTTACCATTATGGAATAGGTTTTATCGAATAGCGCATGTGAAATAGAGTTTCTGTAGCTTAATCAGCTTCTTAAAGGAACATGATTAAATAATAAGCATTCATTGTTTGTGTATTTACTTTAAGGAATATATTTGTTGAATATGATTAATACTTATAAAATATAAAATCTCTTAATATAAAATCTCTTTTTTTAAATGACTTGTATAATTAAATTTTATATTATTACTTCAGTTAATGGTAGATATTTAAAGGCTCAATCAATTATACCATATAGTAGAATAGACTGGGCGTAGGCCAAAATGCAATTACGTGCTTAGTCCGGTTTCGATCAGTTCGGATTCACTGCATGTAGTTCGGTTAGAAAATTACAAAACACACTAAATATTAATTGAGAAATATATAAATAAATTCAAGAAAAAAAAATACACAAAATTATTTTTGAATGATGACCGATTTTTTTAAATTTAAATACTTTTTTAGAGGTTTTAAAGTTATGCTATACGATATATAGAATCAACATCTTAACAATTATAAAAAAAATATTGGAATGGTTGAAGCCTTGTCAGAGTATGTTATGAAAGTTGATCCCGCTATTAAAGGTAGCTTTACAATTCACCGAACAATAAACAATGCAATTCGTTGCAACAAAGAAATATACGAAGAGAAAAGGCTAAAGAATAAAAATATGCAAACATAATATTACAATTTTTAGAGAATAAAAAATGAATTACAAAAAACATGCATTTTAAAAATTACATGAAATAAAATGTATTTCTAATAAAGACGTTTGAATTTATTTTATTGCTTTTTATATATTGAATTGTCCAGAATCGACTCATGACGTCCACGTCGCCAGCAGGACTGGGAGGCCTTTGTGTAGCGCCGGCGGTTTTATTTATACGTCTCCCGTCTCGCGGCGGTGTAGTGAGAAAAGACGCGCATACCTCCGCTTGTAAGTCGCTCCCTCGAATCGGTTGTTGCTAATGGCCAGCGGAATTTTCCAGAGCGCGGTCGAGGCAATTTCACAGAAATGTGTCGCCTGTGCATGGCCCCGGTAACTCCAATCGTTGAATCATTTCCTGGAATTCGGGCAGGCGTCATTTCTGAAATAAACTTAAAGTAGCGGCAACGGCGTTGTTTCTTAGCGTGATATTCCACACGTATCAATATAAATAAATAAATACAACACGTTTATTCAATTATGTTTCTGTAAATATCAAAATGTATTTTATCCATTGCGAAAAAAGAAAATATCAATGTTGAAACTTTCTTATATAACTTCATATTAAAGCAGTAATTTTAATTTTGAAATGCGACAATGTGCGTAAATCTTTAATTACTTAGACATTTGTCAGAAATACACAGATTGAAAACTGAAACCAAATTACTTCAAATGGAATTAACACAAGCATTTATGGCTTGGGGATCGGATTATTTATGGTTCGGAATAAACTGTCCCAACACATACAAAACGTGTACACATGCAACAAACGCATTCAAATAATGGGAACCGTTCAAGCTAACCAACATTCAAATGCGGTAATGAAGTGCGACATTTGTATGGAAGTTCGCACCCACCGGTGATGCTGTCAACCAATAGGAGGGCACTGAGCTGGAATTAACGCCCTGAATTATAAATCCTGGAGGGCGCTTTAAAGAGTGTCTCTCTTCTTTTCAATCCAGTTCGCCTAGCCTTTCCAAGTCCATCATAAGTTACGAGAAACTACTACACTTCGTGTCCAACATAGAGCTTCAGAACAATTACATCTGATATAGGTATCTAAGGAGATTCAATTCAACCAGTTCTCTCACCCGACCACCTCCACCGATCAGATTTGTTTCCCGGCGTGGGCCCATGGAACCAGAAACATTCAGACGGGAATGGCCGGTCCGATCCTATGCCGCATGGACTAGATGACGAAGCAGGGTCCAGATGTCCTTTACGGTCCAGATCCATGAAGCAGAATCCATGTGTGAGTTCAGGATTTGCGCCTGACCACGGCTGATGCCATATCTGCACTTGACATCATAAGGAGATGGACGATCGAAGAGATTACTCGTGGGGGCTGACAACATCGTGAAAACACATGGCTGGGAGCCATGCAGCAAGACGCACGTCCGCGACCTGAACGGACGGCTCCACGATGCTCGTCTCCAGAAGCCGATGTGGTTGTAATGGTGTAGTTATAAGTATAAGTTAGCTTTAATTCGGCTTGCACAATATAGTTGAATAGTATACCGATAATTTTAATTAAATGTTTACTGCATTGCTCGTGATTATCCAATTTTGTTTTTAATTAAGTTTACCACATTCAGTTTTGCATTTATATTTAGTTTTGAGATAAATTTGGATAATTTCTTACTGAAGCTGTTGTACTTTCTCTACAGCAGTAGTGTTTATTTTTTTCGTATCATTGAACTCTGAACCCTCTTCCTCTTCTAATTTACAACGATAGGAGGCTTGCATACTTCTAAGCGTGTTCAGCCTACAAATGGTTTAATTTGATTAATCGGCGGACTTTAGTCTGACTGTCTAAGTGAGATCTTTCCTGCGACAATACTGTATAACGGTTTTGGCAAATGTTAGGAAACTGAAACAGTCTTTGGGCATTTTAATTTATTTTTATATTACACATAAGAAAAATAATAAATATAACCATTTTATTGGTTTATTTTTAATGGTCTGCATACAAAAAAGTAAGGTTTCCCTGCAATAACACTGTACACCGTCACAGTGGTCAATACTTTGTTTATATATTTTTATTAGAGAAAAACCAAAATAGATTTTACTGACACCATCTTAAAGGCCCAACTTCAAACTTATTCTCAACAAGCTGAGAATCAGACGTATGCGTGATATAGTCCAGCTACTTGGCTTATCATATTATACACAATTGAAACAAATTCTTATTGTGTTAGCTTATTTAGATTATCTAGTCAGGTCAACTAACGCATTATTTATATTTCGTTGTATTTTGGATAAAAAGATTCTAGGATAAAGAGTGTTTACGTTAGACCTACATAAAGAGATAAAACGTCTGAAGCGGAGATCGATGGTCACTGTTTTGAATATTGGTTGTTTAAATAAAGTATATATTTTAGATTCGACACCAGGCTAGCATGTAAAAATTATATCCATTAAATCTCTTTTATTAGACTGTTGGTATAAAATAAGAATATAACGGTGTAAACTGTGCGATTGGAGCTGGAGTTCGTTGGAGCAGGTTCTTCATCTTTGTATTCTCTCTAAGAAGTATAGCATCCAGAGCTGCATAACGTTGTGACTTAAACGAAGGTAAGGGCCATTAATTACTTAAAATAAAACTTGTGCGTTTAGGTGTGTAGTTCAGGATTATGGACAACAATTCTTCAATACAAAAAAGTCTTCCAGATTCATTTCAACAAAGGTAAACTTATTCATTACTCATGCACGCTTCAATTATCATAGACGTCCAGTCTGATTCCGGTTCTGAGACCATCACCTGACAAGTATTCTTTTCTTCTAAATAAGGGTAATAATAAAAGTCATGGTATTGTGTTTAAATTCGATTTCCTCGCAAGAAAAAAAACTGCATACACAACACGAGAATGGCTTCTCTTCAGAACGAAAATTATGATTTTAATACCGTTTAATTCGTGTTAATATATTACATAATGATACAAATAAATAATATTCCAGTTATCATAGTAGTGTGTGAGTAAGAGTTTCATAAAATATACTTTAATAAGCCTGATACTATTTATGCTGAGCCTCGCTAGGCTATGCGTTCGTGCCATAACCCATGTTGTGGATAGCCAAGTTATATGCGGACAACTGCCGTCGATAATATACACTTGAATGATGTAACACAGGACAGGATAGAACTTGCAGCAGATAACATTTTATTATGCCAAAAGAGTATCATCTTTCATCCATTAACTCAACATAGTTTCAAACAACTTTCAGTTTGATTGTATTACCTTTATTCCTCAGCATTTGCAGCTGCTACAGGTATCTGTTAGAAGGGATGTAAATTTTAGTTTAAATTCACAGTTAAAAATATCACTAAAGTCTTCGAGTATAAGTACGAGTAAAGTACGAGTACTCGAGGATGTAACTCTTTAAACAAACTGTTTTGCACGTCATTAATGGCTCGATTGCTTGGGAAAGCTCTCAACAATCGCGTTCACAGAAGTAGGCAAAATTGGTCCTGTTTTTGTGAGTTCCGCGCAAGTCTTTTGGAACAACGGTGCCATTTTTCATTTTCTTTTGTAAGATTTGAATACGGCAAGCTGTTATTTTAAATATGTCGCAGACAGTTTTGAGACACACTTCTTTACTTTCTCTATCCACTAGTATGAAATAACGAAAAGTATATTTCCTTCTTGAAGTCATATCGGTTTTACCCCGTAGTCGTTCTTTTGGCTCATGAATACGCATGATTTTAAATAATAGCATAGATTGGTGAGTGTAGTCAAGTTTATAAAACTCTGTAAATAGAGCAACTTTATCTTCTATTTCTAAGGATTGACAACCATCTTTAAAACATCCACTAGGATTGCAAACACGTGCCTAAAAATAAACATGTAATGCTAATTAGCACGATATATAATTTTCATTAAAAATGAGCATAATCGTAAATTAATTAAAACTGTTGTTATTTTATTAATACATACATTGTTTTGACACTTACGTTATTTGGTGGTAATTTTCCTTGCTTATCTCTCCCAAATCGAGTTTTATAGGGTTTCCCACTATTCTTTAATCTTTTACTAACATTTCTGTTCCATTTTTCTGGTTGAATTTCCTTTTTATCCTCTTCGTTTGATGATTTTAATGCACTTGGTGAAAGTCCAGTAGAAGGAGCGTCGGCCATCTTGGAAAATATACAGTGCTCCTCCAGGGAAGCCAACATAGAAATGCTCTTGAATAGTATTTTATTTAGTTTATTGGGATGTTCAATATACTATTGGATGCACAAAGAAATTTATAATATTCACAACTCAGATACGCCCAAAATCGATTTACAGTATTGTGGCAGCGGCGATCTCAAATGATTTTAATAAACATAAATAGGTATGTTCCGTAATGTGTTTACAAGTGTCCTCTTCATTTACATTTTTGACATTTATAAATATGGTGAAATAATTGCACATTACAACATTACGGACATAAAAATATTTTTAATGTGCGTGATAAGTCTCTTTTTTTAATGAGTAAAAGCATTATACATGTTTTAATGCGAGCTTTAGCATAAGTCGTGTTAAGTATCCATTTTATCTATATTATAATGTAGATCATGTAATGAAGTAATGTAATGTAGATAATGTAATGTGAATATAAAAAGAGTGAATTAGCATCCTTTTAGTTACAAATTTTGGGTGCATTGTGAACACAAGAATGGTTAATCTTTTGTATGCGTTGTTGTCATTTTAAATCTCGTTTTTGTTGATATCTGTACGAATATTGTGAACAAATCAAATATGTGTTCTCTTTAGTGTGTTTTAACACGTGGTATGTTAAGCTTTCTTTTCGATCAGATACGTAAAAGCGTTGCGAACATGTGGTGAGTTTTCTTCTTTCTTTCACTTATAATTACACTGTGAACATGAGAAAGAATCCTCTCTGGAATGAATTCTGTGACCTTAACGATTACTTATGTTGGGGTGGTTTAGATAATACAACACGTGATTGGTGCAAAGTCGTTTATCAAAGATAAAGAGGGAAGAATAAAGCAGACAGTGGGGCATGAAATATGAAGAGTAGTGGAACGGGTCGGCAGCGTTCGGGCTCGATCCTTCGGTGAGACTCGATGTGGCGCATGGCGAAACGAAAGAAGTGTTGTCAGCAAGCTATCGGGCCAGACTGAGGCGACTGCTCTTTATGTCCTGAATCAGGTGTCGCTTGGATCATTCGTCGGATAAGATCGGCGATGCTGGCGGTGGAATAAAATAGTCGCCCCTACACTTGTGTAGGTACAATAAGAAAACTATCTACAATATTAATTAAAACTATCATATTGAATTATTTATTTCTGTATACATACAATTTTAATTTTATAAATAGTTAAAATTGGTTGATGTCACTTATTTGTATCATATTTTTGTATTGATTATTTAATGTGATATTTTTTGTTTTGATCCTGTAAATTGCTTAATTTAATAATAAAAAAAATGATTAGTATATTCATGATAACATTCAAGTAGTTTAACTAGAGAATTTTTAATTACGTCTGGTTTACCTTCAATTAAATTTTTTTTTGTTATATTTCATAGGAATTTGGTGTTTTGTCTATTTCCCAAGTAGTCGTCTGCTGCATGATTTATATAAACCGAAAGGAGAAACTACATATATTCAAAATGAAACTAAGCCAACATGTGCAAGATAAGCTTTATTAAAAAGGAACATTTTGATATTATTCATATTAGAGCATGTACATTACGTATGCACTATATTAAGAAAAAAAATGTAAATAAATTTATTAACGCGCTATTTTTAGCAAAGTTTTCGTTACAATTTTTTTTGTGGCACCATTTGAATAATCACATTCTATGTAAAGACTAATGTTAAGTAAAGAGTGAAAAGGAAAAAACAATGTAAATATTTTAAAAACAAAAGGTATAAAGGGTGAGTAAACATTTGGGTCTAATGATGTTTACGCGCTTTTATACTTCGATAGGTAGGCCTGATATAAAATTTTGAATATGTGTGTTCTTTTTGTGTGGATTTAAAAACAAAAGCGAAGCTGCTTTTGGGAAGAGAGTTATTGTGATTCGGACGGAAAAAGTACGGCGGCGATAATAAAAACATTTAGTATTATATATTTTTCGGATTATCGGTTGTGTGAAGGTTTTCGGTGGCTGACCAGCATATTTAAGGACCATCAGACTACAAGGAGAGCGACGTCGGAGTCTACCAGCACAGATTCACAAAGGTTTGTTTATTTTGGATTTGCATAGATTGAATTACTGTATTCAACATTACCTATAGAAAATCCAAAACTAGCTATCGAAGTATTTACGGCAACAAATAATATAAAGGGTGAGCCTTCAGGGTGAGCGTATGACGTCGCAAATTCGTTTGTCGATTAACATGATTAGCGCATAATGAACAAGCGAATGGTTTATCAAGTTTCTTTTTGATAGCATGTATAAGAGCACTGTGTACAAGCGAACGGTTTCTCCCCAGTGTGCATAAGTATGACATGTGATCTCTTAGGTGAGATTTTCAAGTAAAATACCAGGACACATGAGAACGAATTTTCAACAGTGTGCTTAGTCACGTTTGTCCATTATATGTTCTTGCAGAGGGGAAAGTGTAATTAAAAAAGCGGGTTTGTATGTACAGACGTGTGACAGGTTAGATATTACTCTTTTTTCATAGCTAAATAATAAATTATCGCTTAATATGAGGGCGCGTATAACTACACCAGCATAGGGCCCTCCAACGCCTTCTTCACCAGCAGGAGACTGAGGTTCAGGATTAACAGTAGGAAGATGTGGATTGGCAGAACCCCAATTTGTAAATTTTTCTTCTTTTATTTTGAAATCTTTAGCTCCCGAGCAATGAGAACTTCCCTTATTGTGGTTTCTCGGTTCCAACTCAACAGGCTCACCCAGCAACGCAACATCCACCTTTATAACACTCCGCCATCATTCACCGTTATCGACTTTTTGGGGAAAAGGTGGCTTTTATGAAAGAGTGTTTATGTCAGAATGTGGATCAGAAGGTGAGCGAGATATAGATATGTGAGCGCCTAGTATTGCCTTAATTACATCAGCGCTCTTCTGTTATTTTGACTAATATCGCGGAGTGTGTGTGGATGTGTGCATGTGGATGTGTGGCTAGAACAGGTTGGACAATAAAGGCTGGTTACAGTTGAAAAATGTTTATTGTTGATTCATGCAAAATTACAGCTAATATACAGAATGGCACAAAAAAGTGAGAACATCTCGTAACACATGAGTTATTTCAAAACATAATATAATTAATTATAATTCTTAATGTAATTTTTTTTGCACAAAACTTAGCTAATCAGAAATTATGTTTAATGAATCCTCCTTGTTTCTCAGTGACTTTTTCAAAGCTTTTCTTTTGATACCGCGGCTGAAATGGTCAAGTTCTCGTATAAGTCGTCTTTCTGGAACTAACATTTTCTTTGTTTCAACGGAATAGGCACGATCATTTTGAGAATTGACTGGCGTGGCAACGGTGAATGTCTTTTCGTCTGTAAGCCAGATGCTCCGTATACTTCTCTCATTAGGAAATCGTTCAAGTAGCTGCCGATTGGGTTGCAAGCGTTTCAACTTGACATTTTCATCGAACTTTTGCCCGATAACACGCTTGTACGTTTTAAGTTGTAAATCTTTCTTTAAAATACGTTGAACCGACGATCGTGGTATACCAGTTTCTCTTTCTATTTCCCGTGGATTTTTGTGACCGTGTGGATTATCATCTTGACTGCAGATTATCTCGCTCACCCGCTCAATATTCTGTTGAGTTCTAACAGACCTCGGTCGACCACTTCCGGGCCTACGTTCCGTCGTACCGTGGTTGTCAATTTGTTTGATAACCCGACTGACACTAGCTATACTCCAGGCTTTGTTTTGAAATTCTTTGATCATTTTCCTAGCACCCCAACGTTTTTCAATTCGCAAATTTTTGATCAGAATACGGTCTTCTGCAGTGATTTTTGTCATTCTGGGCAAGAATTTGAAAAAAACCAAATATAAACAATGGGAAAATTAATAATCAAAGATGGCGACCGGAAATCGTTGAATAAAACGTAATATAGGTAAGTAAATTAGTAAACTATTTAAGCTATTGATATAGTTCAACTAATTTTGATGTAATTATATCACATTTTACGAAATGTTCTCACATTTTTTGGGCCACTCTGTATATGCAGTGAAAATGTGAAGTATTAAAAAGACCGGCTGCCCTCGCATATTATTGTTTTGAATATCTGGTCGGTACCGGCTAGAGTATGTGCGTGTTAAGAGCTTATGGTTTGCACTCGGGTATTTGCCGGGTGCGTACAGGAACGGCGGTTATGGAGGCGATAGACCTCCACAACTTCTCCAACGTGGGTGTTTTTATGTCCTTGCGGCGGTCCCCTGTAAACATAATAATTTTTAAAATGTGTCAGTTTCAACTACTAACATAATACAGAGTGCCTCGTTCCACAATTTAGTCATATTCTTTAAAGCTCAAAGATTTGGTTTAGTTTGAGAAATATTAAGAAGATTGTTCTGTGTATGTGTGAACTTTTTTTTTTATAATATAAATATTACCTATTTTGTTGCTTAAATGTATTCTATTATATGTATTATCTTTATGGAGAATCGGATCTTCATAAAAAAAACCAGATCACGCTGAAATAAACGCATTATTATTAGTATCCCAATCAATAAACAAATGCACTTACGTTTAATTTTTTGCCTCCAAATTCACGAGTTTTAATTATAACCATCACTTAGAACGATTAAACTACAGCTTCAAACACTTCATAAATGTGTTGGATAGTAGTCCTTATTATATTATAGCAATAGTGGATCAATTTTTCGAGTCGCTAGACGTGATTTCATTTTTATATTGAATAATTACATAGATAAAAGATTTACCTTGCATAGTTGGAAGAGTAAACGTCAAACGAACAAGAACAAAATCATGGATAAAAGCTGCGACACCATAGAGAGTTTAAAGTAAATGAAGTTATCGCAGATTGAAGTTTCAAAATTTGAGGTCAATGTTCTTATGCGTAACTATCTATGTTCACGCCATCAGAAGTGCCCGGTGCTCGTAGATATCTCCTGTCTAGCAATCCTCACATCGTCCAGCGGTAAGATGAGCTCACCTGCGAAATATAGGCTGTTGGGGAGCCAGCCAGCTCGGGTTGGTCGGCGGAACCGGGACACTAATGCGTGACTGGTGTCAAGCCCAGTTAGCTGTCAAATTATTGTTTAACACAATATATTTTCGGAGGCTTGCTGGGTACTTTGCTATTACCACAACCGATACAACAATTAATGATTTTTAAAAGTCGTTAACAAACGTAGTTATTGACAACACGTGTTATACTTATACAGAATACGGAGTTTTAAATTTAATACACAACTTCGCCGTTGTATTCTAATATGATTTATTTGATTTCAGTTGGTAGGAGCTCTCTGTTCTCTTCCTCTTGTGAGCCATGGACCGTAATGGTCTAGATGTTTTTACCGTCAAGCTTGAACCGGGGTCCCCTGCCGGGAGCGGCTATGAAGAGTCCTGTGTTGATAAAGATATGCCGCACTTCGATATAAAACGGGAATATCTTGAGTATTCCGTGAACACAGCCCGCCACGGCGGAGATGTTGCCACCCCACACCTCAAACCATATGTCAAACATGAATCAGGATCACCAGCCGAAGAAGATAGAGTCACTAGTGCTGAGATAGATATATCTTTCTCCGATATTAAGCGGGAATGCTCGGAGTATAACCGGAACTCCGGATATCACACCGGTAAGGACTTTGTTCACTAGCGGTATCTAAGTTTGTTGCAAGGTTTCTGTGAAATTTATTTTTATGCGTATTTTCGTCAATTGCTTTTGCTAGGTAATGGCTACCTTGCATCCAATGTGGCTACCCCGCAGCCTGCTTTTCAACATTAAAAAATTAATTAAATACTATCAAAAATGGTTGTGATCGACCACAGAACAACTTAACTTTTGTACACAACTCCCAAAAGATTATAATCTCTCGCCGCCCTGGCAGCGATTATATAAAATGCAACTTTTAAATAAATGAAAAAAAAACTGTTAAAACTGCGTTCACCACACCCGATTCCGATTTATGAATGCGGTTTCTTAGATGATGCGCTTATGACCGATCATACCGATTATTTTACCGTTCCAGCGTACTGCAGATTACATTTTTTGCCGCTCTAGCGGCGATTATTTAAAACAGACTGTTGTGCATGATGATAATTTATACTCCAGTGTCAGCCATCTCTTCACTGGTGAAGTCAATTAAACATATTTTATCATTGACTTCAATCCTTTTAAACAAAATGTGCTAGAAAGTAAAATTTTGTTTGTAATTTGTATTATAAGAATTATTTTTCCCTAATTATTTGTTAAATTTTCGTTACAGGAAGTTTGATAAAGCAAGATACTGGCTTTGCAATCTCAGCTCTGCCTCTGCCGGCCCCTGGTAAAGTCCCAGAGGACCAGAAAATCGCGAAAAAAACCTCAAAAAAACAAACTATAGGTTCTAAACAAGAAAAACTCTTCTCTTGTTCACACTGCACTTACACGTGTGATAGGAAAGTAACATTAAAAAGACATGTAAATACTCACATTGGAAAGAAATCGTTCTCTTGTTCACATTGCACTTATTCTAGTACTCATAAAGGAAATTTGAAAAGCCATGTCCTCACTCACACCGGAGAAAAACCGTTGTCTTGTTCAGAATGTAGTTATACATGTATACAGAAATCAAACTTAAGAAACCACGTGCTTATTCATACTGGCGTTAAACCATTATCTTGTTCAGAATGTAATTATACGTGTATTCAGAAAGCGAACTTAACAAACCACATGCTTATTCACACGGGAGTTAAACCATTCGCTTGTTCACAATGTAATTATACGTGTATTCAGAAAACAAACTTAAAAAACCACATGGTAACTCATACTGGAGAGAAACCCTTGTCATGTCCATACTGCGCTTATACAAGTAATAGAAAAGAATATATTAAAAATCACGTGCTTACGCACACTACAGATAAAATATACTCGTGTTCACTTTGCACCTATACCTGCAGTCGGGAAGGATTCTTTAAAAGACATCTTCGTATTCACGCTGAAACGCGTTTCTCGTGTTCATATTGCGCTTACTCCAGTGTTCACAAAGGAAACTTCAAAAGCCACGTCCTTACTCATACTGGAGAGAAATCGCTTTCATGTTCACTCTGCTCGTACACGAGTAATCGGAAAGTACTTTTAAGAAATCATATGTTCACCCACACTGGTGGGAAACCGTTTTCGTGCTCACACTGCGATTATTCTTGCAAATGGAATGGAGCCCTTAGAAGACACATGCTTACTCATAGTGGAGAGAAAAAGTTTTCCTGTTCGGACTGCACGTACACGTGTGATCGGAAAAGACATTTAAAAATCCACATACTCACACATAATGTAGACAAATTTCTGTGATATTATGCATTTCTGTCGTGTTCCTTCTGCATATATTTATACACATTGATAACAAAATGTTTGCTAACACTAATTACATTTTTTCTCACATAGACGTACATAAGAAATCTATAATTCTTATACTAATAATAATGATTAGCGGTAATGAGGTCACTGGGCTAAAAGTTTGATTGACAGGACAATGTTACGTGTTTATACCTACGGATGAGATGAATTTGAAGACTTAATGATTTGGCGGACACGAATAAATTGTGCAATTAATTGTAATTAATTATGAAGAAAGTGGGTGGAACCGAAAATTAGGCCTATAAGCTAAGGTGTAACGCCGTTGTCAACGGATGGACCAATGAGGTATCGCCAATCCTGTGAGGACGGACCGACCCCCGAGCTAGAAGTACGCCCTCACCACGGTTACTTTAAAAGGGGCATTTTGAAAGTTAGTTGAAAACGAGGTCCGAAGGGGCTAGTAGATTCCGAGTTGAGAGCGTCAGTTGGAGACCACAATTGAATACAAGATTCAGAGTTGAAAGCGTCAGTTAGAAATCGCAGTTGAATGAGGCAGTTGAATTCGAGATTCCAAGTTGAAGGCATCAGTTGGAAACCGCAGTTGAACGAGGCAGTTGAATAGTTTAGGATTGAAAACGTCAGTAGAAAAAATGCGGAGTCGAAAGAACAGATAGTCAACACCAGGAATCCGACCGAACGCGACCGGGAACCGAAGGATAGACAACCACGGTCCACCGCAGTCTATCCAGGAGCAGCCGCCCAGCCCGCTGTCTCACTTCGCCGGCCTGAGATCTAATCTGAAGTAGAATTAGTTTTAGAATAAGTTAGTATTTCCACCTACCCATTGAGTATAAACTGTGATTAATAAATGTCTAATTTTTCCATCTTCCGTGTGTTCATATTCACCTGATTCTTCCTATAACCATGGTACTAACCCATCGGCATACCGGCCGCCAAGATTTGGCGGGTGCAAATATTTTACTCTCGCATATCAGCCGCCAAACATTGGCGGTTGGAGCTCCACCCTCACGCGTGGTGTGGTTCAAATTACTTGGCGTAATAAATACAATCAGTAAACAAAACGATTTACCAAACACTAACTACTCAAACGTAACTGTCAATATAAGCACAGGGTTGTCCTGTCGTAATTTAAGTTTATTTTTTTAAGATTACATCGCCGACCTAGTGTGTTACTGAGCTACTTTTTTAATTTTCGCATTAATTTGTGACTATTCCGAAGTATATTGTTTCATATAGATTCATAATTAGTTATGTCATTAATTTTTACGGTAAGAAGTTTTGTCCTATTTGACGAATAATTCGTGATTGAACATGAACTCCCCATATTCGCAAGTATGAGTCATATTTGAGCATTTGATTTGTTGGTGTCGTTTATATTTAAAAATCAGTCTTTTTAGTGCGTGTTGCCTTTTTTTATTATTATTTTTCTGTATTATATATTTTCGCAAATTCGCAATATCTCATAAACCGCTGAATATTTTTCAAAAAAATTTTCTATTATTGGACGTATTCGCTAGATATCTATACCGTGAAAAACAATAATTATAGTCGAAAATACGTACTAGTGAACCCATAAACCATCACATTTCAACTGGAGTTCTTCGATTCCCTAAATATAAAAAAAAGGTTTTTTACTTTTCCATATTGTCATAAAAATACTAAAAATATATTTTTTACACATCCCTAAATATTTTTGTAACCATACAACCGAGAGCGATAATGATGTGTTATATAAAACAAAGGACTTCATTAATTCAAGATTATTATTTTGATATCTTATTTTCACACATCATGTTTATCAGTCTTAAGCACTAAAACTATCTTTTATGGACCAGTTGTGTCAATCATATCTGTAAATTTACGAAATGTATTCTGTTGAAATATAACACGAGATGCTGTAATATATTATATTAAATGCTTATCTACACGATGCAATATGATGTTCAAAGGAAATTATCGAGTTTAATTCCCGCGGTTAGACACTAGTGGAGTGAACGGGTTTAGTACCTTTCTCGCTGTTAATGTGTTAGCAAGTATTTAGTTTTTTATTTATGTATACATTATTTCATGATATAGAACTTAAGCCGTGAACACGAAAAATCTTTAATTTATAAAGTTAATCGCGAGTTTAATTGAAATTATGTTTATTAATGTGTATTTTGCTATATTATGTTTGTATAGTTTTGTGTGTGAAAAACTATTGTATCAAGAACCTATCTAGGATATTTTTATTTATTTGTGCTTTGAAAGTACAAGATTCTTAATGAAGATTTTCTTTTGTAAGTGTTTCTTATATAACTTTTTATATTATTTATTTTCTCTTTTTTCTTTTGCCTGTTTTTTTTTGGTTTACATATAAATAATCGAGTGCGCCGCAGTTTGACAAACCGTGTCATCGCCCCTCGGGGCGGGCCAATTTGTCAACAAAAATCTTTAAATTTAATTAGTATTTCTGTGCATGTTTTTTTTCCCAAAATATTGATATGCTGATGGGCTAATGAAGGCGTGATATCTGATGGGTAGGTACGGGGTACCGTTCTGACGAGCGGTCAGGAGCATGATACGTGTTCGATTATTCGAATTATAACTCCTAAAGAACCCCGGCTAAAATCACATGGCACCCGATCGCATCGTGGCATTCTTATATCACAACCTGACAAGTATATATAATGTTCACTAACAATAAATACATTATGTTTTATATAATGAAATTTTTTCTTATTAAATTTAATAAATCTTTAAAACATTTGAAAATATTTTCATATTTATCCTGAACTTGTGCCCCTTACCATCAGTTGATAACTAAACTAAATACAGTATTGTAGTCTATTCGGGCGGGGCTTGGGAAGAGGGAGGAGGTTTCGGTCGTTAACGGGAATATGGACAGTGAAGGTGAAATGTTAGGGAATTTTATGTTGTTAACTAGTGTTTTCTTCGAATTTAAATTAATTTCTCCTCTTCTAGAGACCCACCCCATTACCCGAATAGACTACATTACTGTTTTGTACATTGAAGATGTTCCCGAAAACGTTATATTGTTTAACACAATGAAAAGTGTAAATGTGGAATAAAACAGTGTTCTTGACTCAATTTACAAAACAATAATGGAATTCTACAAAGTTTCACTAAAAACTTATGAACAATTACATTACTCTATTTAGTTTCGTTATCATCTGATGAGGAGGGACTGCTAGTAGTGAAAATAACTCAACGTGTGTGTAGTACAAAGTTTTGTTTTGAAAATTATATGTCCCTCTGATGTTCAATTCCTGCAGAATTGTTGAAAAGATTTCCAATCTTAGGTACACGGACGATATAACTTTGATCGCTACATCAGAAGAAATGGCTCCGCTACTTTGTCGCATTGAAGAAGGAGGTATAAAAGTGAGCCTTGAAAAAACGAAGCTCATTAGCTTTGTTGATCGACGTAACCAGCTTTTATAAACAAATGCCCTTTTAGGCACTCTTGAACTCTTCTGGCCATCTTGACTACAAAGTTTTCTTATCGCTCATGTCCGTGCGTTTCATTTATTTTTCACGCATTATTTCTTCTTGTTTGTGACTTCTTGCACAGACCTAGTCTAGAAGACAGGGTGGAAGCTGTCTTCTAATTGCACCACTAGATAACTGCATAAACATAACTGTGCATTGTATCCATGCGCACACAAGATCCCTCTTAATACATATTCTATATTATTCCCTGACTCTTGCTATTTCTATTTTATTTTAAATAATTACTCAATTTCACAGATGAAACATTTTTGAATTCATTCATTGAAACAGGGTGGACCGAGGAAAAGCATTCAAGTAAAATTAGAGCAATTCAAAAGCACCCTGAAGGCGAATCTGAGCAGATGCGGCATAGATCCTGAACACGGGAAATCGAGTACATGACGTCAAAAAGTTGATTGCGTAGGAGAATCTTGTAAACGGAAGAGGGCTGACACAATTACCGAAAAAACGAGAAAGAGGAAGATTCCTATCTTCCCACCCAGCGGACATGCAGAGAGGGTATGGGGTCCAGGAATAGGGCTAGGAGAATAGTCTTGGCCTGTTGAAATAAAATATATAATTTCTGTGTATTTATTTAATCATTAAAAATTAAAGTGTAACAGAATTGTCATCTCGGGCTCGGTATTACATTTATTTATATGAATAATACGTTTATTAACACAGGCACTCCATACAATCAGAGATTGTTATTCTCGCAAAAGATACGCATCTCTTGCCAATAATTATATTCATTTGTCTCAGCCAGCATCCCGACAGGTTCAAATCCATCGGTTTTGATTGCCTCAGCATTAGTTTTGATTGTATTTGTAAGTAATGCTGTTGTACAAAATCATATGTACATATGTAACGCAATATATGTAGATAGAATAGAATAGAATATACATTTTTAACGTATGTAATAAAATCAAATGTATTTGTTCTTGTCTTCTGTCTATTATTATTCCCTTTTTACTTAAACGATATGGGTGTAGATAACTATTTCTATTGAATAAAATATTAACAATTATACAACTCTTTAAATTTTCTATTTGAACAACTTTTATATACATAGTTTTACATATTATTTGAATGCAATACTGAAATCAAAAATTTTAGTATATATTGTACATATATAACATGACCCTAAACTCTGGATCAGTATAATTATAATGGTGGAAAAAAATTGTACCCAATTTTTTCATGAAAAATACCCGAGAACCGGGTAATCGATTCGGGCGGGTATTTGGACGCCCTAAGCTGAAGCCTCAAAGCATTTAAGTATATAAATAATTTGTTTTCACAAATTGTATTAAACACATCGAAAATTGATAATATGTCCAGCTAATTGAATGGTTTATAATAACTCTAATAATTTTTAAGATTTTGTTAATTTGTCTCAACTTGGATTTATCTCCATAATCTTGGGTTCAATATTATAAGAAAATATATTTTGTATATGCAAGAATTTTCTATATTAATTAAGTTAATTTTGTGGCACGTGGAAAATGTATTTAATGGTCCCGATCTATCTTAAAATGTCTGTATTGTCTTAATTGGTACAAATAACTTTTAATTTATTACTCTTAAATGAGTGTAAAAGTCCTATCCAAAGTAATAGTTTTAAAAAAAGTCAAATCTAGTGTATCTGATATAAATGAATGTAAGGGAAGCTTCAAATAAAAATATGGCAGCTTATGTGGTAGTTATATCATCATTTGTACGACGAATTTCATCATGATAGGTTGGAGTAATTACGGCACAGAGCTTATTTTTGTAAAGACAGATCGCAACTTGCAAAAGTTCAAATAATTTCTAAACTGTTAAATTTCGTTTGAACTATTTGAAGTTCAATGGTTTGCTAGTGCCGTTGTTCCCTAATCGTAGGCTCCATTTAGACCACAGTCCCTTGGACTTTTTGTACAATATAAATTCATAAATATTCATTGACACTTGTTAAAGAGGATCACTGATTATCTTTAGCGCATAATGATATTTCACCTTTCCCATACTTCAGCGAGCTATCCCGCGACAGGGGTCTCCTGATACTCTTCTCGCAGATGAACAGGGCCTCGGTTTCGCATCCGATATCATTTAGCTTGGCGTCCGCTATCACCATGCTGCCGCAGTGCTCGTTGCCACCATGGTTGTCGGGCTGGTTAGGATACCATTTCTCGTAGCCAGCTTTTGCCAAGGTTTCTCCTGGAAATATATTTTATCGGTCATCACTATTCTAATCAGAGAAGAGTTTATGGCGCAAGGACCTGGCTCATTGAATATTTCAAGAGCCCTTGCCTCGAGACCGATATAAAGGCGATATTTTAGGCTAAACTATCAATAATATCAGACCTAGAACCTATCTCCCGCCGAGCCGACCTGAGAAACACCGCCAATTCACGAAGTCACGAACACCCGGTGGTAGCCGAGCACAATCAGATCCCGGTTGGACGAGGTCCTCCCCATAAACCTCTCTTATAGAAGTATTCTATAAATATACTAACATATGTATTTGTAAGTATGAATGCCTAATGAGCTTGAGTCATGAAGATAATAACTGATCACCGGGAGAAGCGTATTTTATGACTAAGTTATATTTTGGTCGAATATATGTTATGGTTTGGGTGAATAAAGAAAAATAAGTATTTAAAACCATAAGAATCCGAAAACTTCAGTATCTCACATGCGTAATGAGACATCTGTACCTGCAGGAAAGATTGCTGGAAGTCGGGGCTCTGGAAGAAGAACATCATGGGTGAAGAACCTGAGACCAGTCACAGTAAACAACGTCCGTTAAATGGATAGGGCACAAGAAGAAGAAGAAGTAATATTTAAACAGTTTCAGTGTGTATAGTACTAATATTATAATTGTTCGAGAGAACACTTAACAGCAGTGTATACTTAATAAGTGATCATTCGTGTTAGTGGAAAAATTAATTTTCCTACATTAACAGTACAGAATTATAATATGTGAACATTTTCTCCTCAAAATTAAACTAATTTCTAAGTACCCTTCACAGTCTTGAAGTCTCCCGGGGTCAGCAGGTCAGTGAACCCCAAATGCAGCAGTTTCCTGTTGTACTTTCCTTGAATGGAGGGCGGAGACTTTGCCTGAATTGTAGATTTATAAATTTTAGCTTCTTCCTCGCTGTTGATGATCCCGAGAATGGCTCCCTCCGCCAGGCAAATCTTCAGGGCATCATGCCAGTTCCTGGGGGTGGTGTGTAACTTGTAGCAGCGGTCCGCGTCTAGCGAGTACACGTATTCTGAAATAATTATTAACATTTATGCACAAGTCTTTAAATGGTTCCAGGTTCAAATCCTCGGCTGGCCAGTTTATCTATTTTTTTTCTATAGGCTATTCTGCTTCCGACCTCTTTGTATAAGTAGTATCTCCAGAAGGAGACACAAATGCGATGCGCTGGAATGCAATGACTATCAGATATGACAGACACAGCACATCGTCAGAGTAAAGCCTAACCATCTCGGAAAGCGTATCGAAGCTACCTACATACCTAAATGTAAATTTGATGTAAGCGGTATTAGGTATGTTAACTAACTTACTATCACAGATAGGCCAGAGAGACACGGACCTGGACAGAAACCAAGACACAGACTACTTTATTTTGTGGTATCCCAAATACAATATGTTGTCATGCAGGTTGCAATTATGTGTGACATGACATATCGTCGGAACTCTTAACTTTTGGAGACCCTCGTAGTTCTAGATTTGATTCCATCAGAAGACACTAAAACATCTGTGTGGTTTTCTATAATCCTGGGTGTTTCTGTGTTTGGCTACAGTAATTGGGTCTCATAGCTAATCGTAGCGATAATAAATATTGGTAGATAAATCATGCATTCAAATTATCTTAAGAATATGTCTAATTGGTTATTTATTTGCAGTATAGTACAGGTTTTAGGAAGATACGGCCGTGGCCGACGGTACAGAAATTGAGTAAATAGCAACCTGTATCGTGTGTTTCACATAAGGTGTTTGTTCTCGACACTGCGCTGACCTCTTTCTTGCACACAAATCTCCGTCGGTTCTCGCAGCTGATATCGTAGTAGCCTCCTTTTATCTTCATCTGGATGCAGTTCTCGTTACCGTTGCGGTTGTCCGGCTGGCCTGCAGCCCAGTTCACGTGGACATCTGACACCGAACTGCCTGTGGAAGTGAAGTTAGAAAGACTATCAACCAATAAGCACAAAAAATATTACTAAAGGTTATATTCTAATTAATAATGACAACAAGCCATGCTAGAATAATGTACTTTACAACAGCCTGGTCATACTGGATATTGTCCAGATCTACGCTAAAAACATTCTTAACTTTCATCAATAAGAATATTTGGGGTTTCCATGGAAATGTCAAAAATACTAGAATCTCATAATTGCACCACATACGTGCAAAAGAGCTATTTTTTTGTAACACTCAAATTGTATAATTTTCTCCCTAAATATACACAAAATATTGAACAACACAGACAGTTCTGGTTACATTACGTGGAACTAATTACGTATGTTATGATTCTTGATTAAAAATGTAAAATCTTTACCTTAGCACGGGCGAAGCCCAGGGAGGCAGATATTAAAATACTATAAGTAATTACTGTGGTCTGATTGGCCAGCCAGTTGGACCCCCTAGTGTGCTGTTTCCTGGATAATATCTGCCGGCAGTGGTGCTCGGGTAGATAATCAACTTTCACATCATTCTACTAAATCTCCGGTCGGCCATTACGCGCTCCCACTTTGAAACCTCAGTGCGTGCTGGCACCGTGTGAATTTCTTCATAGAATGTATTTACGTTAATAAGTATACGAGCGTACGACCAGATCGCAAAGCTCAAACCCTTGACTGCCGCTCTTTATTTATTTTACGAATCTCCCCGTCCATTCCCATTACGGAAAATCCGGATAGCATTCCTCATCCAGTAAGCTACGGCAGCTTTTAATCATTAATACAATGCATTCATGAAATGGATGAAGCATAACGTGTTCATTACCCAGTCCCAGTGGGAAGATATAAAAGAATTCAATGTATTAGAACTGTCCACAGTGGAAAGATAGAATGTGAGAACGAAGATACTAGAAATGTTTTGGTGGAAAAGTGATTCCAACTGGTGAAAGTCTGAATAAAGTTAAGTTTTTGATTTAAATTTAAAGTTAATCTCTCCCGGTACTGTTCCGCAAACCGACAACAATAACACACGCAGGGAGCTGCTTAGCAAACCGACCTTTTAGCACCACTTCTCTCTCGGCCGCCTTCCCGTACAGTTTGACTTACAGCAGACGTCTCACGTACCTACTGCTTAAATATTAACTGTTTTGTGCATCATACCTCACCAAATGTATTTCAACCGTAAATCATTTATTTTATTTGTTTCACCTGCTCTAGCTGCAGCCAGATCCATACATATAGACTCCGTGTTACTTATTGCGAACATAGTGGGCAGCAGGAAGATTATAGTTCCCTGGCATCGATCTTTTTGATAATCACACACACTACTACATTTTGACATAACCACATGATTTCTATAACATACCGCTAACACCTACACTGGTGACTCACATGACATATCGACAATCCCTATAAGTGGTGACTCTCGACTTAAATAAAATGTTAACCCCTATATGTCTATTGAGAATACCGATTCGTCGACTGTGCAGAGTTTCCGAGAGAAATACATATTTATTACCGTTCAGCAGAATAAATCTTCCTTCCGAATACATGTCATGTACCCCTAACCAGACTTCGCCGGCCCAGAGGCTGGGGCTCCACATGAGGTCCATCAAGAGCCATCTCTCGCCCTCCGTGGCAGGTGCCGCCAGGCTGGCCCCCTCGGCCGCGCAGGTGGCCACCGCTTCGTGCCAGGTGACCACTTCTCTGTGCCCCTTGTAGAATGCCGCGAAGGCGCTTTCATAGATGTAGTCCTCTCTGAAGAAGGGTTTCACCGATATCTCGCCTGTCATTTTAGATTTTAAAAAAATATATTATTAAGTGATTACTGTAATGTTTTTAGAACAACAGATATGGGCTATCTTGAATGTACTTTCATAAGTTAACGAATTGCATCATTCACTGTTTCCATCAGTTTGGCTCCGACCCTCGGGCTCCACTTCACTCTCATACTTCTTTTCTTCTTGGCACTTGTAAAGTGCACACATGTGGATCAAAGTGCACATTTCTAATATCGAGATGGTTAGTAAGATGATAGTTTTCTAGGATAAGTAATATTGCAAAGGAGAGGTCACTCCCAATTGGTCAGATTAAACTGACATTATTTTGTATTTACTTCTAATTGCGGAATATATTGGGTTGGTATATGAAATATAACTATTTCATAAAATTTCTAATAAGGATATTTGTAAATACCTTCAAAATTCTTCTTGAATTCCTTTCCAAGTTGCGTGGTGTCTGGAGGCGGTAGGACGCAGTAGACCGTGGTGCACTCGTCGATTGATTCGTCTGTTGTATTGAGATAAACACTTTAGTAGGTACGTCACAATTGATGTCACATGTTTATGCTTACAATTGGTAACTGATTATTCGTAATTCTTCGTGCAACGACTGATATGCTGGAAAGTAAACCACCAATTGTTAAATCTATGTTACCAATCATCGCCACTGTTTACTGTTTACAAGAGGGGTAGGGAAATAGGATTTTGGGATGGTGATAGGAATTTGGTATAGGGACAGAACAATAATGAGTCGAGGATCAACCAGAAAGAACACGACTTTAGACTTTAGATCTAGATTTTCTCTCCTGTAATCACAGCTTCTGAACTTCAGGAAACTTCTTCCATGATCAGCACAAAGCACTGTGGTACACAATAGAGATTTCAGCACGCGTGTGCGTATTTGGTTCCTCGCATGTGCGATATGTAGGGAATAGGGGGACGGGACAGATAGGCATAGTAAACATAGTGAAGCATCTACGCGAAAGGCGATAAAGTAAATAAAAATAAAATACTTTAAAAACATTAAAATAATGTTTTAATGAAAAATATATGTTAATCGTCAAAGCAAAACGATTGAGACTATGTATAAAATATGAGTACATGTTAGAAATCAAGATTCTTGATTGACCCATGTTTATTATTCTTGAGAAGGACCATTGTTACCCCGACGTTAACATACAAACAAATAATAATAATAATATTTCACAACACAAAACATGCTAATTATACAAAGCAATGATCACTCTGCGCTGAACTGCCAGCCTAAAAAGACGTATTCCATGAGAGTTTTAAATATTGTAGGTTCAATTCGATTAAAATGCCAGGCAAGAACAACACAAGAATTCAAGTCGTACTTAGAGCCGGTTGTGTGATCAGGTAACTTTTTACTATAGTAACTTTTTATTATAGTATCTTTTTATTATAGTAACTTTTTAATAACGCACATAGAAAAAATCCTTTGCCGGTTGCTGATACATCATGTCAAAGCATAGTGGATTCTTCTGGCCTCCGTCGCCAGTGTGAAGATCTTGCATTTTTACACTTAATATCTAAATTTGGCCAACGTGATCAATCTAGTGGTATAGGATACTTCCCATGCTATGTCCGTAGCAAACCTAGTTCTTTTAACCAGCGTTTTCAATTACCAAATATCTAAAGTTTCGGAACATCCAAATACTATAGCCGTTCAAATACCTATAGGCAATTGTTAAAATAAATATACTGATTATCTTATAGTACGTGATTAAATAACGCAAAAACCTCCGAGCAAGCGGTATGATACTCGAGCGCACTCGTTATAACATTAATTGTGTATGTATTATTCAGAGCCGGAATGTAAGAGTGTGGAAGAAATTATACATATCTATGTATCTATATGGATCTCACCAACCTTGTCGTAGACTTGTTCTCGTGACTGTGACCGCCTCGTGGCGTTGCCTAGCTGTTCAAATAGTATTTGGATGTGTGGAACAACATGCAACATGCTAAATGTCTGCCTTGCTAGCCAAGTATGTTCCGTGATTATGATAGGTTCTTTAGACATCAGACTGTGGCGTTCGCTCGGCTCCTCTAAAACCCCAGATTAAGAAACCCGTGCGCCTGGTGCATATTCGCGGTAGACGACGGGTGCCCCGAGCCCTCTCACCCACGCGTTCAAAAGTTAATGATGATGATGATGATCCGAAGTTTTGATTCGGCCAATATATAATAATATCATTTGTTATAACTCATTCAAGATGCATGGCCGAGGTCCTTGTATCTCCAATACGCTGCTGTTCAGTATCGGTAGGAAAATGGTCAATCTGTGGCCGCGTCCACCACTGAAGGTAATTAATTATGATTGATTGTGACATGACAGTACGATTCTCAGAAAAATTACCATCCTTTGGGTGCGTCTGAGAATATACGTCACATGACAGGGGTGTACGATGAATAGTTTAGTATATCTGCAGGATGATCCTCGGTGTCTCGAACAATGCATCTCGAATAGAGCCAGGAACAATTCAGTTAGATGTGTTAATAATGCGTAAGTCCTTGCAAAAAGACGCCTATTGATATAAGCCTCCCTCTCGTCCTTTCGTTAAGATACTAACGCAATGTGGTGTGAAATGACAATCTCCCGAATTCCGTTCCGTCCACTCACATCTCGGCTGAGGTGTGAAGCAACAGCATTCAATCGGCAGACTCTTTCGTCTTTGTGCCTATAACGCCTCTTGGATGGCTGGCTAATGTATGCGGTTTAGTCTTACAACTAAAGTGTACGATCATGACCAGCATGATTCCCGCGAGTAATGCCCAGAACGGAGACCCTCCTCAGCAACTATAGACCACTCCGAACTCAACGAAAGACTATCTCGGCATATAATTCCTCTGCATTATATTCTGACACTCGCAACACTATTGTTACTTTGATCACAGGAGAGCAAGGCCCTCGAATAATTTCAGTTCCGGGTGGTTGTTGTCATGTCAATAATGTCAACCATGTCAATAATAAAAGGCAGCATGATTTTCATACATATGCAATCGTGCAATTTCAAAGTAAATAAACACAACCATTCTCGGATAAACTATTATTTCGACCTGAAAGCCATTTCTTCGGATCGAAAATGTAATTTATAAAATGTACCCTGTCTTTCACCATGGTGCCGACAGCGTGAGCCAAGACAGGATTTATGAGATTTTACTAGATTTCCGCGGGTAAGTAAATACACAAATAATTACGTATATAATTACATGATTATTTACATGGTCAATAGTAGTATATAATTGGTCCTGTACGATGAAATAAATGTAACTAAAACTTGTAGGTGGGTGTTCCAAATTAATAAAACAGGACAGTAATTAAATAAAGTTAAATATTAAGTAGTCTAGCGATTACGCCAGTCCCTTTTTATGAATGAGTTATTACATGATGATCCGAATCACACTACAGTATTT
The DNA here is from genome assembly GCA_022840565.1 of Eubasilissa regina. NCBI lineage: Eukaryota > Metazoa > Arthropoda > Insecta > Trichoptera > Phryganeidae > Eubasilissa > Eubasilissa regina. The sequence goes on along the minus strand of JAINEB010000035.1, from coordinate 4,159,556 downwards.
GTTAGCGGTTTTAATTATGTATACAAACATGCAAAAGATAAACTTTGTATTTTGGAGCGGCTATGGTCCTCAGTGTCTGTGCCGATCCTGGTCTGCCCTCTGGAACCTTGAGTCACAATATTCGCGATTTGAATTAGAGCACGACTCCCGCGAATCTGGCAACCCTCTTAACTTTTTAATTGACCATCCGTATCCGCCCCTTTTTCTCGGTTCAAAATCGACTCCCACACGTGCGACCTCCTCACCCTCCCGAAACCGACTGCCTGGAGAAGCGTTCACAACCTACCCTACCACGCCAGCTCTAGGAATTTCGCGGAATTCATATTTTTTATCAGTTGGTTATATGTGGATCATTACATAATCAAACAACTCGTTTTCGCAAAAATAATTACTTGAGTAACTTCTTTTACTAAAGTAAAAAGTTACTACTGATCACACAACTGGCCCTTAGTTATACGTTTAATCACGAAAGATGCACAGACTATCAAGTATAAAAGATACTTCACGAAATGTAACATGGATCCCTGGATATATATTCTCTCTAGCTCCAGAAATATAGTAAGCTGCGTGTGGACCGGACATAGAACTGGAAGACAATCATCTCGTCGATCGCGCCTGCAGTTCCCCACTTCATGGGGCGGCACGATGTCATCTTCCTACACAAAATAGTCAACTCCAAAGTAGACTGCCTTGACTTACTCAGACGCATATTCATTCGAAAGCCATTTAGGTCGACTAGAACCTATCTCGCATTTGGTCTTCAACACTAATGCCAAACATAAATCATTTTTATACCGACCCTATCTGTATTTTAAGTCACACTTTGATGAATTAGGTTTTCTGAATACTTCAGTTACATCAATTAAATCTTAATAAAATATCTTAATAGCCACACATTTTATAGTTATAAAGATTTTAATCCCTATCCCATTCCCTATTCCTTCCTCTTCTCTTTCCCGTACCATCTGGTAATTTTTTTATCTTTCCTCCTTATATTATTTGTTATTTTCTACTTTTCTCTTCACAATTATATTTATTTTTCCTGATCCTTCAATAGAAGATGATGTTCATTATTTTTATTGTCTTCTAATCAGCGTAAAATAGAATCTTTCCTACTAAAGTCTTAAATAAATTATTGTTTTAAATTTATTAGTCTCAAAATCTAAGCACTGTCGTTTACTGTATCAGTATCAGTTTTACATTTGAATATTTCTCTATCTGTAAAGTGTTTATTCGACACTTCGCTAGTGTGAAAAATGTAATTCATACTTTGTTCGTAGTGAGATGTGAAATATTTAACCCGAGGACAATGGTAGTGCGCGCTGCAATTTGAAGTGCGGCAAGTGTTGTGATTATTGTATATTCTGATTACCTTTGCTGAGCTCCTTCTTGCATATGAAGTCGCATCGCTGATCGCACAGCGTGTCATTGTACTCCCCGGCGCGGTCCATCTGGATGCAGTTTTCATTACCCCCAATGTTGGTCGGCTCCGACTTTTTCCATTTCATGAAGATCTCCGACGAAGAAAATCCTATCGGTATTGAGGTTTGTTAATCGAACTGATCGACAGTAAGAGATGCGATGTTGGAAGAATCTCGGTGAAAGCAATAAAGAAGAAGCAAAGAATGCTTAAAATAATATGGATGGATAGAGTTCCGAATAAGTATGTTGCAGTTCGAATGAATAAAAAAATAATCCTAGTTTTCAATTGGTAATGTACAGAGAGTGCAGATGATAACCACAAACCTGCTTGATCTGGCCTATAATCCGCTGTCTGCAATCTTCCGATTGTGTTCTGTGGACTACCGGCTGGCCAGCCTCCGACGCTTGAACCGATTCGATCAGTACGCCATTTGTATCTCGCGCTCGCCGCCTTTAAAATAGACGCGAAACCGAGAGCGTTCTGATTCACTGTGACCCGCCATTACCCACTTACCAGGAGTGTAGGGGAAACTTTCCCAAATCGTACCAACACTGTATCTTCCACATACAAAATTATACATACTTTGCAACTAATAATATCATAAACAAAAATAGTGGAATGGGGATATTCGTTTCAAATACGTATACGGTACAAATAATCTGTGAATGTGGTATACCACCAGGGACAGTTTTGGGCCCACTTCTTTTTATAATTTATGTCAATGACATTTTCAAACTAAAATTGACCGGAAAAATTATATTGCAAACGGAACATGCAAATAACGTCATAAACACATTCAAATCCTGGTTCGATAGTAATTAACTTTCTTTAAACTCCGAAAAAACCTATTATATTCCCTTTTCAATCAAATGTCTTAAATCACCGCCCTATATAAAAATTACTATCCATAACGACAACTGTAACAAAATCACCTGTAACAACTCATGTACACACAAGCCCAAAAAAGAAATCAAATATCTCGGTGTAATTATTGATCAACATTTAAAATGGCAGTCACATTAGCGAATTTGTGAAAAGAATAAGAAAATGTTTTAATATATTCATAAGATTAAGGAACATTTTAAGTATAAATAATTTAAAAAAGGTATATTGTGCTATTGTTCACTCATTACTCCAGTATGGAATAATTTGGTGGAGAGGAGCATACAATAATATAATGAACTCGGTAAAGATAATACAGAGAACAAAAATCTCAATAAATCAATTAATTAAGGAAAAAAACACTGTAAAATTTGAAACATGCACATCATTAAGGTTTAAAAATAAGTTTAAAATCCCTAAATGTAGCACCAAACACTATCAGCAAAATTTTATATATTTAGAAATAAAAAATTTCAATAGCCTCTAAATGAACACTTCAAAAACACATAATTGGACAATAAACAATATTACAGAATACTTCAGAAGCACACAAATGGACAATGAATAAAATATGTAAGTTATTATATAAAATTATTGTAGTGTAACTTCCTCTCCAAGCACAAGAGCTGGTCTCTTTTTTGGAGAGGTAAGCGAAAGAAAAACCATGTAATTTAAAAAATGTAAAATACTTAATTCACGTTATAAAAAAATTGTAAAAATGTCAAATAAATTAAAAAAAAAAAATCTTTAAAATGAAGATAGATACAACGCCCCTGGTGGTAAAATACAAAAACAATAGTCGTCCATGTTGCAATGCAAGCGAGCGAACGCTGCGCGATAACTCTGTTGAAAAATATTTTAAAAGTAAGTTTTCTCAAATATTTTCACATTTTTCGTATGATTCAATTGTTATTTGAAGAGAAAAGAAGGCGAATGAAGAAGAAGAAGGCGAGTGCGGAGAAATGAAAATAAAGCATGTTAACTATTGAATGAACGCGGGGTGATCATATTAAGGATGCTTTAGAAATAAATAAAATAGTTGGACAATAATCGAGCTGAGTAGAAGTAGTAGTAAGAGCTGAGTACCGTCCAGAGTCATGTAGGATCCTTGGGCCAGCAAGTCGTGTATCCCGACCCACACGCTGGCTGTCTTTTTCCCCATGAATCTGGTCAGCGCCCGCACCTGGGCCTCCGTTCTGGGGGCCGCCAGCTGCGCCCCCTCGGCGACACACTGGCTCGCGGCATCGCTCCACGTCTTCGGTGGATGCTCTTTGTAGAAGGCCTGGGACGCGCCGTCGAAAGTGTAGTCTGATCTGAATCCAGGATTGGCTGCAAGTACGAAGTTATACACATTCTAGTAATGTAGATTTTGCTGCCCCTAGGTAGTACTGCCTGCGGGCGGAAAAAGGATGATGATGTACGAAAGACAAATACTTTATGACAGAGTGAAGAATAAATAAATAGGCCGATCTTAGTATGGCGAGTAGGATTAAGAAATGATCGCTTAAATGGTTTGGTTTTATGGAACGGATGAATGAGGAGAAAATGGTAAGAACGATACAGGGCACAAATATTGATGACACCAGAAGTTTAGGACTTCCGCGGAAGACTTGGCACGACCCGATAAACCAGATACTGGAAGACGGTCCTGTTAATCGACGAGCTTATATGTGAATATGTATGAATGTGGATGAGACAAGAATTGTGGGTTAGGACAGAAAAGTGTTGCGTTCTATCTTCTCTGCATAACCCCGCGAGAAAATTAGTAATCTTCAGAACAAAAAAGTCTTATATGCACATTCAAAGGAATTTGACTCTTCTGTTCAATGAAATATATGAATCCCAATCAAATTTCAATCACGGTGAACATACATTAGAGTACTTTAGGATTTTATTTTTAAGATTGTACAAATCGATTGTACTATGAAAGTGAGACTCACTCGGTTGCCTGCCTCAGGTGTGCGGCAGGATAGAAGGTGTGGCGCTGTGTCTTCCCTGCCTACCCCCGCGGTAAGTTAGTCTATGACAAATAATCCTCACTTCAATTCGAAGCGAGAGTTTTCGTTTAAAAGAGCACCGGAAAATGCAAACCGACCTTTACCGCCAAGTTTCGTCCTGTTATACCAGATCAATGATTAATTTTCATTAAATGCTATATTTGCTAGCGGGTAACAACCGGTTTCGCCGGTTTCATCAGCCGGCCTTGCGGACTACTAGCTTCTCCGCGGCCGCAATGGCAACCGGTGTTGTAAACAAACCGGTCATAAAATTCACCGTATTTAATGCATTCTTCACCTTAGATTCACACTCGTCGCCCTCTTTACTTTATCATTAGCGTCAATATAGCACCGGAGATGCCGAGGTTAAGAGAGGTAATTGCGTCTTGACTATAAATACGCGAGCGCGGAAGGGCGGCGACGGCGTGACCTCACTTACTCACGGTAATTGTATTCATCGTCCGTTTTCTTCGAGACATCGTCGATAAGAAAACAAATTATTCACAAGCAGAAAGCAATCACTGGTAACTAAGTTACTAACACTGCATCATCTGTACAAACTACTTTGTACAGAACGTGATTCCATCATATATGACACGAGAAGGACCCACCCTTTCCCGGAACCGTTGTGAGAGTGCACTCCCTTATCGGATCTATAGTTAAAATGAACATGCAATAATTTAATTTAAAGAAGTTTACTTTAGTAAATACAGCAAGTTTCGAACCAATTTGAATTGAAATCTTGTCGCGTTCCTCGAGACTGCATTCTTCAACTTTGTTAGAAAAGTCGTATTAATATTATTGTCACACAATAAACAATAGGGGCCTACAGAGTTCTTATCTTAATTGATAAATGATCGAATGACGCGGGATTCACGTACGAATGTACAACTGAGTAGGCACAACATTACCAAGAAAACACTGGATCGTTTTATTTGGTTTAATCAGATAATCAACTGACCGACGCCGCTCAAGAAATAAAAATATTATATACAGGTAAAAGATCTTTTTTAAGAGATGCCGCACTCGCATTCGACTCGGTGGCGGGCAATTTGAATACTTCTTTGATTTTTATTTTTGTTTTGTTTAGTTTTAAATAAATATCTCTCGAGAAATGTTTTCATTCGGATAATATTATATATTTTCCATATTACCAGTGACTGTAAAATATCATTTGTGTTATTCAGAATAATTAGAAGCATTAAAAAAAATATGCAAATTCTCAAAATTTCAATGAATAATGTATTCCCTTTTCAATTCACGATTAAAATTGTCAGATTGATAATGCCATTACAAGGCGAAACGCGTCTCGAGGAAATTAAACGAGTAGAATAAAAAAACAAGTGTTTTATTTTCACCTATGTGATTAGGGAGTTCTACAAACTTACCTCGGAAACAGGAAAAATATATAATTTAATTTGAAAATAATCATAGTTTTTATGCTTATTTTTATGGCAGAATCATAATGATGAAAGTTTAGTTATAAACTCACCAGCGAAAATGTTAAAAGGTAGAATCAGGAGCGCAGAACGCGCGGCAAGCAGTGGCGACATTTCGGGCGGCACTCGCGGACTGTCGCGTGCCGACAGCCCGTTAGTCGCCTGACCTTACAATAGGCACGCAAGTAATTTACGCTATTTTATATGTTATATCATATACACGGATTGTGTACGTTCATTTGTTTTGTTTTGTAAGGCTAAGGCCGGATTGAGAAAACCGAGGCCTCAGGTCAGACCTTAAATCCGGACCGTTTACATTTCTTTTGTTCATTTTTTATATTCGTTAATAAGTTATTATATACCTAGTAATATACTAGTTTTTATGGAAAAAAATACTTGTATATTAAGCTTAGAATCTATTTTTATTAGAAATATGTTAGATGGCAGTGCACAATAGCAAAAAATAATAATTAATATTATTATTAATTTATAATCATTCCGAATTGTGGAATATACAGGGTGTCTCGTAGCTAATTTCAAACTTCAAGAATAGGTAAATCAAGTAATTTAGAACGAAAAATATTCTTGATAATTTGTCGATTTTCCCCGTCTGGCGAATTATCAACTTTCAATTTTTTTATTTTTCAAAATTCGCATTCAAAAGGTTAAGTATTATGTCTCATACATTCCATATATGAGAGTTCGGTGACCTCAATATGTACTGACCCACTGACCTAAAATTTGCAGGGTGGAAAAAATATAAGATAAAAAATGCCGAAATTGACAACATTTAAAAAAAAATTCTGACACGTAATGAAAGATAGTATATTTTTTAAAAATTATTTCCTTGCCCTCATTGAATAAAAATTACGTATATAGTTACTATCGTACGGGTGTTTAATTTGTGTTGTCGAATCGGGAGCTATTTTTTAAATTATTCAAAGCGCATTTTAAATAAATACCTAATTTAAATATGCTTTGATAAAGACATGTCAGTCAATATGAAGTATTCTTAAATTGTAGGTTCCCCCAAAATCAGAATCAAATCTACGTTCTCCGAATTACTATACTCGTACGGCATTTTACGCAATATTACAAAAACACAAGATCTTTGATCAAATAATAATTATTTTTATTGTAAACAAACGAGAGTTGAGTCAGTGCCGCATTACCGCACAGCGCAAACTAACATGAATTTGTATCTGAAAGAATCTTTCAAGTACAGGAAACTTTTACCACGTGCTGATATCGACAACACGGTAGTTTTTTATTTTATTTAAAGGTGCGTCTTTTCGTTTTTTGAAAATAAATAAGTACCTATGTAATCGTTGAAATTAAAATAATATTCACTTAATTAAAAGATTTTAATATTGGAAATCGAATTACACAGATGTGCGAAAACAGACTTTCTTCCGAAGTAAATACATTTTTGATTCGATGACACAGCATCTGACAAATGAATTCCGTAAGTCTCGAGGAGATTTTTATGTATGACATAATAAATAAAAATTTGCTATTTTTTTTAATTTTATAATATTTTTAACCCCCCATTACCCGCTATATGAGCATTTCTTTAACCTCAATATAAAATACAATATCTCATTCTAGTAAACGGACCTACTTAAATTATAAAATTTTTTACTCATTAAAATATTTTTCGTTTTACAGATTTTTAAAAATATAAATAAAAATGTTTACAATACTTACCTACATACGTTGTAAAATATAAACATCCATATAATTTTAATACGCGAAGTAAAAAGGGACCAAGACAACTTATCGCCGTCATGAATGCCATCATGTCACTTACGATAAAGAACACCCGTTACTAAGCGCGATGTCATTTCGCGCTGACGTTCACACATATTTAACAAATATTCTAAAATATGGGGGCGCGCAAAGTCTCCATTTACGAATTTTAACATACATTTTAATAAATAGCAATATTTACAATAAATCGTATTTATGTTAAATATTATTACTTTTACGAATTGTGATGAACCATTTTTAATTTAACATTTTAGTTCAGTTTTTAATTTCAATCTTATTTGTATTTTAATATAATTAACTTAAAATATAGAATTATTAATTCCATATAAAATTATATTTTTATATATGGTTTTATTTAAATTATATAAATACCATATAAAATTATATTTTTAATCGTCTAATTTAAATAAATGTTCCGCACAGCTAAGGGCCCGCGGGGGCGCGATAATCGCGGCCCGAGAAATGTTCAGTGCCGGGTCCATCTTTCCCGCTTCACGGAAACATTTCGCCCGTCACTCCGCACTACTGGAAACCCAACGCCCCTGCGCTCGGCGGGCCGCCAGGTGGAGGGGGTACCGGGCCGCCGCGGGACTCCGCCCACCACCAACGAGAGAGTTACGATTTAGTTTTATGTAATTATTTAGCGTAGAAAAAATGTTATGAATGTATAATATGATGTAATAAAGAGAGTTTGGAAAGGGCGATCGCCCGGAGATAATATTTTGCACCTTAAAAATCATTTAGAGGGATAAAATGGATTTTTTGAGTTTAAGGTGCAATAATTAATTCCCCGGGCTATCGCCCCAAGTGAGATAAGAAGCAAAAAAGTGACAAACGAATTAGCGGAGACAAAAGAGATCTCTGTTGGCTCGGACGGGACGGCAGAAAAAATGACCCGAGTTTTGGAGTCTGGCTGCCAGGGGGTGGCGGCGCTGACCGAATCGGGGTGGCGCGGGGAGTGGCCGCATCATCTGATTGGATACCAGCCAAACGGGGGGCCTCTCGCGCCAAGAGTTTTTAATGTGAAATAAATAATGATCCAGCGGCCGCAGAGAGTATTCCCATTCTCATCTCGCACCGATGTACTCTTCAAGGAAAAATTGTGTTTCATTTATCTACGCTTCGACCCTGCTATTACACTGGACTTCTGGATTCTCGACTTTGCGCTACGACATTTGGACTGAACCTGGAATTTTCTCGACTTTGGCTGCTACACAGGACGACGATTTTGGACCCCCCTGGACCACTGCACGCCGCTGCAGACATCGACGTCCGAGACACCAGAGCGAACCGGCGAACCACCCTTTACAAATCTACAGTCTTGTTTCCTGTACGGAACAATAAGTATGCGTAAATTTGTGTAAAAGATATTTACGTGGGATTTTTGTGTAAACATCATTTTTAATGGACATTGATGTGCATTAGTATTATATTCCGGGCGACATTTCTGTTCTTGCGATTGCTGAATATTACAAGTTTAGAAGTACATACATACATACCTTAAAAATTCTTATGAACTTCATTAATATATGCAATATTTAAATAAAGTTTGTTCGGTGGACGAGTGAGCGAACCACCGTTTTAAGTCAGCGGAAGTCGAGAGCTCGGCAAGCTATGTAAGTACCTATATATGTGCATATGTATTCATGAGGGTATACTTAGGTAAGGTAAATCAGCTGACTGGGGTATGGATGGATGGATGGAAGGAATTAGGGAGTTAACTGGCCAATATCGCGGATGCATCGGCTCGGTAACAAGTTGAGTTTCGTTGACATGTTTCGTTGCAGGAGCATACTTTTGAGCTGAAGAAATATTTGTATGTTAATTATACATAGTTTTTTTTTATGTTATATATAAACTGTTATATTGAAATGTTTATTAAAAATGTACTGTTACATTTTAAATGAAATAAAAATGTATTTTTATGTTTACGCCCACAAGGGCGTTGAAGAGATAAATAAAAATAATAAGTTATATTTCAGGTAAACTATTCCAAGTATCAAATATGATTATGATTTGTCGCGGTCTGCCGACCTATGGACATGGACTAGACCATTAACCATTAACCATTAACTATTAAGAATCTTGCACAGAAACATCAGATCGGCAATATTGCGCCTCATGTTGAGACTTTTATCCATTGTTTCTATATGAATTATGCACGTATTGCTGGGATTCAAGCATTCCGCTGACTTATAAAGCTTCTCTCTGGCTGCCTTCAGAATTCAATATAATGAATACAAACTGTACAGGTATGGCAGGTAACCAAATATAATAATTGTGGCATATAATAAAGAAAATGAAGACCGTTAATATGAGGGTTTTAGTAACTAACTACCGGAATATTTGAATATTTCTTCTGAGACCTGCTCTGACTGATAATGTTTCAATTCAACTTTTATGAACAGAATCCGCAGACTCCCCATTCCGGTTCCCACCTTTCTTGCGCGTGACCGAGATCAACAATCATTATTTATCAATCTTCAGTAATCAATATTTTCCTTATGCGACCTGTTTACACCGTTACTTTACCGAGTTTGGTAATAATAATGAAATAATATAATTTATTAGGTACCTAGATACCTACACACATTTTGAATTATCCTATTATTATAAATTCATGTTAAATTTGAATCACCTGGCTAATGTTCCAATATCGGCTGGTTGATTTCTTTGTTAACTATTATATTAGGGAGTTGCTTGGCAACCGTTTTAGCGTCATCGGCTTCATTGGCTTGGGGTTCGTTTAAATTGATTTATTTCGTTTTTTCTGTTTTTATAATTATAAAAACATAGTTTTTTTTCTTGCTTTAATTATTTGTACCATTTGTGGTAATTATTTTTTAAATTTATTGTCTTTTTAATCTGTTTTAAACGATTTTCGTAGTTTTTCTTTTTTTTCACTAGAAATTTCTTTTTGTTGTTTACCTTGGCAACCACCAACAACGGAATGGGGGCAACTGAAAAGTTGTCCCCGGCCCCATCTGACATATCCGATCCAAGAAAACGGAGAGATGCGTGTCCGGGTGATACGACATCATCAAAAAAACCCAGAGAGTCTGTAATGAATTCTTACAAATCAACTGACTGTGGTCCATATACAGTTCATGCACAGAAGATTAGCGGAGATGACAAATCCTCACCCATCCATCCCATACATTTCGGAAATTTTTTGTTTCGAAACAAAATTAAAAATATTTCTCCCGGGGGAGTCAAATCTCTTGGAAAATTTAAAGTGTCAGTCCAATTTAAAGATTACAAATCAGCAAATGAATTTTGCTACTCCTCTTTGACCATTAATCAGTACTCAGCAGTAATTCCGGCTTACCAGGTTACTCGCATGGGTCTGGTTAAGGGTATTCCAGTCGATATGTCAGATAATGACATCATCGAACAAATCAATGTTCCGGATCATTTCGGAAAACCATCTAAAGTCCGACGATTAAATTACAAAGATACAAAATCTGGTACTGTTCAGTGGCTTCCATCTCAATCAGTCGTGATAACATTTGAAGGGCAAAATCTTCCAAAGTATGTATATTTACATTATAATTCTCTTCCCGTAGAACAGTATGTTTTTCCAACAATACAATGTTTCCGATGCTGTAGATTTGGTCATACGAAAACTGCATGCAGATCCAATCCCCGCTGTTTTAAGTGCGGCGATGCACACCTGGGCGAAGAATGTCCCAAAATAAACATAATGCCTTCTTGCCTCAATTGTTCTGGTCAGCACAACGCCACTAACATCATCTGTCCTGAATTTATCAGACAAAAAAATATTAAGCATATTATGGCGTCTGAAAACCTTTCCTATTTTGAGGCATCAAAATCCTTTTCTCCTGCAAAATCTTCCTTTGCGGAAAAAACTTCTACGTCATCTCCGACTAAATTTTCTGCATCTCCTCTCTTCTCGCAAGTACTTGCGGAAAAAAATAACCATGTCTCTATGAAACCATCTTCACAAAAGAAAACTAGTTTCACTTTCCGTACCCCAAAAACATATCAGCCTTCTTATCTATCAAATGACCAATCCACATTAAATTCTATATATATTTCTCCCAATGGTAATTCCCAATCTAATGATAACTCCAATGGAGTTGCTTTCCTGTCAAATAATGATTCTCTTTCTTTTAATAATAATAATTCTTCTGATATTATTAAAACTTTATTAACTCTTTTAATTAATATTATATCTCAAAATAAAATACCGTCCAACGCTGCCGAAATAATTTCAAATATATCAAACTCTCTCCCAAATAATGGCAGTTCTTCTTCAGTGGAACACGAGAAGCGCTGTTTCTAATCGAATTAATCTTCTTTATTTATTACAAAACTACTCAATTTCTATTGCTTCCATCTCAGAGACATGGTTTAAGCCGTCTCTCCGTTTTCATGTGAAAGGATATTCATGTGTTAGGTGTGATCGGTCAGATGGAGGAGGAGGTTCTGCCATCCTAATCAAAAATGGTATCCCATTTCAATCAATTCCCGTTTCTCCTCCGGATCATAATGTACAAATATGTGCGATACGTTATGACAATATTACAATAGTTTCCACATACTGTAATCCATCTTCTGTTTTTAATCTTAATTGGTGGAATAACTTTATATCTTCTTTGCCTTCACCGATCATTATAATGGGTGACTTCAATGCACATTCTACCGTTTGGGGTTGTTCTTCTGATGATAAATCTGGTAAAAGAATAATAGATTTATTAGATTCTGCAAATTTATGTTTACTTAATGATGGTTCTCCCACAAGAGTACCACTCCCCTCCCAAAATCCTAGTGCAGTTGACCTCTCCATCTGTTCTAGTAATGTAGCATCGTTGCTATCATGCGACATTGTTCCCGATTGTTGTGGTAGCGATCACTTTCCAATAATTTTATCTTTTCAAACCCCTCAAGTCAGTAGAGCTACTCCGAGACCTAAATATCGACTGCAATCTAAAAAAGCTGACTTACTTAGCTACGCGATAGAACTTGACAGTGCTATGTCTTCTTCCTTTCATCCGTCAGATAATTGCATTCAGTCTTACAATAAAATGGTAGACATTCTTAAAAACATATCTCAAAAACATATCCCTTTTACTATTTCCAATTTACATAAACCTCATCCTGCACCTTGGTGGGATCTCGATTGTACTCTCGCTGTAGGAAAAAGGAAAAAAGCCACTAAAATTTACTGTAAAAATATGACTTTACAAAATTATCTTGAATTCAAAAAAATCTCTGCTCAAACCAGACAGCTTCTAAGAAATAAAAAAAGGGCAGGATGGACTTCATTTTGTGAGGCCTTATCTCCAGATACTACTTTAACCACTGTTTGGAAAATGATTCGAAGATATAGATCTTCATACAATCCTCCTATCCAACTTGCTCCCACTTCTTCTTGGTTGAATAATTTCATGGACAAATTAGCTCCCTCTTTTTGTCCATCAGATCAAGAACTCCCTCAGCCATCTAATCTCACTAATTCTCATCCTCTTGAAGGCCCCTTTGTTATTTCTGAATTAAAATTTGTTCTTCAAAATTTAAATGATTCTTCTCCTGGACCAGATGACATTCCGTATTCTTTAATAAAACTAGCTAATTTAAAATTCCATACAATAATCCTTAATATTTTCAATGAAATCTTTTCCACGGGTTTGATCCCTGACAGTTGGAAATCTCAATATATTATTCCAATTCTCAAACCAAATAAAGATCCATCAAATGGATCCTCATATCGTCCTATTGCTTTATCATCGTGTCTTTGTAAAATAATGGAGCATCTAATTAAAAATAGGTTAGACTGGTTTGTAGAACATAATCATCTACTTTCAAAATCACAATTCGGTTTTCGGAAAGGCAAAAGCACTCTGGATAATTTGTCTATTTTTACTACGGATATTAATTTGTCATTTTCTAGAAAATAATATTTAATGGCTGTTTTTTTAGATATCATCGGCGCATACGACAATATTCATATTCCAATACTTGTGGATAAACTCCGCAAGATAAACATTCCTGAAAAGATTATTATTTTTATAAAAAATCTTCTTTGTTGTAGAACCATCCATGTATTCGTGCAGGGATGTGTAGTTGGTACTAGAGTTGTATGGAAAGGTCTCGGACAAGGATCAGTTTTAAGTCCAATACTTTTTAATTTATATATATCAGATTTAGAAGCTGTTATTACTAAACACTCTAGAATTATTTCGTTTGCCGATGATATAACTATTTATATTTCAGAAAAAACAATTTCTTTGGCTTTAATTCAAATTGAGAAAGCCCTGAATGACTTAAGCTTATGGCTTGCATATAACGGTTTGCGCTTGTGCCCAGAAAAGAGCAAAATTGTTGTTTTTTCCAAAAAAAAGATAACCCCAAAATTCATTGTACATTTCGAAAACCAACCCCTTGAAATAAGCTCGTCGGTAAAATTTCTTGGATTAAATTTCCAATCGTCTTTATCTTGGTTTAACCATATTTCTGAAATTTTAACGAAATGTAATAAAAACTTCAATGTTATCAAAGCAACAGCGGGAATTTGGTGGGGTTCTCATCCTACAGTTCTAAGATTAATGTACAATGCACTTGTCAGATCTCATCTTGATTACGCCTCTTTTCTTTTGGATCCATTGCCAAAGTACTTAGCAAAAAAGCTTAATCAAATCCAATATAAATGTCTTAGGCTGATATCTGGATGCATGAAATCGACACCAATTAACGTTCTTCAGGTAGAAAATGTCGAACCACCTTTAGAAATAAGACGCCAACTTCAGTCTGACAAATTTTTTGTCAACCGTCTTAGTATGCTTTCTCATCCATTAACACCAAAGTTACAACTTTTGCATAGTTACTGTCACAACAAACCCTTTTGGCGAAACAAAAAACATCCCTTACTTGTGATGAGTTACCATTCGTTATCTTACTACGCCCTAAAAATTTATCGAAGTCATTCAATTCCACTGTACCTGATCCCATATGAAAGCATTATTTTAGAAAATAATATCTGCCTTGATTTGGGTTTAACAAAACAATTTTGTTCATCACAAAATGCTTCAATTGTTCGCAAAGAATTTAATCGGATAACTAACGAAAGATGGCCTGGATTTTCTTATATTTATACAGATGGTTCTAAAACTCAGTCTCCTGTTTCAGCTGGAGCAGCATTCCTTTGTGTTAACCCATATTCAACCGAAGTCTTTAAACTCCCAGATGATACGTCTAGTTTTGCTGCTGAATCGATAGCAATTCTTGAAGCCCTTCAGTTTGTTGACTTACATGGGCTTGATAAAGTAACCATTTTTACAGATTCACTCAGTTGTCTTAAATTATTAATATCTTCTCCCTTTAAATCAAACCTGTCACATATTTTCGTCAAAATAAAATTTCTGCTTTATAGCTTGTTTTTCAAAAATTCGAATATTATTTTAGCGTGGATTCCCAGTCATGTTGGTATAATTGGTAATGAAACCACTGATTCTCTGGCAAAGGAAGCATGTAAAGTAGGGAATCTTAAACATGATCGTCTAATTGCGTCAGATATGATTACAGTTCTAAAAAGAAAAAGTCGGGAAACTTGGAGTTCTCAGTGGAATGAATCAAAATTAGTTAAAGGTACATTTTTTGGCCATATTCATCCAAGTATTCTCCCTAAGCCGTGGTATGTAGGTTCACTTTTAAGTAGGGATAAGATTGTAACTATATGTCGCCTAAGATCTAATCACTGTTATTCTACAGCTCATCTCTTTAAAATTAATTGTAATAATTCACCGATATGCGAGTGTGGTATAGGTGTTGGAGATCTCGACCACATATTTTTTGAATGCCCAATAATGGTCGATAGGGAAAATTTAATAACAAATCTAATCAAACAATTTGCAACTTTGCCATTAAACATACAATCTGTCCTTTATTCACCAACAAATCATGTCATATTATCTTTATGTAAATATTTAAAACTTAATTTTATGAATCTTTAATAAATTTAAGTGTATTTTTAACTATATTTAAAATAATGTAAATATCAATAAATTTGATGTAATGTTTTGGTTGTTTCACAATGAGAGAAATGTGAACGTATAATTTATATACCCTCACAATTTTCTTGATTATCTTAATATAAGGGAATCTCAATTGCAATGATGATTATTTTGTTTAAGTTTTTATTTATTACTTCCTTTGGTGATTTTTATAATTTGTTAATATATTACAAATATACTTTATGTTTATTAATGTTGTGAATGTATACTTTCATACATTCACAATATTGTCTCGATGTTAAAAATATTATTATATTACAATTAAGAGAACTGTTTTTGTACTTTTATCTTTGAAAATAGTAATGTAAAGTTTTGTTAAAATAATTTTAGTTGTTTTTTTCGGTTTTGGTCTATCATGTTTGGTTATGTTATATTGTTCAAATTAAGAGAAATGTGAAAGTATAATATATATTTACGCAATTTTCTTAATAAATTCAATTAATACTTTATATGAATTGAAATATTACATTGTTTTTTTATTTTAGTTATATAATTATTTTTAATCAATCCTTCACTTATACTTCAGTTATAATTGGTATATTTTTATTTTACAATATAAATGTTCTTCTTCTTACTATACTATGTAATGTATGTTAATGAATGTGTTAATTATTTTTCAAAAATCAAATACTGTTACTAATATTTATTAATAATATTACCATGGTTATTTATTTATGTTAATTATTTATATATTTAAAAAATTGTATTATTTCATTTGTTTATACTTGTAATGGCTAATTACGCCTAATTGGCGAAGGCCATAATAAAGAGAAAAAAAAAAAAAAAAAAAAACTATTATATTAGATTACATTGAAAAATGATCGCTTAGGTGGTTTGGTCATATATCGGATACATGACCCCTGAGTGTACACCGGCTCTCCCCGTCCACCTTGGCGGAGTGCGAGCACACCAGCAGGAATCCGGCGTCTCGCAGATCTATCAAACGCTCTCTTTGGGGCAGAACGTCACTTCGGCCTCTGCATATTTTAAAGTGGTGTCTAACGACAGGGGTCTCCCGATACTCTTCTCGCAGATGAACAGAGCCCTGGTGTCGCATCCGATATCGTTTAATCTGGCGTCCGCTATGACCATGCTGCCGCAGTGCTCGTTGCCGCCGTGGTTGTCGGGCTGGTTAGGGTACCATTTCTCGTAGCCGGTTTCTTTCAGGGTTTCTCCTGAAAACAAACATTTGATACTATTATTATTATGCTCTACTCCCAGCATATATACGCACTCGCACATTCCACATTCATATGCATCGCACAAGAGAGATAAGAGAGAGATTAAGTCTCACCACGAACGAGACCTTCTGATCATATATCCATCCGAGTGACTCGACAACTTAAAGCGCACACATTTCGAGTGTATATTAACTAATAAAGATAACCCCTGTAGATCAAAGTCTCATTTTGAGGTCATCGTAGATACAACTCTCTTAAAAGTAACCACTGCCATATTCTTATTATTATCTGGGCCATTCTTTGGTTAATAATCTAAACTCTAAACCTCCAAAAGAAGGCAACGTGTTAAAAAAACTATGAAAATTACAGCATACCTTTTACTGACTTGAATTCTCCTGGACTCAGCAGGTCGGTGATTCCCAAATGCAGTAGTTTCCTGTTGTACGTTCCCTGTATGGAGGGTGGAGACTTTCTTTGAATGGTGGACTTGTAAATTTTAGCTTCCGCATCACTGTTGATGATTCCGAGCTGGGCTCCCTCTGCCAGGCAAGTCTTCAGGGCGTCGTGCCAGTTTCTGGGGGTGGTGTGCAGCTTGTAGCAGCGGTCCGCGCTCAGCGAGTACACGTATTCTGGGATCGTGAATAATTCACAAAGTCAACATAAATCAATAGGAAATATTTATTAAACTGAGTCGTGTTCTAATAAGTGAACGTACGCAGTAGTCACATCGCCTCTGAAATAAAACTTATTATTATGCGGTCGAATGAACTACGAGCGGTGCTTTATGCCTGCATCGCTGGTGCGGTCGGTCCATCGTCGACCATTAATTAATCGTCGACCAATTAAAACAGTCAAAATGCTGTTATCAATCTCCAAGACTTCGTAAGTCTATTGTGTTCGACTTTGGCGAAATAGTGTGATAATCTCATACAGTCCCCTGCGTCCGGAGGCGATTGGGAGACCTAGGAGAGGCGGAGTTTGGTGAGTCCCTTTTCTGGAACCTAATGTGCGATTGCACCACACGTGACTGGGTCATGTTTTTCGATGTCTACGGGAAGCCTGAACTGAGCGTCACACGAGACTTGTCCCATAGTACCTCCTTCCTTCCTCTAAACCTTTTGAGTTGATTTGAGAAGACGAGGGAGGACTGCAGTTAATGGAGAAGTTTTGTAACGTCCACAATATAGAGAGCAGAAATCGCAGAAGAAAAATAATATTCTGTTGTATATTGAAAATATAGTTATTATTATATGAAATTGCAGTTTTTTAGAACATAGTTCTGTGCTATTTTTAATACAAATTAAATTAATCAAATAGGAAGATATATAAAGAAAGGTACAGAAAAAATCAAAAAGTAAAAGAAAACGAGCTACAGAATATAAGATCAAAAATTAGTCATAAATCTACTTAGTTAATGTGGTAAAATAGGATAACACATCCCCGGATAGGAAAAGGTAACAACTAAAATATGAATAAAAGATTTTTCGCGACACGGAAGTACGCGGCATTAGCGTACATCACTTTACAATTACAATCAATTACAAAATGATGAGCACACGTTATCCAAAACGTCAGCTCGACCAGGAGTGTAGCCCTGCAGCATATTATATAACCAATGATCGGCCAATGAGGAGCTTCGTGGCGTTCTGTATCAACTTTAATAGATCGTAAATCTTATATAGAAATAAGTAAAGATAATGAATAATAAAATATATTATAGTTAAAGACTGCGGTCACAGCCGATTGCGTGATATATTCATTTGATAAACGTAAAGGGCTGAACGTGGTGAACATTACAATTATTGTAATGCATAATTCAGATATCTAAGGAGTGCATTTAATTTAAATGATGTAGTTAATAAATATAATGGCTACCTGTGTCGTGAGTTTCACATATAGAGTTTGTCCTCGACACTGCGCTGAGCTCTTTCTTGCACACAAATCTCCGTCGGTTCTCGCAGCTGATATCGTAGTAGCCTCCTTTTATCATCATCTGGACGCAGTTCTCGTTACCGTTGCGGTTATCCGGCTGGCCTGCAGCCCAGTTCACGTGGACATCTGACACAGAGGTACCTGAGAATGTCTATCAATTTATATAAAATTGTGAATGGAATTTAATTATATATTAATTAAAACGTATTCGACGCTTACTGCGTCATCGTCAGTAATAAACTAAAGTTTAAACTGGAAGATAGACTATCGACTTCATGAGCGGTGGAAGGGAGGCGGTAGCGGTATGAGAGCGGTGTTGGGGATAGGGGGGTTTCTGCGAAAAGTGAAAGTGGTTGTGAGGTGGGCTAATATGGATAGGAGAGAAGACGTAATAGGGGGTGTTTGTATATTAAGTACATTTTTATTGTTAATATTAATCTCTTTATTTTCTCTGCATTGTATTGTAAGTATCAAAGCCTAGATTTATCTATGTATATCTTTTAGAAATATATATATATTTTGGTAAAAAAATGTTCTTTACACATCACAAGTGGATACCTACTGCGTCCCGAGTGGGAATAATATATCGCGGTATCGTATTATTATGGTATCGCGTATGTAAGCTGCACGTAAGATTGATTAAAAAGACGATCGCGGAGAAGATTACACAATTGTATGTAATATTCATGAGGGTTCAATAGAACCATTAAATGCATACATCGTGAACTTCACAATTGAATTCATGTAGGTGCCGGAAAAATACATCATTGCTGGAAGTTTCCGTGTAATTTTAAGAACCGTAAATATTTGCTGATAGTTACAATAGTATAAACGCTATGGCCTAAGTTTTAGTTAAATAAATAATAATTATCAAGAGACATCTAGTTTCTGTGGAGTTTCATAATGAAAACAAGTAATATTACTGAAACAGAATAAGATTGAAGGACCCAGATCGCTGTCTTGCCGGACACCTATTAATTTGATTTAATCCTTCCTCTGAATGAAAAATAAATGAGCAAAATTAATCTTATCGATAATTTATACAATCATGATTGTCGCCGTAAATTCCTTCGATAGCTGGCCTCGGTTTTCGGTTGTTTTCTTGAACTTGACACTCTAAATTAAGCAAAAAAATATTCACCTGCCTTATTGTTCTTCTTTGGTTTCCACCGACTCAGTTATTCGATATGATTATACCGACGGACTGAAAAAAATCCGTAATCTGTGTTCCACGCTTAACTGAGGCCGCCGCGAGTGATTTTGGTGCCGGCAGAAGTTTGCAGTCTTACCCACATAAAGAAAGAGTTAACTTATTGAGGTTTTTAAAATCAATGCTAATGAACAAAGCATGCATAATGCCCTAATAATGACCAAAAACTGTACCATTCAGCATAATAAATCGTCCCTCAGAATTGATGTCGTGTATCCCCAGCCAGATAGAGCCGGCCCAGAGGCCGGGGCTCATCATGAGGTCCATCATGAGGCGCCTCTCCCCTTCCGCGGTGGGCGCCCCCAGGCTGGCGCCCTCGGCCGTGCAGGTGAACACCGCCTCGTGCCACGTGCTCGCTTCTACGTGTCCCTTGTAGAACGCCGCGAAGGCGCTCTCGTAGGTGTAGTCCGGCCTGAAGAATGGTTTCGCCGATCTTTCACCTGTAATCATAATTCTCGTCGGTTGGCGATTTCACTACCTGCTGGTGCTCAACAGTGGTATAAACAATTCAAATGTATTATTTATTTTTTATATATTAGTATTTTTTAAACCGGATGAAAATAATTTAAACAAAATATTTATATAAGTGAAATAAATATATTATAAAAATTACATACTTTATATACGAAAAGCAATCAACAATTGACACAATTTAAAAAATAAGTAAAACAATAGACAACTTATACTCAAAATAGATATAATATTGATTGTGTTCTGTGATGAAGCTTTGAGTAGCTTGTTGGTGTAGTGGTCAAGACGCTGGCCTTGTGATCCAGTGGTCGGTGGTTCGCACCTCGTTCCAGGACTCCAGCAAGTTAGTCCTATTTTCATAGCACAAGCGTTTAGCTTAGTTTGAAAATAGTAAGAACATTGATGTGACATGTATTCCGTGAACGCATAAAAAAAATCCGGTCAGTAAATTTTTTGTTATTGTCAGAATATAATTGTTAAAATATATACATAATAATTGCCCCATGGGCGACCCGCTTTTAAACCGTGTTGGAACCCGACCAGGTAGTGTCATAAAACTTATAGGTTGGCGCAACGCTTCTCAAATAGTTATATAACTGGCATTGTCTAGGGGCCGCCAGACGAAAATAAGTCAAAATAAATACATGGACGCATACCTGGTATCCTTTGTATACCCGCCGTAAAAAATATGTTCAAAATGTTGACAATATATGTTTTGGTGTAAGCGCTGAGATTCAATCCCGTAAAAGAGACTGGCTTAGGTCAGTTTTGAGAGTTTTTTTCACATTTTTATCAATAACTCATTTGAATGTCGTCCGATAACATTTATTTGTATCTCAAATTATTTAAAAATATTGAATGAAAGATTAGCTAGAAGGAAAACAGAATTGAACATATTTTTACAAACACCCGGGTCAGATGAACATTAATAGCAACAAATCTTTATAATTCTAAAACAAAGGCTGTTAGATTACCCGCCAGGTCAATCCGTTTACCGCTAACAGTCCTTTCGAAACAAATAAATATTTATATCAATTTCTAGACAAAGAATTTAGAGTAAATTGTCTCTCTAATATTAGAATTGATATATACAATCAGATAATACTCGGCTCGTAATGCTCCTTCACAGATTCCGGTCCCGGGTCACTCTCACAGCTTCAGGACTCCAGGTCACAGCTCCAGGACTCCAGTTCACAGCTCCAGGATTCCAGGTCACAGCTCCAGCACTTCAGATCACAGCTGCAGGACTCTAGGATATCTCCAGCCAGATGCGACGCATCTATCCACCGCTCTGATTGACAATCTTATTTTCGGAGTTGTCATTTTGATGCATAATGTGGCTGAAGAATTGGAAGAACGTTTTGTCCAATCGTTGTTGAATCATTGCTCTAAATAGGACTTGCTATGGTTGGACATTCGTAAATCATGCAGTCTATGGGTAAGTAACATCCTTCGCCAGGAATTCTAAATTGTCGTCGTCAAATCCAACCATAAGGGTATGAACGAACATAATTTTAATTGTTTGCTTAACTATCTTTTCATATTGTCGTATGTTGGTTTATTAGTACCTTTAGTTAGTTGTATATATATTCAAAAAAGTGAGGGAAATATTTATCACCTCATCTGCTGGTCGATGGGTCCATCCATTCATCCACCCATCCACCCATCCACCCATCCACCCATCCACCCATCCACCCATCCACCCATCTAACCATCCACCCATCCACCCATCCACCCATCCACCCATCCGCCCATCCGCCCATCCGCCCATCCGCCCACCCGCCCATCCGCCCATCCACCCATCCACCCATCTAACCATCCACCCACCCACCCATCCACCCATCCACCCATCCACCCATCTAACCATCCACCCATCTACCCATCCACCCATCCACCCATCCACCCATCCACCAATCCACCCATCCACCCATCCACCCATCCACCCATCCTAAATCGGTTCCATAGTGTTAGGTGAACTATTTTCACATGCATTTTATACTATCGCTTTACTATTCTATTTCACGAATAACTTGTTGATATTCCAATTTGTACAATTACCATGATATTCGGGCCTGACTGGGTTTGTAGCATAATGTAATATAGGATTCTTAAGCAATACCGTATTTCCCAGATTATAAGATGCATCATTATTTTCATGTACCAATATTTTTATTTTTTTCTACCTACAGCCCAAATATGATCTGCGATGTACTGTTCTTGTGGGTTAAATCTACCGGCAGTGGTGCGTGGAAGGTGAGTCCTTTATTTGTTTTTCTTTCGTGCCGTCTAGCCTAGGAGCCGTCAACTTATTGCATCGGTCCCGGGTAAGCGGTGGGTCCGCCTTTATACCGATATAACAAAATAAAAATATTACGTAAAGTTTATTACAACAGACAAAGTCGTATTTGCAATCGCAATAAAAAGGATTTTATTTATAAACTATCATCATCTGAGTCTGAAATTTCTTCAGATTCAGTGTCCGATTTTTCAATGCAGTCTTCTTGCCGACATTTTAAACGGTGATTAGGGACAACACTTTAACTTAAACCCAAACGTGTTAAGGCAGCGGCTACTGCCTACTGCCCACTACCTGCTCCGCCACCCCCCACTACCAGTAATCATCGGACTGCGGAATTTTACAGCGATTGTAAGACGCCAAAATATGAAAAAACATGCGTCTTACAATCGAGGAAATAGGTACCTATATTATTATATTAAATGAAATACCTTCGTATTGCTTTTTGAATTCCTTTCCCAGCTGGTTGACGTCTGGAACAGGATCCACGCAGTAAACGGAGGAGCAGTCGTCGATTGATTCGTCTGTTGATATCGAAACATTAATTTTAAGGAACTCGAGCGACCGCTGATGAATGTTCACATTCCGAGATTCCGCCGAGAACAGTAATAAACGATGCTCGGTTTCACAGGGGACGGAGTGAGAAGTCTAATATATTTATTTATATATTTGAAAATAAACATTTAAATAATCAAGTTTAAGTGTTCTACATATAGAATAATAATTAGTAATAATAAGTAGAATTCACGAATAAAACGATTACAAAAATGTATATTTATACACATTTTACATTTCCAGTCAAATTTCACAAAACATTTCTCTCAATAAGAGAGTGTAATGATGACGGCTGTCATCGCACGTGCGCGAATAGCGCGCCTCGATTTAAAATCTTCAATCGGTATCGAACATTTTACAATTAAAATGTGTCATCATTATATAATGATTTATCCCTATCGTACAATGAAATATCAATTGGGGACAAATCTCCGGTCTGCGCGCTAATAGGAATTCAACAGCGAGATCATCAGTATCAAATTATATGAGGATATTAAAAGATTTATTCTCGTGCACTACACCTATCAATGTGACAGATGACTTTTTAGAAACAGCTGCGAAGTGTCGCACATTTTTAACTAACGATTTATAGTTTTATCATCCAATATTGAACGGTAAAATAAGTTTACTATGTCATATACATTTGATGGGTAAATATTTTTAACTAACGATCAGACAAAGTTACTAACTTTTTTTACTGTAGTAAAAATTTACCACCGATCCGACAACCGGACCTTAGACATGCAAAAAATAATATGATCGATAGGATCAGATTACCCTTGCTGAGCTCCTTCTTGCATATGAACTGGCAGCTCAGGTCGCACGCCGTGTCGTTGTACAGCCCGGCGAGGTCCATCTGGATGCAGTTCTCGTTCCCCTCGTAGTTGGCCGGCTCCGGCTTTTTCCAATTCATGAAGATCTCAGAGGCCGGAAATCCTAACGACGGTGAGCTCATTTTAAGCTAGCAAATATTTTAAATAAGAATAATATTTAATTTGATTAACCTACATAAGATGGATCGGTAACTGTAAGGGAATGTAACTGTAAGGGACTCGCCAGCGTAGACTGCAATATTCTTTAACTTGTTTTATTTTTCAATATAATCTGTGAATGTATTTCAAAGCATAATACTGCGTAATCCTTCTGCAATCCTCGAGGTTCTTAACATTCTGTTCCACAGCCGCTATGACAGACGTTCTGGAAAAGGTGGTCTGTCGGTCGCACTACTGTATGAACCGGCGCATTGTCAGGAGGAAAAATGATGCCTTTTGCCGGCATAGCGGATCTTTTATTCTTGATTTCTGAGAGTGAACGATCCGTTAGAATATCCCTCAGAACGGGAGATCGATCGACACAATTGACATACTATGACATAAAATGACCGGAGCGTCGCTTCACAATAAATAACAATGGAGACAGTTTGCACTGTAGAAGTTCACTGAAAGACAGAGAAGAGTAATTGAAACATATCGTCAAGTCGTAAATCAGGTCAGTTTGTACATACTAACCGAAGAATGATAACTTATAACTGTCGGTGTGAAAATATGGCGGAACAGCAGCTTCTGAGCTCGCCGGACTTCCGAGGATTATAGGAGACAGCTGGAAGCCTTTCACCAGGGAATGAATATAGGCAAAATATGAAGATAGAAAGCGAGGAAATAAAAGCATTATCATACGTTTATATAATTTAAAATGAAAGAGTCTGTACCGTCTAGAGTCATGTAGAATCCTCGGGCCAGCAAGTCGCTTATCCCGATCCACACCGTGGGCGTGCCGACCCCCATGTGCCTGGTCAGGGCCCGCACCTGAGCCTCCGTCCTGGGGGCCGCCAGTTGCGCCTTCTCAGCGGCACACTGGCTCACGGCCTCGCTCCATGTCTTCGCCGGGTGCAACTTGTAGAAGGCCTGGGACGTGATGTCGAATGCGTAGTCATTTCTGAAGCTGGGAGAAGCTGAAAATTAGTATTATTATTTTTAACAACATAGCTCTTGATAAATACGATGTGGAAGCAATACTTCCCTTCATATTAGGTGACTAAAAAGAGTGCTATAAAATGTCACTTTTGTGAAGGATCGCAATATCAATTAATATCATCTACTAGTACTAGTAGTGACAAAGAAATACAACAATTATTGTTATACTGCAAAATAAAGCTACGAGAATAGTATTGAGAAGATACGATAAGAATACACTCGGATCAGTACAATTTGAAGACTTTCAAACAGATTATTTATTATACAGGCGGGCCATACATTTTTTCACTTTTTATAACGCTACTGCGCGGGAACCGCCACAGGTAAGGGCACGCGGGCGACAGCGCGCGGAAGCTCGGTTCTGTATAAAAAAGTTGTACAAAAACATCGATTCTCGTGTCTGGTGTCACTTATACTTACACTTAGCGTCCAGTGGTTATACAACCGCCACTGAGTAGATTGACGGCAGGCGCCATCTACTACTCTACTCGGCTGAACCCTGATTTTCTATACCTCGGCGCTAGTATAGAAGTCGGCGCTCCCGAGCTTCCCGAAGCACATTATTTAATCTAATTTACGAGTAATATGTTTAGTTCACTAAATATTTATTATAATTGTTTATTCATAAACCAAAGTCCAAGTTCCACCGGGTGAGCACTCTGATTAACCGGCATTTTTCCTTCCACTTCACGCCACTTCTATCACAACAAGATCACTAAAACCAAACTATTCTCTTTCTTATTCAACCTGCTCTTGCTGCACACTCGGCGATCATATTCCGAAGATACGCGAGCACCGGTGTAATGTGGTGACCGGGGGCACCGGGAGCTCTCACATAATCTGGCCGGATAGTACGAGGACAGCTAATACTTAAAACATGGTTCGACCAAAATTATTTAGAGTAAATACTGAGAAAAAATATTATGTCCCTTTTTTTTGAAAGAAATAAATTTCGAAAACAATATTATTATCCAGACACATTCATCGCAGTGCGTAAATAAAAAAGAATGCAACAATGCTTTAGAGAGATAGATAGACATTTATGTCTATCTACAAAAAGCAAAAATAGTATAAAGTATCTGGGTGTCACAGTATTACGTCACAGTTTTTTACATATTCATTAGATTGAGAAATATCCTACTTACTACTCTTTTGTCCAATCTATCTTACAATACGGTATAATCGGTTGGGGGGGTTTCAAGACTAACCTCTTACCTGTAGAAAAGGTTCGGAGGTCGGTTTTGAAAGTCATCCTTCGAAAACCGTCAATATTTCCAACTTCACAACTATTTAACTCTCTAAAAGTTGTCAGTTTACAAAGACCATTTCAATTCAAGAATTTCCACAAAAATAAGTAACATTTTGTAATGCCCCCCCGTATAAAATCTAAACAGAAAAAAATTATAAAGCCTTCAAATCGCAAATCAGACATTAAGGTTCAGTAGGCTCAATATATAGCATTTAGGTACTGTACTGTGCCGTACTGTACTGTGCCGTACTGTACTGTACTGTACTGTATTGTAGCGGATTATTGTTGCTGAATACATAATATGTTAGTTTATTCAATCGGATGGAAGAAATGCTAATAAGACATCAGTAGTGATCGATCGTAGACTCATTTGTCATTTGGGTGTCCGAAGATTTATTCTTATTCGCATTGAAGGAAAAACGGACTGTAAAATATTAAAAAAATGTAATAAATAAATAATTTAGCAACTTTCGCTCCATCCTAATGTAGATATTAAAGTATAAATAAAATATTTAAAATGTAAATCGGTTTCCGAGAGTAAATAATCAGATTGATATCAAAATTACTGACCCCGGGGCCTTTCCCGCGACAATACGATATTAGACCCATATCTGTGTACTATTATGTGTAGATATTATACATAATATTGTGTGATTGCAATATGATTGACACATTTATCAGTACGATAGAATTCATAAGAAGAAATAGAAGATTACTTAATCGAGACCATATCTGATTAGTAAAATTGAACACTCATTTTACAGAATTGAACTGAAATTAAGATTCATAGATTATTTGACATTAACTCAAATACTAATTCGTTACAAGGTTCTTCCTAGTTAGCGAAACGTGAGTAAATTTATAGAGTGGATTCTTGACAGAGTGGACTATGTAAGTCACCTAGTTAAGCTAGAAACCGCAATGAGTTGGGAAATTATAACTGATTTATATGTATGTATAAATATGTATTGTGAGTAGTGAACAAAAATTTTTAATTTCGATGATAGAAATACATTTTTTGTTATTCTTATTCTTTCAGAACCATATTCACGGATCTATCATTTCCGAGAAAATTGACTTCACTTCTGTGTTGCGTATCAGTTTCCTTTCAAATGTACCTGTGCGGGACACGCATAAGGATTGAATTATTATTACAGTTGAGGGGGTAGAATGCGCGTTTGGACCGATATAAAATGAGCTCACCAGCATTAGCATCGGCCGGTAAGACCGAGAGAACAGAACACGCGACCACTGCCAGCCACATTGCGGACGTCACTACCGCGTACCGACTGCTGGCCGCTGGCTGCCGGAGGCGACGATAACGATTAGCGCTTTTCTAACCGTCGGAAGCCGAAACCGCACAAAATATGCGCATTTTATTAAGACGATGTCATACTGTGACTTCAGGAATTGATTGAGAAGAAGATCGACACTTATCCCGTGCCCGAGTAAGCCAGATTATCAATTTCAATAAAACTAAAACAATTTTTTTTTTTTTTTATATTTACAAAATCAATTTTGTGGAGAAAATCTATTTTTATATTGTTTCATTAACCGCTTAACGAATTAAATACATGTACCGGTTTCGAAAAATATCTTGTTCTTCTTCAGGATGTCATCGACTAATCAAATATTAATTTGACGCTATATAGTCAGGATTGGCTAGAGGCGCGAGCTGACGGGCGACCGCCCCGGGCGCCATTCGGAAGGAAGTGGTCGAGAAAAAAAATTTATAAAATGTATTTACCGGAAAATAGTTAAAGCCACCTTAATTGTTATCAACGTGTCCATGTGGACTTTCATCATAATATTATTTATTAAGTATGTATATTGTATTTTCATCAGTTTGTCGATACATTTTTGTAGTATTAATTATAAACTATATACAGTATATATTGTGACGTCACTCAGTGATTGATTATTATAAACACATTTTTAAACTTTTTACTTAGAAATGCAACGATGGTCAGTGTTGCAAAATCAATTGTTGAGTATAGTATACATACAGTATAGTATGTTAATACTCAGCTGACGGCTGATTATTGTTGAAGTAATCAATCTTTGTTGTAATTAAGGGGTGAGACTAATATTGTGTATTCGAGCGCTAGTGCACTTATTGTTGTGCCTGATTGTGTGATAGGCTGTATCTCGCAAAAATGGGATATGTCCTTTTTTTCGATGGAGGAAGAAATTCTACGTTTATACGAGTATTACTACAGTTTATTACAGTTTATACAACACATTTTTGACCAGTTTTTTGATCTTAATTTCATTTCACAGAATATAATTTAGTCATTAATTATGATGAATTCAGCATACAATACTAATAAAAAATAATTGATTGAAAATGACATATATTCCCTAACCCAATAACTAACAGCTTTGTTTGAATATAGCGATACCATTATAGACGTGTGAAGTGCCGAGTTTCCTAGCTTGTGAAATATTTGTATTGGGGAGTTAGTATGGAAACATTTACATTAAACATGTATAACACGGTACAAAACCACATTAGTCAAATCGAGGACGTCCAGCTTGCCATGGAAGTTATTCTACACAAGTTAGCTAAATTCTATGATCAATTTATGAGTCTTAAATAACTTTTTACAGTGGAGACCTGATTGTCGCATTGTGTAATAAATTGCTTGTAACTAGTAAATAGGATTAAACAGGCTCCTATATTAATGTGTACGTTGGTACATAGGAAAACATTATGAAAAAGAAACAAGTAAATGTTTCACAGACTCGAACAGTCCGCAACAGCAACAAGCGTACAATATTTAGATGCCATCGGTTTGTGTATCGGAGCAGCTCGAGCTGTTGTGCACAAAAGATTTATCCAGTTTTTCGGTCACACATGACAACCTGCAAAAGGAAATTATCCCTGGTACAACTTCAGCGAGATGCGTTGATGATGCTTCTACAGTGCCCAGTCCTGAAGGTGAGAGGTGAAGATGCATCAATGTAAGGAGTGGTGTTAAAGAGATCAAATCAAGAACGCTATCATTCAAGAAGATTGTTAGCGAAAGTTTTTAAGACACACATTCGGTTACGTATTTGCTCGCCAACTAGCGCGGCGCACCTCGGTGTTTCTTTTAAATTACGCGCCGGTCACCTACCTACCTCGAGATATCCACGCGAAGTAGCCGACGGTACCTATCTTAATTTAGAGTATTAAAAGTGATCAGTGGATTCTCAGTACTATGTTATCCCTGTCCCTTTCTCCAGCATTCCATCACACGGGCCACTGTGTTTATCTCGTGTGTGAGGATCTCGGTACGAGTCCGCTGCTGCTCTAAAGAATGATCTCAGCTACGTCGGTTCGGACACATTCGCACGGGAAACGAAATACTGCCTGAACAGACTTAATCATCAGTGTCAGAGAAAAGAAGACCTGCAGAACACCCATGATAACATGGAAAAGGAAAATAGAGAGACTCTATGAGGAAAGATGAAACAATCGGTGACACAACGCAGGACGAAGAGCTGTCCGAACATTAGATCAAGATTAGAGGGATTTGACTTCGCTATTATCTTCGCCATCAGCCCAGAACAAAACGGCTCTTAAGGACTTGACGCCTATATTGTCTAACGCCAGCACTCGATGTCTTAGCGTTATCTAAATTCATCTCTGCTTCAGAGGATAAATCGGTTGCCAAAAATAATATGAACATAAATATACTA
Source organism: Eubasilissa regina (assembly GCA_022840565.1). Taxonomy (NCBI): domain Eukaryota; kingdom Metazoa; phylum Arthropoda; class Insecta; order Trichoptera; family Phryganeidae; genus Eubasilissa; species Eubasilissa regina. Next base: position 4,129,461 of record JAINEB010000035.1, on the reverse strand, counting down.
TTTTAGTTGCCAATTAAACCGCCATGATATTATAAACGGAAAAAATATGCAAAATAATATAATTTGACGTGCTTGTAGTCTAGTGGTTGGGATATTCGCCTAATGATCTAGTGGTCGGGCGTTCGAGCTTTGTTCTAGGAAACCATTGAGTTAGTCTTATTTTCATAGCGCAATCATTTTATCTTAGTTTGAAAATAATAAAAGAATATTGATGTGATACGTAATCCGTGCACTGATAATTATTTAAAAAAAATGGGATGCTTGTAGATTAATTTATTACATAGATAATGTCTACATGCATAGCTCAGCGGTTCTGATTATTATCGCCGCTCTCAACATCTAATTTTACACCACTGCGTCGTAAGCTCGATGTAACTTAAATTTGACTTCTTTGAACAACATAATCCACGGGTCCCGAAAATAATCTGAGCTTTAAAAAAACCTGAAAAAGATTGTATTCCCTGCAATGGAAGGATATTTTCGGATGACATTTCTCTAGCTTGTTGGTGTGGTGGTCAAGATGTTGGTCGGGGGTTCGCGCCTCGTTCCAGGATACCAGCAAGTTAGTCTTATTTTCATAGCACAAGCATTTAGCTTAGTTTGAAAATAGTAAGAATATTGATGTGACATGTATTCTGTGTACGCATCTCTATTTAAAAAAAAAACAAATATTTACAACTTCTATTGCCATTTAGGAGAGAATTGACTAATGTTATGGATGTAATGAAGTGCTGTATTATACATAGATGCATATTTCAGGCATCCATCCATAGTGATATTACGTCTCCCCGACTATTTCTCTGACTTTCTGGACATCTTGGATGCAGTGTCATTATGGCTGTACAGTGAAAATCGAATGTGTTTTTAGATATCTTTAGGTTAACATCTATCATCTTTTCTTCTGGGATTCTTAGGCCGGGTTGCGTCATCTTCGGTTACCATAAACTTTACTTTTAAACTAAATCTTAACATAGAACTTGTTTATCAACGATTCTCACATATCATTCTGTTCGTTTTGACAGCTAACTTACAAATATGGAATAATTTGAATAACATCGACAGTATATTTGTGTGTGGTTTGTTGGGAAAGCTCTATCATTGAAATAGTGATGTGATCCTGAATATTTTCGTATCTTCTACCTTCATGTATGCCCAGAGTTTAAAATAATTAATTTATTGTACGTTGCAGAGAGACTTTATTGATAAAGAATAATTGGTAATACACACAGTATGCATGTCGAACATATTCCGTGCTTACCTTATCAGGGTTCATGATTTGACTACGTACAAAGCTGGATGAAGAATTCAGAAATACAAGAAAGGGTAAAAGTTATTTATTGATATTATTCCAATGTTATCCAACGTGTGCGCTCATTATAAAACGCGACGTAGATATAATTCATATCCAGTACCTACCCACTGCCCCCACCTCCTATATCAGAACACGACCTATTTCAATGGTGTGTTCTCTGTGGTTCGGCAGTTGAAGTTGTACCTTCGAACTGTCAAGTAGAGTGGATGCTGCTATGTACTCGTCACTAACTCGAAGCTGTTGTAACGTTTACTTGTTGGTTAGTGTTTGTTTTGGTTCCTCGCTACCGTGCGTGCCGAAACCTGCACATTGTGCAAGGTTTTTGGATAATTTCGCGTTAACACCGAAAGTGTATGTTCAAGTATACTTCATACTGAACAGCGTTGTATGTGTCCTGGAGCCGGAAGACCTGTGGATCTAGACTACGGAAGGAACGTTTCACTGGTCGGTCGCGTTTTCTGGTTCTGGGTGATCCTTCAGCCAGCCCCCGTTCACTGCTCCTGTCCATCTTCCTAATTCCTTCCACTCTTTCTGCATCTCTTATGTCTCCACCCCCTCGTAAAGCGGGTATGTCGTTGTTTATAGTTTGTTGTTTATGTTTTGATAACATCGGGTGGAATAGAACCCGTTTATTCATAATACACTATTTACTTCATGTCCTGCTAATGTCCGCTATACAAATATAACGTTTGTACATTGCGAATTGTCAAAATATTTCATATTGTGTTTAAACACATTCATAACACGTAGTATGTTTGTGACCTATAATAAATACTTCATAAATGAGTAAACATGTTATATTTCAATGTCTTCGCCTTTTATATGTTAAGTCTTGATATATAAAGACTGTTATTACTTTATTTGTATTATATTGGTGTGGATTATTTTAATCTTCAAAAAGACCTTAAGATAACAAATTCATGAGACATTTAGATAGAGTTACCGCGATAACTCCCGGAGTTTAAAGTTGCGATGCAGTTTGTTTACCTTCCAGAAAAATGAACTGCATCGAACTTCGGAGTTCATGTCGTGTATTCCCAGACAGATTACCGGCAAGACGTTCTGGAGGCCTGGGTGTGGGCCCCACCTGAAGTCCTCCAGCAGGCGCAGCTCCCCCTCGGAGGACGCCGCCAGGGCCGACCCCTCACAGATCACAAATTGTTTGTTTAACCAACTCGCGACTGGACGCAAATTGTTTATTTTCGATTGTTGTTTTTGTCAAAAACATGATGTATCTAAGACGCCTACAGTTCACACCGAACACACGCGAACTGTCGCTAAACTATATGAAATACACACATTTGTTAAAACGACTCACGCGCCACCTATTGTGAAATGGTTATACTAATTCAGAAACCTTCGCGGGCGTGTGCACAACAACTCACCAAAGTTTCATCACAATCAGATGAAAGGTATAGGAACGCATACGGGACAGACAAACACAAATTCATTTTTATATATATATAAATAATATCTGTTAGGTACTTAATATATTTTGTCAGTTTTAATTAATTCATATTTACGTCCTCATTCATGATGATTCAGTGTGCAGGTAGGTGATTCATGAACTGTGAAAAACTAACTGATACAAAAGTAACTAAAAATAGCTACAGAGAGCAGAAATAATATTGTCATACAGCCTATTGTTTCTGATAAACGTACGTGGCGGCATCTCTTCCAGTAAGATGGAAGCAACGAGTGTTCATGGCTTTAGATGGTGCTTTAGACTCGCGAGTTACACCAGTAATTAATTATATTTCTTCAATATTAGCAAAATTGCCTTGTGGCCACATATTATATAAATAGTAAGATAAAACACTTTGTTTAAACCACTATTTATTGATAAATCAACACGTTTCGATTCCTATGGTATCTTCTTTAGGAAACAATGTAGGTATACTAAAATTAAATATTCAAGTACAGATAAAAACAAAACTATTTTGCTTGCATTTTTCGGCTACTGTCTTTTGAACACCCTGTATTAAAATGTAGACATTTTAAAGCTATTAGCAGTAAGTACATTTTTACAAGAAATTAAATGACCTCGTACCAATACGACAGAGGAGTCTTGTCTGAATCGCTATATAACGTCTGGTGGTGAAAATATTGATTTATTTGTTCACGGTACAAAGATCTTCACGTATAGCTTTATAACATAATATAATATGATGTGTAGCTGTAAATACTTCGATAACTAGTTCTGGGTTTTCTATGGGTACAGTAATTCAATCTATGCAAATTCAAATTACACAAACCTTTGTGAACCTGTGCTGGTAGACACCGACGTCGCTCTCCTTGTAGTCTGATGGTCCTTAAATCTGCTGGTCAGCCACTGAAAACCTTCTCACAACCGATAATCCGAAAATATATAATACAAAATGTTTTTATTGTCGCCGCCGTAAAAGCCGTCCGAATCGCAAAAACTCTCTTTCCAGAAGCAGATTCGCCTTTGTTTTCTGTTTTTAAATCCACACAAAAAGAACACACATATTCAAAATTTTATATCAGACCTACCTATCGAAGTATAAAAAGGCGTAAACATGATGAAATAAACAAAAAATAACATAAAATTAACATTGCATACAAATCAAATTAATAATGAGAAAATAGACAAGATACGAATAATATCCACAACGTCATTGACAATATTGTCATAAATTAATATTTAATACAGACGAATGTACTTTAAACATTTTTCAATCATTTGAATCATATAATAGGTAGCAGGTTCGAATGGTACGCCTCAAATTTTGAAACTTCAATGAATTTCAATGGACTCGAGTCTTGTGATAGATATTTTAAAGCCATATTCAATTTAATTAAATAAAAAATGTTTATTATAAAATAATGCAAGACAAATCAAATTACCGTCCAAGGCAGCGAAGAACGTTACAACCAAATACAATAACAACAATGACATTTTGGGCTCGTCAGCGCGTTCTCACGGCGGTCCGCGTGTTATATTCCGGCTATCTATCTTCTTACACTTCCCACTTCATACTATTACTTATATTATCATTACTACTTATTAACTTTACGGTTTATCAAAGTAGATGCAATATATAATAGTTAAATTCATACCTACATAAATATCATTGTATTCGTTTCTATTGTTACTTTGTCAAGCCAACGGACTCGGTTACTTGGAGCCCACTTGAGATAATGGTCGGTGTTTAGGTTAACCAGCGGGTTCAATGAACCCATCAAAACGGTCGAGACGAAAAGCTACCCTTAACTAAAAATGTTTATATTTTAACTAAGAACAAAGAATTGTAGGTAATAAAAGGCCCGAAGCCATAAAACTGGCAAATCACTGTGTCATAGGAAGTTCTTCTTAAATAAATTCATTATTTTTTCTTGCATAGTGTACAAAGAATGCACTTCTCCTTTTAATTCGGCACTACGCTGGTGCGAGAAATATAATTCGCGCTCCAGTGCGAGGAACGGAGGTCTAGGCGAGTCGCATCCGTTCCGCAGGCACTGCTAAAACTACTAAAATCATTTTCGTCGACCGCAGCATCCTACCACTGCAACGGAGCTCGAGACGAGACACGAGGAGAGAGGACCTGAAAACAGTTCACCTCATCGAAAATTCTTCGAGTTTCTTCAATGACCCATGTCCGTGGAGGTGAATTTCATCTCGAGACAATCTCTGAGATACGGATTTTACATCTATAAGACTCCTCGGAGCCAAAACTGAAGGCAAGGTATATGAAGGCCAAAACTGAAGGCGCATATGCTACAACCGCCAAATAGTTCCAGAGTTTTGTTAACATTTCTTTATTTTAAATAGAGATGCGAAAACGGAATACGTATGTGAATATGTTGACTGTTTTCAAACTAAGCGTTTTTTAAGTTTGAGGTGCAATAATAAAATTCCCGGGCCATCGCCCCAGTTGAAATCTGTAAAATGAAATATTCGCGATGCCTGTAGAGTAAAAAAAATAGAACAGCAGATAAAATGAGTCAAAATTTTTGATTTTGACCTCCCCCGACCCTCCTCTAACCAAAACAGCCCTCCGCAGACCACGACGCATGGGCGGGTACCACACGTGGTCTTGCACATCAAGGAGGACTACGAACAAATCCTCACAATCATGTTAGACCGCGGTATCGACTGCCGAGCCCGTTACAAAGGCAGACAAGTTTATCTTCAAACGAAGTCCATTATGGACTTCAACTGACTAAATAAATTACTCAATGTTAAAAAAGTCTAGTATGACTCATACAGACTCTCGGAGGACAAGCCTCTCAAGGTAGTCCTCCGGGGCATCCCTGAGCCGATCTCAGTATAACGTATCGCTGATGAATTATCAGAAAGCTATTGTCAGATGCTGGAAAGAAAATCTTTACGGAACTCAAATCGGTCATGTGTCTAAGGGCGACCGTCGAGCGGCTAAAGCGAACGGGGTGAGCGTCGCGCTCGTGCCAGACAAGGCCAATGTTTCAAATGTCAGGCGCACGGCCATTCCTTCACTTGCTACTTCGGCATACTGAGATGTGTGAAATGCGCCGGCGATCACCCAACAACGGAAGCCCCGCGACTCTCCCGCTAAATGCGCGTTGTGTGAGGGCCCCCACCCCGCCAGCTACAAAGGGTGTCAATTTCACCCCCCTCAATCCAAGACAACCGCCGTTCCCACGGCGACCACCAAGATTATGGAAATACTCGCGGCTCCCATAGCGAAATGACAACCCACTCATGGAATTAACAGTTCCGAGACCACTTACCCCCACCCATAGAGCTCCTCCCCCCCTCTTGCGCGGCAAACCGCCCTCCTCAACCGACCCCAAACTCCCAACAATGGAGACTCGGAAGGTACCCGGAAGCCCCCATCACTCCGGTTCGCCCGTCCTTCGCTCCCCAGTCTCCAGTCACTATACGCAACCAAATTGGGAAATTCCACAAAATCAAATCCTCCCCAAAGAGATAAATCTGATGACCAGTTACTTAACGCACTACGATGACTAATTAACTCCAAAACATAACATAACCAAACCTACTAAACTTAAATTCCTAGAATCATAACCATACCATCTTTTTATATCATATCATAAACGCCCTAACAGCCAGTATGTGTGCAGTATAAGAATAAAAACTAATAATACAATTTTTCAGGTCATTTGGCATATAAGATGATGAAGTGGTCCGAAGTGACCCTCTACTCTAAAAGCCAGTAAACCAAAGTCCAAGCAAAGAGCATTCTCTTCTTTTCTTCTCGCTGCTGTGCTCGTTTAAGTCGAAATTATGTTTCATTTACACTTCACCTCTATTGACCCTGCTATTTTCACTAAGATTTATTGGATTTGACCTCTTGGCTACGACATTGGACTGGATCTGGAATTTTATTGACTTTGGGTGCTGTAGCAGTGGACTGGACGACGATTTTGGAGCTCCCTGGACCACTGCATGCCGCTGTAAATATCGCATCCGAGATACCAGAGTGAACCTTGTAGGTTATGTCTGTGAGTGCTGGGTACCACATATATTTTACCCAACGTTCACGCGTTAATTTGATAATGATAATGATCGAAGAGCGGAGAATTGCGTATGTGTAGCTAGAGCTGATTGAAGAAGATAAACTACTTACGGTTAACACGAATTTATTGTTAATTGAGCACAGTTAAAGTTTAGAAATATACAGCGAAAAGTCTACACAAAGAAGCATTTACTGAAGGCAGCAGTAAGAGGAGTGGAGTTCAATTGCTGGCCTCCCGAATGGCTACGAGCGAATGTTATTGACGTCAGTTAATACGGTGTCCGTACCGGAAGAATTTTTAAGGCTGTTAGGAGCTCTGTTTTATGGTCGTCGGCGGTGTTGATGATTGTGGAGGGGATAGAGCTCAGATACACATACATACATGTACAGATGTACCATCCCCTAGTACAAAATATTTAAGGGATAGATACACTTAAAAAATAATCGAAAATATTTAAGCTGTATGTTGATACCAAGATTTTTTAAAAGTCATAATTATACGATTATTTCGATTAATTGAAATATTTTGTTGATTCCAAATTATATATTGAATACAAAAAATTAAAGGTTCGGATATTGAGCGGCCAGACTATTTTTTGTTGGATGACTTTTGATGATATAATAATATTGGGTCAATTTTAGTGATGGTAAACCGTTATTGTGACTGTTTAACTGTCGTAAGTTTAGTTTCTAGTTTACCAGTGATTGCTTAATGAATTATAAATAATCAGTTACCAATAATCAGACACATTTACACTCACAATAACGTATAACCGTACTGGTCAGTTTCAAAGTACATAGACTAAAAGTTTTAAACAATTATCAGATATCTCATAGAGACAAAGCAATATTTTTTTAAATTATATTTTTAATGGAAAATATATATGCCTTTGTTGTAAAAATCCAGTAATTGTACATTCTTGGACATATTCAAATATTGCTTTACATGATTTTTTAAAAAATTTTATACAATAATTATTATAATGGTACAGAATTTATATAGTCCCCATCACTCCATCCACCCATCAATTATTGTGAACTAGGTCTGTTACATCCTGTACATTGACTCGATCCGTGATTCGTCTCGGAATAGTGAAGAATCAGCATGATGGTAAGGCTTGTAGCGTTGCAGACGGAGTAAACCGAAAACTTTCTGTCCAACTTAAGAATAATCGGCAAAGATTTCCCCGTAATCGGCTACACGGACCGCTCACAAAGCTGGTTCTATTCCAGCTGGTTCCAAAATATGTTTTTGTACTGACCTGTGGATATATGACTCGTAACCTAGGCTTGATTGATATTATTTTATTGGACATGTAAGACCACGTCACACTGTACAGTTTTTTTATACGATATTTGATAATTTTATTTTACTAGCGGTCTGTGCCCAGCATTCCAGTCAGTTGGGAGATAAATAGATAGATAGCATTCAACACATGACTGGCGGCTCTTGTGTCCGTTTCTCAAGCACAGTCATAATTAGACAATAACAACATAGTGGCACTAACATGTACGAAACGTGGCAAGTCTTTTTATGACCAGAAATTTATCCGTTTCTTCATTGCATTGGTACTGAAAATAGCAAATGCATTGAAAAATATTATACATTTTCAAATGAATTGTCACTTGAGGTTTAATACCTGTACTTATTTCAATAATAAATAATTTGAGATTGAAAAATATTGCATTTTATTGTACTTACCAGGACATATCTTTGTAGCACCTTTTCATTCACCGAGTCCCCTGGCCGTCCGACTAGTCTAACTTCTGAAGATGAGTCTAAAGTATACTGACGCATTTTTTCATCGTTAAATCAGGTGGAAATCTTAGAATTATTATATTTTATTTAACAATACTACTTCAACAACAGTCCTCTTCACAGTCTTTTTATGAGAGAAAGTCGATAATTGTAAGAAAGTAGTTTATTAACGAAAGTGAAGAAAAATAATAATACACAAATATTGATTAATACGAGGCGCGTTTTTTAAATAAGTACTGTTGCCGGATATTCCTGGTGTAGCTATATGGTTGCAATGTTGCGCATGCGCATTGGTTTCCTTCATCTGTTGACTCACCACATGCTATGTTAGAGACAATCACGTAGTGTGGCCATCTTGTAGTGAGTGGTTGAAATGTTCGTGATTCGTTTCTCGAACGCACGAAACATGGAACCAGCTGACATTCATCGCCAAGTGACTTCCATATTTTCCTTCATCTGAAGCGGTTCCTCGGTGGCGAGCGTTTTGATGACGACGATGAACTCAAAGACGGAGTGCAGACATGGTTACCATCTCAGGCGGCGTTGCTCTATGAAGAAGGTATATTAAAATCGGTGCCCCGTTATGAGTAGTGCCTTAATATTGGTGGCGACTATGTTGAGAAGTAGTTGAAGGTGTGTGGCGTCCGAAGAAAATAGAGTGTTGTAAAATGTTGTATTTCTTTAAAATAAAATTCCGGTAAAGGTGAAAACGCGCCTTGTATCGTTAAAAAATTAATTAGATAATTCTGTGTTGCTGACTTCTTGTGCGATGATCCGATAGTATATTCGGATCCAATGGGTGGGATTGTTTTAAACCCTTCATTGTTGAGGGAGAACGTCACTCGGCTCTTGCTTTAAGTTGATAAGGGTCTTCCGATACTCTTCTCGCATAGGAATAGGGCCTTGGTGTCGCAATCGATATCGTTTAGTCTGGCGTCCGCTAACATCATGCTGCCGCAGTGCTCCTTGCCAAGGTTGTTGTCAGGCTGGTTAGGAGACCATTTGTTGTATCCAGTATTCTCCAAAGTTTCTCCTGAAAATATGTGTCTTTGATTGCAATATTGATGTAGTCTTGAGCACTGGGGTCTTCGTTTCCACCTCCGTGGCTGGCTGTAAATTTGTCAATCGCGCCTTACTACACTAGCCGTAATAAGGGTTATAATAAATCTAGACGTGAGTTTGGTTATAGGGTCGATACAATACTAGCTAATCGGTGACTAGTAGCCAGCAGAGTACAAATAACAGGTAGTAAGTACTCGTGTTATCATGAAAATCTAAAATACATTACAATGTTGAGTCAACACTGAAGGTAAGTATATATGTAAGCTATTTGAAATATTGTACTATTTTAGAAAATAAATGATCACATCATATATATATTACCTTACTAAAGTAGCGTTTCTGACAAATTCATTATAAATATGATAAAATCACTGACACGACTTTATTTAGTAAAATCCTCATCTATTACCGCGGTTGTGTATCGCGATTCATTATGATTTTAAGACATTTTTAACATTAAAAATAGGTTTTATAGCCCTGGAGTGGTTTCTATTGGCCTCCAGTAAACTATTTTAGTAAAGATTCTTATAGTAAACTATTCTAGATAAGATTCCACTAGTAAACTATTCTAGTACCGATTCCTACTTGACTGCTGACTACGGGAAGGGTGGAATGTTTGAAGACTCTGGGTACTCCCTCTTCAGACAGAGGCTCGAATACCGAGGATGTTCCACTGGAGGAGACCGTGGTGCTCCCTTAACAAGGAGCCTCTAGTACTGAGACTGCTCCCAGAACGAATACGACCGGTGGTAGAGGGTGCTTTACGTCCGACTGGACCCAAGTAGGTAGGGAGCTCTGGATGTCACATTGTGGCCAGTCTCCACGGGGCACCGAGAGGAATCGAAGGAGGGAGCTGTGGATCAGCTTTGTGAGCGTTCGGAGGCTCCGGCCAAGGAAAGTGACGAGGTTGACGACAGCCTGCGTTTGTAAGACATTGGAGATTCATCAGGATCTATCGACTGTATGGGCCGCTCAGGAGGATGTCACATCCAGAGCCCACGGAGCGGCCGGAGTAGGAAGGACTGCTGGGTAGGTGGGACGTACTAGCAATTGTATCCCGAACGGATGGAATCCCTGTGGTTATGGTGTCACACCGATGGATTAAATAAGTTGTTTATCTTTATGTCTATCTGTTAAGACATGTATTTAATTAGGAACTTGTCACTTTTCTGTGTATATCCTGAATATCAGCAACCTTTGTGTTAAAGCTTGTGAGCGTGTATTGTGTAACGGCATGCTTGGCTGCCAAAAAACCGCATTCGTCTCATGAGATTGAAGCTTCTAACCAGAAACGAATGTTCGCAAAGGTGCCGCAATGATCAGAACAATGTGGATTCAACACCCTCCTAGAACCCCCTCACGTTACAATATTGTATAGATATATGTTAAAACATAAGATTAAAATATAAAAACGGAGACAAAAAATGTAATACGAGTTCATAATTGAAATGGGTTGCCGGTGTACCTGAAACTATTATCTGTTTACGGCATTCTTCGGTTAAAACTTTTAAACTGATGTAATTTGTTTTTAAGAATAAATTACCAATCAAGGACTTGAACTCTCCAGGGCTCAACAGGTCAGTGAATCCTACATGCAGTATTGTCGAATTGTACGCTTCTAGTATGAGAGGGGACTTCCTTTGAAAGATAGATAAATAAATTTGAGCTTCCGCTTCGCTGTTGACAATCCCGAGCTGGGCTCCCTCCGCCAGGCAAGTCTTCAGGGCGTCGTGCCAGGTCTCGGGGCCGGTGTGCAGCTTGTAGCAGCGGTCCGCGCTCAGCGAGTAGAGGTATTCTGTAAACATAAATAATGACTGGTCAAACTGCTGCGGTGCTATCATTTTTTGTAACGTAATTGACGCGACACTGTATTGTCCTTAATCTTTAATATTGCTTGTGCCCGGTTATATCTTACAGATTTCCCGAGGTTCGGTGTGATGTCGGTAGTAGAAATAATAGTGCCAAGTCTTGATGTACAATAGTTAACAATTTATTATTGTACTAATAGACAACCGTACAATCTGAGATTTTATCTGGAGAACCGAAGAGTATTGAAAGAGGGCGCGATTGTGTGTCCAGCGTTTTTTAACGCCTCCCGGATCACCTCTTCCACCGCCCCCACTCGGCCCAGTCAGCCTTCTCTCGTCTGTCACCAAGCGGCCACACACGCACACACGGAGTACCCGGGCGTTCGCACATATAACCTTCTGATAAATAACATGTACAATCGTGCCCGTATATTCCTTAATCAATTAACATTCTTTCACAATAACACATTATGTTTTTCCTAAAGCGGTGACCCCGACGTGACCTCCACACTTTTAATTAATTGTTGGACTTATAAAAGTTGCACGAAATAGGTTATAATGATAATATTAGATTACTAGTGACCGCTTTATGGCCAATAGTGATCGCTACGCGGCCATTGGCCCTGTCTTCTTCAGTAATGACTTCGGTCTAGCTTAATTATGAATCTTGAATGGAATACGTGTGTTTGAATGTTCGCTTTATTTGTATATATAATAATATTTATAATGTGTAATCTGTACGTATATTAAGTTGTATTATATTATTAAGTTGAAATTATTATTATTTATTTTTTAAAAATTAGTGACCTCTGCGCGGTCAGGGTCTCATCGGCTATCATCGTTTGTTTGTTCGGTGTTAGGCCGGTCACGGCGCTGCGCGTCAGGTTCTCAATACAATCTATATCTCTATGAGAGTTACCTAAAACAAACCACACTCCACCTTTGTTTGCGGATAGACAATAATAAATAAAAAAATGCTACAAATAGCATCGGATGAAAAACATAACCAAAATTTGTTATTTTGACATTTCGGAATGGTACACCATTGATATAATTGTATACTATATATTACCATAGACAGTATTGATAAAAAATAATGACAGATGTCATGTATGTTTATTCTTACTCGTAATAAAGACAATGTACACTTCATTTCAAATTGAATATATGCTTATGTACTGTTATTGAATATATAAAAGAGAAAACATTTAAGTAATCTGACACGTCATTTTGGGCCACGATCGCGTCTCACAGACCTGTCCGTTTAATCAAGCACTAAACAGCCATAATGACACTATTGAAGCCGGCATCCAGAAAGTCACAGGTGGGGATGGAAAAGCGTAATAATATTATGAATGTAGAGCTACCTGCATCGTAAGTTTCACACAAGGAGTTTTTCCCCGACACTGCCCTTAGCTCTTTCTTGCATACAAATCTCCGCCGGCCAGTGCAGGCGTAATCGTTGTAGGCTCCATTAAAGTGCATCTCGATGCAGTCTTCACTATCCTTAAAGTTGTCCGGCTGGCCTCCAGCCCACGTCAAGAGAGTATGTGGTACAGTAGTGCCTGTGGAGAAGAAGGAAGATTGATCAAGTTTATTACGTTTACTTTAGTAGACGATTTGTCCGGAAACTCGTCTCCGAGGTTAGTGCAGAGTTGATTACCGAGTGAAATGTCATTCTTTGTCCATCATATTTTGTAGGTGGAGCAGAATGACCAACCTTTACTGTCGAATAAACAAGTAACGAGAGAAACGTCTCCTTGTACACGCACCATCAAAATCAGTACTTTTGGTGAGTAAAGAGGATGAATGGAAGTGAAATATGTATGGATAAGTCAGGCAGCAGGTCTACAGAAGGAAGAAAGAAAATCTATTGTCAATTTATTCTACAAGATGTTGAACAGCTTGTAGAGTTTGTTCTTGTAATAGTTCCGTTATTTCCTCTCGTAACTTGTGTAGTCAGCGGAGACAGATAATATAATATAATAAAGCTCTTCTGATCGATAGCAGTTTCGCGAAGGTTGATTAACCATTAATGATTCGATCATCCGCTTGTCGCTGATAGACTGCGCTCGAAACAAATCATAAAGAACATTTTTTACCATTCAGGTAAATATATTTTCCTTCCGAATCTATGTCGTGTATCCCCAGCCAGATATCCCACGCCCAGAGGTCGGCGCCCCACATGAGGTCTAGCAGGAGCTGCCTCTCGTCATGCGAGGCGGGCACCGCCAGGCTGGCCCCCTCGGCCGCGCAGGTGAATACCGCCTCGTGCCAGCTGCTCATTTCTACGTGCCCCTTGTAGAATGCCGAGAAGGCGCTCTCGTAGATATAGTCTGGCCTGAAGAGCGTTCTCGCCGATCTTTCGCCTGCAATTTAATATATCATTTACAAATTATATCACTGCATACAATTGGTCATGGACCTTCAGACCCTATGAAGCTGAACATAAGGGTTTTGCGTATTAGATAATTGACTATGAATGCTTGACAAGAAAGATGGGATACGGCACCGTTGGCGAGGTGGACTTTTTCATTCCCCGTGACTTGCTGCATCAAGAAATGGTCAAATGTCGTAGGACCTCCCCGGCCTTTCTGTCTAACGGTAACAGAGGGGAGGAATGAAAAAGCCCACCTACCCGACGGTATCCATAGCGACAGCAGAAATATTGTTTATAAAATATGATATTAATAAAGTGTAGTAATTATGTCTGTCGTATCGTGAACAAATAAATGGTTTGCTTTATTGTTTGGTTAACGTATACGCACCTTTTGTTTCTTCGACTGGCAACCCTGGGATTTCTTATTGATTGGTGTTTGTCATTTATGTTGTGTGAATATTGCCGCTTTCGAAGATTGAAGGATCGCTGTCAAACGAGTCAATTGAGGTCAGTACATCGTCTGCTAAGGAGCTCTCAATAATCGGAGCGACGGGAGTGCGCATATACAGAGCTAAGAAGAACGACAACATCGGACGCCAGAGATACATTTAATATATATTTAAATCATCATATCTTAAGTATTAAACGATGAGATACTATTTTCTCAACCTGACTGGGGTCGAGGGTAACACGGCTTCTATATACATACACGTAAATGAATAATTATATTAAGGAAAACACATTCTTATTGTGAAGTTGTAATTATTCAGAACAGACGGTCTGTGATATTTTAAATACTAAATTAATGTATTCATTATAAATATATACATATAAAATCAATTTTGTCGAAAAATATTGTTTTTGCGTCACCGGGATTCGAACCTGGATCTCTATTTCCAATCCGGGGAAGTGCACTATCTTTGTGCTATAACGCCAGTATTTTTCTTGACAAATTTTCGAAACTATATGTTACATTTTTCAAATTAATACACCTGTCGTTCCATTATTTGAAAGCCATCTACAATATTTTTCGACAAAATTGATTTTATATGTATATATTTATAATTAATACATTAATTTAGTATTTAGAATAATTATATTACTGGTAGGATTAAAATTACCTTTGCTGAGTTCCTTCTTGCATATGAATTGGCGGGTGATGTTGCACACCGTGACGTTGTACAGCCCGCCGCGATCCATCTGGATGCAGTTGTCATTTCCTAGGTAGTTGGTCGGCTCCAACTTTTTCCATTTCATGAAGATCTCTGATGCCGAAAATCCTATAAAAATAATAGTTAATTTGTTGAAGATAATGTGGGCGTGGTGTGACTTGCCGAGGAAAGTAGAAGGACGCCATTCAACTTTTTATGACTTCTTAATACATAAGTGATATCACAAGACTTTGTCTGATAACATGTTTATTTGATAATCTCGTGAGATTCTATAATATAACTGTAAAAAAACCAGCAGAAAGCAATCAGCGTGAGCTGTCCCTGAGATCCCTGAGATAGTATTCCTGGAGCGCTCTGTGATCACGCTTATATACTACGATGTACACTAATATGTACCTACACTGATATCTTACTGGAATACTGGAACATTTGGGAACTAACTATATTGAGGTCTGTACAAAGTCCTGCGCAAAGATCGGAAAAGGCCGTAAAGTAACGAAGAGCTCCAGTCGTCTCTCTCGGGCCATCCTCGCCTCTGGACCGAGCCCTCCGTTATTCCAACAATGTGCGGGGTTAGTACTGTGCAATATCACCTGCACCATAAACAATTCCACGCACACGGTCATGGTTAACACAATGCACTCTGCAGGATCACTCCTGTGCGGTCACAAAAATGATGGATACTGTGCAAGATACTGTGCTCGGAACCGCCCTGCCGAGCGGGCGCACGTGCGCTATGTGTGGACGGGTATGCGGTTCGAAAATAGGACTCCTCAGCCACACTCGGATTTACACGTGAACCATGGCATACATCATCATCGTAACGAGGGACCGCCGAAGAAGAATACTGGAACCCATCCAGACGTAATGGATGTAGGAAGAAATCAATGCGTTTGAACTAGAATCTTACATGTTAATTGAATGTTCACAGTGGTTATCAATCGATTCCAGAACTGTCCAAACTATATTATCAATATTTTTAAATAAATTTTAAAAATCTGATTATAATAAATATTATTATTGAGTTCTGCTAGTTTGCGTAAGCATTGTTATATGTTACAGCTGTTTCGGCGGTTAAGGCCATTTTCAAACAGTTCTGTTTGCAAACAGCCAAAGAAATTAAAAAATGAAGTTTAAAAGTAGCTTTTAGAATATCGGAACACATCTGAAAAACTCGAAAAACAGAATACCTAAACTAAAAATAGTAACATATAAATTAACACGCGATCATAAAGACTGCATGCCACATATATCATAGGAAGGGCTTTTTCATCTAGAAAACCAAGTTCCGCTTGATAATAACGAGCCAACAACACCTTTTCACATTGAAACCGAAGGTTTTAGATTAAATTGATTGAACAATTAGAAATTAACAAAAGAACGAATGACACAAATATAACTTGAATCAATAGCCAACAGAAAATGATCTTCTCCCCACTTCTTAACATGTTCAAAAAATCTAAAATCGAGACAAAATAACCAATCACAATTGAATCGAAACGGGAAAATTGATAATTAAGCTTACATAATAATTTAACAACAATAAAGTCATTAGCAAATACAGATAGTATACACATTAACGGGGAGTTTTTAATGATAAGGTGGAATAATAATATTAACCACCTAATCACCCACGGAGGAAGGAGTAACTAATTCAAACTAGCACAATTCAATAATAACATTTATTATAATTTGAATTAAAAATAAACATGGAGTTGTACAAACTAAACACAATAACAATAAATAAATGATATAATTTCACGGTTCCATGGTTAGATCACGGATATTGAAAGGCACGCACGGAACCTGACTTGAAACGTATCGGTGGCGATCCGGGCGAGCATCTAAATCTCCCTTGTAAACGTTCATATAAAGCTCGGTTGCACGTGTAACAGTTCACTCCAATTCCATGTTCACTATCTATCTAATAATATGATTGTCCGTCGCTATTGGTATTGGATTTATATTAATTTGTATTTGGATATGTAAGTGTCATTGCCAATAAGAAAAAATACCATCTCAGGGAATATACCGAAAGTATTTTTAATATCTCTGTATATATATAAAAGAATCTATTGTACTCCAGGTTGCATTCTATGTTAGTGCATTTTCTTAAGAAATCCGTTAGATGGCCGTACAGATTATCAAAAATGATCAAATATTGATCAAAAACTGCTGTGAATAATACTTGGATATGTTATCATTGCAGTTCAAAACGGTTTTACACAAAATATCACTTGAGATTTTTTTTGACAATATTAATTAATTTTTTAAGTTCACTTCTTATGTTTTATTCTTGTTTATACCTTTAATAACATTCTGTCGATAATCATGTCAATATAAATTATCTCTAGGTACACATATGTATATAGAGTGTATTATTTTACTAATATATAGGGTGTCCGGTGTAAAAATTTCAAGATTAAATTTTAATCTAATTTAGATTTAATCTAATCTAATCTAGATTTGCTAATTTGCCAGTCGTAATGAGTCACTGGTTGGGAGCGCACCGCGCGTTCGCAGTTGAGCAATATTTAAAATGCGGTAATTCATTGGTTCATGCGCGTCGCGCTTTTTGTACTCACTTTAATATTCGACGAGTAAGCGATGGACTGAGCACGCAACTTATATGGTGTTGTATTTAAAAGTTCAGACAAGAAGGGTCAATGGTTAACCGAATTCCTCCGGGACCATCAACGTCAGCAGTGACGCCAGAACATGCGGCTCAAGTTCGACGTGAAATTATGTGTAACCCGCGTAATCGATAAGGAAGACTGCAGCCTTTACTGAAATAAAAAAATCAGTTATTTTGAAAAATGAACTACAGTTTCACTCATACAAACTGCAAATCGTGCATGTTGGAACGTTTTAGAACAGCACGAACGCTTGGAAACATATTGTTTACTGATGAAGCACATTTTCATATCGATGGCTATGTTAATAAATAGAAAATGAGATACTGGTGCCCTGACAACCCAAGGGAACGCTATCAAAAACGTTTACATTAGCCAAAAACGACAGTGTGGTGTGCGATTTCTGGCCAAGGGATAATTGGTCATTATTTTTTTAATCTGCGAGAGACAGTTACTGCTGACGTGAATTGCCGCAACTGCAGCTGTTTCCCGGGTTTTTTTTTTTCACAATTTTAGCAAGACGGGGCCACTCCACACACAGCTAAGGTTAATGGAGGAGCTGAGGGGAATTTTTCCTAATAAATTAATCAGCAAGTACGGAAATATACCCTGGGCACCTCGGTCACCGGACTAACACCGTGCGACTTTTTTTTGTAGGGATACCTTAAGTCAAGAGTTTACAACAACAATCCTGGAACAATTCAGACCCTACAAGATAATATCCGCCGTGAAGTTGCTGCCACTGAACCGACGCTTTGCTCTCTCGCGTTCGTAAATTTAAGAGTCCGATTGCAATAGTGTCTTGAGAGAAATGGACGACATTTAGACGATTTTGTTTATAAAACGTTAAATTAGCATCGTCCAACTCCATTTTGTATAAGTAAAATATGAGAATAACCCTGTAGTTTTTTATATTTATTTAATATTAAACTTGAAAATTTTCCGCTGGACATCCTTCATTTCCGAGATCGCCGGACTGACCACATTAACGGATTGCGGAAAACAGCTGGAGTCCGCTCTGGGATCCGAAGCAGGGCAGGAATTGCAGGAAATATGTATAAACCTAGGAGGCGTAACAATAAATAATAGACGCGTATTGAAAGACTCGAGTACCATCTAGCGTCATGTAGAATCCTCGGGCCAGCAAGTCACTTATCCCGACCCACACGCTGGGCGTGCTGGCCCCCATGTATCTGGTCAGCGCCCGCACTTGGGCCTCCGTCCGGGGGGCCGCCAGCTGCGTCCCCTCGGCGGTGCACTGCGTCACGGCCTCGCTCCATGTCCTCGGCGGGTGCTCCTTGTAGAAGGCCCGGGATGCGCTGTCGAACGTGTAATCGTTTCTGAAATAAGGGATCGCTGAAAATAAAATGAACTATTTGTATACTATTAATTTTAAAATGTTAGTAGTATGTGCAACTGCACATAGCCACAGACCGCAAGAGGTGGACTGGAAAAGGGAATACGGTTGATTAAGACACGAGATCATCTGGTCCTGATGGAATACACCTTAATTTAATTAATTAATGGTTAATCCTCACTGAAAATTGTGTGCAATAATCCTTCTAAATATTTATTTTGTTTTCACGGTGTATTCAAACGTCGTCTCAGTCATTCCGTATTAAATTTCGGTGTTCGATAATCGTTAAAGTAATTTATAATAAAATAATTAATTTAGGTGTACTTTGTAGAAGACTTGAACCGGTAAATTACTATAGTGTATACCTACATACATTTACCACTCTTATTATCTTTAGACGACTATTTATTACCTATGTAGACGCAATTATAAAAACACACATGTCTCGTGTGATGTGACACTTCTTGGAAGTCGTAACTGCACGATGTGTCACTATAGCTCGTACGAACGAAACGCATTCTCATCTCGACACTCTTGTTAGAATTGTTTGACACTTCTAAGCATAAAATGTGTAATACGTGGATCGTTCGAAAAAGACTGACACTGCTGCTTTAAAATTATATTATTAATGATTTTTAGCTTTTAATGTTTGTCAAATATGTCTTCGTAATCTTGGCTTTGGACTCTTAAAAAATTCTGTATGTACATACATATATATATATATACAAGAATTTTTCATAACTGATGAGTTTTCTGGCATACTAAAAACAAATATTGAGGTCTCTCAAGTATTGACTATTAATTATTACAAATAATGTAGTTCATTAGTTTTATAATAATGGGTATAAAAGATTCATCTAAAGTATTGTTAGGAGAAAACATAACTTAGGTTGGATATATGTCTTCTGATATAAAGTATTAACGAGTGCATAATGACTTCTGATATAAATGACTAATAAGAAGTCACATTACCGAGTCACAAGTACCGATGAAAACAAACGCAACCTGACACGATTATCGGAAACTATGTTTCTATGTTTCAAGATACATCGCGAACGGTATGAAACTTCGTATGGCAGTATATAACCAGTGGCGTAACTCCAAATAAGTATTATGTATAATTTATCCGAATATTACTACTACTACTATTACTATTACTACTACCAGTACTGCGTGTCCTCGTGTGTCTCACAACATTCATGAAAAAAACTTATCTAAGTGTCCTAAGGCATCTACATGCATTACGCATTTGCTACATTTAAAATAATCGGTTCACTTTACGACGATCGTCTGGTCCTAAACCCCACATTACTGTATACATACTTACGTACCATCACGTGGGAGCAGGCAGAGGGGACAGAGCGCCACATTCTTCTGTTCTGACACACAATTCTCGTCTCATCCACAATAATACATCCTCTCTTACAAATTCGCCGATTATTGAGGCTTTTAACAGTATCATCTTCCAGTATCTGATTTACCTGGTCGTGCCGAGTCTTCCGCGGACGTCCTCTACTTCAAATGCCATCAACACTTGCTTCATATATCTTTATTTTATTTTATTCAGAAAACCCACAGTTAATTAAGATACAAAATATTTTAAACAGTGATTAGAGTTTAAAATTTATGAAGGACTATAAAGCAGGAAAATGTGAGAAAAAAGTTGAGAATGAAATTTTTTACGTAGAGGAAAAAGTTATAGAAATAAAGTAAAGAAATATTCGAGGGAAAAGGAAAAGTAAAATGGGATAGGCAATAAGATCTGAGTGATAAAAAATAAAAATAAAGGCCTTTAAAGTTAATGTATTGAATTTAGATTTGATTGAGATAACTGTAGTATTGAAAATGTCTAGTTCGTTTAGGTGTGAATTGAAATAAAGGGGTGCTCGGTAGAAAACTTTGTTTTGTTTGTCATTGGTGTTGCAATGTGGAAGATTAAATGTAAGATTAGTTCTAGTTGACCTGGCTGGCACTCGAATGGATATGCGACTGAATATATCAGGACAGTTTACTTTTTTCTCTTACCATTCTTTATTCATTCATTTATTCCATATGACCAAACCACCTAAGTGATCCTTTATTAATCTTACTCTATGTTCTCGCGTGTTTTCGTGGTACACGAGAAAAACGATTTTTTAAATTGTATTATTTTGGTATGGATTCTTATTAACACTGGAAAAAGTTTTAATATTCGCAAAAATATTAATGCCAAATGCATTGTAGGCTGTAAACATTTTGGGCCCAAGTATGCGGCATTCGAAGCATTCGCATAGTTACGCTACTGTATTTAACACTGAAGGTACTGAGCTAAGTCACGTTTTAAGGCTAAAACCTGTTTTAAGAGGGTCGTTTTTAATTGATTTATATGTAAGTATAATATGTAATTATGTCAAGTACAAAATATTAAAATAGAAAAATAAATTATCTGATATTTATTAAACATGTTCTTAGATTTTCACTGCTGTTCAAAATCTTCTGCGTACAACTTTATGGGTTAATCTGCCGTTTATATCTGACCTTTCTGGCCGACGTTTCGGATCCCATTGCATCATTAAGGCTGAAATAACATCTATCTGAATAAAATAACAATGTTAAAACTCATCATAGGATGCACGTGCTGCGGAAGGACATTGGGGTATCTCAAAGGTACATTACTCGGAAATGCATGATGTGTTGAAACTTTCAAAATGTTCCTAATATTTAAAATTAACAACAATAATATGATATTATTTTTATTTGTTCACATTGTTAATTTTGCTAATTTCAAAAGTAATATTATGATAAATGAGGGGTGGGTTGCGAATTTGGAGCAATGTACAATGCGCTCACCTGTGCTGGCAGGCAGGACCGAGAGAGCAGAACACACCACCACTATCAGCCACATCGCGAGCGTCACTGCGCCTCGCGGGACTGTGCCGGCTACCGGCTGCAGGAGGCGACGATAACACGGATCACCTTATCTCGTACAGTCATTTCATCATTTATTTTAGTCAGCCTAGGGTGACCAGCTCTTATAAGTTCACTATGAATCTATCCATATTTTCCGGTGTCTTTTTGAATATTCCCAGTGAACACTTTTCCATTTCTTCTAGCGACTGCCCAAAGTACAAGAGAATTATGTAATTTGCGGTACTGATGAGGGGACCCACCACTGACGCAGGACCGTTTATAAGTAAAAACTCATATACCGGTCCTACTGATTTACCGCGAGGTTGGTATATTTTTTCTGTTAAACAGGCGACCGTGCAACGCAGCTAAGCGCGTAAGCGTCCGAGCAACGACGCACGGCCGCCAACCGAAACATTCCTCAATACACCAATGACCCCATATAAAAATCTTAATTTGTTAAATATACAATGCATCCTTGGCATTTTTTTTCTCAGTTATAATGAATGAGGACGAAGATCTTTCTAGAAAGCGTCGCGTGGCTAATGAAAGACAGGAGAGGCGGAGGGCAAATCAAAGTCAGGAATCGTGCCTTAGATAATGATGCCTCTCATCAGGAAAGCATCAATGAAATGATTTATCGGCGTGGACTAACGACTTCACATATCCCCGCAGAAAATAATTCGAAGGTGTTAAATCACACGATCTTGGATGCCAATTTGCAGGTGCATTATGCGCTCATGGAATGTTTCCTTCAATAAATAGATCGTGACGCGCGCCGTGTGGCGCGTTGCGTCGTCCTGTTGAAACCGCAGATCTTCCGCATTAATGCCATTCAAATGAGGAACGAAAAAGTCAGTAATGATGGATCTATCGCTGTGCACGATTGCGAATCGACTCATTCAGATCCTTCTCGAAACTACTCTCCACTCCACTGCACTAACAGCAGTAAGATGTCTCTGCGCATTATCAATGAGAGTATGCGATCCACGATTATTCGAAAAACTTGCTCAGATGGACGATAATGTCAACCGTAAAATGGACGCAGAGCGTTTGCGAATACTTGAGAATTTGATTTGTTTTAAATATTCATCATTGGTAATACATACAATTGTACGATTCGTTCGTGGCTTTATTTACCCCTTCGTTCAAAATCTGTCAACTCGTTTTCGATTTTTTATTAAACGAACTTTTTTACTATAGTAAAAGGTTACCACTGATCAAACAACCGGCTGTTTAGGAATATGCGATTACGAGGGTCGCGAATACTCAATAAGCTACCGCAAGAGATGGCATCACAGCTCGCATTCTGTACGCTATTAAATTAATGACTTTTCAAACTTGTCAGGAGCTAGCTGGTCAATGCTGCTTTGGTCAAATTAATTCTTAAGGGTTTTAGGACTCGAGTCATCTGGCTCAGAGTACCGATTGAGGCGGTTTTGGCTTCATCCAAGGGTAATATTTAATATAATACTCGTAAATAAAGCCATCAAAATATGACCCTGGTCAATAAGAGCATCTTCATTATTTAAAAAAAATAAACAGAGCTAAGTACACAATGTCCGCATCACATCAACATTCTTACTATTTTCACAGTAAGCTAAACGCTGGTGCTGTGCAAATAGGACTAACTCGATTGACTCCTGGATCGAGGCTGATCTAGAACTTACTACATTACCGCGTGAGTATAGTAACCACTGGACCGCGAGCGCGTCAAACTATTGTTATTAACAATTAAAATTGTGCACTCCTTTCTTCGGCAATTCTTCTTTTTATTATTTATTTTGCCTCTTATTTGTATTTATAAGTATTTTATGAAATAAACAAATAAATCACCCACAGTCTAAAAAAATTTTCTCTCTAAAGAGACTCTGAATAAATCATATATAGCGGTATCCATGCAAATTTTATAGAGTAATTAACAGATACATAAATAATTTTTTGCACTGAATTCTGCTCAATTCCGTGTACGGAGTTGTTCTGAGAACAGCCAATCACTGACGTCACCTCGCACCATTAAATTACATCACCAAATAAGTTGTATTACTTTGATTAAGGTAAATATTCAGCTAAATTATATTGAACGACAACATAGTTCCGAGATAATTAAAAAAATAACAATTTAAGTAAGTTATTTATTAATCTTTTACACATAGGTAATGTGTATCTACATATGTAAAAATTCCCATATTTATTGAGGCGTTGAGTATAAACATCGGAACCCTTCTGGAATAATTGTTTTATTACTTTTAAAATTAGCAATATTAACTTTGTGGTTAAAATTCATATTTTTTATTTATTATCTTTGTTTTATTAACCGTTGAATTGATTTTAAATACATCTACCGGTTTCGAAAAATACCATTTTCTTCCTCAGGATGTCATAACTAACTAAAAACATATATCATTGTTTCTTCACCAGAATCTATTTTAAAAAAAAAAAACAATTATTTAAAAAATAAATTTAGTACCTAAACAAATTGTTGCTTAATACAATTTAGTCGAATAATTTGTATTAAGCAACAATTTGAGTTAGGTACTAAATTTATTTTTTAAATAATTGTTTTTTTTTTAAATAGATTCTGGTGAAGAAACAATGATATATGTTTTTAGTTAGTTATGACATCCTGAAGAAGAAAATGATATTTTTCGAAACCGGTAATGTCGATAGAAAAGTCCCATTCTAAAATTTTTTCCTAAAAATTATTCGACTAAATTTGTATTAAGCAATTCAGTGGTTAATAAAACGAAGATAATAAATAAAAAATGTGAATTGTTTTATTGTATTGATATTTGCGATGAGCGCATGTACAAGATAACGAGTTTTCGATTGCGAAGAATTTCGTCACTACGAGGAAAATACTTGTATTTTCCTGTTTTTTAATACTACAATAATAATAATATTAATTATCTTCATATGTGCTGTGGAAGGCAATTCAACATTGATCTCGTAAATTGTTATATATAGCGGGTTTAGGGTAGAAATATATATATTTTTATTTAAATTATTTAATCCAATTAAGAGAAATAAATATCACATTGTCAATCCCAGTAACATTATTTGAATGCAGATATAATTAGATTAAATAAAACACTATCACTTTGTATTTATTATTAGTTTTAAATTCACCCTGACGAAGCTCGAGCTGAGCGAAACCGGCTGTCATTGTGCCCGCAAAGTGATCGCTTTCTACGAAAATTGCAGATATAATTATTTCTAAGACTTTATTTGGTGAAATTATAAACAAATATAGACATTTTTCGCCCCTATTTTTTAAGAGAAATTACGGACACCGCGTCACTTTAATTATTTATAATATCTATTAGGTACTAATGAGGATTCACTGAAAAGTGTTTATTGGCGTGAAAGTGGAAGAAGCCGCCCTGAGGAAAATCATCTCTAGTGTTAAACTGCGACGTATCGTGTGTTGCTTTTGTGGGTTAAATCTGCCGGCAGTGGTGTGTGGAGTGTGAGTCTCCTATTTGTTTTTTTTCCCCCCGAAATGGAGACTCTCTTTACTCCCTCCTCTACTCCCCAACCCTGACGCTGTACTTTGCTAACAACATTGAAAGAAATATATTTATGACTTGTTTTCTGTATACTCCATGTAACTTGCCTTTATGTACATTTTTCATTATTCATATTATTTATATGTATATTTATTAATTCTGTTTTCTGTAATCATGATTGTATTAACAAACTTTATACTCATTTGTATTTTCTTTATTAATAAAGTGATTCTGCCGAGGACAATAAAAGCCACAGTTTGATTGAGCTGCGCGGTATCTCCCCGTTTGGCGCTATCGACCAACCGCCAAGTGCGGGACCGAGACTGGAGTCTCGAGCTTATCACATCGGTCTCGGGTAAGCGACGGGCCCTCATCGAAGGATCGGCTGTGATCGGTCACTGTGGATAGCTAGGCAAAGTAAGGGACATAGTAATAAAAAACACTTTCTTTAAAACTACTATTTATTGATATATGAACATGTTTCAAAACCTACGGTCCCGCAAATAGTGGTTTTAAGCAAAGTGTTTTTTATAATTATTTATATAATGCGTAATATGAAGTTACTGCCTTTTCTTATCCCGGATCTCCGCTGCAGCCCTCGCGCACGTCTGCTTCCTCGGACCCTCGCGCCGACCCTCGTGATAACCGCTCGCCTCTGTGAGCGGAGAAGTACAACAGAGCAGCAGGTATAAACACAAATACGCGGCCTTCCAGAAAACACCGAAGTATCATTCGAGGTGAAGTCATCTAATTTTAAAATGTATACTCGCTCGACCATTTCAGATATTTTTATTTTTTACTAGTGATGGGAAGATTTCAAAAATTTTACTGACACAAAGTAAAAATAATGAATTTAAGTTTTATTTACATACGAGACAAAAAATATGAATCGAAATCGGGAATCGGAAGTTTAATAAAGTATCGGGAATTGTATCGGAATCGATACAAAAATTTGGAATCGTCCCATCACTAGTGAAAACCGCGCGCGCTTAACCGCAGTGTAATTAGTTACAGCGATAATTACTCTTACAGATAAGTTTTCTACCGCACTATTTGTGGTCAATTTTACCGGGGTACCTACTCGCGAACTTTTTACTAAAGTAAATATTTTTGCGAAAACGGGTTGCTTGATCATTAGTAATGAGATATTTACTTCTCTATAATACATCCCGTAGTAAACTCATTTCACTCGGCGATATTCTATAGTAAAAACGAGAACAGATAGTTAAAAGTCATCTGACACACAGAGAGTTAGAAAGTGGCAGTATCCGACAGTGGATCACTCGACATCCCGCTACTTTAGTGATGATAGTTCGTCCGATGATTATGTCGTCGTTTAATATACATTATTACACATAAAACGAATAAATTTTACCATCAAAGTGACAGATATCGAACGCCAAAAAAATACAGAGATAATGCATAAAATAAATGATATTTCATGATTATTTGTCGCACCTATAGACATCTCATATACGCTTTCACAATAGTAAATTTGACGTTCGAACGACCCGCAAACAATTTGAACTAAGGGCGTTAGTGAAGAGTTATTAAAGTAAAAAGTGCTGATCACACAACCGGCCCTGAGTATCCTCGACCCGGCACCAGAAGCCTTCAGGTATATCTGGTTTGATCACCGCTCAGTGGGTTCAGCAAACTTCATTTTTATTCGTTTCTTTGCACTCCCGCGGCGAGTGTTCGTCGCTTATAACGTACGTACCTGGGTTGTTTACGCTCTTATGCATGATGATGTCTTCTGCTTTCTCGATCAGATCTCGGTCAGCCTCTCCAGCCAGACGTGACACATCTACCTACCTTTGTGGTCCTTTTCTAGGTCTTCTTCAGTTTTAAATCTCAGCATAATCTCCATTTTAAGGCTGTCACTTTGACGCATCGCGTGACCGAACAATTGGAACAATCTTTTGTTCACTGCCTTAGATTGGGTTGCAGGATTGAGGCATTCGTGCGTCGCGGTGTCCACGGGATACATTACAATTAGGGATTCCCGGGATCGAGAGTCTAAATTGTCAAGTCCATTCTCGGGAATCGAGACCGTGAATTTAATTAAATTAAAATTAAAACATATTTAAATAAATATTCATAAGCGTGATAAGCAGCTATTATGGATATATTATTGTGTGTAAAAAATCATACATTCATATTTATTTATTAAAACAAAAGAACAATTAATACCGTACGTATTTGATTAAAGTCAACTGAAGTCCCCTAATAAAGTTTTTCAAATAATTTCATCCTCCCTTAACTTTGTTTCAAAAGATGACATTAATTTTTTTTATAACCCATTTTACTAGGAAACTTAATCCCTCGTTTGAACAAACCGACAAAACCATTCATTTCAGATTTTTTTGTTAGTAGTAAATATCTGAGAAGTGATTTCTCCTTAATGCAAATCTTTATGGCTGACCATATAAACTATGGAAAGTATTTTTATATACGTACTTACGCGTCGACCGCTCGTCGCGGGGTCCACTGCCCACCGCCCACTGCCTGCTGTGTGACAATAGTTAGACGGGATGAAGTCAACCAGCTTAAAAAGTGTAAGATCAAGAAAAATTAGGGTCTTGAATTTTAAATCCCAGGACTCGAGACAGCATAAAACCAATGAATTCCCGGGTTGTCTCTACACAGATTCCCAATTACATTACATTTCGAAGTCCATATAACCGACACATCAGTTTAGTCGCTTGCTCGATCCCTCTGTCTAGTTGTTTGATAGCAGGTTTGGCTCGCTGTATGCGTCTCGGAATGTTCTACTATCACCGGTGTCGGTGGTCAGCGCGCCCGAATAAATTGCCTTTTTAACTACGTCTCCATCCTGATCGGGAAGTTTGCGGTGACGCTGGTGACGCATTCGCGTGATTTTTAGCCAGTATTTTGGTTTACTGATTTATTTCTTAGCGACCTGCTCATGGACTGATTTCTTTTGTAAAATGGATTCTCGTTTAATCTATGTTAATTGTTTAAAGTTTTTCTCAGAAGAATTCGTCACAAAAGCTTCGTTAGAAATAGCGCGGTAGATAATACACTCTCAAGTTTACCTTATGTTTTATTTTCACTTTTAGCGGTTTCTTTGAGGGCTCCAAAATCTGTTAAAATCAAAAAAGGCGACGAGTATCCCGCTACCTCGACCTCTACATTCTACATTCTACCACCTTTATTAAACTGCGGTATGAAATTATCATACAAGTGAATATAAATGTAATTTTTAGTAACACTTCTTAATAATGAATTTTATTTGAAAAATGATTACTCGTGGAGAATTTTTTTACAATATTAATTATTAAATAGATTAATCGTAAAAAGATTAATACCACTATCTTCAAAAATAAATTAATACATTGATAGAAAACACGGACAGTCCACTCCGTCTGGCCGTACCGTTTACCCTCACTGACGTGTTATAGAGCCTCGAGGAAAATATCGCCACCGCATCGTTACTTTTTAAGGCTTACACAAATCAATGGCACCCCTCTTCCACCCTATTTTTCTCCTCCTACTTCTTCGCAATATAAATTGAATTATTTCCCATCCATTCAAAATTTGCAAAATAATAAAATCTCTCTTTCATCAACCGCCAACCCTAAAATGTGACTATCGAATGTGGTGTAAACAAACTATAATATGTTACGCGGTCTCACATGTCCGATCAAATATTATCAATCGAGCCGAGGTCGCGAGCCATATACCGCAGGTCAGTACAAAAACAGATTTTGGAGGTGAACCAGTTTTATGAGCGGTCCGTGTAGCCGATTGAGGGGAATCTTTGCCGATTATTCTCAAGTTGGACAGAAAGTTGTTTAAAAATCTTCGGCTCACTGTCCGCTCCGTCTGCAACGCCACAGGCCTCACCGTCACGTTGATTCTTCATTATTTCGGAACGAATCGCGGATCCAGTCTACGGATGGATCTGCACAGATATACAGTAGAATTCCGATTATCCGTAGTAATTTAATTGAGTGAAATATATATTAGAATAATAAAATCCTGTATACGCAGATGATGCAGCGTCAGCGACTAACAGTGAAGCCGTTGTTCGGCGGCTGCGCGGCTAGGACACCGCGGACAAGTGAATCGAGTTCGTTGACTAGGGACGGCCGAGTTCAGAATGATATCGAAGGGAAGGCGTGCGAGTAAAAACCGACACCTTTTCATTGCTTTTCTATCGGTAGTGTAAAATGTGTCACTTCAGTATAGACAGATAGCCACTGACGATAAATAACGAAAAAGTCCTGACACGATCAGGTTCACCAAATATTGGAGTCCTGTCCCGGAACATTGAAGAGCGCGCTCGAGAAGACGTTCGAAAGTGGACGAGGGAGGAGTGGTGAACCTGAAGAGTGCGGCGTTCTATTCTCTCTGTCGATAAACGCAAACATTAGACAAACAATCTGAAAGTATTCAGCTATGAAAAAAAAAATTACGATGTTTTGTTTGTTTTTGTGGTTCTATTGTTTGATTTTTCTCATGCGACACTTTGCTGTCATCGACATAATGTCGACCTTTATATGTGTAATTTAAGTATGTGATATTTTGGCAGCATCATCATAACTTACTTTACAATAATGGTTATCTGATTGTGGGTGTGACAGTGATTAGGAACTGAAATTTAATGATGATAATTAACTAAGATTTTACGAACATCTTTCATATTCCTATATTCTAATTTGATCATTTTCTCAACGTACATTAATTTGACATTGTATTTATAGATTTAGATCGTGTTATTATAATATATAAATATTGATAGGCAGACCCATAATTCAAGGTGAATATTATTGTTAAATGTATTATTTCATATCTATTTGTTAGTGTAATGAAATCAACAGCTGTCGTTCTAAATAAATACAGGTTTACTTTCTAGAAAACTAGTCATTGTCTCCAGTCATCACCGAGATATTGCGCTGGAAGATCTAAATAATTCATTGAACGTCCTTACGGTCGAGTATTGAAACTTATTGTACGACTGGATATGAAACACGGGCGACGCCGGGTACTAAAGCCACTTAAATATGAGATATTTGATAATAAAACAGAAGCAGGAAAATCTCGCTAAAAAGGTTTGCAATCCATTTTGTCCGACACCTTGAACAGGAATTCAGATACGAACCTGATTTTCCATCCTTTTTACTCGTCTTGACTGGATGTGTCTTATAGGCCGTGTCTACGGAATGAGACACGGTGAGATAAGTCTCAATATCATGAGATTTTGATAAACTCAGATTAAGATCGGCAAAAAGAGACAAAAACTCAAATCCGTGTGCACGATTTTGCATCGACTCTCGACATGTGCTAACAAGAATCACCTAAAACAAATTATCAACAGTTATTTCGTTCTAACTTCTAATTCTAGTTTACTCGACATGACATTTAACGTACGACAGTTCGCGATACCGAGACTACTTTAGCGTTCTGGGTAAAACCTAGTACCCACCTGCGACTTTCTGTCGTACGACAGTTCTATCGTATGACGAGGGCTGTAGTACATCGTCTGTCATATATTTCCATAACCCCTCGCCATGAGTCATCGGTGTGCGCCAGCTCTGACAATATCCAACCGATCTTCCGACACTCCCGAGACCGATACCGATTTCTTCGCCGGTCGCCAGTAGCGTTTTAGGTTGTCGGTCTAGTGATGAGGTATTCGCTTAACGGTCTAGTGATCTCGTTTCGGGATCGAGTTAGTCCTATATTCGCTCAGTTTAAAAACAGTAGACATATTCGCAAAAGTCTGCAAACTAATTGGCAGTCGTAGCGCATGCGCCGCACAGCGTTTTCGCGTTTGGTATCTCGAAGATTGTCTCGAGATGAAAATCTCTACCGCGGACACGGACCATCAGAGAGACTCGAAGAATTTTCGATGAGGTGAACCGTTTTCAGGTCCTCTCTTCTCGCGTCCCGGCTCGAGCTGCGTCGCGGCGGTAGGACGCTGCGGTCGACGATAACGGTTATATTTTAGGCGGTTATAGTAGTTTCGGCAGTTCCTGCGGAGCGGACGCGACTCGCCTCGACCTCCGCTCCTCGCACTGGAGCGCGGACCGCCGTGAGAACGCGCTGACGACCCCAAAATGTCCTTCTCGTTATTGTGTTTGGTTGTAACATTCTTCGCTGCCTTGGACGGTGAGTCGATTTGTCTCCTATTATTTTATTGTAAACATTTTTCATTTAAGGTTGCAAATGTTTAATTGAATATGGCTTCGGTGATGTCTCACGTGTGATCGATTTTGATTACATTTGTTGACAGTTATATTACATTACAGGACTCGAATCAGTTTCAAAATTTATAGCGTAGCATTCGAAGAATACCTCAAAACGCAATTTAAAACGTGTTTAAATTATACGAGGTAGCGATACATTCGTTTGTATTCGCGTATTATTCCGAGGTCGTTTAATTTCTTGGAAAAGTGTACCTACTGCTCATAGTTTTAAAATGTGAACGGACATATATGGTAGAGACAGTAGTTTAAATGGAATCTACGGAGTTATCCAAAATTCAACTGTTTAGAATTTGTCGAACTTTTGTGATTTTCCAAAAATTCGCATCTCGTATTTACAAAAATGAACGCTGTGTCATAAATAATCGAGATACAATTTGAGACCCGCGTGCTGCCATCGCGCATCGCGTATCCACCGCGTAAGTTACTACAACTTTGTTTAAGACTGATTAATAAACAATATTTAAACTTTTAATGTTGGAATGGTTTTCGAGTTATTTATTGTTGGTTTCACTATATATACGTGCAACGGTAGAGTTGAATTATAAGGGTGGCTATCGACATTGATATAAAAACATTATCAAGATCTATAAACTGTGATACTGAAATTGTACTAACAATGTAAAATTTAACAAAATAATATCTCACTCCCCCTTTACCCCACCTTTGTTCATTTTTTTATCTTCCGCTATATTGTGTGCCTGAACATTTCGGTGAATTTTCATAATTAGGATCGCGTCTTATATATTCATTATGTCTATATACGCTGTCAGAATCCCTTAATTAATTAAATTTAATTTTAAAAAATAATGTTGAGAAATTGATCAAATTAGAATTCGGGAGTAAGAAAGATTTCCAAAACATAATTATTTATTTGTCTTTATAAAAGCAACCCTTTAACCCATTAAAGGACTTCTTTTTGGCCACATTTTTGCAATTTTTTTGATTTTGGCAATCGCTTATATAGAGTCTAGAAATATATACACATATATAAATGTAAGGTTACTACGGGTCAAGTATAATGTTGGAATCCCGTTATCCCGCCTCTGTTGGACTTGGGAAATACCATTGTCCCAACGTTCCCGGTAAAATTCGTTATTCACCGTCAGGCCGGCAATTCAGCATCGAGTGAAGTCATCAATCCTTAAAAATGTTTTTCGGTTTTCACGGCCGTTCGGATTATTCTGCGCACAATCTGAGCCAATCTTCTGGGTACATTTGACCTTTCTGGCAGCACACACAGATGGAACTCATACTACACAATAGTATAAGAACACAACACTACTCATTTCGCACAACTCCCGTTTGTCTGTCGACACGGTACTGCAAACCGGTACTCGATTACGACACCGACAGTCGACACATCGCATCATTCTCGATAATGGACCCTGCATTGGGATCTGACAAGTCGGTCAGATATGCGCGGCAGATTAGCCCAGGAAACTGTACACAGAATTAATTATCGGTGACTGCGTAACTCGCGAGTCTAAACCGTCATCTAAAGGCGCGAGATTCCGCCACGTACATCAGAAACACCCTACATTGTTACCCCGACAGGTATAGGCTGTATTAGAATAATATTTGTACTCTTTGTGGCTATTTTAGTTAGTTTTGTATCAGTTACTTATCTTAATCACTCACCTACACCCTGCCATCATCGGAGATCATAATGAAGTGAAACTGACCCGTGACTATTTATTTCCAGTTCAGCCGGTCATCGGGAAGAGTTATACTTACAGCGAATCATCGCAGGTCTTCTACTTCCTTTACGAAAGAAATTTGACATGGAGCCAAGCCGTGAAACTCTGCAAAAGCGACGGGGGACAGTTGGTGGCCCCCAGGACGGAGGCCGAGGCGCACGCCATATTGAGATACATGCGGACCACCACTGAAGAAAACACGACCACGGTGTGGCTCGGGATCCACGATTCGTTCGCCGAAGGATACTTCACCACTCTGGACGGTATGAACACAATCTTATGGCGCGTCGGGGACCTTTATTATGTATTAAAATCTTATTAATTTAATCGACTAACATACTTTAAGTAATGGATTTTACGGAACGGATCTCCAAACATACCTACAAATGTTATTTTATTTAACGCGAACGGGATTCAGAGGGCGGTAGGGTCGGTGTGTGCAAAATTTGGTCAAGTACTTGGAACACCATTTAATATAATATATTTATAAGTCGCGAAGGAGGTGCCGGGGGGAGAGTTTTATTCAGGCTTCTAAACATGGCGATGCAAAATTTAAATCGAATAAAAGTTGTAACTGCCGACCGATGTTCTGTCTCGGCTTCCATTGCCGCTGTTCACTGTCACCTTATATCTGTACCGTTAGCTGTCTCGACGACGGTGGTAGACATCTTACTCATATTATTTTGAGAATATATATAATAGAAGTCTATGGCTTACGCGTAATGTGACCACTTCGCGCACATTCATTTTATTTTATTTTTATTATCTAAATAATTGTCGTTTTCTATAGGAGTTCCGATTTCGGACATATACGCGGAATGGGGGGAGGACGAGCCCGACAACGACGGAGGGAATGAGAACTGTGTCCAGTGGGTGCTGCACCCTGTTCCGAAATACCGAGACGTGCCCTGCGAAACCTTGTCCTGGCCCGTGTGCAAAGTAGATCATTGTCTAGGTTGCAAAACAGGTAAGATCGTAGTCTTCTCAACACTAGTACTATTAGCGAGTTAGTTCATATGAGGAATAGGAAAACGAATGAAGTACCAGAGTGGAGGGAGAGAATACCCAAATGGACGCTCGACTCGCCCTGATGGATCCTAATTTTATGAAACGCAACACAATATTAGCAGACACGTCATTCGAACTGTTTGGATTTACTTCAAAAGTGGTTCAAGTATTAGCTTTCCAGTTTGCTGATAAAAATGAAATCTGCACCTTCTCCAGTCAGAAAAATAAAGTGAGAAGGTTCTCATCTCAGTGACGAAGGTGCTGCTGCGGTACGAGCTGACACGCATGCGTGTTATGATGATTGTGCTTGCAGTCATTTATTTTTAGACACCTATACTACAGATTTTTAACACGACCCAG
This sequence comes from Eubasilissa regina, assembly GCA_022840565.1. Classification (NCBI taxonomy): domain Eukaryota; kingdom Metazoa; phylum Arthropoda; class Insecta; order Trichoptera; family Phryganeidae; genus Eubasilissa; species Eubasilissa regina. The sequence continues at coordinate 4,094,802 of JAINEB010000035.1, read as the reverse complement.
AAATAACGAAAAGCGTTACACAATTGATTTCATCTTCTTCTATTTCTTCTCGCGTCCTGACCGTTCAACGGACGTTGGCTATCATGTTGGCTGGCATCACTTTGTTTACTGCGGGCGGGAAGAGCTCTGCAGTAGACTGGCCAGACCATTTTCATCTAAATGGTTCAAGAGATAGACAGTGTATGCATAATTTATTAGTACAATTGCTTGTACACTATTTTCAACACAGACTTTCTCTAGTGAGACGGGCACAGTCTAACCTAATTTTTACTTGAATATTATGTAGTTACCAATAAATAAATAATACTACAGGAAATGCAAAAAATCACAAATATGTTGTCGTACTATATACCATTTATAGAGGTTTCTGAAACTCTACACGCGTATTGCAGAGATGTTTGTCAATCACAGTATTTAACCTTCTTTGGTACAAACTAGTGACGTACCGCTAAAAACTATTATTTAATTTGTGCATGGGACGGTGCAGCTCTTACTTTAATGGATTATCTAAATAAAGCTCAGAAATAGGTCATCAGAGTGATAAACAAGAGCCCATTTAAATATAACTCTGAAGAATTTTTAAAATCCTTTCAAGCTTTGGATATTTACCAAATATGTTTACTAGATCAATCCTAAAAATATTTAAAAATAAAACTTAACTTCACATCACTTAAAAAAAAAACAGTTTAATTATTGAGCTGTTGAGGAAGTTAAGTACTCGTTAATCGAGGTTTGACACAAATCTAAAACTTGTTTTTGAACCGATCGCAAGTATCATTTCTTTCTAGTAAAACTGTATTCAAAGATACATTTTTTCAATTTTGATAATAGAGGGGTTTGGAAGTAAACCACTCATGTCATTTTAATAAGTATGTCGTTTTATCCATTTGATTAACAACAAAATGGATTATTTACTCATCATTTTTAAAAGAAATGAAAAGTTTGTTAGTAGTTTGATGTCATTAATTTTGATAGATATAAAACTTCTCAATACGAAGATTGCTTATTTTGTTCCAAATATGTTGTCAATAAAGATTTATGACTGATTACGCAGATGGTATGTCATTTTGTACGTACTTCCCCAAATCTTATTGTATTTATTTTATTAGTTATAAGCTAGTTTATTAGAGGAGATGTGCGATTGTCCTGTCTTTCTTGAGTTCATCAGCACAATATCCATCATAATTTTGCGCTTCCCCATCTATTATCTATAACTTTCTGGATTTGAATTCGGGCGTAGTATTATTATGGCTGTAAAGTGCTTGGATAAATGGACAGATCTGTGAGTTGAATAAACATGAACGTGTTTTAATATCTCTAGGTTAATGTTACTTAATTTATTTCTCTTTTATATATTAAATAGCATTTTTACAGTAAGCAAATATATATTGAATTTGAAATGAAGATTACTTTTTCTTTATAACGCGTAAGAAAAAACATGACAAATTACAAAACATCAGCGAAATCGTACGAGACGACTGGCAAGTATTGACATCTGTCATCGTTTATTATCTATGCTGTCTATGGTAAGAAAGATTTCTAAGTCGCAATGTCAAAGTAACGATTTTTGATTATTTTAGCGGCCTAATATTTTAAATACTAATAAAATGTATTAATTAGAAAGCTATTTTCCGAATAATTACAACTTCACAATAAGAATGTGTTCTCCTAATACTTTTTTTTAAATTTTAAAGTTCTAACATTGAAATCTGGATTCTATTAAGACACTGGCCTCGAAGCGGCCACGATAGCCGCCCGGATGGCCTAGCAGCGAGTAATTGCTTATCTTATTAGTTGTTATTTAATTTAATTCCAGTGGAGACTCCGGTGACGGCATTCTTCAGAGAGGATTATTCGTTCGAAAGAGGGTTCGACGCGTTCTACAAGTTGCACGGAGAGGCGGCCACCTGGCAGGAGGCGGTGTTCAGCTGCGCGGCCGAGGGGGCGGTCCTGGCGGCGCCCCCCGCGAAGGGGGAGGTGCGCCTGCTGGAGGACTTCAGGCGGGGCCCGCACCCGGGCCTCCGGGACGTCTCGCCCGTAATCTGGCTGGGGATACACGACATGAACTCCGAAGGTCGCTTCGTTTTTCTGGACGGTAAACCGACTTCATTGCATCTTTTTTTACTTCCGGAAGTTGTCGAGGTACCCCTAACTATCTAAATGTTCCACGAAATTGTCATCTTAAGGCCTTTATGACTATTAAAGTAGTCCACAGCGCCGACACTATACTAATAAAGTAAGTAACCGAGACTTACTATAACAACATCACGCGCCGACAACAAAAATTGGACTCATTTATGAAGTTTCATGGGTTACAAACACATTACGTGTTATGAATGTGCTTAAACACTATATGAAATATTTCGAGTATTCACCGACTTACTATTTATACTTTATATACCTAAAACGGATGAACCGTGTACAAACGTTATATTTGTATAGCGGCCATCGGCCAAATGAGCAAAATGTGATTGAAGTAGATAATGTATTATTATGTAAAAAACGGATTCAACAAACAAAGCAGCACGTGGGTTACATATATTATACATTGTACGCTCTACCACGCAGATTACTGCGCATGCAGCGTGGACCTCTTAATCGAATTTGTTTTAGATATTTGTATAACAATATATTTTCCGCTCGGTACCGCACGGGCCTAAGGGAAGTATTGGAAGTAAATAGCGGGTGGACAAAACATACATCGTTAATCTTTTTGTAAAAAGGCACACTTTATATTTATATATGAAGGGTCCACTGCGAGAACGTTGAATGCCGCATTTTTTTTTTTAAGAACGCCATTTGATAGCTTAGTTTGAAAAGCAACTTCGTTCATTTCTAAAATATTAAATACCGCTCACTGTCAAATGACATTTTCTAAAAGCGACATGCGTGACAATATTTTTTAAATTTTTTTATTACTAATAATACTGATTCGCGTGGGATAATAAGATAATCCGCCCGCGCCACCGATAAGCGACACTACAGGTATACGGGTTTAACAGAATGCTCCTCAGTAAGCGCCCGCTCGATAGAACGCGACTACAAAAATGACGAGGGTGTAGGGGGCGGAGCTCACGCGCGGACCGTGGAGCCGTAATCTCACTCCGTACTCGTATTTCTTTCCAATAAATCGCGCGTGCAACATTGAGCTTTAATTCATTCACTGAATCATATTTCATCGTGGACAATCAGCGCACCGACCATATGAACATTGGCGAAACCGGTACCTGAAGATACATTATCCTCTATGCGAGACAAAAGTTACATTTTTAAGGTTCCATACAAACTCGTGATTTTTTGTAATTTAATGTATCTACAATCTTGTACGGGGAAACGTTGTCTCCGGGTGGAGATAAAGAAAAGTAAAACATTTTATTGTTACGTTTGATGTGACACATTAGGAAATGAACCGATAAAGGACGTTTTTTAATGATTTGTTGCAGTTTTGAACAGTACAAGAAATATCTGTACCGCTACACATCTCGTATTTTCCAGGTACTAGTGTGGTCTACACGAACTGGGCGCCGGGCGAGCCGAACAACACGGACGGGAACAAGAACTGCGTCGCGCTGCGGCCCGCGGGAATGTACGCCAGCAGCGGCTGCGAGCAGCGGCACAGGTTCATCTGCAAGAAGGCGCGCAGCGCCGTGACGAGGACCAACACCCTGTGCGAGACCCACGATACAGGTACACATTAATACTTCCCGTTCGATCATTTTGTTTTTATTATTATTTTATATCGCACGTTATACGCTAGATTAGATGTCATTTACAATAATCAATACAACACTAGCGTTATAAGAAAGACCGTGACCGTTAAATTCATTTTCCGCGTGCCGCAAAATTGCCTTCATATGGAAAATTCTTGCATATACGAAATATTTTTTCTCATGATCTTGAAGCCAAGATTAAGGAGACAAACCTCAGCTGATGCAAATAAACAAAATGTAAATAAACCATTAATTTTGCAGGACAATTTATCAATTTTCGACGTTTTTAATGTACTGCGTTTTAGTGAAAGGAAACTATATCTATTCACATGATTTGAGGTTTCAGCTACTATTTAAAATAAAGTATTATATTGATATCATTTTTTATATAAATAAATTTTAAAATAAAGTATTATTTCTTACAAAATAATATTTATATCGATTCTATTAATGTGAATTTTTTGAGCTGCCGTAATAGACGTCAAATTCTTACTCTCATAATTTTCGTTAGAAAATGCCGAAAATTTATGCTTTCACGCATTTTAAGCTACAATATGAAGTAATATTTTAATAATTCACAAAATATGTTGCAATTCCGTAAATTATACGGTTTTACACTGATTTTAAGGGAAAACAACGTTTTCTTGAACAAAGTAAACATTTTATGTACGTTATTTTGTATATAAGTCGTAATTAAATTATATATAACACCATTATCTTTTAAACACCAGCTGTTTGTTTCATAATTACGCATTATATATAAAACAATCAGCTTATAAAACGACAGCGTGGTGTTTTAAATCGATAATAATATATTAAACAAAACCACAAAATGTATCTGGCATAACAATTTTAAATGACAAGACACATTATTTCATACCTAATATTAATATGAAAAAACTTGGAAAAGACTAGATACGAATTATTTTTGACACTTGTCTCGAATGCGAGAAAATCAAGAATTTTATTGTCGTCTTTTTCTGTTCAAAGTTTCCTCTCTCGCGTGATTTACATAACAAATAACGTCATTTAGTATTTATGTGACATTTATTGGAAGTGTAACTCTTAGCTCTATACTTAAAGACTAATTCGCGTAAAATTTCTCGAAATTAATTAATTAACACGCTTAACTGGTCAAGTTCACCTATCAGATAGAGAGATCTTCAAACTTCAAACTGGGAGTACCTGTTTCTCGATTCAGCTCATTAGGATTTAATCGATATATTTATTTATGTATCGATCTTCCTCCTTCAAAAATTTATCACTTATTTAAGGTCCGATCCGTTTTACTTTTCTGTTTTTAATCGTGTCAATGTTCCTTCTATCATTTTCTCGCACGTAGATCAATACAGTTTCTTTTTTACTTCTTTCCTTTAAACTGACGAAGGGTCGATGACGAGTCAGTCGGAATGTTTGTTATCTTATCTTGGCTATTAGAATAGCAACAAATATTGGATATATTGATGAATACCCAGGCTCTGTGAATACTTGAAGTTCTTTCTTTTATATGATAGAATACATCTACTCGCTGGATGGAGACAGTTGCTACAAGCTGCACACGGTGCCCAGGAGTTGGCACGATGCCTTCAAAACTTGCGTGGCGGAAGGAGCCCACCTCGGCATCATCAGCAGCAAAGACGAAGCTAAAATCTACAGGTCTATTGTTAAAAAACTATCTTATGACGCTCTACCGGGAGTCTCCAGCAACATTGTACTTTTGGGATTCAACGATCTGCTGGTCCCTGGAGAATTCAAAACCGTAAAAGGTAAACCTGAGTCAACATTGAATTATTGTCTTCTGATCTTATAATTATTATATCCGCCACTCTTCCTGTATTTGAGGATATTATTGTTCTTAGCGTTTTCCATCAACGGGTTCTTTATTTTTGTTTTAGCTAAAATTTCTCGGTTATTTTACCCTGGAACTATATTTAATTTATCTTATCTGATTACTTTCTCATTCATATATATCTTAGTCTAATTTGAAGTTTCAATTTCCTACAAAATACGAATATGACGAATGCGCGGTCTGCGAGTTCTGAAGATATATTTTTCAAATAAGAATAAACTACTTCATTTCTACTCAAAATTCAAAATAAGAAATTATTCCTAAATTTTTCAAAATCTAAATGTTATTGTATCTTAAATTATTATGAATGATTATTAGTTTAGTAGGCCTCGTGGGAGATTATTAATAGTAACAAGACGCGTTTTGAATTCAGCTTTATGAATATCATTGATAGATTTAAACTACCTTCTTACTTTTTAGTAAGGTATATCCATTATCGAATACTGGCCTCCGATTGCTTCCAATTTTGCTCAACAACTTGTCCGATGTTTCTGACCGTCCGCGGGTCGGGTAGCGGGTTATCGAGCATATAAATTAAATGAGAATCATTTCTTTCCAGGGCAAACGTTGGAAGAAGCCGGCTTCGCGGAATGGTCCAGCGGCCAGCCGGACAACTTCGGGGGCAACCAGCACTGCGGCAGCATGATGGTGTCGGACGGAAAGCTGGGCGATGTCTCGTGCCGATCCAAGGCGACGTTCATATGTGAAAAAAATATTAGAAGACCCCTGTCTCTGGACAGCCCTCTGAAATCTGGGGAGGGAGAATTGACCTTCTGTATTGCATAAGGACGGCGCGCTATTATTTATCGTTATTTTAATTTAGCTCTGTACTCTTGCACGGAAAGTGTAGCGTGATAAATCCGCCATTACTAGGATAGACTGGATTCGGTGTCGCCCCTCAAGGCGCCAGCAGACTTCTCCCTCGGCAGCGACTCGAAGAGCTCTCATCGTACCGTCGATTGTTCGCAGACAAATGTTGTAATACTGCCGACTAAGTAAACCGCAGGAGCAAACTATACACACCTTATCGTTTCATCGTGAATACAAATACGTGAAGACAAATACTGAAAAATGAAACATCACATTCAACATGACTCATAACTACATATGGCATAACATGTACAAACAGGGCGGCGATACAATACACCCCGCGATGTCCTCCGAGAAGAAATTTATTTATTATTCAGCACATTACGATATTTGGTAAGTGGAAAAATAAAAGAAAACCAGAATCAACAAGTACACATCTGTCATTATTTACAACAAATAGAAATGATGTTCCGGGTCTCGCGCGATGCCAGCGCGGTGGGCGCAGTCAGAACGGGGAGCGGGAAGCAGATGAGGAAGATTTAAAAAAAATAGTTACCTGACCCTCGCCGCAGCTGATATCTTTGCCATTTGGACATCCAAACCTCGATGAAGACCCGGTACAGATTCAGGTTCCTGCGTAGCTTCACTTTTTATTTTCCAGCTATTTTGTTTTCTGTAACAAAAAATAATATACTATTCGATAAAAATTTTTCTTCTCTCCTCGTTTTCCTGTAACTTGGAGTTTTTCTTAATATTTTAATTTTTAAATAATGGAGTGTCAAGATGTGAAAAACGAATACTTCTTTTCATCAAATCGAGGTTCAACTGGGAAATTCCTACACCCTACAGTCCCGACCTCGCTCCGTTAGATTGTCACCTTCTTCGGTCTCTCTCTAATCAACAACGACGATGACCTCAGAAATTTGCTCGACAATTATTTCGATACCAGACCGGCCGATTTTAACAGAAAACACATCTTTATGAATAAATACATCATGCATTGAAATTAATTAATTTTTGCTTAAAAATTTGATTTTATAATAAATAATTGAATAATACCGTAAAGACTTATTCACCCAACCCAATTAAGCACCGACAATTAAAAAATATTCTTATGTGAACTGTTATGAAATAATAGAGTAAATAAATAAATAATAACGAATTCTACATTCACTCTGTATAGAAAATTTAAAGTAAGTAATTGTATTTTTCTAGAAAGCAATCTCTTTGTGGTTTGACATATATTTACATTCACATGTAATTGCATTAACATTTGTACATTTACAATACGGTATTATTAGATGGGGAGGAGCATATAAAACTTTAATATTACAATTATAAATCACTCAAAAAATGATGATAAAAAATTTTCTAAAAAATTAAAAGATTATCCAACTTCACATAAATTTTAAAGTACCTAAAATAATAGATATGCAAAAAAAACAATTATCCAAATTTTAAAAATTAAAAATAAATTATTAGAACACATTCTTACTGTGAAATTATAATTATTTAGAGCATAGGTCTGTGACATTTTAAAAATGAATTTAATATATTCATATACGAATTAGAAAGATATACACGTAAAATCAATTTTATCGAAAAATATTGTCGTTGCGCCACCGAGATTCGAATAAGAATGTGTTCTCCTAATAATAAAGTTGTATCAATGTGTCCAAAGCTTAATAAAAATGAATTGATAATTCTGGCGTCTGCTATCAGATTACTCAAAGGTATTTGAGATTCCGTAAAAATAAGGTAGATGGCTCTTTCAAATAATGGAACGATTAAATGTATTAATATCAAAAAGGTAACATATAGGTTCGAAAATTTGTCGCTAAAAATATTGTCGCTGTAGCATAGTTGGATAATGCACCTTCCCCGGTTTGGAAAGAGATCCAGGTTCGAATTCTGGGGCGCAACAACAATATTTTTCGGTAAAATTGATTTTACATGTATATCTTTCTAATTAATATATTTAATTCATATTTAAAAATAAATAAAATATTAGGAGTTCTGATCTACAAAATTTAGAGACCAAATTAATATTCCAAAACTAAAATATACCACAACCCAAAATTACTATATTTATCAAGGCATCAATTTTTTTTACGATGTCCCCATCACAATTAAAAAAATTACAGACTACTATAAGTTTGTATATGAAATCAAAAAATATGAACATAGACTAAATGAAATTAATTGAATTTATTAGTATTGAGTCTTGTCAAATAGTATACAGCTCAGAACAATTGTGCGCAATGCTGAAACATACGAATATGACGACCTTTAAGCAGAAAAAATATTTTAATATTTTAGTATTTATTTACAAAATCCTAAATAAGAAAATATCAGCGGAATTTACACCCAAAATTGATGCAAATCAACATGAGCACGAGACTGAGACTGCCATTCAGGAATAAGGCCAAATCTCAGAAATCCATGATGTATAGTGCGATGAAATTTTTTAATGAAATGGCAGAAAACATAAGAAAGGAGGAGGAATTGAATAGATTTAAAATGAAGCTGACCAGATATGTAAAAAGGTACATTTTAGTAAAAGAAAATACTTTAATCTTGTTTATATTAGAGCATACATAGGAGTGCTTATGTATGCACTATGTTAAGAATTTAAAAAAAAAACAAAAATTATACACTCTCGTATATACTCTACATACGAGTCTTACTCTCATAGAGAAGAAATAATTATATCCTACTGATTATTTTAAAAATGTATTATATCTTCTAATATTAAAAAAAATTAAAAACATATTGGATCAAATAAAACACAATTACTTTTTTTAAAACTACAAATTTTATTAAATGCAACGGCAACCGGTTTCGCTTAGCTCAAGCTTCGTCAGAGCGTATTTAAAACTGACAATAAATACAAAAAGAGTGCACTTATATATACATAAAGAGGGAGACAGAATATAAAATTAGTAGCAGATAAGCAGTCGGGGGTAGTTATACATTTTTTTAAGTACATCTCTAGTGTAAGTACATCTACGTTTCCTAATTACGTTTGGAATTGGATTCCAGTGGCGTAATCTATTAAGGAATATTATAAATCAATGTTTGTAGAGACAGTGCATTGTTCGATGTCAACTTGCGAATGCGTATGCCTTTTCAATCTTTCGTGTATCTCGATAACATTTTGTGCTAAGACGCTGATATTAGATAAGTACCTTTATTTTGAGTTGTGATTTGTGTTGCGTATATTAGTTTTGTGATTATTTATAAGATAATATATCTATATATTATGATTATGATTTATAAGACCAGATACACTTACCCTGTACATTTTACACCGTGCGGGAAGTGCATCTACTCAATGGTCGGTATGGCACTCCATATATTTTTACAGTCACTACGATATGTCGCACTTTCCCCGTATAAGCAACTTTACTAGATTTTTTTGGAAGTTTGCACGTTTTACCCGTCATTAAATATCAAAATAACTAATTCATATTGTCATTTAGCAGATCAAATTTCCATTATTTTAACAATTTGTCAGAAATTCTGGGCAAGTGCGTCGACTCGTCCAATTTTCATAAAACGCTTTCAATATCAGCTATCCTAAAAGGTGACGTTAGATTTTAATTAAGAAAAAGTTGACGATCCTCGTATCTACGTTCTATCAAAGTCATAGAATAGGTAATCTTATGAAGTTTGAGAACAGTTGAAAGTTCATGTCGGTGATTTGTATGATTTCCCGATTCACCTAATTTTACCAGTATTCATACTAATTCAGTCCGAAAGGCGCAGCATCACTAGAATCGTAGCAGATCCGCCCCTGGCGTACGACAGAAGAACCTCACGGTACTTAAACGTAGAATTAATTATTTAAAATATTTTTAGCGTATTTTTCGCAGTTCTGTATGAGTGAGCGTGAAGCGCGTTGTTCGATCGGGTGCTTGAATTTCACTCATCACACTCCCACTCGCATTTGAGCGTGGTTCCCTGGTGGGACGTGTCGTGGTCTGCAGCCCGAAATGTCGCTCTCGTCACTGTGTTTGGTTTTAATATTATTCGCTGCCTCGGACAGTAAGTCGAGTTACCTTTCAATAATCATCATTTTGTCTTATATGTGCATATTATGGTATCCAATATTTTTCGACACTTTTTTGTACTACAATACTAGTAAATTAAATTGTACAACTTTTGAAGGACCTGTGCCGACTTGCGTCAGAACATGTCAATACAGGCTACGCCGAGCTAGCCCCGAGCCTGCACGCTAGTTATCATTCTATTGCCAGTTTTCCTAGAAAAAGCCTATATGTCCTAGTCCTAGAAAAAGCACATATTTTTAAAAAGCGTAAAGATAATTGAAAAAATATTATGCCAATAATATAAAAATTTGCAAAGGAATTGTATGATAGAAGAGTGCTGTAAGGATTTTGAAGTTGAAGAACTGTTCAAATGTTATTTAAACGAATTAAAGGGTGTTTTTTTTAGAGGTTTGTTTTTCGAATTGGCAACACTTTTTTAAACGACACGTAATTTGACAGCTAATAGCTGATTTATGCTCAGTTTGGTTTGCCATTTCACCATACTTCACCATTCACTGACTTGCAAATTGTGCAAATTTATTTTCGATATAATCCGAGCAAGTAATTCGAATAACCGTGGATCGTTTTCGCACTACGCATACTCTAAGTGATAATACAGTGCGCATCGAAGAAGCTGTCGCTGCAGTGGGGCGTAGTATTAAGGAGGACCTGAATAAATCGATCCGCCATCGTGCACAGCAATTGGAGCTGTGTCCATCTACTTTATGAAAGATTTTGCCGAAATATCTTGGTTTACGAGCTTACAAGATCCAGCTCGTGCAGGAACAGAAGCCGCTTGATTATCGTGTACGTTGGGCCGTAAACGAGATTTCCCTTGATCCTCATTTTCAACACAAAATTTGATCAGCGATGAGTCTCATTTTTGGTTGAATGACTACGTTAACAAGCAAAATTGCCACATATGGAGTGAATAAAATCCACAAACCATTATTGAAACACTGTTACATCCACAGAAAGTCACTGTATGGTGTATTTTATGGGCTGGTGGAATCATTGGTTCATATTTCTTCAAAAATGATGCCGACTAGAACGTTACACTCAATGGAGAGCGCTATAGATCCAGGATTACTGACTTTTTTGTTCACCAATTAAATGGTATTAATGTGGAAGAGCTGCGGTTTCAACAAGACGGCGCAACATGTCGCACAGCGCGCTCCGCAATCAATTTATTGAAGGAAACATTCGATGAAGGCGAAGGCGAAGATCGTGTGATTTAACACCTTTAGATTATTTTCTGTGGGGATATGTGAAGTCGCTAGTCTACACCGATAAACTAGAGACGATAGATGACTTGAAAGTCAAAATTCATCACGTTATTACCGATATAATTATTTGCCCAGTTGCTCCAAAAAGTGGTCGAAAATTGAACTTCTAGATTGCGCTTTATTCGAGCCAGCCGAGGCGCGATGTCATTTTATTATTTATTTATTATTCTGTTATAGTACAATGATATAATACAATAAAAAAAAAATGTGCTACACTTCTCTAAAAAGCATATACTTGTGCAGAGAAGAGGAGAATATATTAATAATTATTATTATAATAAATGAAAATATAATAAATTAATAGCAATAATAAGTTTTGGGGTTCATGTTTATCTTGATAGCATTAATTATTTATTTAATATCATTAGTTTTCGGGTAAGCTGTTCGATATTTTTTTCCTAATACAAATTGAAACCTAGTACGATTTTCAGTAATCTTATTTTCTTTCTTTTAATGTTTGAAGAATATAATTTATTTTAAATAGATTCCAAAATGTCGAAACTTTGAATTCTTCAAAAAGTAATTTAGTCGGATAACTTTTGATTTTTTTAATATTACTTTTATGATAACTTTTTGTACATTTTTTACTGGATTTAAACACCAATGGCATAAGCCAATACCATGGCTGTTACCACGATAAAAATGTGTTTTAATTTATTTTAATGTTCTGTACCTCTAAAAAAAACACCCTTTACTAAAGTTAATTGTGAGAGATGACCACGGTGAAGTTAGAGAACATTTTTTATGAAAATATTTATACTGCCCAACTATGTAGTAAAACAAGGAAGCATTGGAATATGTGTTTGTTTATTGTTTCCGAGAAGATTCCGCCGGGTGAGCTGCGGCAGGGTTGAACTTTTGCTTTTGACACAATGAGCTGTACTTTAAATAAACTTAAAATTAATTATTGATGATTATGTAAGTTTCAAATTAGGTTAAAACATTAAAAATCTTGCAATCTTAATCAAAAGTAGTCAACACGCTCGTCGTTTCCTTATAGAAGTTCCAGTATACATCTATACGTTGTACAAAAAAAATGTCTACACCGTACAGAGGAACGTACCCACACGACATGCCCGAAAATAAATTTAAAACCAATCTGTTCCGACTGTATAAAACACAACATGAAAAATAAAACAACAATATGCACAGCCCGTGCAGCCAATGGCCAACACTGCCCAATTCTAAAATGAAGGCCATAGCGCAACAACGAATTGATTATTTATAAAACTGCAATGGAAGACACGACTTTCGAAGAAATACAAAACTATTACTCCATAAAACGTCACTCCATATCACGTGATGGTGTTGATGCACGCAACAATATACTCACACATAAAAATGCTTTATCCGTTCTACAAATGATTTTAAGAAGCATAAATAAAAAGTTTGATGAATTTTTAATAACATTGAATACATTAAACAATTTACCGGGATTTACTGTGTTAACAAAAACATATATTGACACATTGTGACATTCTGTATACTATTCCCGCCTATAATAATATTGCAACGACAAATAAAATAAACAAGGAGAGTGGAACAATAATATACTATCGAGTATGGTTCGACATAATCGATTCCTCAGAAATCTTTTTAGAAAATACTGTTTGAAATTATAATTGAAAATACAAAAAATAACCTATAATATAATTGCTATATACAGAATATCTAACTCGAATGTGTCCATATTTTTAAAGGACTTAAAAAAATTTTTACTGAATAAAAGTAACAAATCAAATATAATAGTGGGTGATATAAACATTAACGTTGCTTCGACCCATATTAGCATAGATAAAGACGAATATATGAACCTAACGACTGAACGTAATTATAAGGCATGTATAAATAACTATACTCGTTGCATGGAAGGTCACCGTCCATCTTGCCTTGACCATATATGGACAAACATATACAACATAAAAAAACTGACAGCAATAATTTGAAAAATAAATATAACTGACCACTACAATGTGTATATTAATATATAGCAAATAATGTCATAGAAAAAAATAACATTAAAACATATAATATTATTATTATTGAAATACAAATTATTCAGAGAAACGTGGAACGAAACGAGGCTGAATGATGTGCAAAAAATTTCGAAAAAACACTTGAAAAACATATAAATGATACATTAACAGAAATATGCAAAAAACAACCCTCAAAGTACCGTAAAATAAAACCATGGATTACGCACGGTCTGATAATATCCATTAGAAAAAAACAACAAATATTCTTACAAACAAAGAAATATCCGTATAACGAATATCTAAAAACATACTGGAAAAGATACAGAAACGATTTACTATCTCTCATCAAGAAAACGAAAGAAGAATATTTTAAGAAACAAATTGAACACGCTAAAACAAATAAAAATATTTGGCAAATGATAAAAAAAATAACCGAAAATACAAAATAAATGTAAAGGAAATTAACTATGAAAATACTATTATCAATGCTGATTTAGAAGCCACTAAATGTTCTAATATCTTTAATAATTACTTTCCAATGTGGGAAAAAATCTAGCCAAAAATATATCACCGCATTATGATGCCGAAACACTAACCGTACTACCAAACTGCACTCACGAATATCTCTCTGAATTCCAAACCATAACTGAAATTGATATTTAAAAAATCACAAATAACTTAAAAAATGGTACGACTCCTGGCTACGACCAAATCACAATAAAAATACTTAAAGAAAATATATTAACTCTTACCAAACCCATAACCCATATTATAAATACTAGCCTTCAAAATGGAGTATTCCCATCTAACTATAAACGAAGTTTTATAATACCAATTTTTAAAACAGGAAATAAAAGAGACATCAAAAATTACCGCCCCGAATCAATAATCTCCAACATAGCCAAAATATATGAAAAAAATGTTGAAAAACAGCTCATAGCATATATCCGCAATAATAACATCATAAATGAGAACCAATTTGGATTCACGGAAAAAATTAACACACAAGATGCTATCGGAAAAATAATTTCAGTAATTAACAAACACGTAGATGACAGTGACAAATGAATTGGCATATTTATAGACTTTGATAGCAAGAAACTACATAATAAACTTAAAAACATTGGCTTTGATGGCAATGTTTTATCATGACTAATAAGTTATCTAACACACCGTAAACAAAATGTAAAAATAACTGGACATAATAGTACACCTGAAACCGCTGACTTTCGCACACCGCAAGGTACAGTACTTGGACCATTGTTATTTATTATATACTCTAATGATATATTTAAATTCAAATTACATGGTAAAATAATATCATACGCTATAAACTTGGACTGAGGCTAATATATCGGCAAATGAGGATGTTAATACCATAAAAAAGTGAACGGATGATAACTTACTACCAATTAATACCGATACAACATACTTTCTACGATTTGCTATTCAACATAAACAAAACACCGAAATTAATATTAAAATTCACACCAAAGCCTGTACTCGAGAAAAGTCTTGTGACCAATGTTCATCAATTGAAGAATAAGACTGTATCAAGTACCTCGGAATCATAATAGATATCATCTCAAATGAAAAGAACATATTACTAATCTCACAAACAAAATAAGGAAAACTGCCTGCATATGTTTTAGACTCAGATACATCTCATTACTTACATATCTGAAAATAATGTATTACGCGTCTGTACAGTCATATTTGCAATTCAGTATTATTGGATGAGGAGGTGTATATAAAACTTGTCACAATTAGAAATCACTCAAATTATTCTAAAACAAAAAAGATTATCCAAGAATACATCTTTTCACAGATTTTAAAGTACCAAAAATAGTAGATATATACAAAAAAATTCGATAATTCAAATTTTCAAAATTAAAAATCAGTTAAATTTTAGAAGCAAATTCCGATCTAGAAGATATAGAGATCAAATTGATTTCCCAAAACTAAAATATACCGCAACTCAAAATCAATACATTTATCAAGGCATCAAATTTTTTAAAAATCTCCCCATCACAATTAGAAAAATTACGGACTATCATAAATTTGTAACTGAAGTAAAAAAAATATGTACACAGACTAACTGAAACATAAATTAACTCGTATATACTCCTATATACACGAGTCTTACTCTCGTAGAGAAGAAACAAATTATATTATATTTTTAATATTAATAAAAAATAAAAAAATTTAAAAAAGAGATTCACCTTTATTAATATGTTGATTGGTTGTATTACTATTACTATTACTATCTTTGCTGCTATTTTTCGTTACATTTGTATTATAACTAATCAGTTAGCTTTCTCTGGTTCGTGTCACGAAACGCCTGCACACTGACGTCATCAGGGATTAGGTGCTAAATGAGTGTTGAATTAAACATGAATGAATTAAAACTAACTAACTTACCATCACGCCAGTAGCAGAGTTCTGTACTGACACACAGTCCTCGCCTTATCCACATTTATAAATCTTCTCGCCAAAGGTTGAGGTTTCTAACAGGACCATCCTCTGGTATCTGATTTACCTGGTCGTATCAAGTTTTCCGCGGACGTTCTCTATTTATGGTGCCATCAATACTTGCGTCGTATATCTTCTTTATCATTCTCTCCTCATTCATCCGTTCCATATGACCAAATCACCTTAGTGATCATTTCTTAATCTTACTTACTACACTAAGTTCAGCTTCACATTTTTTCCTTATTTCTACATTCTTTACTTTGTCATAAATGGATCTGCCACACATACGCCTAAGCGTCTCATTTCCACTGCATTCAGTCTAATTTTGTTCCTCTTCTGCCAGCTTCACGCCTCACTTCTATACATCAGTATCAGTACCAGGACTCTATTGTGTACCGTTACTTTTGCCTCGGTTGACAAGTTCCCATTAGTTATAATTTCATTCAAAGCGCTGTTCACTTTGTTTCCTGCAGTCACTCTCCTTTTGATATCTTTCTCAGCCTTTCCGTTTCTATCAAACATACTTCCCAAATGCACAAATTCATCTATTCGTTCCAAACATTCATTACCTACAAGTATTTTGCACGTTGTCTCGCTTTCTTCCTTCTCGAATAGCAACTTTACACTTTTGACTTGTTGACAGTCATAATAAGGTCGCTTTCCTTGCATACAACGTACAGTTTTCTCACTAAACACTGTAATTCTTGTTCGTTATTCGCTATTTAGTGCACCGTCGGAGTGCAATAAACAATATATAATCAAATCGCCCATTTTCACACCCAAATTTATATATTCTCTCAGTTCTTTCACACAATTATCCACATACAAGTTGAACATTACATTACACAAATCTGCTTGACACCCTTTGTAATGTCAAACCATGGTGTGAATGATCCGTTGATCCTTACACACGCAGAAATTCCTTCATATAGGGATGCGATTACATTTATAAGTTTACTATTCACCCTGTGCTCAGAGAGTACTTTACAGTTATTACTCTTATAACTCTATCATACGCCTTTTGTAGATCTACAAGGGCACAAAAAGGTTTTGGTTCTTGCCAAAAACTTTCCGTCATCACTCGTAGAGAAAATTTCTAATTAATCTATCCTCTTTTACCCATAAAGGTCCCTTGTACGGCCCATACTTTTTATTTCGTCACCGTTCTTGCTCTTTCTATTAAAATACTTTCATATAGTTTGCCAACCGGGTTTATTAGACTAAATGGCCTATAGTTGCCGCATTCCAATCGCGACTCTTTGCCTTTGTAGAAAGGCCTAATAACGGGCCTACTCCAATCTAACGGGGTGTGGTGGTAATTAAAACTGACCTATGATAAAATATATTTTATATAACATATTACTTTAATGTCTTTATTTTCAGTTAAGTCGGTCATCGGGAAGAATTATACTTACAACCCTTCATCGCAGGTCTTCTACTTTTATTACGAAGAGCCGATGACATGGGGTCAAGCCGTGAAAACATGTAAAGGTGATGGGGCAGAACTGGTAGCTCCCAGAACGGAGGCAGAGGCGCACGCCATATTACAATTCGTGCAAGCCACCACGGACGCCAACACGTCATCAGTGTGGCTGGGGATACACAATTCATTCGCCGAAGGATACTTCACAACTCTGAATGGTACAAATAATTTTCCGACTCATCGGGAAGACTCAGTATATTTTAAAATCTCATTAATTAATTAACTATTACGTCAATATTCTAAATAATTGATTTTACTAAATGCAATCCACAAAAATACGCTTAGTATAGGTAAACAATTTTTATTTTTTAATTTTTTTAATCTATATTAATCTATATTCAATTTTAATCTATATTAAATTAATATAATCGGTATTAATGAATACCGTCTATACGGTATTCATTTTATAGAACTCCATTTTTAATCAACACAATAAATCAAACACGATTTTTTTGGTTCTATATTTAAGTTTCTAAATAATTGGACGAAAGTTTTGGTTGTTAATGACCTAGACAGCCGAAACGATCCAATTATTTGGAAAAATGTAATATGGAACCAAAAAAATCATGTTTGATTTATTGTGTTCATTATAAATTTAATTTTATTTCATGTATTTAATGCAAATGTAAAGGTCGCCTAGGTTTTGCGCAAGTTATAAAGAGTATCGTGTATGCAAAATTTGGTCAAGACAAGGAACTTGGAACAACATTCAATATAATACATATTTATATCGGAAAGCGGGGGGGGATGTTTTATTCAGGGTTTTAAAGAGTAAGTACGCAAAATTTTAATCGATCTAAAGGTGTAGGATTGTGCAGAACACAATATTATACTACACACAATACATGATTATATTCCATTTGTCGTCCCCCTATATACCTAATAAACGATGTTCTCAATCTTTCTGTCTCGGCTTCCAGTCGCTCACTCTGTCACCTCATATCTACCATCGATCCTGTCTCGGTAGACATCGTGCTCATGTTGAGAATGTACTTTTAGAGATGCCAAGAAGTCCACTACTCTTCCAAGTTACACATTCATTTCATTTTTGTTGATATTTCATAATTGTCGTTTTTTCTAGGAATTCCGATTTCGGATATATACGCGGCGTGGGGGGAGGGCGAACCCAATAACGACGGAGGGCACGAGAACTGCATTCAGTGGATCTTACACCCCGTCCCGAAATATCACGACGCGGACTGCCAAACCTTGTCCAAGTTCGTGTGCAGGTTAGACCCGGATAAAGGTAAGAACATTTTCCTCTCAATACTATTGCGATAGGGACTTGGATCAGGGAAATAAATGAAATACCAGAGTCCAGGGAGAGAAAATCGAAAGGAATGCTCCATTCACCTTATTGAATATTATCTTTACTAGACACAATACAATATCAGCAGAGATCCAAGACTGATCTCGGACTGTTCATTCGAAGGCCACGAAGTTATTTCAACTGTGATCGAGTTGCTACCTCAAAATTAGTTCATAATAGTTCGCCGGCAACCGACAACATAGAAGGTATTGTTGGACACCGGGAATGACTTCTTAGGTTACAGAGCGTAGGAGCTTTGGAAACTAAGATGGAGCGATACGTCCTCTAATTCATATCTGCCATAGAGATTCAAAACTGAAGAGGGACGGTGCAAAACAGAGATCAATTCAGGGAAACTCTCAAGGGGGCCAAGACCCACCAGAGGTTATAGAGCCAATAGTTATGGTGATGGATAATGATGACTTGGATGAGAATGTTGGCAACAATATTAAAAACAACATTCTTGCGTTGGTATACATACAGGATCAAAATAAATACCATATACAATACATGTTTAAGAAAGGGGTTAGTAGAAAGGAATTAGGGATAGGGATAGAATTAGGGAACTGGAGGGCTGAAGGACCAACCAGAACCAGGAAAAAACATGACCCACCTGAGAGTTGCTTCTTTCGGTATCTGGAATATCTTCTTCGACTGGACCCACATGTCTTCTGCCTCCAGGAAACCACACTTCGTTGATAGCGCGAGGTATTCTTTAATTAACAATTCGTTGATGGCGCAAAGTGTAACACAATAAGTACAATATCAAGGCGTACCAATCGGCACGCACGGTAGTATACACTCTCCGTCAATTTCTTATTCGCATACGGTAGGAAAATAATTCAAGCACTTTTTACAGCCTACCGTATCACTGGTAAACGATAACTGTCAGTTCAAACTTCAACTTTTGAACGGTCCAAAACTATGGATAGCAAAACCACAGAAAACGGTCATGTTCTGGTATAAGGGGAGGAGGTAATGAGTAGATAATGGGCAGGAACCATTATATATATCGCGTTCACATTCGCGCGAGACGGCGATCGGCTATCCATGAATCATAATGATTTAACAATACATATATAGTATATTTGCTCATAGATTCAGGTAGGTACCTAGCCTAAGTATTGTAGGAGACTCAGAGATTGGCTATATTACATTTGCCTTTATTCTCGTTTCGGGGGAGTCTTCTTCATTCAATTTTGAACAGAAAATATTATTTACACTTTGGTAAAATGTTTACAGTTAAGGAGTTAGGCCACTTAGAGTATGCATTTTTTCCAATATTTCTTACTTATCTTTTGTAAAACGTTGGACTACCATTAAAGTAATTCATATCAAATGTTATAAAATAATTTTCTGTTCTAAAAGTTAAATAAAACAATAACATTATATTCTTACCACCGCTTTGAAATTTTAGAACAGTTGATTGTAGCTATATAAATGCGCACATGAATATTGTATATAATGTGTATTGTACATACGTACGTACCGACCGATACTCGCTAAGAGTCCCGCTGAACTTAAAACTGTGGTGCGTTTTTTCACTCGGCACAAAACACGAATACTGAATAAACTTTATTTAAATATTGCGTATATTAATGAAGTACATAAGAATTTTTAAATAAACGCAAGCACTGTAAATTACCAAAAATAATTTAAAAAACAAAGGAATCAAAATATTCAACGTAAAACAAAACAAATAAATGTAAATAGCTTACCTACTAATCAAAAATATAGATCGGTACGTGTATCTATTCCTAATCTTGTAAAATTCAGAAATCGAAAGAACACACATTTTGCACGGAATATAACACTAATGTTATAATCATATCAAAATGTAAAATGATGTTTACACAAAAATCCTACGTAAATATCTTTTACACAAAATTACGCACAATCTATGCGTATAAATAATTATAAAACCTTTTTTTTTAAATCAAATGATTTAAAATATAATTTATACGGAATTAATATAATTTAAATAAAACCATCATTTATTTAAATTAAACGATTTAAAATGTAATTTAATGTGGAATTAATAATTCTATATTTTAAGTTAATTATATTAAAATACAAATAAGATTAAAATTAAAAACAGAACTAAAATGTTAAAACAATAAATTAAAAATGGTTTATCACAATTCGTAGAAGTAATATTACTTAATATAAATACGATTTATTGTAAATATGAAAACACTGTATGCTGTTTATTAAAATGTATGTTAAAATACGGGGAAACATACGCTCCTCATCTTTTAGAATCATTGTTAAAGACACCTGTGATGTGTTTGAATGTGAGCGCGAATTACATAGCTCTTAGTAACGGTGTTCTTTAATCATAAATAACATGACGGCAATAAGCAGTCGTGGTCCCTTTTTACTCGGTGTATTAAAATTATATGACTTAATATTGGATGAATGGTATCCCTAAACATAAGAAAGTGTTTATATTTTACAACGTATGTAGGTAAGTATTGTAAACATTTTTATTTATATTTTTAAATATTTGTGGAACGAATAATATTTTAATGAATGAAAAATATTGTAATTTAAATAGGTCCATTTACTAAAATGAGATTTATATTAAGGTTAGAGAAATGCTCATATAGTGAGTAATGGGATGTTAAAAATATTAGAAAATTTTTATTCATCACGCCATACATACAAATCTCCTCGAAGCTTAGATAATTCATTTTTTCAGAATCGTGTCATTGAATCGAAGGATAAAGATTTTTACTTTGAAAGTGTATTTACTTCGGAAAAAACACATTTCGCACATTTGTATAATTCAATTACCAATATTAAAATCTATTAATCAAGTGAATATTATTTTAATTTCAACAAGTAGGTACTTATTTATTTTCAAAAAACGAAAAGATCCACTTTTAAATAAATAAAAACTACCGTGTTATCGATATCAGCACGTAGTAAAAGTTTCCTGTACTTGAAAGATTTTTTCAGATACAAATTCATGTTAGTTTGCGCTGTGCGGTAATGCGGTATTGACTGAACTCTCGTTTCTTTACGATAAAAGAGTAATTATTTGATCAAAGATCTTGTGTTTTTATAATATTATATAAAATGCCATACGGGTGTAGTAATTTAGAGTACGTAGATATGATTCTGATTTTGGGGGAACCTACAATTTAAGAATACTTTATATTTAAATTCATATTGACTGATATTTGATGATTTTATAAAAAGTAAAAAGTATGTATTTTTTTATCAAAGCATATTTTAATTAGATATTTATTTAAAATGTGCTTTGAATAATTTAAAAAATGGCTCCCGATTTGACAAGGTAATAATTGAAAAAAATAAACGATCTTTCATTACGTGTTACAGTTTTTTTTTTTATATGTTGTCAATTTCGGCATTTTTTTATCTTATATTTTTTCCTCCCTGCAAATTGTAGGTCAGTGGGTCAGTGTATGTATATTGAGGTTATCAAACTCTCATATAATATAATACTTAACCCTTTGAATACGAATTATGAAAAATAAAAAAAATAGAAAGTTGATAATTCGCCAGGCAAGGAGAAAATCGACAAATTATCAAGAATATTTTTCGCTCTAAATTACTTGATTTACCTATTCTTGAAGTTTGGACAACTAGCTACGAGATACCCAGTATTATCTTGCTGTATTTATTTATTGGGCTAGTTTATAGGAGTATCGATTTTCTGACTTTCTTGACGTCATCAGCATAATATTGTTATTTTATTTTATTCCAGGTGTGAAACCGGTGAAGCCATTTTTCAGAAAAGGTTATTCGTACGAAAGAGGATTCGACGCGTTCTATAAGTTGCACAGAGAGGCGGCCACCTGGCAGGAGGCGGTGTTTAGCTGCGCTGCTGAAGGGTCGGCCTTAGCGGCGCCCGCCGCGGAAGGGGAGCTGCGCCTTTTGGAGGACTTTCGACGGGGCCTCCAGGATGTCTCGCCCGTAATCTGGCTGGGGATACACGACATGAACTCCGAAGGTCACTTCGTTTTTCTGGACGGTAAACTATCTTAATGTTGCGTAAAAGCATAGATGCCGGAAGAAACAGGCTATTCGGAAGGAGGTTTGCACTCACCACAATTCAGTTCTTCTGGCACCTCCAAGGTGGACTGTAAATTTAGGTTTTATCACAATCTCCGTTCAGGGTCCTGAGTCCATCAGATTGCATTGGATTAGATCCGACGTCTCACGTTAATATTATACATATGCGAAATTCACTCGTTACCGCACCGGTTTAGGGTCGCCGATCGACTGGTGGCGTGCCGGGTGATGAAAGGGAGGGGAGGTGGAGGGCACAGTACACTACCTTCGTTCAAGAATAAATATATGTCCCAAACACTTAATGTTCCACGAATTTGTCGTCGTGATGCCTTTCTAAAGTAATAACACTCGATATGTATCAAGACTTGCACTTGAATCATCAACAACGAGATAAATTGATATTGAAACGTACAAACTCACCAACATCACGCGTGCGATCTCTGAGTCATACTCCCCGCGGAATAGGTTACGATAATTCCGGTTGTAAGTCGGAATTACCGCAAGGTGGGAAGGATATCGGGAGACGAATATAGGGAGAGGTTTGTGAATTGGGAATTTTCGAAGGTCCGGT
Organism: Eubasilissa regina; assembly: GCA_022840565.1. Lineage (NCBI taxonomy): Eukaryota > Metazoa > Arthropoda > Insecta > Trichoptera > Phryganeidae > Eubasilissa > Eubasilissa regina. Next base: position 4,071,243 of record JAINEB010000035.1, on the reverse strand, counting down.
GATCTCGGGGATCAGGATTTGGAAGGACTGCTCGTCTTATAACGCCTCCGACATCCCTGACGGCGCCGCCGAAATCACACACTGCACGCACGAGAATGGTGACGATTTCCGCTTCCGACTGAAAACGGTGGTGTCACTGTTCACCCACTGCACACATAAACAGCAAACAATATCCACAAATTGACACTAACAATAGTGTGCTGTTGCACTGAAGATGACTGGTCCACAACGCGAACGATATCGCCGTTGTCGAGATCAAATTTCAATATTAACCTAGTGGTGCCCGATTATCCCAGGAGCCAGACACTGAGGACGAATAATCGGTGTAGGGTTGAGAAAGCGGGAATATGGATGCGGACATGTGATAATAACATTATTCGCGGCTGATATTAACGCGCGCCAAACGCATGTAAATATAACTGTGCAACTTTGAACAATACCAAACACATCTGTACCGCTACGCATGTCGTATTTTCCAGGAGCTACAGTGGTCTACACGAACTGGGCGCCGGGCGAGCCGAACAACACGGACGGGAACAAGAATTGCGTCGTCCTGCAAACCGCGGGTCTGTACGGCAGCAGCGGCTGCGAGCAGCGGTACAGGTTCATCTGCAAGAAGGAGCGCAGCGCCGTGACGAGGACCAACAAACTGTGTGAGACCCATGATACAGGTAATAACTGGTCAAGCGTCTTTTATCGACTCTTATTAGAAAAGCTTGAAAGAGAGATCTTCAAACAAACAAGGAAGCCCCTGTTCCTCGATTCAGCTCTTTGGAAGCCACGATCGCTTCTCATTATTTAGTAGATATATTTAAATGTATATCGGTATTCACAGAAGACCACCTCCTCCTTGGATAATTTTTAATTTATTGTGTTATCGAGCAGTTATCCTTTTCTGTTTTCGATGGTGTCGATTATTATACTTTTGTCCTTTCTAGTACTCCTCGCACGCAAATCATTTCAGCTTCCTCTTTATTATACTTTTGTCCTTTCTAGTACTCCTCGCACGCAAATCATTTCAGCTTCCTCTTTATTATACTTTTGTCCTTTCTAGTACTCCTCGCACGCAAATCATTTCAGCTTCCTCTTTATTATACTTTTGTCCTTTCTAGTACTCCTCGCACGCAAATCATTTCAGCTTCCTTTTTATTTCATTTTCTAGTTCATCGAATCCGCGTATCTTACGTAAGCTTCCACACTTACTTGTTCAAATTTTTCATAATGTCAAACGTAAATGAAGGCAGAACTATTCGTTGCTGTTTGATTTTAAGAAAGTATCTATAATATTATTTATCTTATAGTCCAACAAATCCCCTGCTATTCCTTTGAATAAGGAAACAGTCTAAAGTAATTTCTAATCTAATGTAACGTTGTACTAGTGATTGGAATACGCTCAAAAAAAAAGTAAGTCTTCTCGTAAGCCAACACTTGTCTTCCAAGTAAGCCGATTGTACTGTCCCTGTCCCCTATTGCCTTCTAAATAAGCCAATTATGATGAACACTTCTGTCTCCTAAATAAACTAATTGTTCTGTGCCTTCCTATCTTACAATAAGCCAACAGCCCTGTACCATCCTGTCAGTCAAAAAATTAATTTGAAAATGTTTTTCTTTATTTCATTTTAAAATCATATCGTTCTTATGGAAAAACCATTTATTAACTAAGGGTTGGAGATGTGTCGGCCGGGATGGTTGTTATTTTATTAGAATAGCAACAAGTAATATCAGATATATTGATGAATACCCAGGCTCTGTGAATACTTGGAAGTCATTTGTTTTATATGATAGAATACATCTACTCGCTGGACGGAGACGGTTGCTACAAGCTGCACACGGCGCCCAGGAACTGGCACGACGCCTTCAGAACTTGTGTGACGGAAGGAGCCCACCTCGGGATCATCAACAGTAAAAACGAAGCTAAAATATACAAGACTATTATTAAAAAACTGTCTTATGACGCTCTACCGGGACATTTCTGCAATAATATGTTACTCCTGGGATTCAATGATCTGCTGGTCCCTGGGAAATTCATGACCATAAAAGGTAAGCTGAGTTTTTTAACATTATTACACCTTCTGAACCTATAGTTTATCCTTCCTTATCTCTTCCTATATTTAAAGTCATTGTACATGTCCGTGTAGCATTTTTCATCAATGGGAATCTAATTTTCCGGTCTTTACATGGAACTCATCTAATAATTCATCTGGTTCTTACATGGAACTAATCTAATAAATTATCTGGTTCTTACATGAAACTAATTTAATAATTTATCTGGTTCTTACATGAAACTAATCTAATAGTTTATCTAGTTCTTACATGGAACTAATCTAATAATTTATCTGGTTCTTACATGGAACTAATCTAATAATTTATCTGGTTACTTTCTCTGGAACTATCTTTAATCTATGTAATAATATTATTGTACTTCGTCGCTATCGCTATTGGATTTGTATTTGGACATGTAAATGTCACTGTCAGCAAGAATAAATAGGTACTGATGAAGCGAATATGTCGAACGTGTTTTTAATATCTCTTGGTTAGGATTACTTAAATAACAGTACGTAAATATATATTCAATTTAAAATGAAGTGTACATTATCTTTACTATGAGTAAGAAAATACATATAGTAGCGAAATTGTATGAATTTTTCCGTCTTGCAAGTATATTGACCATCTGTCATCTAGCGAAGTCAATCATTTGTCAAATATATGTTCGTAATGTTTACGTTTGTTCAGTACTTAATTATTTATCGTAAACATGATCTCAGAAGAATTTATTAAAAGTGGAATGACGAAGAGTAATTAATTAGATATACACAGTTCTAAATGGATACATAAGAACACCGTTTGTACAATTCCAGGGAGGGCAGTACAGAATACACTAGTAGAAAAGCAATCGGCTTTCGGCGATTACTTGCTACTAGGCCCCACGTGCGGCTATAGATAGTAGCCGCTACGCGGCCAGGATTTCCAAAGAATCTAAATTTCATCTTAACCAATAAAATGAGGGTGCACAATGCACCATTGTTAAAGCAATATAATAAAGACCTGACCGTGCAGCAGTCACCACTGGTCACATAACGGCCACTATCGGTCGCCAAGTGGCCATAAAAGCTTCCCGCAAAGCCAAGCAGACCTAGGCTTGCTTATCTAATTAATTTTGTGTTACTTTCTTTATCTTGGTCTAATTTCTAATCTAATATGATGGATGTGATATTTGCGTTCTGAAGATATATTTTTCTATTCGAAAAATAAATTACTTCATTTCTATTATCATTAAAAATAAATAATTGATCCTAGATTATTCTAAATTTTAATATAATATAACAAGATATCTTTATGAAATCATTGATATATTTAAAGTAGGTACCTTTTCTGCATCTAGTATTGAATACTGGTCTGACCGTCCGCGGGACGAGTAAAAGGTTATCAAGTAAATATATTAAATGAGGTTACCGACTAGAATCATTTATTTCCAGGGCAAACGTTGGAGGAGGCTGGCTTCGCGGAGTGGTCCAGCGGCCAGCCCGACAACTTCGGAGGCAACCAGCACTGCGGCAGCATGATGGTGGCGGACGGGAACCTGAGTGACGTCTCCTGCCGATCCAAAGCATCGTTTATATGTGAAAAAAATGTCGGAAGACCCTAGTCATCGGACAGCCCTTAGAAATTTGGAGAGAGAAAACATTTTGTACTACATAAGGACTACGTCTAATACTTTACTAATATTATTTTTGTTATGTACTGACTTGTTATGTATCGTAGCGCTGTAACTAGAGTAGAGAGGCGCCAGGAGACTGCCCACCCTGGACCCACCTTCTATCATCGATTATTCATCTTTGCAATACTGCTGAAAGAAAGCAGCCTTTCCTGGAGCCGTTTTATAAGTTCGCATTCGTGCGTAATAAGCACAAAATATAAATATATTCTCTAAATTTATTCAATTATGTTTCTTGAATATTTAAAAATAAATATCGAATAAATAAAATGCATTTACTATTTACTACCGCTTTCGGGGCAGTCGTGCATTGAGCTTTCTTTAATGATTTCTTATATAAGTATTATTTCCTAACTCACATTAAAAATTATTTCATTGGATTGAATTTAAATAAATTGTAAATTAATGCATTAATTATATGTATATATTTATAATTAATACATTAATTTAGTATTTAAAATATCACAGACCGTCTGTTCTGAATAATTACAACTTCACAATAAGAATGTGTTTTCCTTAATAAATAAATTGCATTATAAATATAGTTTTAATTTGTTACTTAGGTTAGGGCTATAAATTAATATTAGGGACAATTTATAAACTTCTTAAATAGACGTGCTATAATTAGTCTAACCGTATAATTAATTTCTTAAACTGCGACACTCCATCTACAGGTTTAATTTATGAAATTGACGTAAAATTAGTTTAAAATACTATATTATAGTGTACTCTGGTTCCGTCTTCTCTCATTTATGTCAGTGTTGACGTATAATGCCCCTAATGAGATGAGTCTCGGCTCGTAATGCTCCTCCAAAAGTTCCGATCCGAGATCTCTCCTCTCTCCGGCTAGATATAACATATCTATCCACTGCCGAGGTACTCTTCCGTATTTTCTAAGCGGTCACTTTGCCCCGTAATGTGGTCGAATAATAAATTGGAATCATTTTTAATATTTTCCTCAAAATATAAGTCGACTCGCAAAGATCTGATAAGATTAGTAACCGGATGCAGATAACGGTCTGTAGCATTTTTTACACCGTTTGAACATCCGGTGTAAAAATGGATGTTATTCACATTCGTAAAATGTTCGTTCCGTTATTTAAGTAGGTGGCTTCCAAATAACGGAACGATAGATGTATTAATTTGAAAAGTGTAACATATAGGTTCGAAAATTTGTCGTCAAAAGTACTGTGTGCTGTAGTATAGTCGATTAATGCACCTTCCCCGGATTGGAAAGAGATCCAGGTTCGAATCCTGGTAGCAACAACAATATTTTTCGATAAAATTGATTTTATATGTATATCTTTTTAATTAATACATTTAATTACTATTTAAAATATCACAAACCTATGTTCTGAATAATTATAACTTCACAATAAGAATGCGTTCTCCTTAATAAACCATTATTGTTACTGTGATTGTAACGAGATTGGTAACTAATAATTTGTGATTCTTTGAGAACTTAGAAGAACTCCAAAAATTAATCTTAGTTACCTCTCAGTCGTCAAGGTCATACTTACATAACGGATGAGTGATTCCGTATTATTGTATATGGTAAAGCTTTACAATGTTTTTCTAAAAATAACCAGAGACAAATATTTTAATTTTATCTATGGTGCACGTAAGAAATAAAAAGTTATTGATATATGTATCTCTATTCTGTGGTTGATATTTTGATGTCATTGTTTCAATGTTAGATACGTTTAAGTATATATACCTATTATAATTACTTTAAAACGAAGACTTTTGTAATAAAAAAATAAATACTGAGTATATTGCTAGCCAATTCGCAGGCTATGTTATTTTCATGGCGTCTCTTGAAGTATGTTTATTGTCGTCTTTAATTATTGTTTGTTTTTGAAAATAATAGTAAGCTAAAGCTTCTACATTGATCCGAATGTTGTATTGTCGGCCGAAACGTAACCGAGATGAAAAATATTATTAGTCGGAATTATGAAATGTTTTGAATCCAAGCAAAATCAGAAGCACCGACTCGGATCTGGTTCGATGAATACAGTTTGAATAGTTAAAAAATCGAACAATGGAAAGCGATCTTTGTCTAGGAAAAACTACCCGGATATTCTTTGTTTGTCTACAATATTACCCTAATACATTTTCTATTTTCATAGCACAAGAGTTTAGTTTAATTTACAAATATTAAGAATGTTGATGCAACAAGTGTGATGTGTATTCTGATATGACATTGTTGACGAAGACCAATACATTAAATAAGAAGGTTAAAAAGTAGCTACATTGAGTGGCCGCTGTAAAAGCTGAAATCATGAAAAAGTTTCAATGTTGAAATTTATCAGAAAAAGGAACGTTTGAAATGAGTAATTTACCATTCCGGTGTTATGGTGCAACACTGTGTTTTCTGCAACGCCGCCTGATCGCCAGATACTCGGTGTTACGCAAAAATGTGATATGCCTCAGCGCGAAGTGACGCGAAAATACATGTGATATAAACGGGACACGACGTTGTGCGCCATGTGACTCAAGTCGGGGTTCGTCTAGGAGTCATGATTCGATTAATCGAACACGTATCAGCTCCTGATCGCTCATCAGAACGATACCCCGCACTCTAAAGGAATGTTCGCTTCGCGACCCATGGTTATAGGAAGAATAATACAGGTGAATATGAATACACGAAAGATGCACAAATAAAACATTTATTAAACACACCTTTAAATTCACGGGCAGGTGGAAATACTTATAACTAACGTAATTTAAAACTTATTCTACCTCGGGTTATCTTGTGATTCTCCCCTGGATCTTGTGGCCGGCGAAGTGATGCCGTGAGCACCCGCGTGGGCGGCTACCTGCTGGCTCTACGGCTGCTCCGGCGACAGGCTATCAGACGGTTGCTCGGAACGGGCGGGGCGGCTGCTCCTGAATAAAATGCGGCGAACTGTGGCTATCTATCCTCCGACTCTCTATTACGTTCGATCGGGTTTCCGGTGTTGACTGTCTGCTTCTGCTGGTCAACCTCGCGACGTCTTCTGGCTTCCGAGATTGACTTTCATCTTTCCACTCCCAATTTCCGTTTTCAACTGTCCTCTTTCAAATACTGTCTTCAATTCTAACTTCTGAATCTTGTTCACAACTTCCTGTTTTTAACTGCGCGTTTTCAATTTCGCTCCACTCGTCCTCCCAGATCTCATGCCCAACTCACTCCTGCGGGTTTCGTTACACAACTCCGTGCTTCCGACTTCCATTCGTCCTCCCAGACCTCGTGTTCGACTCACTCCTCCGGGTTTCGTTTCGCGACTGCGTGCTTTCGCCTGTCTTTTTACAACTGCTTCCGAGCCTCGTCCAACTCGTCCTCCCGCCTCGTCTCCGACTCACTCCTCCGGACCTCGTTTCCCAACTGCGTGCTTTCGACAACTGAGAGCCCGGGTCGTGCGTAGGCCATTCTTATATATCTTATACATCTTATGGGTGTTTCCCATCTGCCCGATCTGCCCTCTTCCCGTCATGGGACGGGCCACCATCCCATTGGTCCATTCGCTTCTTCTGGAGGCCACACCCAATCCAAACGTAACGTAACGCACGTAACGGTGCATTCCCTAAGTCTTTCTCCGGAAATCAATTGTCTCGTCGGTACAACGGGTCCAGCTGTATTGGCCCTACGACCTTCGGTTCTATCTGTCGGCAGGGTGCGTCTCCTCGAAACAATGCGCGCCCTTACAGATTTGTTATCGCTTCTCAAGAAACCTTCATATTCCCGTTATTTTTAGCCCCCCATTTTTCGTGCATTGCACAACACTTTGGATGGAGATCACTACGGTCGCTATTCGCTTTTGAACGAGCCGCTAGGTTTTTTTTTGTTAAGAGACGTCCGGTCCCGTTTATATTGGCCTGTCGTCAGTGACCTGCATGTATTTGCGAGACGCGATTTCCAACCTTTATTTTATTTCATTTTTACGGCTGATAGATGTGATAACTTCGCGTCACTTCGCGCTGAGGCATATCAGGATGATGTGACGCGAAGTTATCACATTTATTAGCCGAATAAATGAAATAAAATAAAGGCTGGAAATCGCGTCTCACAAATATAGGCAGGTCGCTGACGGCAGACCCATATAAACGGGACCGGACGTCTCTCAACAAAAATAAAGCCGTAGCCGTAAAAGTAGTGACCTCCAGCCCACGTGTTGTGCAATGAACGAAAAACGACGGGGGTTGAAAATAACGGGATTATGAAGGTTTCCTGAGAAGCAATAGCAGATCTGTAAAGGCGCGCATTGTTTCGGGGAGACGCATCCTGCCGACAAATATAACCGAAGGTCGTAGGGCCATTAAAGCTGGACCCATTGTACTGCCGAGAATAGGAAATTCATCGTTACGTGCCCAGGGTCGAAACGTGACGAGAACAAAAGACGCCGTTTCTTTGTGCAATCTGCTCTTTTAATACAACGTTGGATGAACTACATGGCTCGAAATGTAAATGAAAATTGCAAGAAATAACATTCTCGCCAATTCAGTCTTTAGTTTAATCACTAGAATATAATAAATGATATGTTTTGACGCGTGAATATGATTTTGAAGCGACGAGTACGAATCTAGTAATCGCTTAATTAATATGATAATCGATCACGGTGGGCCTAGTGTTAAGTAGAATAAGAATAATTAAATGATATATGTAACTAGATATAAGATTCTGTAAAGTAGCGTAAGAAGTAATAAGTAACTAAATTGACTAAAGTGTAAATAATTAGAATATAAGATTAATTATAGTCAGCGATAAGACGAAGGAGGAGTCAGTTCGGGTTGGATCGGGCGTGGCCTCCAGAAGAAGCGAATGGACCAATGGGATGATGGCTCGTCCCATGACGGGAAGAGGGCAGATCGGCAGATGGGATACACCCCACTGTTAAGGTATAAGAATGGCCTACGCACGGCCCGGGAGCTCAGTCGTAAAAGTGGAAAACAGATGGAGTTGCCGAAACGAGGCCCGGAGGAGTGAGTCGGACACGAGGTCCGGGAGGATCGAAGTTGCAAAGGGAAGTGATAGGCTCAGTCGTAAAAGTAGAAAACAGAGGGAGTTGCCGAAACGAGGCCCGGAGGAGTGAGTCGGACACGAGGTCCGGGAGGATCGAAATTGCAGAGGAAAGTGATAGACTCAGCTGTAAAAAGCTAAAAACAGAGAGAGTTGTCGAAACCCAGAGGAGCGAGTCGGACACGAGGTCCGGGGGGAGGATCGAAGTTGTAACAGAGAGTTGTCGAAACGAGGCCCGGAAGAGTGAGTCGGAGACGAGGTCCAGGAGACGAAGTTACACAGAGAGAAGTTGTCGAAACGCAGTCGAAAGCACACAGGAGCAGTTCACCGCATTTTATCCAGGAGCAGCCGCCCCGCCCGTTCAGAGCAACCAGTCTGATAGTCTGTCGCCGGAGCAGCCGTGGAGCCAGCAGGTAGCCGCCCACGCCGGGTGATTACGATATCACTTCGCCGGCCAGAAGATCATATAGTTATAAATATTTGTGTATTCAATAAATGTATAGTTTGTGCATCTTCGTGTGTTCATATTCACCTGCCTCACTCTTCCTATAACCATGGTACTAATGAAAGCGTGATACCTGACGGATGAGTCGCGAAGCGAACTTCCTTTAGAGTGCGGGGTATCGTTCTGATGAGCGATCAGGGGCTGATACGTCTCTCACACTTTCTCTCCTATGTGTCCCTCCGGGGATATCAGGGATGAGTGATCCCGTATTATTGTATATGATGGAGCTTATCTATGGATGGAGCTTTACAATGTGTTTTTAAAAAATCAAATACTTTAATTTTGTCTATGGCTATCTATGGAACACGTCAGAATTATAAATAAAGGGTTGATATTTTTGTTGTTATTATTTAAATGTTAGATATGTTTAACTATAAACTAAACCAATTTAAATTACTTTAAAAAGAAAGTGTTTTGTAATAAAAAAAATACTGTGTACACTGCTATTAAAATCGTAGGCTGTATTATTTTCAACGTGTCTCTGGGTAAGTGTGTTTTTGTTTTCTTTAATATAATAGTAGTGTTTGCATTTTAATTGAAAGACTTAGGTTTGGCTTTTGCATTGATCCGAATGTCGTTTTGTCGGCCGAAACTTAACCGAGATGAAGGAAATTATGAAAGGTTTTGAGTCCATATAAAATCTAAAGCATGAACTCTGATCTGGTTCAAGAATCACTAGATCGAGTCCTGATGAATAGAGTTTAAATAGAAAGCGATCTCGGTGTAGGGAAAATTACCCGGATATTCTTTGAAGCTGTTTACAATATTATCCCAACACATTTTTCTATTTTCATGTCACAAGTGTTTAGTTAAGTTTATAAATATTAACAATTTGAATGCAACATGGTGCATGTTTTGGTGCGTCATCTCGCCTTGTAGCATTTATGACGAGGAACAATTACTTTAGATTTTTCCTAAAGCATAATAAAACAGTTTCTAGCAGAAAGTAATCGCCTTCATAAAGGTGTCCAGTGGAAAATTTTCAAGTTTAATATTAAATAAATAAAAAAAACTAGTGTTATTCTCATATTTTATTTATACAAAATGGAGTTTAACGATGCGGATTTTACATTTTATAAAGAATATCATCTAAATGCCGTCCATTTCTCTCAAGACACTTTTGCATTCGACTCTTAAATTTGCAAACACACGAGGACAAAGCGTCGGTTCAATGGCAACAACTTCGCGGCAGATATTTTTTTGTGGGGTCTGAATTGTTCGAGGATTGCTGTAAACTCTCGACTTAAGGTATCCTCACCAAAAAAGTCACACAGTGTAAAGTCCGGTGACCGAGGTGCCTAGGGTATGTCCTCGTACTTGCTGATTAATTTATTGAGAAAAATTCCCTTCAGCTTCTCCATTGAACCTTAGCTGTGTGTCTTGCTGAAATTGTGTTCTGTTGTTAAACCCGAGAAACAGCTGCAGTTGCGGCAATTCACGTCAGTAGTGACTGTCTCTCGCTGGTTAAAAAAAATAAGGACCAATTATACCTCGGCCAGAAATTGCACACGACACTGTCGTTTTTGGACAACGCAAACATTTTTAATGGTGTTCCCTCGGGTTGTCGGGGCATTAGTATCTCATGTTCTGTTTATTAACATAACCATTGATATGAAAATGTGCTTAGTCAGTATAGTGCTTAGTCAGTATGTGCTTAGTCAATATGTTACCAAGCTTTCGTGCTGTTCCAAAACGTTCCAGCATCGTTCTCGCTAAGGTTTCACGTAAAAAATAGTCTTTTTTTTTTTGAGAAACTGCACGATTTGCAGTTTGTATGGGAGAAACTAGTTTTTTTTTCAAAACAACATGCACTGTTGATTTTTTTATTTCAGTAAATGCTGCAATCTTCCTTATCGATTTACGTCGATTGCGTATAATTTCACGTTGAACTTGAGCCACATGTTCTGGCGTCGCTGCTGATGTTGATGGTCCCGGAGGAGTTTAGTTAACCATTGTCCCTTCTTGTCTGAACTTTTGAACCCATTACCAGATAAGTTGCATGCTCGGCCCATCACATACTTGTCGAATATTAAAGTGAGTAGTAATGAATCACTGCACTTTAAATATATAGCTCAACGTCGCTTTCGACTAGTGACTCATTGCGACTGGAAAATCAACAAATCCCGTGCATCAAACAATACCCCTTCCACTTACCTCACCCTAATGGTTTGCGAGCAATTACAATTTAATCTTGAAATTTTTCCATTGGACACTATACTTTTGCTGCGTAGACTAGCCGCTGCAAAAGTTATATTTCAATATTGAAATTTATCAAAAAAAGGAATGTTTGAAATAAGTAATTTACCATTCCAGTGTTATGGAATGGTAAATTACTTATTTCAAACTCTTTGGAAAGATGTATATTAGGCATCACACGGAAAGACAGGAAAAAATACAAAAACAAATGAAAATAGTTGATATGCGAAGCAAAGAAAAATAAAATGGCAATGGGCGGGCCATAAATGTAGTCATACAGCAGTACCCGAAGGGAATCCAGAGGCTAACAGGCCACCCTAAAACCTGCTGGACTGATCATCAAACTGCGGAAATACATGGCACCGAATAACAATAGACAGAAAAAAGTGAGATACATTTGGGGGCCTTCAGCCAGCAGGGGATAAAAAACGGTTGATAATGATGAATCTACTATAATATTGCACTAACATGTGCATCCATTGCACACATTCCATGTGGAATCATCTACGTGTGGTTTCTTGACCATTTCAGATATTTTTTTACCATAGATATAAAACGTCAGTGTCTCAAAACAATTTTTATCTGCCACCATCTTGGATCTAGGCACAGTTTTCTTCACAGTTAAAATTTTTTTACAAAACCTCTGCAAAGCCCCGTTTTTGTCGGTTGCTGCGAAGAAATTGACCCTAGATCCAAGATGGTGATAGATAAAAATAAAATAATTGTTAAGAGTTTCTCATTCATGAGACTGCATATAGTAAAAAAAATTTTTGAAATGGTCAAGCGATCATTTATTTTAAAATTAGGTGATTTCACATGGAATGACTCAATATAGATTCTACGGAAACACAACAGCCACCCGCAGGTCCTAGTAGTAGCAATTGGCGATACCTGATTGCTTTTCTGCTAGTATACTGGAATACCTCACACAGTCCTGCTAGTCGGTGGACCGATTAGCTCGACTAATCGAGGAACCTAACCACATAAAAAACGATAATTGGTTCCATACAATTTTTTTTCCTGTTTGTCAATAAATATAACGAGGGTAATATATTCAGATGTATGTACATATTTATTAAAAATCCATTTTTCATGATTCATTTTTTATCGCCAAAAAATTGCAATAACGATGTCTGCACTTTTTTCTTTTTTGGTTGTTTCTCCTCATACATACATAATATGATCTGAAAATTTTTACAACAATTCTAATAATTTTTAAAAGTTGTTCAGCAGTTAAGTTTTGTGCAGGCCCTTCAATACAATAATCGTTGTCTAAGTTTTCTTCCCGTTCTTGATTAGCTCGTTGCTCGTCTATGTTAATAAGTGTTTTATTATCGAGCTTGTTCGTGTTAGATTGAATGCAATCAATTACCTTGTTACAATCTTTTTGGTAGGATTTTTTGGTTTTTTGAAGTCCAATAAATTTTTTTTTAGGAAATTTCGAATCCGGACTATAGTAAAACCGGACTAATCAAAGCCGGACTATACGAGATATTCCTATATTTACATTGCGTGACATTTTAAGCCAGAATATGGTACTTTTTATTTATTTTATTTTATTTAGGGATTTTGACAGTGTAAACATATAACGAACATAATAACTATTTAACATGTCACACTATTTATGAAAATCCACTAAAATATTTAAACACATAAGTAAATAAATTAAAAGAAAAAAATAGGGAGAAAGGGTGAGGAGGTTGCATCTATTGTTGCGGTAAAGGGAGAGCAACATGTGTTTATAGGTAGTATGATTGGCCAAAATTGAGATTGTAGTAGTTCATAAGAAGAGCTCTTTGAGTATAGTTAGGCTAATGTTGAAAAAGTAAATTTATGGTATTTGCATGAACCGTGAATGAATGAATTAAGTACACTGATTGTCGCTCACTGCTTCAGATCCTGGATTTGCATTATTTTTGATACCAATGCTCTTTTTCTTTTACAGGCTTTGCTGACTTGGGTTTGTTAAATTTTCTTCTTTCGCCTGAGAAATTAACAACTGAAAGATGAACACAGAAAAGACAAGTCTACAGTTTCAAAATAACAATTCACAAAGTAAAATAGATTCTGCCGACTTTGTTAAACAAGAAATCATTAATTTTGAGGAAGACTTCTGTGATAAAGAAAATAATGCTAACTTCCGGTTGTCGTTTGAAAGTATTGAAATTAAAGAATTTGATATTAAAGAAGAAACTACTTATTCGTCCAATGATAATGAGTTTCCTGATTATGAATTCAGTTTGCAGGGAGATCTAGCCGAGCATCTGGATGAGGACGGTAACATTCCCTCGAAGAAATATAAGGACACCGCTATAGACAAATGCGTAACTCCACAGTCCAATTATAAAGATTGTAAATTGTCTTTTAGTGGATCTCTGAACCTGAAGAAACGCAGGCAGTCAAAACGTGCAACAGGAAGCAGTAAACTTCGGCACGTTAGCGGAAGCCCGGCGGTTACTACACGACTCGGGCGCATTCAAATAGAGCACCAGCTCTTACAGTGTGACCACTGTTCTCACAGCACACCCAGGAAGGACCGCATGTTACGGCACATGTTGACACACTCTCAACTCTTCCCTTATATTCCGACAAATCTCCGAATGGAGAAAAAACTTGTCCGTTGTCAGGACTGCACATTCAGCACGTACAGGAAGGACAGCATGGTACGGCACGTGTTGACTCATTCCAAACTGTTCCCCCACGCCTGTTCCATGTGCAGTTTTCGATGCAACGATGCTTACGGGCTGAAGCGCCACCAGGCTATAAAGCACACGAATGTGGTGCAAGCAGAAACGAAAAAACGAAAAAGTTCAAACTTCGTGTGCGAAGTTTGCGGCTTTGAATCGCAATTTTCTTGCAAACTAAATGTTCACATGAAAACTCACGAGAGCCGCCATCCTCGCCGATACTGCACGCTGTGTCCATTCTCCTCCCGCTTCCCTGAGAGCCTGAGGCGCCACGTCCGCAGATGCCCCGTGGGCGCGCAGTCCCGCCTTCTCTCGTGCCCCAGCTGCGCCTACTCCACGGCGGAGAGTCGTCACCTGCGGCGCCACCGTAACACCCACCTAGGGTCTACCGTCAACGTTCACCAGTGTGCTGATTGCGGGGAGTACTTCAATTCTAAATCCATAGGGTTTCATCGTAGGGAGAGATGTAAAGGACGAAACTAGTTTCTGGGAAATTACAATTTCTGTCTTGGGCTTTATAGGACAATCAGTTTCTGTGTCACCAAAGACTTCAGTGTGTCTTCATATGCATGCAATATTGGAACATGAGTTGTTGGAGTGGTAATTCAGTGCACAATTCGCTACTCCATACAATGCCAACATTATGTTGTATTGAGTATTGATGGGTGCAGGGACTCTATTAGTTTAATTATCCTAATGGATGTTCATATAAATAATTAACTATTTAACTTTGTACCTGATAGTTGTATAAGTCAACCTTTTAATGTTTGAAATCTATGTTTTACGCAGGGTCCTAGAAAAACTATGCATTATTTGGTTTGGATAGGATGTATAATTGTTGTATAGAGCACAGACTATATAGTAGTATTGCCCGGGATTACGATTTACTTATTATTTTAAGGGAGTTAGGGGGGAGGCACCAAAACAATGACATTAGTTTTTGTTTTCCGCAGGGGCTAAAAAGTCTGTATGCAATTTTTGGTGCGGGGAGGGTGAAATGTTCGGGAGAGGGGCGGGGGGGTCACTATATTTTCTCAAGATCCTAGAGTAAAACTAAGAAAAATTTATATTAGACAATATAGTATGTATTTATATGGAGAGGTGGGGTCAGGGAGAGGGTGCCTGAAGGTATTCATCTCACTCTCAATGAGAGCAGTCTTGATCGTGGAGCTGAGGCTACTTGTGAATGATGACATGAATGATTCATCGCTGGTCTGTGGTATTTTTAATGCATTCTAGAAGTGGGTGGTATGCTAAAGTTCTAACCGAGTCAGTCCATCGCGTTGGTGAGCTTCCACAAGATCTATTTCCATCCACCCATCTCTTGTCTTCGTGCCATGGGTGTATTCAGATTTTGATTTAGTTCAGATTTAGCAACTGTTGGAAGCCCTCAAGAAGGGCAGAGGAAACTAAATCCGGAAAGAACTGTGCTAACAATGCGTACATTTTATTTTAAAAATTGGTGCTGCTCCACAATGAAGATCTCTGCAGTGGTATCAGAATGATGGTTCGGAACATTTATTGACCACTTGTGTTGAAATGGCCAATTTATACAAGTCATACAATTGACGGATATTGGATAAAATTAGTAATCTGTCTTCTTATCAGTTTGACTCTTAATGAGAGCAATCTTGACTCAGTCACGCATCCTGCGACTGGATATTGAAGTGGCACCTAAGAAAAAATGTAAAAAGAGACTCCGAAACCTTAAAGAAGTGAGTACACCGAGGGTTCAGTGTGTTGACAAAATATACCAACTAGAAGTAGCCTGCCCTTGAATTGCTGATTTAAAAAATGTCATCAGTTTTTGAGATATTGTAGCGTGTTCACTTTTCATCTAGTATACTCGGTTGATAATTAGATTCAGATATTTTCTCCTTGGATAACAAAGTGGTCACACAAAATATCCGTGTTACATTTGCCTCTGGGATTGTAGAGCTAAACATGAATACTGGATCAATGAAAAGTGGCCTTTGAGAACATATACAAATTCAGGAAAACAAAATATAATTAATAAACCTTCGGTTGCTAAAGAGAAAATTATCCTACCACTGTTGCATATACAACTTGGCCTATTGAAACAATTTGTTAAAGTGTTGGATAAAAATAGTTTGTGTTTTGAATATTTATTAAAAAAACACAGATAAGTGAAATGTTGGGATTCTTGATGGATTTGAGAGAGCTTATAAATGATTTCTGATTCATGAATTCTGTGAATATGTCCTCTACCTGGTCATCTTTGTTACGGTGATAAATAACTTTTTCGGGAAACAGCTGAAAATTATGCACAATTAGTGAAAAGCACGTTGACAAATTTCCAAACTGTTTAGATTGCTTTCCAGTTAATCTTGGTGACCTAAGTGAAGAGCGAGGAGAACCATTTTATCAAGATTATGGAAGAAAGATGCCAATGGAGGTGGCGGGATGATCACACGATGACAGACTACTGTTGGAGCCTTCAACGGGACTGTCTTGCAAAACCTCACTCCAGAAAAAGTTTTATAAGTTTGTGAATGATATTTCCGTCCTATTTTATCTATCTCTTTTCTCTAAATATTTTTCAATGTTGTTCATCATGTTTTAGAAATTTATTACATATAACACATATATAATAATATTGAACATATTTACAGTATATTTTGTGTTTATGGGTAAATAATTGTATGTAAAATAATACTTTTATTTGAATGTTTCTTTGTTATTACTAATAAATATAAGATTTTAAACATGCAGAGATTGTTTTTCTTTGTAAAAGATAATATAATATCAAGTAAAAATCATTTTCTCCATCATATAATAAAATCACACGAGCTTGAGTAAAAAATTAAAAAACTGGATGTGCCGTATCTCCAAAACTAGAGCTAATCTAATGTACGCGGCCTAGTTATATTCAGGAATAGGTCAAACTTTTCAGGCACCAAAATGTGTGGTGGGTCATGTATTTAATTATTTTCTACTAATTTTATAAAACACCTTTCTGATGTAACAATTCTTTTCAACTTGTGTAGCAAACGGTTTGTTAGCTTATCTGGGTCCATAAACTTTTCTCGAAGACAAATCTCCGACAGAGAGTCGATTATTTTCAATTATATGCATGAAGCATTAATCGTTGTGCTCAAAAATTGGCTTTATTTTACCTTCAAATTGTAGTCCCGGAAAAACAAATTGTTCAAACTTATTTTAATATGTCTTAAGTGGTGGGTAACTAAGCAGGAACTTAGTTACTTAATTACCCACCACTTAATAATTTTGTTTTTATCTATGCTTGTATTTTTAATTTCAGTGTACATTGTTTCCTGAAGAAGATACCATAGGTATCGAAACATGTTGAATAATCAATAAATACATAGTGGTTTAAACAAAGTATTTTGTCTTATTATTTATAATTAACATCCCCTTGATGTTTGTATTTATATCTGTTATTTCATTCTTTAGTGTATTTTCTCTTTGATTAATAAATTTGTGGGATGGGTTTTAGGAATTTTCAAATGAAATAGATTTCTCTGTTTTATACATTAAAATTTAATTATCATACAGAGTACAGAACCTTCTAAGGGATGGGGTTTGGGTTGCACTTTCAATATTCATTTTTACCAAACTTTTATAGTTACAAGTTTTTTCCCTTTTACTAGGGAGTCACACATGAATCATCATTATTTAAGGCTTCACAAACAATATTGTAGGGACGCGCATTCTTGGATATGATTTAATGTTTAAATATTCATTTCTACAATAAAAATAAAGAATATTATGTTTTATTTAATGCGTAAGAATCAATGTAACACAAATTATTTATTGATGAAAGTCATGTGTGATAAAACCTTGGCAATGATGCGTCACGAGGATAGAGGAACACAGTGGGTCTGACTACACTTCCCAGGATAGGTCAACCTTCGCAAGCTCTATTCGTCTGCTGGAGGTGAGCTTTCTCGAGCGCTACTCGTCTGCAGCGGGTCGACGTTTACAAACTCTATTCAGCTACTGCAACGTTTATAAGCTCTATTCAACGTTTAAATTACATTCATTCAAAGAAGGTAAAGCTTCAAAACCGGACCAGCCGGAGATGAAACAAATATCTGTTCAACAATAGAGTGGATACTAGCCACCGATATTACTTTTAGATTGAAATTAGCGACACAGACAACCACGCGTTCCACTGCCTAGCTTTATTAATAAACATACTTTTATTGCGTTTTCCATTAAAAATTGTCGCTCAAATACAAATAATGGGGATCATTACTGTCACATTACATGAATATTGCTTCTGAAGGTTTGGGAAGTATTTTAGGGTTATAAAGAACAATTATTGAGAGATGTGCCTTATAAATTATTTTGCTATCACACATATTTTACAGTAGGTGAATACACAAGAAGTAACGCAGATTAACAATTACTTTATTGAAATTCAGTAAACAACAACATGGTTTTATTAAACAAATTCATTTCCACTCAAATTGTAAATTCAAATAGCTGCAAAGGTTCTTATTTGTAAATGAATAACTTTTACAAACTCAAAATTATGCTCATTTTACATTCAGTTGTAATGTAAAACTATCCCAGTTTGGTGTACAGTGATCGAGGCGATCTAGGCCAACGACAGATAAAATATCAACCGGTTCGATGACAGCAATGTTCTTGCACAAACCAATGTCATCCATCCAATTCAATCGCTCGGTAGCAAAGATCGCCTCGGTTGCTAACCCATAACGGTACCCTGCAAAAGGCCTAATATATAAGGTATATTCGTTTATACAGTAAGTTCTCACTGCCTTCCATAAACATTCCTAAAAAATATAAATAACATTAAAAAAATTGTAGATATTTGTGATAGATAAAGAGAACACCTTGATTGGTGTTCGATTGTATATAATTGGTGTTTATATATGATGATTTGTAATTGTAATTCAGTAATCAATCACCGGTACAATCGAGCACCAATCACAATCACATATTAATGTATATGCAGATGACTGGCACTTGATATGCGATATTTAATATTCTGAGTGAAGAATTTTTGCCTTGAAAGTTATATGTATTTAATTTATCGCTTTTGAAATAGAAACAAAGCAACAAGCTATCACATTTATAGTGTGTGTATGTGAATAAGTAAGAAAAATGTTACACAAGTATTGGTATTTATATGACACTTCAAGCTTCAGTCACCTAGTATTGATGTACATATTGAGATAGTTTCACCCTCTGTGTGTGGCAACTATTATATAGAAACGGACGAATAGCGATGACTTACTGTATTAACCCTGCAACATTCCCTCAATGACGGTTTTGGAAATCAGGCTTTGTTCCTTTCTCACCAAATTATAATCTTTTATATATCATAATAAATCTTTTTATTTTAATAATCATTTTGGGTGAATTACTCGGACGATGTAATTATGCCAAGTTCTTGCCGATTGTGGAGATGGTGATTACGTTTATAGATGAGCAAGTAACAGTGATGCATATACCTCCCTACACCTGTAGTCATATTGCGTAATATAAGATTTTTCAAAGGAGATTTTTCATTCTCAATAATGGTTATAATAATATTAAAAGCGAAACTATAGATGGTGCCAAAAATACAATATCTTTATTTCTTTTACATGAGTTAATTAGATATCAGTTTATACAAGTATTGTATTTTATAAAGAAACAAGATTAAGTTTAGTTCCATCCGGTTCGTGGAATAGAAAGACGACAATAATGTGTGAACAAGCAATTGTCACTTTCGTCACGCTGTGTCTAAGATTTCCTTTTGTTTGAACCGGATGTATATTTGCAAGCCAAACATATTTAATTCAGTATAAAATCAAAATTTTTTATAAATTGTATCTTTGGTGTATGCATTCGCTAAATATGTGAAACTTTATACGAAACCAATTTCCAATGTGAAATTGTAGAGGTGTCAAAGAATAATTTCTGTCAGTGGAGTTCCAGCAAAAATCAGTAAATGTGATCTTATTATGAGACTAATATAAGTAAAAAATTAAATGTAATATATTATATAGCTTAATCCTAGATTAGTATCGTTAAAAAATACGCCGATATGTAAAATTTACATGCCTGGGTATAAATATATTTGGTTCCTGGGTATATACAAGAAACACATTAGAATTAGTTTAGGAACATGTTTAATATTAAAAAAAAAAAATTTTTAATTAAAAAAATAAATAATAATACTGAAAATATGTTTAAAAACAATTATTATTTAGTACAATCTGGGCAAATTTTCATTTGGTGCATTCCACAGATGGCTTTTCCACACTTGCAGTAAGTGGTCATCATTTTTTTCTTTGCAGATGGGCAAAATCCACAGTATTTTCCAAGATCTTGTGATTGCACTTGTGATCCTGAAGCCGGAGTATCTTGCTCCGTGCTGCATAATTTTCAAAATGGACTCACTAAGCTCTCTGCTCAATTAAGGGATATTTAGCCTTGACTTGAAGAGTGGTAACGTGACAAGGTATTGCACTGACAGTCAGGGAGAGCACTACTAGAATGGAGGAGGCGTCAGAATTGGCAAGTGGGTGGAGCAAATGCTTTTGTTTGAACAACACGTAAAATTTACGTACGATACTAATCTAGGGTTAATAATATTTTGTAATGTATTTTGATAATTATGCTTACTGTTTCCGAGGTAAGTTTTCAGAATTTCATAATCACAAACGTGATAATAAAATACTTGTTTTTTTATTCTACTCATTTAATTTACTTGAGGTGCAATCAGAGAATGATAAAAAAACAAAATTTAACCCAAATAACTGCACTAAGTATGTGCAAATAATATATTTGATGCTATGACAGAATTTTTCTAATTAAAATGTTCAAATCTCAATTTATCACACGTACGCTTACATAATTCCATATCTTCTGTATGGAGTTGATTTGGAATAAAATTGTGATTTTTGCTGGAGACCAACGACTTATAATAATATTGTACAAAAATCATTTCACTTCATCTTACAAACCATCGCATACTGAAGGTCCTCGTGTGATTCATGATCCACTGGATTCCATAATGATAATGCTGAATAATTGCCTTTTATGAAGTAAATCAGTGGTGAAAAATTTCATAGCCAATTTTTTAACTTATCACATAGTTAACATTGCTATTACAACACATGGTGACATATATTATTCGTTTTAAATAGCTCCTATGCAGTCAAATCTTGTTTAAATATCTTTACATAAAGCATTATTCTTCTACCATCTATATCTCCACGTGCTTCTACTTGTCAACATTATCAGTAATCTTCTCTTCTTGGCACAGAATATTAAACAAAACAGCTTACATACCATTATTATATTATTTAAAACAAAACACTTCACAAAATAAATTGCATCGAGTAGACTTAACTTATAGAGAAATGATGTAAAATGAGGTATTGTTACATAGTTTGATGGAACCACCTTAAAATTGAATATCTAATAAATTATGTGAGAGTTCAAAATTAACATTTACATAAACATTATTTCACAATGGTAACAGAGATCTCCAATATTAAATAAAATTTACCAAACCACTGTTATAACACTTATTAACCCATGGACAGGCATGCGGTGGCACAAAGTGTAACATTGGATAAGTATGCCGTGGTACAAAATGCAACATTGGATAAGCACACCGTAGCACAAAGTGTAACATTGGATAGGCATGCCGTGGCACAAAGTGCAACATTGGACGGATATGCTCCGGCATAAACCATACTATTGGACACATATTAAATAATACTGACTAATAATAATAATATCTATTTGTCAATATTAGAAAGATTCTATATCAAAATTAGTTGTGATCAACGCTGATTCAATAATTTGGCTATATTATCTCTGATGATTCTCTAGAATCTATCGAGTTTGTTGCTAACGCGTTTGACATATGTATTTCGTGCGTTGCTCTAGAGTTACTTTGTTCAAAGTGAATGAACAAGAAAAGATAATCCATTTTTCCAATCTGATCAAAAGCAGAATCTATTAGTTTTATTCTAATTATTGTATACAGCACAGTTAATTATTTTGATGATTTAATTCATTCATTTTAATCAGGAAGAATTCTATATTAATTGTATATTCCAGATGTTGCAATTAGTCCCACGAGGCCTGTCCATCAACATAAACTCTAATAACAGTATCAATAATCATTAAATAAATAAACTCATTGAAAACATTGAATATCATTTTAAAATAATAATTACTTGTTTGAATTCTTTTTTAGTTTGCTAATAATAATATTGAATATACTTTGGTTAGATTGAACTGAACCAAGTCACCGATAATAAGAAGTATGAGGTAATACTAGGTACATAATGTGTTAACGTTTGCTTGAGCTTCAGTTTTACTTACACCTGGCCATGGCAGTGTCATCCTTAAATACGTGCTAACAATTTATTTCTTTATAACAAGCTGATATGTTTTCAATTGTGTAACAGTGTAATTTATTTTGGCTGCTGCAAGTGGAATTCTGCCAAGGAGCAGTTATTCTAATCTTACTTGTAGAATACATTATCTTGTTTTGGCATTCAAATAGTCTGTAGCATCGGAATACAATGGATTTTTGTTGTTATGATAGACCGTTATCGAGCCTGAATAGAATCTTTTAATTATTAGTTCAGTTAGGTATAAAAATATTATTTTGCATGTATTTTTTAGATAGTAGACTCTTTCAAAAATATAATAAAACCGGTACAGGCTTACTTTAATGGAACAAACAATTTCTTCCAAACTTCCCAATTAAAATTGTTATTTATTTATAAATAGAGAAATTGTTATTTATTTATAAATAGAATATTCTAGAATGAAGTTGTCGCTTAAAGAAACCAAAAATGCTTGTACATTTGTGTACCTGTTGGTTCAAAGTTAAGGACACATTTTGATCCATAACAGAATTAACTCCTGTAGTTAATTTACTCACTTAATATACTTACTTGTATATACATATTGTCCTTAGGAGTAGGCAGAGAAAACAGAATTCCAATCCTCCATTGCTAATGAAAGTTTTCTTGTTCAAAATATCAAACTTTTGTACCATCATGTGTCATACATTCACCATTCGTTGGCTCCTTATTAATATTCTACTCCTCTATGCCTGTCTCAATGCAGAGTTTTCTAGTGAGCCGGGCACAGTCCAACCATAATTATATACATGTACATATGTATCATATTGATAAGTAAATAAATAAATAAATATTCCAACCATGTCCATATGCTAAACCCCATCTATACTCTATCCTTACATTCCAATCACATTCATATGCAAAACACTACCCATATTTTATCCTTACAATGGCAATGACATCCATTTGCCGAATTCCATCCGTACTCTATCTCTGCTTTCCAACCATATCCATACTCTATCGCTATAATCCAACCATATCCAAAACCCCATCCGTATTCTATCTTTATATTCCAACCACGTCCATATGCTAAACCTCATCCATACTTTATCCCTATATTCCAAACCCATCCATACTCTATCATTACATTCCAACCACATCCATATGCCAAACCTCATCTATTCTCTATTTTTACGTTCCAACCACATCTAATGCCAAACCCCACCTGACCCTATGTATATCCGATGCTACAGCTTCACACCGTGTAGTCCTCTATATTATAATTTGCCATGCATGTAATGGAGCCTCTCCACAAATATATTTTTTCTCAGCAGTGACTGTGAAAATTGATACATGTTGGTTGCTTGAATCCCTTGTCGACTGACAGGTTATAAAAAGTATATTTTAAAATTAATGATTAGATGGAGTCTGTGTATTGGGTACTTAATTTATTTTGAGATTGATGTTGAAACTTGTGCGGGCCCTATATAATAACATCTGTCACAATAATTATTCTCACAATATTCCTTACCCGTTACACAATATCTTTGAATAATGAATTGAGTTTAAAAAAGTGTTGTTGACAGTTAAAATTCATTTCAGTTAGACAATTTACAGAATTAAATTATGAAAACACACAAACTAAATAATTGAGATTGTAAAATGATTGTATCTCTCCACAGAGCTAAATATTTAACGAGTCATAGCTCAATAATGGCGGTTCAACATGTTGCCATGGCCAAAATTTAATATTTTACTAGCCTATTTTATAGACAACAACTATAATTGACTAGAATTATACAAAGGTGTTTTATGATTGAGTAACTATACATCTAACAACAATATGATTTTAGTAAAAGCTGCATCATTTAGAAGGACTGTACATGGAATAACATGTAACAGTTTGAATATCAACTGAACTGTGTATAATGTATGTGGAAAATAGTTAACATTTAGAAAATTATTTTTGGGTCTAATGTCAAGGTTCAGTATCAAATATAAAGCTTAAACTTATGGGGTAGAGTCTATATCACCCGATAAAAATTTATCAGAGTTGTACTTTGATGTAGATATCAAATTTGCAGCAGCTGGAAGTATAAATCATTCAGAGATATCCATTCAAACCATATGCACATTTGTCATAGATTTTCCCTATTTTAAATGTCACCAGGAGAAATTTATTAGCTGTATTTTACATTTCAAATGACCGTAATGATGTTAATTTGGTGTTGACAGGCGTCATACCCAGTTTAAACTTTTGAGATGCCTACAAAGAACGGATGGATAAGAGCGAAACAAACCTTCCTTTACAGATTACAAATTTTCTGTAAAGTTGTTAATAAATAATGAATTGTACTGACAATAGGTACAAAAGAGACTGCCAAACACTAAAAATGTCAATAACTGGGCTAAACTATAATTTTTCATAATTTTAGTAGTCGATTAACATCCAAATATATTTTGTCATTGTTTTTTTAACTAAAGATTCAACATATGTATAAGCAATGAATAAATCCAGACCCATTACAAGTCACAGTCCGAGACCAAATGATGCAGCTCTTTCTGAATTCAGGGATGTCCAATTGTAATAAGACAATATCATCTAACATTGTGAGTGGTGTACGTACAAGGAAATCAGAGTATCTCACGTAATGACAGAACTATGAAACACCCTACAATGGTTTTCTTAAAGTCAATGTTTCTAATATTGAACGGTTATTCAAATTCTCCCTTTTCTAATGTTTATCATTTTGATAATTGTCGTTAAGCATTTTAGGTAAAATGAATTATATATTATATTATCTGATATAAAAAGAACAAATACTTCAATAGGAGACATTATGGTATAATGTCGCCATAACTTTGTTGATGAAAAATAAACAATTTATTAAAGTATAACTCAAGCGTGATCCAGGTGAGTATGAGCTATCTATAATGTTTTCAATGATGGTATGTTACAGGTCTAAACACTTACAAAAGCTACTGAGTCGATGAGAGTGAATCTTTAGATACTAATTCCCGAGCTCTGACAATAGAACTATCTTATTATCTGAATTTCTTAATGATTAGTATAACGTGTAAAGGGATTTTCACGATTTTATAAGCAGCAGCGTAACAGGTACAGAATCAACGGTTATTTTCAGTCGAGACTATTCAATTTCGAATTATATTTTTCTTAAATCGGATGATGTACTCGCTGAAGATATTTTGCTTTATTGGCGTGGTAAAAATTTCTATATATCATACCGTAATAGTATTGCACAAATTCCATTCATACCATGTACAGGTACCACAATTACCATTGTTGCATTACATTGTTACATTAGTTTTGATTTTAATGACTCAAGATCCGGTCAGCTGACAACATAATTAGATTATTCGTAAGCAGTCTCAGGATGTTCCGGAACTACAAACCTCAACAAGCACTGTGTGTGACTAGACCGAGCCGTCAGCACCGTGGAAGAGAGCCAGAGCTATCAATATTTGTAACAAATTGAATTTTTAAATAAAATCATTAATGTTAATCAAATGTTGAAAAGCACTCCTCGGTCTGAAATAATTAATCTTTTTTTATGATTCTACCGCAAACATTTGGTCAAAAACTACAAATTGGTTTTTGCTAATCACCCACTCTTCCTTTTTTCTCGTGACTCCCGTAGCGACTGTACCCGTATCGCCGCTGCCATAGCTTCAAGTTATTTTTGAGAAAATCAAAGATGCGTGGGGTGACATTCCAAAACTATAATGATTATTTGAAATGTATCGGCTGCTGCCTGAGAGAACTAGTGCGAGCTCTTGGAGTTACTACCGTTTCGTATCTGTTGTGATACTTAATAAACCCTGGAATTAGAATAAATGTAACATTAGTTATAAACAATATACAAAAGTACGAGAACCGTTCACTCACTGTTGTCCATAACGTGTTGTTATTTTACTTTGAGACGTTTTAACCATATTATTTTATATTAAGAACACATTGATTCATTTTAGTACATGTCTTTGTCGAAGAGTTCATAAAGTTTATATACAATATTTGAATATTCACACAACGCAATGTAAACATTTCATATCCTCGCAACGGTTCGTTCCCGCTTAGATGTGCTCATCTTGAATGTCTGTCGAGAGAAAAAATCAGATTATGAAGCGGGGCATCGATACAACCTGCGATTGCTTTGCAAAGTCCTCTACTTCCGTCTACCAAACATTACTCAGCAAAGCGATATTAATTTATATTGGTTGCGTACCAATTTAACAATGTTTGAGTTAAACAAAGAAAACTAGAAAAACAAAAGTAAATCTTTATAAGCCAACATAGTGATGGTTAATGGACACGTTCATGTAAAAATGTAAGAGCCTTTTTACACTCGAGTAGAACACGTGTAACTTTGCGACTAGGTACTCTATCATTGCACATCTACACCGAGTGTCGACATATTCATAATCTACTAACCTTTAAAATATGCTGTTTGTATCGCATCCTTCTGCAGAGTTCAGAACTATTTAATTCCACATTCCGTACATGCAACGATAATTAACCATTGGAAATATCTTTCCTGTAAGGTGAGTCATTTTTTTAATAGTTTCCATGAAAGTTGAGTAATGCTCGTTATTTTGTGGTGGATAATTGGGACTGACATTTTTCAATATGCGATTATTTTATTATTATATATTTTCCAACTATTTCCATCCCTCATTATGTAAAGTAATTGAAACTTTGTCACAAGACATTTTGTTGTGTAGCATGTACTTAAAATATGAAAAATACTAGTATAACTAAAAAATATCAATTTGTTTGTACCAATTCTTTACTTAGTAGGGGTCGGTTGATACCATTGTTTTGTGTTATCAAAATGACGAACTCATTACATATTTAACAATTGAATGCAATTGGTATTTTTTCAGTCAACAATTAATCCAGTGCTTATTGACATAGAATATGTTTTATTGGAACTTTTAAAATAGAACATTAGAAAAAGTGTTTTGTTTGTGAAAATTTCTGAACATTTTGTACAGGACCTAACCACAATATTTTGTGGGTAGATAGATAATGGATACCTGACTAAATTGCCAGTCGAAAATGTTCAAGGAGTATGTTCAAATTTTGTACCGTTACGGAATATATTATTGTATGAGATTTTCACAAAATTGTTTTAAGCTTTAAGTCTACGTATTATACTTTGATATAAATATACGCAAAGTTCACCAATTATTCTTCAATGTCTTTGCATCAGACCCTAAATCATATAACAAAATATAGTCTGGCCGCTCGAAGTTTGATGATCTTTTTTTTTTGTATTCGATAAAATATAAATAAATCAAAATAATCTCATAACTTTGGCTTTTTAAATTTTTTTTAAATGTGTATCTATCTACCTCTAAAATTTTGTTCACTAGGTGTGTTGTACCCCGTTTAAGAATGTACGAGTATTTATTATCATTGTAGACACCAACAAGGATGATACGTGAGAGAAAAATATATTCGTAGAGGGGGTGTCGGGGGAGGGGCTTGTGGGGGAGGGGGTGGTGGGGGTGGGGTGGTGGGGGCGGGGGTTTTCTGAGATATGTAATGTGTTTTTTTTATCAGCTTGTTAAATTGCTCTAATTGGTTATGGCTTCTTTGTACGTCTTAATGTGCATTTTAAATAAATATGGAATATATCAGAATGAGTTCAGTAGCATTCAAATGGAATGTGGAATTCAATACATTGAATTAACGTTATACATGTTCTAATCTACAAACAAAGTTTCCTATAATTCGACGCTTACATTTTCACAGAAAATTATGTCCGAAAAAGAAAATATTTTTAAGTAATGTTTGGCGAGGTAAATCAATTAATACTCCCAAATTTATTTATAGACAAGAACTAACATCAGCTGTGTAGTGTAAAGGAACAGAATTGGAAACAAACATCTAGTGATAATAAGCTTTGTAAAACATACAGCAGATCAGAAGATAATCAAATTGTAATAATTAATAAAAATGGAAGAAGATTTAAAAATATTTATAAATAAAATGCATTCATATAAATGTTTGTACAGAAATAGGAAGTTTGTTGTTATCATGCAACTAAATCTCGTTAGAACTGAAACCCCGACTTACGTTTATAGAGTTTGTGATGCTGCGCACACGACTCCTCGATTCCATCTATACAATACATGTATGTTTCCCAAGTGTTACATGAATACCACACCCCACACCAATGCTTCTTCTTCATGTTTATTAAAAGAAAACTTGTAACAAGAGATGACTGTCAGCCAAATTTAAAGCTTTTGTATGTAAATTTAAAAAAAAAGTATTAAGGATTTTAAATAGCCTCGTTGGAGTTCCCTACAGATGTCCGTCCAGATATGAAACTGGATCAATAATAAATGTGCCGAATGTGTAATTAAAAATGTTAAACTTAACCAGTGTAAGGAGTGGCGTAATTATGCCAATGTAGCCAATGCAGTGCATCGGGGCTCACGTTAGATAGAGGCAAACCATTGGCACCTCCTTCTCGTGATTAAAATGTGTTTTATATTAAATGCCATCTATACTTCTTTGTTCAGTTGCACTCTAGGACCCTAACGACCTTCCTGAAGCGTTGCCTGGTATGGCATTTTAGCCTTATATACAATACAGGGGGGGGGACACTTCCATTTTGCGTTAGAGCACAATGCCATTTTTCAGTTTTGAATTGGTTTCTATTTTTTAAGCTACGCAACTAAGTGTAAGAAACTAGATTTTTAACAAGACAGACACTATCTACATGGCACCTGATATGAATACTCACTGAGTAAGTATGAGTGGCTGGAATAATATTCACGGTGTTAGTAAGAATATTTAAATGCCAGAGTGAAGATTGACATATTATTTCGGCATTGCCACATGGCTCTTTTCTAGTTTGATTAAACTTTCATAAAATATAAATCTTTATTTATAATAATTTGGTAATATTTCAAATGTTCTGGGTAAACCATGATATGGAGATATAAACACTGTGCAAGAAAGACCATTGAGAGACGGATCTGCAGCGGCCTAAGCTGCCAGATACAGGTATCAGGGTCCAGGGGATGGGCCCCTGAGAAGAATAAGGAAATGAAAAAAGAGGATAATAAATATTTAACGTCTTCAATATGATTTTTTCTCAGCTTTGTGCTCTTTCAACAAACTATTTTTCTAACCAGTCTGCAAGCTGTAAACGGGTTCAATAAAATTATTTTATGTATGTTTCCTGTATACATCCAATTAATCATTTATGGAGGTTCACAGTTATGATTAACTATTATGGTGAGTGGAGAAGGAGAAAAATGATATAACAGTACCCCCTGATTAACAGTAAACTCTTGATTGAAATGTTTTAAAATTAAAAGCTTAGGTAGTCCATATGAACCCGTATATTACTTAATGCAGACTAGTGTTATAAAGGTTGATTTTTAAAATTTACTTGGCCCATGTTAGATTTTATGTAGTCAGTCTTCTCTTGACTGAAGTTTCATCAAAAATGTAAGTCTATTTTGGCCTACCATTCCTACACGCTAGAAAGTGAACTTATTTTAATTATTTCACGGCATGATGCTAATGCAGGTTTGCCTTTAAGGTTTGCTGACATTAGTCTAAGGTTCATTCTCTCAGATTCTCTCCTTCTATATTCCCTGCGCAAGCTGGGTGTCCTCATCGGTAAAATACAACATACAGAATATTCTGCCCATTTGATTTACTTTGCATTCCTCGTTGCGGTGGTGGTACCCGTACCCGCCGAGAGTACGCTAATGTTTGCTTCGTGGGCTACAAGATTAATGCAAGTAATAATGAAGTTCATGTTATAGATTATGAATGATCCCGGCATCCGACATGGAGTTGATTGGAACCAAATGATCACATTAATGACACATAAGCAATCATGCAGGAAATGGTTGTGCTGTGAAATCATATGTATCATCGTCAAACATGTAATATAACAAATAAATGTACCTACAAACAAACACTTTATTTCTTGCTTCGTATAACCAAAGGGATCATTTAAGTGTCACCAAATTATTTGTCATTTAATGTTTTTTATAATCAAAAGTTGTTGCTGAATTATCGTGAACTGACAACAGATAGCATGACAGACTTTACGTTGAGCACTGAACACACCGCAGAGTAGTCTAGTAAGGTACATAGAAGTCTGCAATCCAAGGAAAGTGAAAGCATTTGAGTAATAAGCAAGAGGAGAGTTGGCATTGCGGGGTGACACATAATATAACACCGACCATTCAATTATATTATTATATTGATATCAAATAAATTTGGGAGTAAATCAGTTTGTTGTCAGCTGTTTACCAAACAATCGTATGTCGGTCGCGGTCCCCTCCTACAATCTGTAATTTTCTTGAACGCTTGCGTGTCTAAGGTGAGAGTTGTAACGAGATTTGACTGCATTTGACTATTTCAACAGAAAATAAACACTCCAAGGAACAATAATTGAACCAATAATGTTTACATTTATAGGAAACTCAGACAATACTGGAATCAAAAAACATTAATGTAATTATTAATACAAACCTGAATTAGAATGTTGCTGGTCTGAAAGTAATAGTTTCATTTTAGTAAAGTTTTACATTGACCGGGTGGCATTTTACATTGATATGGTGACATTTTACATTGACACTGTTTACAGAGAAAATCATTTATGAGAGTTGTAATTTAGTCACAGAAAATAAGTCAAGTTTTTGCAGAGATCACGTGCATGACAATAATCTTTGTGTTGAAAATTAATATAAAGATCAAATTAATCAGAAAACATAGTAAGTCTATAAACATAATCAGATTGGATTTTAATATCCAATTAATCATTCATTTATTCACCTGTGACAAAATTTAAATATGATTCTATAATATTAATCCCTATTTAATGTTTTTGATTCAAATGTGTTATGTGTACCGTTGAATAACGGTGAGTGAATTGTGTTATCTGTCAGTTTCATATTCTTGTCATGATAACTGTTAAGATTAAAGACTAGATGTAAATATTAAAAATGTATAGCTAATATTATTAATGTTAATTTTTATTTCATATATATTAATTTAAACAAAAAAATATAACTTTTTACTTGTCGATAGATTTATATTTGTATTGTGAATAATATATAAAGAAGGAAGGTAAACGTAATATGTATTATGTTAGTACTATTACAATTTTATTTATTTTATTATAATTATTATTAGGCTTTATGATTGAAGTAACATTCATATTGTTTTGTTTTGTTTAATTCTATCTTTCCTAGTTATTAAGGGTTTGTTTAGAATATTGTTAAGGTGTGTTTAGAGGTATATTTGGAGGGGTAAAAGTAGACTAACCATGCAGTTAATCCAGGTCCACTCAACATTTATTTAAAAGGGAAGATGTGTTTATCAGATTATAATAAATACTATATAATATTTATATATGTATATATATATATATATATATATATATATATATATATATATATATATATATATATACACACATGTATATATATATATATACACACAATCATTTTTAATAAGTGTGAACGATAAGAATAATATACTTAATTTTAATGTGGTGCATTATTAAAGGGGCAATACTCTTAGCTATTCAACATAATTATACACCTACTATTGTAGTCTAGATTTAAGGGATCCTCGATAAGATTTAAGATTTAAGAGATAGGCTTACTGGAGAAGTTGTTAAAATTGGTAAGTTTTACTATCTATGTACTTATAATACATAAGAACTATACTTAAAAACACCGATTGTCACATTCATTATATATATATGTAAATCTGCTTTCTTCAGATTTTTAACTTATATTTGATGATTGATAGAATCTGAATAAAATGTAGAAATTTCAATACTTTTTTTAACCGCTTTAAAATCACAGAACTTATAAAGAGTTTATCTTATAAATGAACATTGAAATCATCGAGGATATTAACAGATCACAGCCTGGGGGTCGCATACTTCTGGGTGTCGCAAACCTACTAGAGAAAAATTTTTTCATTTGGGCTGACTGAATATTCATTGTACATACACTGCAAACTGCACCTTCACCGTACTCTTTATACAAAATGTTTTATAACTGTCTCGAGGGTTATCTCGGGTCCACAATTACAGACGACGATAGCTGCTAGACAGAAATTAAATGACACATGGGTTGGTGAAAAGTTCTATGTCCAGACTTGACAAACTGTGGAATTATGGACCCTTAACATAAGGGAGAGAAGATAGATTGATGCCTGAAATGTGGTGCTGGAAACACATGTTGCACATACTGTGGACAGTGAGACACACAAATGTCTCAATCTGCAGGAACTGAACATCAAGGACAGATTCTCAACCTGCAGCCTGAGACGAATCCATTAATTTTTAGATCATCTTACTAGAATGGAAGATAACTTGGAGAAGCTTATTGTGGTAGGCCACGTCGAAGGACGAAGAGGAAGAAGAAGATCCTCCACCCGTTAGACTGACCGAGTGGAAAAGGCAACAGGCACTTATCAGGTGACAGCCTTAAGATCTGCAGGTTGTTGAGAAAAGTGAAGGAGCATAGTCAAGAGGGCGGGGAGTTCATGAGGCACCGACGTGGATGATGATGAAATTAGTAGTCTGTAATCTCAGAAATCGATGATGTACAGTGCGATAAAGATTCTTAATGAAATGCCAGAAAACATAAGAAAGGAGGAGAAACTAGATAGATTTAAAATGAAACTAAGCAAATATGTGCAAGACAAGTTGTAATAAAAAGGAAGGATCTTGTTTATATTAGAACATATAAATAAGTATTATTGAAAATAACTTAATTGACATAAATATATGTGTATATATGCTTCGGTTTTCATGGCCATATACTGTCCATACTTTTGGTTCCTTGTACTCGTGCACTTCACACTGGCTAAGCCTTAGGCGCAAGATTGTTCCAAGGTGCTTCAGATTACTGTACCATCATCTGAATCTCAAGAAAAATTTAGAGATTTTTCAAAGCTGCTATAAATGGAGCAAACCTGGTGAACAATTTAGTCAAAATGTGTATAATGCACGTCTCTTTTGGATTCCGTTATATAACCGCCTGAGGTTTTTCCAAGAGTGGGAGAATTCCATTGAATGCATCAGGAGTAGGAGTTGTTGATGTAAGTCATCTTCTGTCACTTCTGAAAGTCACAGTGTAAGACTTGAGACCATATCAAACCGAATGAATGAACTTGTGATTCCCTGACTACATGAATAAATAAGAATGTGATCATTTTTATGATGATTCATTTATGTAATGAAAAGTCTTTGGGTTGCGTTTTGATTAGAATTGGATTCAGGATTCTTCATCCACTACATTATTTTTTAACAGCTACATAATTTACTTTTATAAATTATCACTAAGATTCTCACCAAAATTAGTGGTGGCAAGTGATTAATTTGCTAATTCTTGTGTTCTGATCACTAGTTTTCAGTTATACAATCCATTTATTCCTAAGTTATGTGAAACTGTTCCATTTTCAGAAATAACCGAAGAATTAAGAATACTTTTTAAATTGAGAACCTATCTGATCAATTTGTTTTCTTTCTCAAACTACTCATATCTCAGATTGATTACAATTAATAGGCATTGTTAGAGGATATTTATCGTTAATATTAGTTAACATAAAGTTGATAGTACTGATTCATGACAAGTACTTTAAAATACCTTTTCATAGATAATATAGAATATTAAAAGGAAATAAAATTACATCATACTTTGTCGGATTTGACAATACTGTCTTGCCCACATTAAAAAGATTTTTTTTCTAAAACGTGGAGACGTCACCCTCTAACATAAATGTTTTTGACACCTTAATTTGATAATGGGTTAAGAGGATAAGGCTCAGATTCTGAGGGCACTGGTTCAGATCACACTGACTACTGATACAAGTTGTATGTTCATTTTGTATCCAAGACGCAGACCACTTTTTTAGCGAGACCCCCTAATCTGTCACCAGAAGGCATCAGGGTTAATGGTGTACACGCATGTCGCGTTAAGTTGTTCTGTGGTAGAACACTATCAAAATAAAGTGAAACTATCCTATTTGGAGTTACACACTCAAGATTTTTAAATTATAAGACTTTGAAAATCACGATAAAATATTTGTATTTTAAAAAAAATCACAAAAATTAGATTTATTTTTTAATATCCCGGTGATAAAGAAAAATAATATATTTTTATTCTCTATCGAAAAGGTCATCGTATTTGACGATCACTTAATTTAATTAACAATTTTTAGAACAATTAATAATTATTTCTTTAACTTAGATTTTTTATTTATTACAATTAAATTAATCTTAATTTGTGCTTTTATTAAAAATTATAATTTATTTTTAATTTTATATAACTATCAACATGGTAGTAGATTTTGTCCCGATAAAAAGCAGCCTATTGAAATTATTTAATTATTGCAACTATTTTTAGTTAATTATGTCCATTGGTATAATTCTATCAATACAGTACACATAGCGACCATTTATACACACTGTTTAAGACATTCATTATGATTTGTTTGTTTAAAGACACCGTCATCAGTGTTCTTGAAAATGTTGGGTAGGGGTTTATAGCTGGTAAGTTCATAATATTGTTGAATACTTACTGGTTGGAGACCTTACTGGTTGCGGAACAAGTTTAACAGAGAAAAGATACTAGCATCAAAGATATCGGCATACTGTACAAACTGGTCGTCAGTCAGTCACTCTGATATGTATTTGAAACAGACTATCACTTTCAAACAGATATTTTGAAGTGTATCTTTGGGCTGATTTTAGAAAATGGATTTTGGCATAGACACTACGATAATGAGCTCAATGATGAGTTAAACATTTAAAATTTATAAACATAGGAAGATATCGGTGGTTAGGCCATCTGGAAAGGATGACTGTACAGTCATCGCTGAATACTGAACCGACAAGACTCGCCATGAGCTTGGGAATGTATAAGCGAGTTGGAGCAATTGTATGCTCAAAGACATTTCCTTTAAAAATTTGAAACTGAGAGAATCAGCGCGAAATAGACAAAATTGAAGAAAAATTCTTGAAGAGGTCAAGACTTACCAGGGGTTGTAGGGGTTGTAATATCTACCCAGGAAAAGAGTGTATCGTAAACAGGACGAAGAGTGCAATAACAATGTTTTGACCTGGACTTTGCTTGATTCAACGGGTCACAACATAAGAACACACATTATGTTGTGTGAATGTTAAACAAAAATGTATCAACTGAACAAGATTTTTAACCTGTGATAGTTTTAATCTGTTCATGTACACATTTTATTAATATCATTAGATTATTTTCGAGTTATTATTAACCATCACGTCCAGCCACGAGGCTCCGCTTGCAGTTATGAAGTAGCTTTTTAAATTTCATGTATTTTATTTTTCACAATTGACTGTCATCTTAAAGTAATGTGTAGATTGGGTGTCGAACCATTATTAATTATATATTTTAAATATTGTTCATATTTACAACACCTATGTTAAATTCAAAACTTCACTGATAGCAACAGTGTTTTGTATTCAATATTACATTTCAATTTTGTTGTTTACGGCTACGCCCCGAGTTACACCTGCAGTTAACAGTTTATGCTCTAAAATAAAAGTCATCATATATTGTACATATATATATATATATACATATATATATATATACATATATATACATATATATATATATATATATATATATATATATATATATATATATATATATATATATATATATATATATATATATATATATATATATATATATATATATATATATATATATATATGTATATATAATATATTGATTTGTGACAGTCCTGCTGAAGTATTTCTGCTTATGGCCCACGTCTATGGGTGAGATTTTTATGAGACAATCTCTCAGATAGAGATTTTATGCCTTTGAGATTCTTTGGAGCAATTCTTAGCTTTCGTAGTCCACCAAATCTCAGACAGGATATAAAATTGGTTAATTAAATGTTATGTATAGTCGACTGCTTGATTAATTTAAATGTAACACGTTGTGACTGGGTCGCGTCAGGTGTCAGGTCTCTGCACTACAGGCGCAGACTCATGTGCATATGCTGTTTGGTAGGTAACATTATTGATGGGCAAAAGTATGTTTGTTTAGAGGTAAAAATCCACTAAAACACTGCGATTTAGGGGTGACTAGCCTGCCATGAGAGAATGACTCCTCTAGCCTAGTCCTCTGGCAGGTCGGGCAGGGGGGGCGCCCCCCTACCCCCGCGCTACAGATAGCTCTCCGACAACTCGGCGTCCGATTGGCTGCAGCGACTGGAGCGCGTGCGGGCCACCCCAAACGTGGAGTCGAGCTCCGATGCGAACTCTGACGTCATGGTGGCATAATCTGATGTCATCGTGGCGTAGTCAGACGTGAGGGTGGGGTGGTCGGCCGTGATGGCGAGGTGGACGTTACCTTGTGTGATGGCATGCTGCGTGGGAAGGGTGGTAGTGGCCACGGCCGTGGTTCGACCCGTCTCCTTCTCCGCTATCTTCTGCTTCAGGGTTCTTATTTTTTCCTCCTTCTGCAATGTTAAGGATGCCATTGAGAATGCAATCAGTTGTTATATTTTTAATTCATTCTATTTGTTAGCATATCTTTGCGCAGTACATTAATATAATTTTCATTATATATGTAGTATAGATCTCTATGTTGTTGTACACTCCGAGGTATTTTGATCACGAGCCACAGTTAACATAAATCTTTGTTACAATCGATAGATCTAATCACACAAGTACAGTTATAATGACAATAGTTTATTTCATCATTAATTTAAAAGCATCCCATGAATTGTTGATTATTTGAATTGATCCATCATCAGGCCTTATTTGCCAACATTTCATACCGACATGTTATGGTGTCTCATGGTTTAACTAGCTGATGCCTCAACCGCATGAAAAAAGTTTTAATCAACAATGTTTGATATTCGATTTAGATATAACAGTAATTGCTATTTAATAGATATCTATATAATAGTATTTTCTATGCATCAAGATGGATAGTTTCTGAGCAGACTCGCTCCTCGACTAAAGACTCACTCCTGCCGCAAGCAAATGCCAGATCACAATTTATTGGATTGCATTATTCTAACTGGTATTAATTATCATTCGCCCCGGAATGATTATTTAATAGTTTAACTCAACTGTATGGTCACCTTTTTACAATGCGCATTCTCATATAATTTAAATAAATTTCTGAGATTTGTTAATTATAAACTGAATATTCCACAAGAACAATTAAATTATGATTTTTTCTTATGTCCAATGAGCAAAATAATTATTTTAGATCTAGTACGACTATTTAAAATTTTGCATCATAAAATTGATAGCCCTGATTTATTGCGGCTAAATATTTTTCAGGTACCTGCCAGAAATACTATAACTATATCTGTTATCATACCACTGTAACAATACAGCGACGATTGCTCAGTTTAATTCTCCATTATGCAGAATTCAAAACCTGGATAATAAGTACAACGATGTTGCTGATGTATGGTAAATAACATTACCGAAATATAAAGGAATTCTTACATGTCTATGACTGGCAGATGGGAGGAACTGATTAGAGACCAACACGAGTTGCACAATAATGTATGACAAACAATTGTTTTTTCATAAATGTTTTGGTTAAATGTAGGGCATTTGCTATCTTTTTGTTTTTCTTCTGTTTCCTTTATTATTATTTTTACTTTTAGTTTAAGGCTGTTATTGTTTTTATACATTGTTGATAATGGTACTTACTACTTAATATGATTCAAATAGTACGGGCGCATTTAAAAAAAAAGAAGTTTAAAGTATGCGAGGTTGCGGTACACTTGTCTGTGTTAGATGTAAATTGAAGACGAGATTGTTAATTATGTTATGTATATTATTGTTTTTCAAATCTTGTTTACGTACTCTTTATTAATTTTCAATTAGATTTTTTTGCAATGTTTACCTGATTTAATTTTTTTGTTTAATATTATTAGAGTATGTACTGAAGAGTTATGTAAATAAATAGCTAAAGAAAGGAACTTGGGTCCTTTTTTAGGGTTTCCTACTGTGGGATGATGAGAGTTAGATTCTAGCCTTCCCGCTGTTGCTCTGTAACATTTTTTATCTTGTCATCTTAAGAAAATTATTTTAACAGGTATGTGACTGTGTCAAGTCTGACTCAAACCTATTCATAATGTCCTTTTCTCCCGCTGAGGGAGTGCACGAGTATGTAATAACTGGTGTCCTATGTCTGCCGTGTCATTGAATTTTAACTATATATAAATTGTAGCATGTATTTATAAAATTGAATACATTATTTTTGTTGTCTTTGTTTCTTTAGAGTATATATTATATTTTTTGCACTAATTGTACATTACCTCATATATTTCTTAATATGTTATGATCCATTTACATTTCAGTATGTTGTTAAATTTATACTAATAAAAAATAGCACTATAGCTGAGTGGAACCGAAACATGAGTACAAACTCACGGGAGGGTTCTTTCAGTGAAGAGGTGGATCTCACATGGCTAGACCGCTTCAGGCCGCTATATCTACCCGAGCGTAATTTGTAAAGTTTGTGAAATGCAGATACTTACGGCAGTGATGAGCTGCTGAAGCTGATCATTCTCCGCGAGCAGCTTGTGGTACCTCTCCTCATCTTCCCTGGACTGGCCCGCATCCGGATTGTACTTTGACTCCGCGCGGTCTTTTGGGTGCCGAATCACTTCAATCACCTGGAGCCATTACATTTACAATAGTATCATATATATACTCGTATATATATTTTATATTATTCTTCTATTCTTTCTATTCTATTCTATTCTTCTATTCTATTCTATTCTATTCTATTTCTATTCTTGCATCCAAACTTAGATACTTCATATTTAGCACATAACCTACTGTGCTGTTTCCTGGATAATATCTGCCGGCAGTGGTGCTCAGATAGAGAATCAACGTCACGTCTTTTATTGTTGTGCCCGTGAGGGAATCTTTTTGCGTACTCCCCCAGTTGCCCCTCTGTCCCCCGGATTTTGTGAGCTATTATTATTATACACATTGAATATTTTACGCAGTAAATATTTTTATATTGGGTCACAGGTGTAATGATGGATCTTTTGGTTGGCGGCCGTGCGTCGTTGCTCGGACGCTTAGGGGCTGAGCAGCGTTGCACGCTCGCCTGTTTATCATAAAAAAATGCCAACCTGGCGGTGAACAAGTAGGGCCGATGTAGGAGCTTTTGCTTATAAACAGTCTTGGGTCAGCGGTGGGTAATTAGTATCATAGTTTACTTCTATTTGATATTTTCAATTCATCTTTCAACAATCTCATAAACATTGTTAGTATAAACATCCTTGGATAGTTTGTTCTGGGTTTTCTATTGGCAACGTAAAGTATGCCATTCCAGAATACGCATTAAAATACAATCCAATAAACTCTAATAAAACCACTAACCTGTTTCATGGTGCTGTCCCTATTGGTCGGTCTCCGATTAGATTTTGTGCTCCCGCTGTCAATATTCTGTTCCGAGACCGTTTTTATTAGTTCCGACACCGATGGCGATTTGATTATTTTTGACATCTCAAGTTATGCGGAGTTCCACATAAAGCCAGGAGGTACATACTTTGCATTTCTAAAAACCCAGGACTGCCAACCGATGTATGTGTAACGTGCAAACAAACATTCTCCAGTTGATGTGTTGTCTTATACGCCGAATACAGCTCTCTCGAATTGAACATAAATTTAATGAGAAATGAGATGTTTACCTTAGGTACGAAGATGAGAGCCATACTCAGGAAGCAGCAGAAGACAACAGCGAGAGAAACGAAGGCAAAGCTGGCGTCCTGCTGGCTAGCCACCACCAGCGACACGGGCGCCGTGATGAGGCACAGCACCACTACGTTGTAGATGGACATGCCAACGTAGCGGCTGTCGTTGATCTGACGCAGCTTCACCGAGCGCGTCTCGTAGGCCAGGAACAACCCAAACACGAGCACCAGTCCCTTGTACCCGTACATTACACCTGAAAATGGTATTTTCATATTTTAGGTTTTTAGCTCCGCTCGATTACGTTACATAAAAAATTATGGATATGTTCCATTTCTAATTCCCTACAAACACTCTTCCCCTATCTCTCTTACCTAACCCCCCCTAAAGTTGAAGTTCTATCTCTCTCTCTTTTCAATGTTTTCCTATCTGGTTGTAATTCTGTTTTTAATTAGTATATATTGTAATGTAAGAATTTAATCCCTCAAGTTGGAATCTTTTTTTTACAACTCGCCGCGTTTATTCAGCGGTCAACACTGACCTGCGCGTAAGTACATCTTTACGATCTGTACCGGGGAACGATACCGAGGAGCCACTTCTCCAAGAGGCGAGCTCGACGGGCGTTCGGCTGACCGCAGCAGAGAATCCATTTCGTACTCGATCAATCGAGGAATAAGAATCCTATCTTGGGAATACTAGTGCACCAGGTGTATACTTTTGTAGGATCTAATTAATTTGCATTGTACTATCTTCCAATACAGAAATGACAATTTACTTTTCCCGGCTACGGGGTAGAGACATCCGGTAAATTGGAGATTGGCGTCATGGCACAGCAGAGATGTGCGATGACATTTTGTTCCCACTCGGGATGGAGCAATGGGCTATGTGATGCTTCGCAAATTGTACTTCGTAGCATCGCCAGGATTGGTGCCTATTTGGTTTACTACGGATCCGAGAGGCTTGCCGCAGTGGTTATATTCAACCGTATATATTTCATGTTTTCGTTGTTCGTCTCGGTGGCACTTGCCGGAATGGAGAGGTTACCTGTAATCAGATCGTGCTCTTTTGTATTAGAATCTAGTAAAAACTAACGTTTTTCATTATCTAGATATAATTCCCTCACGGTCCGAACTATACAACATTTTATAAATTTACCAAGGTGAAAGGGAAGGGTCGTCAGCTGAGGTAAGTGAGCAGGACTAAATTCCAGTCGAACCCACACCTTCACGCATACCGATTGTTCAGTCGGTGGCGGATGGAACGAAGCGTTAACGGATAGAACGCTGACTGCTCACAATATTCATTCAACCCTGATGAAGGTTCAGGCCTGAACCGAAACTAGTCGGTTAAATATTCAAATAAAGTGGTATTAAAACTAAATAATAGTTTTTTAATTTAAATTATAGATGGAATTAAAATTTATGGAAACAGATTGACTTGCTCAAATGGATATGAAATTAAACAGTAAATAAGCAAAGTCTCTTTTTAGCCTGTTGCCCATTGCCGAACAGGGGCTCTCTCGTTGCTTTTCTGTGTAGTTCTCTTCCAACAAAGTTAGTATATTTGGAACGAAGCTCGTACTAAATGATGCGAGCGAGACGTGAGCCGGTGAAGAAACGCTTCGCCTCTCGGCCCGCGCGCGATGCCCGGTGCCGCTCGCTGCGTTGGTAATCTCGGTATGCGTCATAAGTGACACGAATGCGTTCCATATAATAAAACAGGGAGTACGATTCTTATCAAACCGTAGTCGCACTAGATCATTAGCCATCCCTCGGTGTCGCTTTTGTGTTCCAGTCTGTCGTTTAGTTTTTACCTGGGTTTCAATCCTTTTGACTTGTGCATATTAAGAGACTCGTCTACTCTCGCTATATGTTCCGTTCGCCCCAGCCTCTTCTCTTTCACCTTCCTCAGTATATCTGGGGTAGTATGCCATTCCGAAAGTTCCAGGTTCTTTAACTTTCTCCATACTCCAGTTAGGTTATCACGTATTGGGTCGTAATTCTTACCCAATACATTATTTTGAAAGGCCTGCAACTTGTAAGAGAGAAAACCAGTAAACAAACAATTCCCCTCACCGAGCCAAATGGCGTTATGCTCGCTCTCGCAGTGCTCCAGCTCGGGGCGGATCTTGCTGTCGTCCAGCGCGGAGGGCGGGTCCTCGAGCGGGAACTCCTCCACGTTCCTGAGCAGCGGGTCCCGGAGCTGCCAGCTCAGCAGGATCACGACGTCCACTAGCAGCAGGCCCGATACCATCGTGTACAGCTTCCACGGCTCCACCTTTTTCTAAAATAGCGCAACGACAAAGTTAAAACATGACGCGAGGGATAGAAGATGACTGACTTCTTCATTCGAGTACAGATCCGATCCTGTTATATGTTGTTCTTTACCCGACAAGATGCAAGATGATGTTTAAGAAATTCCGTGCCATGTGGCATTGTCGCCATTGCGACACGGCGGCATGGCACGGTTTCCAAATAGTATTAAAAAAACGTCAACCTGGTGCTGAATATGAAGGACCGTTATGGGAACTCTCGGTCATTAAACGGTCCTGGGCAGGTGGTGGGTGGGTGAAGAAACATCAATTTCTATCACCAAAACATAGCATTGGAGCTTTGCTAACATCACGAGGCGTCACTTTTATAAATTGATCCAAGATAGATGTTGATAATTTTTTATCCCATATATTTAACGGAACAATTGTTGTTCCCCAAGGCTCACATTTAGAAACTATATTTTTAATTATTGATTTAAAAATAAATGTTCAAGATATTGGTATATTTTCCGTTTACCAATGCTATTCGAGGGTTTAAAATTATGATATGAATACACATTAAAATATTTTGAAACAAACTAGATTCTGGTTTGAAGGTGAATCTTGAAGTCTTACAACTTGGACGAAACGTCCGAATATGTTAGTATTACGATTATGAGGATTCACCTTAGGGTCCACCTTGGCCTTGGTGGTGAACCTGTGCACGCGCCACACCTTGGAGAACATGGCCCCGTAGGCCAGCGTGAAGCCCAGCGAGAGCAGCCACACGCGGGCCTGGCACATGGCGGGGAAGCCCTCGGGGGACACGAAACGGCCGTCGGCCCCCAGCGCCACCAGCCCGGCCAGAGACATCCCGCAGCCCACCAGCATGATGGTGTTGCAGACTGGGTGCGAGGACTGGATGACTCTGAAACGTTTGTTCATTTTCGGTATACATGTTACTCAAAAATGTTGATTAACTCCGAAATATTGGCCTCAATACCCTGTTTTTGCAAATACAAAAAAACTTAAGGCTTACTATTCAATATTAATTAATATTTTCGCGTTTTTTTTACAAAAATGTGGGTTTTTATTATTCATTTATATCAGAAGTTATACACTAGATTTGACTTTTATTAAAACTATTACTTAGTTATAACCTTTACACTAATGTTCAACTAATAAACTGAATGTTATTTGTCATAATTAAGAAAATTCAAATATTATAAGAAAGACCGCGAGCATTTAATTTAATTACCGCGTGCCACAAAATTGCCTTATTATCTAAAATTCTTGCGTATACAAAATATAAAATAGTAAAATTTGCATTTAAATAAATTAACAAAATGTTAAAAATTAATAGAGTTGCAGAACATATCAATTTTAGTCGTTTTTAAAATAATTTGTATTAGTGAAAACAAATTCTTGAAATGAATGCCTCAACGTTGAATATCTTCTCGGGCATCCGATGCTATATTAACAACAATATCAAGTAAATTAAATCAAGTAATTAAACACGATTTCTAAGTGATTTTACTTGAATATCACCAATATTTGTAAAATCTTGTCTAATATTATATATGTATAATACTCGAATATTCCGCATGTCGCATATTGTATTT
Source organism: Eubasilissa regina (assembly GCA_022840565.1). NCBI lineage: Eukaryota > Metazoa > Arthropoda > Insecta > Trichoptera > Phryganeidae > Eubasilissa > Eubasilissa regina. The sequence continues at coordinate 4,027,194 of JAINEB010000035.1, read as the reverse complement.
CATTAGAGAAAGTCTCAATATCATTTTAAATGTGGATACGTGACCGTTTACTCTGAAGGTCTATTTTTTCAAATATGTAGATAAATTATAATGCAATTGTGGGTTATATAAATTAGCAGTGATATTTCTGAATGAATATTGTGTAGACAGGTCTCTACCTATCGTAACGTTTTAAGAAATTGTTTGTTAAAAAGTACTTGTAGTGCTTAATAAATAGGAGAAGATCGAATTCGGGGAAAATTGTCGCTTAAACAAATAAAAATAATACTTTAGTTTTTTGTTTTTAGTTCTACGACTTCTCTAAACAGCGTGTACTTGTGCAGAGAAGAGGACTAAATATTAAAAATTATCGCTTATAATGAATTAAAATACAAAATGTCAATAGCAACGATATAAAAATATTATAAAATTCGGGGTACACGTTAAAGGTGAGGAACAGAAAGGGGTGTAAATAAAAAAGATGTATACACGATTCCATCAAAAGTGATCAATAATTATTCTTTAAAATTACAAAATTTATATAATACAATGAAAAATAATGAATATTTGTGAAAATTGAAAAATCCCGAACACGAATGTTACAAAGAAAGAATGTGATATCCGGCGAATTCAATGCCATATTGCTTTCAGTTTAAATTGATGGCAGCCATGAAAGAGAGCTTCCGCACGGTCCTATTGAGGTGGAAATATATTGCTGGCCTCAAAATTACATAATGCCGATAAGTCTCTCTCTCGATCTAGGAGCAGCTCAACGGTGATGGGAGCAAATAGACGGATAATCCGCCTCACGGAGATAATGTTCGCGCTGGTATTAATTGTCGTTGAATCCGAGACGTGAAGCGTGCCATTGAATATATAATACGAGCTCTGTATTGACAGCTATTTGGAAAAAGATTATTTGAGATGTCTGTGTTTTTTTATGCTTCAGGAACTTCATATCATCAAGGAAAAATACAGAATAAGTCTTCTTAGAAACATTTTATGGGAGGTTCGCGGGTGAGGGCATAGTGTACATCGTTGCGGGTAATAAGTATTTTGTAGATACAGAAGACTGCGACGGGCTGGTCATGTTGAAAGATGCCAGATGACAGATGATACCGAGTGGATACCCTAGTGGAAGCGACCTAGAGGCGGGACGTGGGGAAGAAGACTGGCAGGACGGGAGAGTCCGGGAACGGGAGAAGGATGTCGAGAGATAGGAGTCAGCGGAGAGCACTTGTGGAGGAGGTCAAATATCAAGTATAGACGGAGTAATGAGTTCCAACCTCCTGTGACTGTTCCACACGTTGAAGACGATGAGGCCGATGGCCACGCAGGTTCCGGCGATGGCCACGGCCGTGACGCAGGCGAACAGAGGCAGCGACACCAGGCGCAGCTCCCGTCGCACGATGGTCCGGTCCTGGGGCACCTTGCCACCTGAAATGTTTTCATTTTTACGGTACGTAAGTACACGCTCTACAGTACTGTGGGGAATATGGACCCAGACCGCCATCTATCGATGGTAGCGTGCAGCTGGGTACCGGAGCGTGCGATAGAGGGTCAGCCGATACAGGTCGACAGGATCAGCTATAGTACAATATAATATAATGCAATAGTACACCTAGCAGCGGCATACGACTGGTATGTCCGTCCCGTTGGAGGTCGCTCGAATCCTCTCTGGCCTCTATTTTCAGTCATCACTGGCTTCCACGGGTTATCGTCCGTTCTGCGGATGATGTGTTGGGAGGATTGACAATCTGCGTTACATAGTTACACTGTATAATTTGTTCAATTTGAAACGGAACAATGTTTGGCCGGTCTACTGCAGAGCTGCAGTGAACGCAGTGAACACAGTACAGCGATGACAGCCAGTGGGCATGGCGAGAGATGAAGAATAAGGAATAGAACTCCGCTAACGCGCGGTAGCATTATTACAATTGTGGGTATTCGGTCCACTGATTTGATTCCAAATTGTGCAAACGTGGACACGATTGTCGCTCTCATCAGGTGTGATATTACAAGAGGAGTTACCAGCCCACTTCTCCCTGTTGAGCCAAGTGAGGTTGTCAGCCTGGGTGTCGTAGTAGCCCAGCTTCACGTACTGCCCCCCGATCATCTGCTCGATCTGCGTCAGGGCGATACGGTCTCCCTGCGAGGAGAAGGCCACGATACCCTGAAAACATAAGGACACAGACTGCATGAAGGATGAAACTAAATGATACTAAACACATTAAATAAGCATTTAAATAATTTCTTACTGATCAATTATTTTGTAATACGGTTTACTTTTACCAGGCTATCTGATAAAATCAATAAGTTCTTCCACTTTTTCATATCTGGGGATCGTGAAATCCTGCTCTTTTATCTGTACTCCGCCACTTTTCTAAGCATCCTGCAGATCTGAGAGCTCGGAGCTCGGATCTGAGAGACAGGTTGATAATGTATCGCGTAATAAGATCGAGCAATTATCATGATCTTATGATGATTTGTACCCATTTGCAATGTATGGATTTGGCTTGGAAAAGTATGGTTCACCATTTTTGTCGTGACGCCGATGTTTTGTTGAACAACCGATAGTAACAGTTCCAGGTAACTGTTACTACCGCAAAAATGATTTTTTTGTTGAACAACCGTATTTACACATTAAAAGATGAATCACGCGCAATAAATGATCGGTTAGAGTTATTGGTCAAGTTACCGAGACGCCGAGAAACGACGTAGAGTTGATGGCTGCGTAGATGTTGTCGGCGATGTCCTTGTCCGTGTACGTGAAGTTCTTCAGACTCCTCCCCGTCTTGGAAAGTCTCTCCATCGTCTTGTTGAATGCTGGACAAAGATGTAATCAGATATATTCGTGCTATATATTTTTAGTTATTTTAACAATAAATCACTCAAATATTAAGATAAAATTCCATTACTTTTTTCACTGTCTATATATAATATGGTTGTAATGACAAATTAATGTCTTAAAAAGCAAACAGAAGAAAAATAAAAAAATACGATTTTATTCAAAGATTTAATTATTTATTGCATATCTATGCTTGGAGTAGCAATATTTAGGGTTACCAACTTCCTAGGATTGAACATTAGTCAAAATATTAGAACTCCGATACTTAGCACGCCGTTTAGCATAGTTCGAAAAATTACAAATAGATTTTCTATATCAGCTTGAATGGCGTTTTTCATAAAAATACAAATATTTTTTAAATTGTTATTCCTCAACGTGATATTTTTGTAAAGATGACACGTGTTATAATAAATAAGGAATCATATGTAGAAGTAAAGACAACAATAATGCAAAAAAATGACTTCTTCCCGAAGAAGCGCGGTTGGCAACCCTAGCAATGTTACCCTGCACGTTAGTAAAATGGTAATATGAATCCATTTTATAGTGTCAGGAATAAGTCGGCAGAGTAATTACAGTTATTCATTAGCGAGCTTTCGGTGCGGCGGTCGAGTGAATGTTTGAGTACAGGGTGTACTGACCTAAAGCCACGGACCAGACGGCGTCGTAAGCCAGGGGAGCCTCCTGGTAGCCCTCGGGGTAGCGCAGGTTGTCTATGTCGTAGCCTTCGTGTCGCAACACAGCATTCAGTCTTAACCTGGACCGACACATTGCAAATATATAATACAAGTTTAATTTTCAATATTAAAATAATTAAATACATATATATCGTTAATCTGTCACCAAACAATTGCGTGTCTACTTTAAATATGTAATATTTTATTGTCGGGAATGTAAAACGTTCATCTATGAATTATATGTTTGTAGCGGACCACTGTCTCCGAAAGATACTGCGTGCGGTCTCATTCGCTTCCCGGCTTCGGATTTATCAGCAGCTCACGCGTTTCACTCCGTTTCGTCGATTTCTAAATTTATTCCAGAATGTTTTTTTAAACACCTGCCATTTTAAAGCACGATGGCAGATTAGGCTGACTGACGAATTTATCATTATAATGCATTTTAAAATTGGCTAGTCATTTCGATAATTGCTAATATATTATTCGGTTGGAGCGATGAAGCGTTGCGTTGTAGAATTGCCGCCGTATTATTAATTATTGGTTTAGAAAAAAATACACTTTAATATTGACGAGAGTCTAGCAAAGTGACTAGAACAATGTTAATTAACTGTCAAAGACGATGCCTGCTGCATCCCATACAACCGAACAGTTTATAATGTAATTGTTAATAATAGATGTGTTACTGGAAGGTATAGGTTAATAATAATAATGATATTTTATCTTATTTTTAGAAGCTGGTGCTTTCACTCGCGTTCAGCGCTCCAACTTCCCCCCCCCCCCCCGACTTATAAAGTCACCGTCAACACCGTACTTATAAAGAGGGTTTTTTTAGAGGTTTATTTTTCGAAATGGCAACTTTTTTTTCCAGCGACAGCCAATTTGACAGCTGATAGCTGATTTGTGATCTTTGGTTTGCCATTTCATCACGAATAGACTTACGCCAGAACAACGGTTGCAAATTACGTAAATTTATTTCGAAAATCGTGGTTCGGTTCGCGAGACTTACCGTGCACTGCGTCCATTTTACGGTCAATATAATCCGAGCAAGTAATTCGAATAACCGTGGATCGTTTTCACACCACGTATACTCTTAGTGATAATACAGTGCGCACCGAAGAAGCTGTCGTTTCTTCAAAAATGATGCCTGCCAGAACGCTACAGTCGACGGAGAGCGCTACAGATTCAGGATTACTGACTTTTTCGTTCCTCAATTGAATGGTATTAATGTGGAAGAGCTGCGCAACATGCCACAATTAACTGATCGAAGGAAACATTCGACGAGCGCATCATTACGCGTAATGGACCTGCGAAGTGGTCTCTCCTCTCTCATGTGATTTAACACTTTGGGATTATTTTCTGCGGGGATATGTGAAGTGGCCGATAAACCAGATACAACAGATGACTTGGAGCTGACGTTCGTCTCGTTATTGCCGATATACGACCCCAGCCGTATGGTCGAAAATTAGCCTTCCAGATTGGGTTTAATTTGAGCCAGCAGCGGCACCCATGCATAAACATATATAAACACTAATAAACTTATAAACTTGTATTTTCATTAAAGCCAATACCGTGGCCATTACCAACAGTTTGATGTGTTTTATTTCATTGTAAAGTTCTGTACCTTTAAAAATAACATCCTTTATTTTGAAAACTAAATAGATTCGATTGTAAACATTTATAATACACTCAGTGCATTCTTAAACCCTACTCCCTGCCTATTTCCATACGACACAATTCATGCAATGCTTGAATACAGATGAATCGACTATGGAGGCGGATTATTCTTCTGATAGTATTTCACTTACTCTATAAGTAGTGGCATAGGCGCACCTGATTCATTTAAATTGACTTATTTCTTATTTGTATCGCTGTCGTTAGAAGTAGAGGTAATTGTTAATATATAAATAAGCTGCCAACCCATTTGGTAAAAAATAAAGTAAGCGACAATATATACATGTATTAAGAATATACCAAAGTAGAAATACACATTTTTTTTTTGTAAATTTGAAATAAAAGTAATTACTACACGTGGTCTGTTCTAAAGCAATTACCTGTGTAGTTTTTATAAGTTGTATATTGTTAAGGTATAATCAAAAGTTTAAAAAAAGATTTTTATCTATAAATATAGTTGGAGAAAAGATGTGTAGATAGTTAGGTTAGGATAAATGACAGATTAGTTTCATTTTGTATTTTACCCACATCAAGCGACCACTTTATTATTTTTGGTTTAAAATCGTTAATCACTCCAGACCGTTTAAGATCTAGTGGCAATTTATTAAATATACGCCGCGCACAAAATAAAAAAGATCGTTGACCAAATTTGGTATCCATTTTTAGCATTAAAAAGTATTCCCTTAATTTCCTTTAAATCGGATCGTGGATGTGAAGTTAAGTTTTTTTAAAAAATAGTTTTAGGATTGATCTGATAAACAGTTGGCTTATATCCAAAACTTGAAAGGATTTTAAAAGTTTTTCAGAGTTAAATTTAAATGGCCTCTTGTCAATCACTCTGATAACAATCAAGTAAAATTTGTCTAGTAATTACAGAAAATTTCTTTACAACTCCAAGTATAAAAAAACATTATTTTGGACGACGAATAAATAGGAACAGAAAGATTATGATATGCATCTATGTAAATTAAAGTGCATTATAGACTACTTCAATACAAACCGACCTAGTGACGTTCATCCTTATTTGTAAAGCGAAGCTTCCTGCTAGATAACTAATGAGGCTCCGAGTATCGAAGAGTGGCGGTATAAGAAATGCAGGAGAAAATTCTCTGTACCTGCAAGGTTCTGTGATCATGCCGGAAAAAGGCTGTAAAATAGTGGAGAGCTCCAGTCGTTTCGGACCAAGCTCTCTATTATTCCGAGAGTACGTGGGTTTGGTAGCAAAATGCATACAACACATACCTACCTCAAACCATAAAATAGAGGTAAAGAGAAAGTATAAGAAAATGAAAAAGACCCACCTTTAAGAGTTCTAGAGACGTACCTACACAATAGTGGAAAGGTATGCGGTTTGAGTATAGAATTCTTCAGCGATATGTCATACAATGTATAACAAACCAATAAACAGCGCGACGAAGGACAGCAGAAGATGAAGAAAAATTGATAGTGTAGGGGTTGTGGTTATTGTATATGATTGTATCAGAAGGTTTTGTGGATGTGAAACTGAAGCCCTTAAAAAACCTCCTTGTCTCATGCGTGTTAGTGCATGTCGTAGTGTATACGGTGTGCGTATGTGAGTATTTATATTTCGTCTAGAGCAAGGTTTAGAAATGAAAGAGCACTTACAAAGATTAGCGTTTATCGATGGATGAATTACGTAGAAGCGGTATACAGTTAAAGAAGTGTGGATGAAAGAAAGACCTGCGAAGAAGTGGTCGCTAGATCCTAGGACAGTGTCCGTCACGATGTATGATGTCTGCCGATTGGTTGGTTGGGTTTTCGTTAAAAATATATACGCGCTTAAATGGCAATGGTGACTTACCCAAGACCGTTCTATGAGCTAATAGCTTCCATATCGATCTTTCTCTTTCACCGCTATGTTAGCATTTGTTTAATGCCGAAAGGCGACCGTGCCCCGCCGACTGCTACACGGACAACAGGGCGGCGATAAACGTCTACCAAATAAAATACATCCCTCACTGTCCCCCGATAATAAATTTATTTATTACTCAGCACATTACTACAACGTATGGTAAATGAGGAAATACAAAATATGTCAGCAATAATGATTTTGTCATTATGTACAACAAATATAAATGATGTCTTACGCGATGACAATGTGGTAGGCACAATCTAAAATAGCCGGGGAGTACAGAGGCGGACTAAGAAGAAAAAAAGAATACTCCCTTACAAAAGACAAAACAAAACAAAGAGATGGAATTGCACCTCGAACACCACAGCCGGTAGATATGGAGTAAGTAATACACCGAGGAGACCGATTCAAAAAAAAAATTAGACCCCCGCCGCAGTCGGTCTCCTCGGGATTTCCCACCTAGACACCCACACCCTGATGAAGGCCGGAATAGATCCAGATATATAACTAAACCTTGTAAGTAGTTAGATTATTGATTATTGTGTCCTTGACTTAGCCGCCATTTTGTGTTCCATTGTTTCCTTGTAACGGTGTTCCAATATATACAAAAATAAACCATTGTACTTATGTACGAGTGAATCTCCATCACACTGAGCGTCCCGCAGGGAGCTGAAAGAAGCCCGAGCGAAGGCATACAAAGGTAACAACAGCCGTCGTAAAAAAATAATAAAAGCAATTTTTATTGCCTTTCCATTAAAATCCCCCGCAGAAGAATCGCTGATGGTTTTCTTTCACGGCGATTGTTTACGACGGAGGCCGGCGCGCTCCCGCCGCAAACTGCGCCCGCCATTTTGATGCGTGGCCCGGGAGCCATCTTGTCATTCTTTCTCCTCGACAATAAAGCCATTAAGTCACCAATAACGCCCCACTTAATGGCTCGTTAAACTCGTCGCTGTATCGCGCGAGTTTAATTTCATTTCTCGTCCATAATTTAGCCGGGGAGTTGTATTAAATGCCGCCGAGTTATAGGCGCGCGGGGTAATCTGCACGCGGATTGTCTGTCTGCCGCTGTGAAGTGGCGTCATTTCACCTCGGCACCTACCCTTGCCGGTGGAGTAAATTAATGTAAAATTCACGTGCGCGTGGCGTAATAGAACCGCGTATTTCTAATAGCCTAGACTAGGGGTGACCCAGAGAAAAACTAACAAAAACAAAGTTTTATTTTCATCCGGGCTGGAAGAATTTTTTATTTATTAACAGGCAGTAGATAAATCACTTTTACTCAGTTGTGAGTTATTTATTGATCTGGGATATTCACCCTTACCGACTTTTTTGTAGAACTATTAAATCCTTAAGGTTTCTCATAAATTGTTTCCATAACCATACTACTACTAGCGTCGCCTATCCCAGTGACAGCGCAGAGCGACGATACGGCAGTGTGGGACATCGCGCCGTCACCTATTGGTAATGCTATTATATTATATATTTATATAACTCGTGAAGTCCATAAATAATAATGAATGGATAATTAACAATTAAAACAATTTAACCACAGTCCTATCTTGAATATATTTCCTTTCACCGTACCATATATTACAGTATATTAGCAATACTTGAATATGTCCAAGAACACACAATTACTGGATTTTCACCTACAAAAGAAGTGTTATTAACCCTTCCCAAACCATGCAGTAACACAGGTCTACCGCTCTAATTAAACTCTGTAATATTTAAGTAAATACACGCAACATGCAATTAATATCGTATTTAAATTAATAGAAAATATTTACGCTTAGAAATGAGTAGTGAGAAATCAAGTATGCAAGGCGAATCCTACAAAAATAATTAACTTTCAATTCAATCCGATGTAAAATTAATACGTTAACAAAAATACCATTTGTGTCAAGACAGAAAGATATCACGTATTCATTTCACAATGAAAAGAATAACAAATATACGAATATAATGATGTCTCTTTCTCACTAATTAAAGAAAGATAGATAAAAAGTATGGTTGTATTATATAATGCTACGTCCTATATAAGACTCAATGACTGTTCCGAGTTATATATATTTTTTATATTTGATGCTTAATATTTATAGTAAATTTATGGCATCGAGCATTTTTTCACGTTTCAAAGGCTAACAGAACGCTGTCAACTCGCGTTATCGTAAGATAACGCGAGTTGACAGCGTTGCTGCGTACGAGTATTTTATATCACTGTATGGTAAAGGTTAAACAAATAATAGAGACGAAGCTATTTTTTATTATATTTTCCATTAAATATAATAAAAAAGTAGTTTCATCTCTATGAGATATTTATTATTTGTTTAGCAGTGCTGTTGTATAATTATTTATTTTATGGAGAACGATGTCACGGTCAGTGTTACACACAGTGTGGATGCAACTACACCAAGATTCTTCGGCCCCTTTATGCGTAAAAGTAACAATCTAGAAAATAAGATTATTTCGGGTTGTACATATACAAATTTGGGCCAAAAAAACCTGCAAGAGTGCGACAATGACGTGTAAATAATTTGCGAGGGCGACCCAGCACCGACATTTGTGGAGGAGCATGTGCAGGTGTACGAGCCGTGGAGGAGAAAAGAGTGAGGTGTTAAAGCGACGGCTTCCGAGCGGTCGATTTGGAAACGGTAGTGACCTCCTCGGTCCCGGTCCATCGGAGCTCTGCCCGCCGGCGGTGTCGCAGCGTCCGCCGGCTCCGCCGAGCACGGTCGGTATTATCCCTCTCCTCTCGTTTGATCGAGGCCACCGCGTGTCAATACTGACACGAAGGAGGAATGGAGAAGGTCATTATTTAAGTATCTGAATCAGTTTAATATATCGCTTAGATCAGAGTAAGGTTATTGTGTAGGCTATCTACCGGTTGAACTCCTCAGGGAAACCAATCCGGAACCGCGTGGAATGTTCCATAATTTCAAGAAAATGAGAGTATTCTAATATATCACCTGTTTAAAATACAAAGGTGGCCACTTAACCGAACTTGATTATCCCTCGGCTAAATGCCGCCATTCAGCTCGCTCCGCGGAGAATGCGGCCAGATGAGTTGATTTTCTCTTTACCAACATTTAGAGCGAAACTTTTCTCACTTTCGGAACTTACAGCCCTCGGTTAGGGACCAAATATATTTGTGTATTTACGCAAACAAAATGTAAATACGTATTTAATAAAGTTGTTGTGCGGCTGCAGGGGTAGGGGGACGCGCCAGGCCCGGAACTAGCGTGTGCTTTTCTAAAGAAATAGCCTCGAGAGATGCAATTATAATCGAGAATAGAAGATTTAAGCGGTAGTTTGGGAACATTTAACTCACCGGTAAGAACCTGGCATCCCGAAACAACTGTGCAAAAGTTGAAGGGAACATTCTTGGACTTTGGACCGTGGTGGATGTTTTCTGGAGGGTGATCTTAGTTAGTGTACATTTGCTTCACCTTTGTTTCTCTATTTGTATTTTTAATATATTTCGTATAATATATTTTATATAGATCGTATACTGGTTTCAATACTTGAACTATGTTACTCGGGTACAGGTGACAGTAAATATGGTGTTCACGATTGAACTATGTTAATGTTAACCACGATTTCTTTAGGTATAACTACTACACTTATGTAGAAGCGATCCGACTATTTATTGTATATCGTTGAAAGTAACATTTTAATTAATTATTTAAAAAACGTCCAGTATCGCTTATTATTCATTGACAGATTATTTTTATATCAACGAAAAGTAATCTTTCAAATTATCTAATAGAAATTATTAATTATTATGTGTATATTTAGTTATGTCGTAAATTAGCGTTCATTAAATAATTATGATAAGTGATGAACACGATCAGGTCATATCCTGAAACGGTCTCCGAAGAGTATCCCAGGAATAAAGAGATCGGCGGATCCAATAAAGTTACCGCGAATAGCCAAATGAAGAAGAATGTGATATGAATGTTTTAAGGATGGCCCAGATGTGACAACAGTGCACGAAAGTAACGTTTTCAATTATCTTTAATAAAAAATCAATTCAACAGAAGCTTAATTCATAAAGCCTTAATTATAAACTAACTGACGTTTCCCGCGGGGGCGAGCAGAGAGAAGAAGCGCCACACTCTTCTGTCTCGCCTCATTTACATCTTCATGTGCGAGCTCATCAATTGTTGACGCTTTTATTAGAACCTTCAGAATCTTTCGCGAACGTTCTGTATTTCTGGAACCATCGACACTCCTACTGTATATTTTTCTCACTAGTCTCTCCGCATTCATTCCTTCTTCATGACCAAACCACTCAAACGATCGATTTTTAATCTGATTGAATATTCTTTACACTATATAAATGGATTTGCTACATATTTTCCATAAGTGATCTCATTTCCACTGCATTCAGCCTATGAGACGAATTTGTGAATCACAAACGAATATTTTTCTTCTTCGGCGGTCCCTCTGCCGTCTGCCACGGTTTACCTCTTATTATAATGTGTTAGTTCTCGCATGTCTGAGGAGCTTTATCCTCGAGCCGAAATGTTCAGACGGATCTTCTTCTTTAACTTTTCCCCCCTTTTTGGATTATCGCGGCGGTCTAAGTTTCCCCGGCATAACGTCTATAAACACCATTGCACCAGATCACGGTCCAAGGTTTGCCAGTTATCAGGGTCTACGCCATTTTTCTTCAGATTCGTCTCAAGAGTGTCTTTAATTTTTTCTTCTTCTTTTGTCGCGAGATAGCTGCGCAAAAATAACTTATTTGGAATGCCGTCCATCATCCATCAGGTAAATAATTAAGTAACAATAGTTTATTATTGTCACGTCATCTCAAATATTTAACATATATTTGTAATAAACGAGCGTCCATGAATATAATTCGACGTTTTTGTACATCTTGCGGGACCGGTAAAGCCGCGAGCCGGCCCTGCGCGCGAGTCCTCAGTCCCTCGCGGTGGCGGCGCGAGGGGCTCGTAAAGGAGTCCGGGAAGAAACTGTAGCGAACTGATTTATATTTTAGCACTACGTTTCCTGCGCGCGTGTCAGACGCGAGGGTGCTTCATTTTAAATGCCTCGTGAAAAGTTTGGTGGAGTAATAACCTTCTTACCACACACTCGGTTCATTATAATAGTCAATTTGTATGGAACAATTTTCATTTTTTATTACGAACATATTTTCTCAGAAGGAGGCCTACTTACAGCATCGCAGGAAGTAGAAGAAAGGGATATTTTTACATTACACAATACGCAACATTATAAATGATGTCATCCGAGCATTGCAAAAATATCACGGAAATTGTTACTCAGAGAACCGAACATAATTTTAAAAATTAACTGTTTTTGGTGTTTTATTCCACTATATTTTATTGTATTAAACGTTAAAACGTTTTCGGGAACGTCTTCCCATTATTAATAATATAATTCAACTACAGTTTAAAACATTTAAATACAGTAATTAAGAGTGTGTCTGGAGTTAAGGGAGATGGGGGTGGGGGTGGAGTTAATACGAATAAGAGAGGGGATGCAATGGATGGTATTTGGACGTTCATTATTATTATTATTAAAAATTTAATTGATTCTGATTCTAAGGGTACAGTAATATTCTTACTAGAAATGCATTTTTACGTCATTGTGTATTTCATATGTGCGTCACGCTGTCCGCGTGATGCGTGACATCCATCACTAGCATTACATTTTGAAGGTATCTATTTTCCGCTTGTCGCCATCGCGGACTATCCAGGTCTCCGCTGATTGAATGGATGAAGATTGGAAAGACAGGAGTGTGCACCGACATCATGTTAGTCGCTAGCTCGATGTCACAGTGAGACGTTCGCTTTAGATCGTTTCCAAACCGAACTGCTCGCTCACACTATTTATTATAAAATATTAATTCGGAGCCCCCCTCTCTAGGCGGCCCTGGCCTAGCGCAGATACACTAACGGGCCCTATAATTTTCAGAACAAAGTTATGGAGCAACAATTTTTACTTTGAACTATATCTATTCGAATTTCAGCCCATTAAGCAAATGCCTATTATAAAAAATAGGTAAGAAATTTGAGGCTTTCACAATTCACTGTCAATCTGACGCGGGGTGGGTCGAAGCGAGGTAATGTACGTTCAGCCACAGCGGCTTTTGAATTTTAATAGGTAGGATTTTTTATTTATTATTATAAAATGTGGATGCCTCGGGAGGCGCCCCACCCGGGATCCATCACGGTGCGACAAGACAGATTACTGTCGTGACACTTTTGGTTTCGGTTTAAAATTAAAAATATATTTTATGCTGGGAAAGAAAATTTCTAGCTCTTAGATTCTGCAGTGCTCGGGTAATGCTTTCTTGCTAACCAGAGGTCGGTACGTCACGGTTGGAGTTCACGTAATGCATCGGAAGTTTGTGTATATTTAAAATGCACTCGCGTGCGGCAAAGGGCTGTGTTTTAAAGTTAAAGTCAAACGACGCTTGATAATAGTACACTCCAGAAAATTAAAGCCAACATGTAAACACATACACACATGACTAAATGATATTTATTTATTTATATATATATATATTTGTATATATATATATATATATATATATATATATATATATATATATATATATATATATATATATATATATATATTGCGCTACGTATCCATTTATTTTATTTTATTTTAATTACTTACAATCACGCCATTTCCCCACAGGGGTAGATAGAGAGGATAGAGCGCAACCCTCTTCTGTCCTGACACACAATTCTCGCTTCGTCCACATTCATACATCTTCTCATACGAGCTCGACGATTATTTAAGCTTCTAACAGGACCATCCTCTAGTATCTGGTTTACCCGGTCGTACCAAGTTTCCCCGGACGTCCTCTACTTCTGCTACCATCAACACTTGTGTCATATATCGTTCTTATTATTCTCTCCTCATATATCCGTTCTATATGACCAAACCACCTAAATGATCTTTCTTAATCTTACTCACTATACTAAAATCAGCTTTACATTATTTCCTTATCTCTTCATTCTTTACTCTATCATAAATGGACACGCCTAAGTGATCTCATTTCTACTGGATTCAGTTTGCTTTCGTTCCACTTCTCCCAGCTCCAGATTTCACTTCCATACATCAGTGTCGGTACCAAGACTCCTTTGCGAACCGCTAGTCTTGCCTCAGTTGACAAGTTCTCATTAGCTATAATTCCATTCAAAGCGCCGTTCACTTTATTCCCTGCAGTCCCTCTCTTTTCGATATCTTTCTCTGTCTGTCCGTTTCTATCGAACATACTCCCCAAATACACAAACTCATCTGCTTGTTCCAAACACTCATCACCTACAAGTATTTTGCGCGTTGTTTTGCTTTCCTCTTTCTCGAATACCATCACTTTGGACTTGTTGACATTCATAATAAGATCACTATTCTTGCATACATCGCACATTCTACTCACTAGACTGTATTTCGTGTTCATTATGTGTAATGTGCAATAATACTGTATCATCGGCATACATTAAACAGGATACAATCAAATCGCCCATTTTCGCTCCTACATTAATATATTCCAGTTCTTTCACACAATTATCCATATACAAGTTGAATAGCCATATAGACATTACACAACCCTGCTTGACACCCTTTGTAATGTCAAACTATGGTGTAAATAATCCATTGATCCTTACACATGCAGAATTTCCTTCATATAGGGATGCAATTGCATGTATAAGTTTGCTATTCACCCTGTAATCAGAGAGTACCTTCCATAACCTCTCTCTTATAACTCTATCATACGCCTTTTGCAGATCTATGAAGGCACAGAAAAGTTTTTGTTTTTTTTTTTGAAAAATATCTGACCCATGCATCCTCTTCCACCCACAACGGCCCATTGCACGTCCCATACTTTTTCTTTCGTCACCATTATTGCTATTTCTACTGAAATTCTTCCATATAGTTTGCCACTGAGCTTAGTAGACAAATTGCCCTATAGTTACCGCATTCCATAAGCGACCCTTAACCTTTGTAGAGAGGCATAATAACTGCTCCCCTCCAATCTAACGAAGTGCGGCTCTCCTCTAAGCACTGATTGAAGAGCGCATGAAGCCACGAGACCGCCAATGAGCCACCAGCCTTGATATACTCTGCAGCAACGTTATTATACCCCACAGCCTTACTATTCTTCATATGTTTTATTGCACACTTTATTTCTTACATACTTGTTCCATTCATATCATTTTCGCCAATAATAATTACCCCAGAGAGCCTCTCAAGGGGTTCCTCATTTATATTCTCTTCACTCTCATACGTTTCCTGGAAATATTTCATCCATCTATCTTTTATTTCGACCTCATTTATTAACATTTGTCCATTGACTGACTTAATAGCTTCCATCATACTGCTTTCAGCACCACATCAGGATTTTTAGACCGTCTTATAAAATAATTTTATAATATTATGGAAATTCTCGGTCATTTTCACTCCTTCCTCTCTTTCCTTTCTTTCTCGCAGCTTTGACTTTTTTCTTACAAACATCATACAGATCTTTTGCTCTCGAGTATTCATCCCCATTTACTGCCAAAAGAAACAGCCACCCATTCTTCTTTTCTTCCACAAGTTTCTTTATGTCATCGTCCCACCGTGCCTTTTTTCCTTCCGCTACAGATTTCCTTCGCTGATTCGCATAGAGTAGCCTTATTATATTCTCATGCATCGTCTATATTCAGATCATTTGCTCATTTCTCACTCAGCCTTTCAAATTTTTCTCTGACATCATCTTTTTGCAGATTCTCAATTTTGATTCTAGACGGCGCCGATACTGTTTTTTTCATGGACCGCCATCCTTGACGTAAATGTATTCTTGGGACGACAAGGAAACGGTCAGTTTCCACAACGGCGCCCCGGAACACTCGAGCATCGAGAGTAGCGGATCTCAGTCTAAAGTCAACCGCCACAAAATCAATCACCGACCTTTAATTCCCTCTCTCCCATGTGTACTGATCTATCTATAGGTATAATACATATGTTTATTTGTATTTGAGCTGTGACCGTCATTGTGGTCCAAATCCTCCAGATGACTGTACGGATTAGCAACAAATAACAATAAGTATCAATATTAATTCACAATCTTTCGGCATTGTGCAACAGATGTCGCAGGAAAGTTTGCGATGGATGTATACGACGCTTGGCTGTAGAAGGGTTGTTTTCTTTTTAATATATTCGATGCATTTACATGACAGTACAAAAGCATCCTATCCGCAGTCTAATATCATTTTACCATTGCAGCTCAAAATGTCTTCACACGAAATATAGTTTTCACTTGAGATTTTAAGTTAATTTCTTTTACCTGTCCATAAATAATTTCATTTTTATACATTTATCAATTTAATAATATCTATCAATTTATAATAGGTTTATCATAGGTGTACATATTCCACGAAGCGGCCACTGCAGTCGAATGTCGGCAGCCGATTGCTTGTTTGCATTATATTAGGTTGATGCATAATTATCCGTCGTTTTTTATAAATTATATTGTATTATTATATTAAAACAACCAAAAATGAAAACCAACTCAAAACATATTACGTACAGTGCGGGGGCGTAGTCACCGTAATCGTGGACTGATCGATGTTGAAGTTCTCAACCAGTGTGTCTTAGTGGTGCAACTTTCGGCCTCTTTCACAGCCGCCAGAAGGACCTGGTTATCAAAATCTGAAAATCCTTTTGTGAATTGTCGTCTAAGCTGGTATCACACTAACAAATTACTTTCGGCGTGCCCTTTCGCTAATCGTTCCTTCGCCGAAAAGATCGTTGAGATCGCGAAATGACCTTCACCATTTCTCCAAATGGTACAGCGTGTAGGGTTTTCGATGTGTATTTTAATTTTCTAACCGTATTAAACAATTACGTTACGAGAAATGTCAATTAAAGGTATAATTTAAAAAAAGCCGTCGCGAAAAAAACGGCGGAACCTAATTGAAAAATAATATAACCGAAAATATTGTGAAACATACATGTTATCTTCATACGCGTGATGAGAGATACACTTAGCGTACCTGAAGTCCTCCGAAGTCATCCCCGAGATGGTGGGCTGGTGCTGGTTCTGGTTCCACATGAGCGCCTCCGTGGTGAGGTGCCCCTCGGCCGCCCTCCGCATCTGCTCCGCCGTGCACTCCACCCCCTCCCTCTCCAGGTTCACCTCGAACCAGTTGTCCTCGTACCAGCCTGCGGAAAACGTTTCGAGGTTAGCGAGACTATTCGGTCAGGTTACGGAGTGCAGTCGGTAGCTGCAAATAAAGCCCTTCGGGTTGTGGTGAGCGGAGCGCGGTTTCGAGCACCGACAGAGCTGCCGAACGTACCTGGCAGACTGTGTCAAGTCACCACTCGCGTTAATCGCACCGCGCAGCGCAGAACGCAGCCATCGGACGCTGCGCTCACCGCGCGGTACTCAGACGTCGCTCTCTTTCCGTCGGCTGAACTGACAACTGCGTTCGCTACGAACTCCAGATTCTACTGCACATTTCAACCGGTAAATTCTAGTAAATTTTTGTAGCTTTTCTTGAATAAATGGAGTGTTAACGCGTTTATTTTATTAAATCTCGAAGCTATCATTATTACTTGTATATGTTGCTAATGTAACCATTAATATTTTGGGTAACTTGTTGCGGTGGACTACGTCAAAGGACGAAGAGGAAGAGGAAGAGGAAGATCCCCCACCCGTTGAACCGACCGAGTGAAAAAGGTCTTAAGATCTGCACGATGCCGAAAGTGGATGATAGAGGCGACTCTCAGTCCCGCACGAGGGACCGACGTGGATGATAATGAACCAAATTAGATCTCGCGACACACTCGAGCACGACTTTATAGGCAGCCTTAAAGCTCAACTACATCCTCCACAGGATAAAGTTTCACCCAGCAGAATGATATTATGTTGATGATATTGAAGACCACCGGCTAAAATTAATGTCACCCACCTACTAAGGCATCACTTTCAATAATAATTCAACTTTTCACGTTTTTTACGAAAATGTGGGTTTTTATTATTCATTTATATTTGAAGTTATACACTAGATTTGAAGTTTTTTAAAATTATTATTTATATAGAAAAAAGGTGTAAAGATACTCGTTTAAAATTAGTAAACTGAATATTATTTGTCATAATTAAGACAATTCATTTTATAAAAAAGACCGCTACCATTAGGTGCATTTTTCGCGTGCTACAAAATTATCTTAACTTTTGTAAATTATTTCATAAACGAAATATATTTCATTATAATCTTGATGCTAAGATTATGGAGACAAATTTCATATTACCAATTTTCGACATTTTTAAAATACTTTGTTTTAAAAAACGGAAATCTATTTTATGAAATTTGCTACTAATATTGTGAATAAGTTATATATTAATTCGTACTATGGGTAATATATGCGTGAAAACATATATTTTCGGCATTTTTAAACGAAAGTAATGACAGCGCGGATCCACAACCGTCGTGGCCGGATCGAGCGGCATATTGAAGTTCGATGGACAATTAAAATTATCGTAAAATATATTATTGTTTTTTTGGTATAAATTCCCAGATTGGTATTCCCAGAAGTAAAACATAGAACATCTTACATGCAAAATTCATTCATTCATACCATAATGAGAAATTTACAGAAATTGACTTGTTCAACTTCGACCTTACTAAGCTCAGAGGGTTCTTCTTATGAACCACCACAATCTGAACTTTGGCCATTCACTACACCTATAAAAACTCATGTTGCTTTCCCTTTACCGCAACGTTAGTTGAAACCTCCCTTCTTTCATCTAAACATACTTTGTATCCAAATATTTTTAGTGGATTTTCATTATTATGTTTATTACAATATGTTTTCACTGTCAAAATCCCTTCATAAAATAAAATAAATAAAACTTGATTTTAAATGGTAGCCGATCCCTCAAAGGATGTGAGTAATTACAATATATTATTTAAAAGTGTATCTTTTTTACTAAAACAATATATTTTAAAAATGTCGATAATTTAAAATATATCTTGCAAATTTAAAGGTTTATAACTATTAAATTTTCATATTGTTTAAATTAATCTAAGTTCAGATTTGTTTGCGTAATCTTGGCTTCAAGATTATTAAAACATATATTTCGTATGTGCAAGAATTTTCAATATAAAAGCAATTTTGCGGCACACAGAAAATGGACCCTGTATTGTAATGCTAATATTGTCTTAATTATGGCAAATAATATTAAATTTATTAGTTTTAAATTAATGTAAAGGTCTTATCTAAGTAAAAGTTAAAAAATCTAACGGATAACTTCTAATATAAATGAATAATAAAAACCTACGTTTTCGTAAAAAATATGAAAAGTTGAATTATTATTGAAAGTTACGCCTTAATAGGTATACCTATACAATTCAAAATCAGGTGATTAACGGGAAGA
The DNA here is from genome assembly GCA_022840565.1 of Eubasilissa regina. Taxonomy (NCBI): domain Eukaryota; kingdom Metazoa; phylum Arthropoda; class Insecta; order Trichoptera; family Phryganeidae; genus Eubasilissa; species Eubasilissa regina. The sequence continues at coordinate 4,007,746 of JAINEB010000035.1, read as the reverse complement.
TTTTCTAATCTCTCCGACTGCTTTAGACTGCCATAGCTGGACATATCTGTTAAAGCGATGCCGGATCATAGAAAATGAAGGTCTCACACTGGTAGAAGTGCGCCATCCTCGAGGTCTATGGAGCGACATCAGAAAAGTAGCGGGCAGACGGATGACAGAGATAATTTATTCGGAGAAGGCTTATATCGCTACCGGGTGGAGAGATCATATGATGACACCGGACATAACATATCTGCGTACATTTCAGTTGAATGGTTCTATCGTAATAATAGTAGCTCACCGATGAAGAACCAGACGTAAGAGCTGCCGTAGAGCTGGTGCTTGTAGAGGTCGCACAGTACGCGGCGGGCCGCCACCACGTAGAACAATCCCACGATGATGCGCGCGTCCTGGCGCCGCAGGTTGCGCACGGCGTCCCCGGGGTCCGACAGGAAGGACTGCCGCGTCACGATCTCGATCCCCGCCTCCTTGCAGCGCGCCTCCAGGTCTTCGACGGTCTACAAAATAAAATGTATCACTTTACTCATTCTTTGATGGTCTACCCGAGAGATTCAAAAATAATAACATTTCATCATTTATATATGTTCCTAAAAAATATCCAAGGGGGTTTTACACAAACTATTCACTCCTACACTATACTAATGCATAGAATTGATACAGAATGACATCTATCAATGTAAATCCAAACTAATACCGTGATGTCTCTCGCGAACGACATAGCGGCGCACGCATAACGCAGATAAGTGGAAATCGCTTCACTCTCGTTACTTCTCAACCTGACTCCATCTAGACGATGCTGTACTCATAGAGCTTCACCTTGTATTTAATTGTGTATAATATTGTAATTAGTACACAACAAATCTATAACTAAATGGTAATTATGTATATATATATATATGGTATTATTCATATCTATCACTTTTTTCCTAACTGTAAGTTAAGTTGAATACTGAAATATCTGAACACGAATGATGGTTTGAAAATATTGGAGTCCGACTATTAACAAGGTGTGTTATCAATTTAAGTCTCCGATGAACTGTTCCTTATTGCACGGAGGGCATATAGTTCAATGGTTTTCAGTTTGTTCACTGTTCTTGGTCTTTTGTCACCGGTCATTACCGATCTGTTCTACAACCCTTTCTGCGGCTGGCCTGAGAGTTTGACGTGTAACCTTCAAATTGCCAGAGTTCTTAAAAAAGCGCCATGTTATGAGCCGTCTTGTGCATCAGTCTACTCCTCCAGGGATGTATTTGACGCAAAAGGGATGTTTTGTGCGGGAATTTTGACGTTCCATTGTAATGTTCCGGGATTTCTGCTTCATTTCCTACATTTTTGAAATGAGACACAAAATCTTGATTGAATTTAGTATATTATTGGAGTTTGGAACAGTTGACTGAGTAATTTAACAAAATCAGAGGATAGGAGAAATGTATGGAAAAGCGAGAATCAACTGAATGCGCAATTATTTAAGTTGAGCAAAATCACAACGGAAGTACTTTGTGACGAATTCATCAATTTCTTTGCTTAAAATTTCCCCGCCGTTAGGGGAAATTCTTATAGAAAATTTTCCTTCGCTTTTGGAAATTCTCCACTTAGGAATCACGTAGGATTGTAATTTTGAAAATTCGGGAGATGTTATTTGCCTTGCAAATGAGAGCCTCGCGGAGAGGGTAAATATATAAAATGCGGCTTTAATTGGCCCGCTGAAGGGGGCCGCGGGCCGAGGGCCGGGGGCCAGGGGCTGCGGGCCGGGGGATGATAATAGAATCGGTCGACTGATTTCTTTATACACTAATTGTATTTTGTGTGTTTTGTTAAATGTCTTTTGACTTCTCTTTTATCTGCAAATAACTAGGATACTGCCAATTGATCGGTGTTCAAATAAAAGTCCGTGACGCAGAATTGACTTAGATTTCAGCACTTTAATACCGCACTCAGAGAATCTATGTCAGTAGTTGCTTTTGTCACTTATATTTAGTTTATTCTAGCGTATCAAGTTGTGTGTGAAAATTCAATCCGCCACATAAATTACATTAGATGCAAAATATTAAAAGTTTAACAGATGATACCGAAGAAAAAGAGAAGAGTTCAGGTAATCGGTCTACCTGAACACACCAAAATACCAATGCTACACCAGGAGACGTCAGTGCCGGCGGCACCGCGATCCGCCGGACGGACGGACTAGACTCTTATATTGACGCACTAAAAGATTCGTGCGTCTTCACGATTGGAGACACGGATGTCGGAATATTATTTTTGTTTTTAAAATGAAAAATTATTATTTTGACTTATGGAAATGATTTTTTGAAAAGGTACACTTTTAATCTCTTCTTGAATAAAGTCTGACGCACTATTTTTTTATAACGGAGGGCAAAAACTTTCTTCTGACTACGGTCGGTCGGTTCTACAATCCTTCTTGCGGCTGAAGTAGAGGCTGACCTGAGAGTTTGACATCTACCATTCGAATTGTCTGGGATACAAAGCTCTCGAAGATATAGAGGCCCCGCGTTATGTGTCGCCTTGTACATTAACCGGTATAATCTTTCAGGGGACCAGTCTTTATCCCTCCATATTAAGGACTGATAATACCCCAAATATGTTGACGCATGCTGAATTTAGATTAGTTATAAATTACACCTGACGCATCTCTCGAAACTAAGTAGCCTTAAAATAACTCGACATGTATTTACCACAAAGTTTAGTTTAGTGACAAATTTCAATAATCATAATACATCACACATTCATTACTTTTTTAATTTGTGTGTATGTGCGAGAGCGCTACATCTGACAGGTGTGTGTGTGTGTGTGCGAGAGTGCGACATCTGACAGATATGTGCGAGTGTGTGTGTAGCAGAGCCGTTATAAGACGCCGCGCCCTTGGAAGCGGTCTCTTATTCCACGGGTGTTCTTCGAATACATACTTGCTTTAGTGTAATTAGTGTTATTGTGTGTAAACTAATTTTTGTAGTAATAAACTATAATTGTCACCAAAAGGAAGGAGTTTAATCACTTGACAACCCGACTGAGTACAAGAGACACAGAGTGAAGATTAATCACATTTATCACAGTTAATTATATTTTTATAAAAATGAAAAAAGGCTAAAATGTTTCTGAAAGGTAAACTGGCAAGCTTTGTAGCGATTTAGAATCTGACCGATCGCTTTAACTCTGGAGTTTTTCTATGATGCGAGGAGCTCATGAGGGATTTGACGTGACTGAAAGGGCTGAAGTAATAGTATCATTTATCCTCAGAGAACCAACTCGGGTCAACTCGTAGCGCAGTAGATTTACGATAGAAAATAGGACGCTCCATCCTGCTCGCGGGACGGTGTGCTCAGCGCGGTCCAGAGCAGCGAGGAGTTACCTAGTCTGCCTTAGCTGAGCGGTAGTAGGTATTCATAATATCATTGCGTAAAGTAATAATAATAATTATCCGTGAAGGAACCGAGTACCTGCGCTGCAACTTCTACAGAAGCCGATGCAACATTGATATCGTAAATTGTCCCGAATGGCGTCTAACCGCGTCCTTGGGAGTTCAGTCGCTATGTAGTGGCAACCAGCTTGATGTCACTGTCTTCTCATATTTTCTACAGTCGGTTCGTAGCAATTATAGCAAATTAAATTGTTTACTGTTGACAATTTTTTCACAAAATATAGAGCCTTAAATCATGATAACTATTCCATTTTATATTTAAATATAATATTAAAAAGCGTATTTAATATTCTACGTCTTTTAGTTTTATTTTCCTTCTTAATGAGACAGAACGGTATCCACGAAGGCAGAGACCCGAGTTACACACGTGTATCGTAGAAAGAAATGATAACGACGCGTGTTATTTTCCGGGATCCATCTTCGTTACTCCTGTTTTATCCCGCGCGTCACGTCTGGAGTGAATCTCCCCGACGTCAGGGTCTTCCCGCGGAACGGGCGCGGTCGATTCATCACGGGAACGGCAGCGGGAAGGATTAACGGACCGCTAAGTGATTCCGGTATATTAAAACTAATCGGGAAAGTGCGGAGTCAATGGGCAGATAAATATATCTAACTGCCGCGTCTACAGAATGAGCCATGATGAAATAAAGCGCATAAATTCAGAGATACGAACGACACACACCACTGTTCAATATGTGAAAGACTGTCGCCACCACTCTCATAATCACTGCCCGGCGAGGCTGAACTTACCCAGCAATTAATCGGTCCATCGCGGTCGGGAATGGCGATCATGAGCGTCACTCTTCCTATCGCCACCTTTCAGCCAAAATCTCCAGAAATAGCCTTCGATAACAATTTGCGTAGTAACTACATTGTACGGATTATAATAAACTCTGTGCAAATAATAAGTGGTTTCTTTTATTAGAACAAATAACTTTAAACAGTCTCGTATATCCGACACGTTCTGATAACCTATTTTATCCAAATTTTGGCTGAACTAATTACTTAAAAAAATATTTTATGACTGCTGTATGTCAAAATATAATATCGTAAATTCTTCTAATAACTTGGACATTTTAAACAATAAATTTCTTTCCTTTCAAATTAAACTACGCAAAATTGTATATACAAGCAAATGATATATTTTAATCCATCCTTTTTTCATCTCCTCCCCATCCTCTCCTCTTTAAATACTTGTTTATTTTTCTATTAGTATGATATTTTAACTTTATCTGACTAAGAAGAAACTTCACTGGTCTTATTTTTATATTAAGTATTATGTCACAAGTTATTATACTCGTACATTTGTGCTGTTCCTCCTAAATAAATAAAATAAAACCTGCAGCCTGCCACACTCGCAAATATACAATATACTCGGCGATATCAAACGAACACCTCCAAAATCCTTCTCATTTGAGCCAACATATATCGACACATTCATCCGTTAATCCCCGCGAATTTATTCAACTATCAATAATTGCACAGCCAACATTTCTCTCCATAGTGTTGATTCGTCTAATCCCAAAAACGCAAGACCAGCAGAAACGAGCGCAGAAGCTTGAGAAGGCAATAGACAAATCTGTCAGAAACGACGTGAAATAGAGATGATAGAGAGAGGTAGAAGTCGAAGAGTGTAAAGTCAATAGTGATAAAAACTTAAATGATTGATTCTGGTCTGATTTTCGATACTATATGTCATCGTGGGGAATTTTCAAACTTTTGAAATAAGGAATACATATCTCATACAAGCACATCAAATGAAAGGTTATTTGTCAGATTTAATTTATTAATAATTATATTTACTCACTAACAAAGCGCTTTTATAATTTATAACATACACATGTGAGTATTGTTTACTTGCAAAATAACTGCACTCTTTTTTATTATAAGCGTGGCCTGTTTCTAATAGTTGATATGAAAATACAGAAAATAAAAAATCGCTGAGGCTACTAAAATTTTATTTTGTTTTAATATTGAAATTACATATCGTTCTATTAATATAAAGGTTGTTTTTGTTCGCCATAGATCCCACAGAAGAAAATTTAACATCATTATCTCTCGTATATCACGCCTACATATTATCGTTCATCAAATCTTATCACATTTGATATATTTTTAAAGTCACGTGCTCGGGGAAAAGCGGAACTGCTGATTCAGCATCTCATCAATTTGTTTATAGTTATTACGTACAGCGCCCTTTTTTCATTTTCCACTCACTATATTATAAATCATCACGCGCAATTTAAATTGTGTTAAAATATTAAGAAAAAACAAATCAAATAAAAATATTTATTTATTTAATTTAGCGAAAATACAATGGCAAAATAAATTCAATTTTTAAATAGATGGTTACATACGTATATATGGTTATATACGTACATGGTTTTTCTCTCCAAAAAAGAGACCAGCTCTTGCGCTTGGAGAGGGAGCTACACAACAATAATTGTATATAATACCTTACATATTCTATTCATTGTCCATTTGTGTGCTTCTGAAGTATTCTGTAATATTGTTTATTGTCCAATTATGTGTTTTTGAAATGTTCATTTAGTTTCTTTTTAAACTCTTTTATATCCTTTATTTCTTTGATTTGTGTAGGGAGGCTATTGAAATTTTTTATCCCTAAATATATAGAATTTTGCTGATAGTGTTTGGTGTTGCATTTAAGGATTTTAAAGTTATTTTTAAACCTTAATGATATGCTTGTTTCGAATTTTCTAGTGTTATTTTCTTTAATTAATTGATTAATTGAGGTTTTTTTGTAAATATTTTCAATTTTGGGGACTGGGGATTTTGCAAAAAGTGATTGTGTGGAAAAGTTGATATTTTTTTTAATATCACTTTAATAATTGTTCTCTGTATTATTTTTACTGAGTTCATTATATTATTGTATGTTTCTCCCCACCCAATTATTCCATACTGGAGTAGTGAGTGAACAATTGCAAAATATACCTTTTTAAAATTATTTATACTTGAATGTTCCTTAATATGTACTTACAGAAAAAATCTGTTTGTCGAAAAAATATTTGGTTACCATCGAGACACGATCTCGGGAAAGCGTTGGTATTTCGCCACGTTAACTATTCATATTTACGGTGAATTAATATGCAGTCTTTTTATAAATGACACATCCATACACAGGGCACAAGTGCTGTTTACACGAGGGGTGGAAAAATGGGATGTTGGAACAGTGATAGGAATTTGGAATAGAGACAGGACAATAAAGATTACAGGACCGACCGATTAAACTGTAGACATTTTGCTTTTGTGCGTCTGCTACGTTAATCAAAATGAGGTTTATTCTTGTTTGTTGGGCAAATATTGTCTTCTTGGCATGTTTATTCAGCTGAGGAATACGCTGTACTTTGTAATAATTATATCGCGTACCTGGAAATGTAGTTACATCGCCACCCTGTAGTGCCGGGCGAGTCGGTCGTGTTCAGCTCGAGGCAAGGGAGAAATGAATTAACACTGGAATAACGATTCTTATTGCCACCGTAAACTATCACATTACTACCTACTGACTGACAAGCCAGCCAATAAGATGAGTAATAAACATCGTTAAGACCGCTTCGCAGTGGCCACGCGCGCTCTCGACTAGTATTTCCGTACAACTTACTTTGAATTCTTTTACACGGTGTGGAATCAATGGTCCCGAAGGCGAGAGAGAGAAGACGTGTCTTTGAGATGTGGTGCTGGAGACACATGGACAGCGGGGCGCACGGATACAGGAATTAAACATCAAGGACAGACTGCCTGAGATGAATCGTTATATTTTTTAGACACCTTGCGAGAAAAGAAGGAAGCTTATTGCGGTGGACTACATCAAAGGACGAAGAGGAGGAGGAAGATGCTCCACCCGTTGGACCGACCGAATGGAAAAAAAGCGGCCTTGAAATGAGCCTTTTTGGAGCCAGACAAGTACAAGAAACAATGGGAGGCGATCCCCCGCAAATAGATAGCACGGTATCACTATTATCTTGTATTTTTTTGTATTCTAATATTATTACATACATAATTACGGGCGATCTCCCAAATCTGAGATATATGAGGCATCGCGGGCAAACCGAATAAACCGAGGAGCACGGCGGCCGAGGAAGAGCATTCTCGCCGCCGTGCTCCTCGAGTAAACACGCTAGTATATTATTTCTCTACCTCGCCTTGAGCCTGATTTTACTCTGGACCTTCTAACTCGGATTCGACTACCGGTTGCTACACTGGACTACGATTTGGATCATGGATTGGACCCTGCACTCCGCTGCACAGAAATCATCAGCCCGAGCCAGAAGAGTGAACCGACGAACCATCCTATCAAATTGTTCTCGTTTCCTGTGCGGAACATCTTGGCTAAATATACTGAGTTAAAATAAAGTAAATAAATTAGGTTTTAAAAAGATTCAGCCGCCAAGATTAGAACCTGAACTTATTGTGCTACTCTACATGGCCGGTGCTGCGAGAAATGATCATATTACAGGAAATATCTCTAGAGTAATAGCTGGAGGGGGGGCACCCTTTCCAGGGAAGGACGTGTTTAGAAGCTAGGGTTTCCTTGTCGGTCCCACTCATTGAGGCTAATAAAAAATACGCGACTTTAATTCAATTACATTTTAACAATTACGAAACGAAAAAGGAGAAGAAATTCAAGATGGTTATTAGCAATTAAATTTTTTTTAATCCTACAGCGTCCCTTAAGTGCTGTCTTTATTAATAACAAATCATATTACATAAATGTATAAAAAAAATAGTATTAGATGGAAAATTAAGGTGCAGCTGTTCAGGGATCAATGCATCAAAAACACTCCCACAAGAGGGACTAATAATAGATTATATTCCTTCACAAGCTTTCATCTGACTCTGTTCTGGTTAGCGTACTTTGCTATGTTGATTGGTTTAGCACTGTCTCGGCTATCAAGAAGATTACAAGTTTTTTCAAATCATAATCTTTAAAGCGGCGTGCCACTCGCCTAAATAATTGAAGGATACGCCTGTCTTCGAAACCATTAAACCGAGCTATTCTAAGTATTCGTACACCTTGAATGATGTTCTTTATGGCACAGGCGATGTTTGGGACTTATTAGTGATACACCTTGAATGAACTAATGTTCAGTGCCTTCTTCCTTTCTTCCCTTCCGCCGCGTTAGCCAACGGTTATTCGATCTTGAAGCGGAACGTTTAAACGCTGTTATCAACTTCGAAGGTTCCGTGAGTCTAGTCTGTGTCGACCTTTAGCAACATAGTGTTATAATTCCACACATCGCTTCCACTCTCGTCATACAGAGATCGCACAACGAAGCTGAACGCACCCAGCAAGATGGTGCTAGCAATATAACTCTTACCGATCTTAATTGAATCTTAATAGATTGCGTGCAACAATACACACATTCAGATGGGCCGAGATGCGACGAGTACTCTACCCGGCTCTAGAAGCCGTCTCCGATCTTACTCCGTGAATTTAGTATTAACTTCTACCATTGTACAATTCATATCTACTTACAATTCAATTCTTCTAATATCAACCTCACACAATTTAACCTCGAAAGCAAATGACCCATTGATCTGTTTTATTATGTAACAAAATGACCTGTAACGACTCATGTACAAACTTAAGCCCAAATAAAGAAATCAAATATCTCGGAATAATTATTGATCAACATTTAAAATGGCACGGTCACATAAGCGAATTAGAGAAAAGAATAAAAAAATGTATTTATATATTCCTAAGATTAAGAAAAATTTCAAGTATAAATAGTTTTAAAAAGATATATTTTGCTATTGTTCACTCACTACTTCAGTATAAAATAATTGAGTGAGGAGGAGCATACAATAATATAATGAACTCGGTAGAAACAATACAGAGAACAATCATCAAAGTAATATTTAAAAAAAGATCACAAACACTTTTTTCAAAATTCCCATTTCTCAAAATCGAAAACATTTACAAAAAAATCTTAATTAATCAATTAATTAAAGAAAATAACACTAAAAAATTTGAAACAAGCACATCATTAAGGTTTAAAAATAAATTTAAAATCCCTAAATGTAACGACAAACACTATCAGTAAAATTTTATATGCTTAGGGATAAAAAATTTTAATAGCCTCCTAACACAAATTAAATAAATAAAAGACATAAAAGAGTTTAGAAAGAAATTAAATGAACACTTCAGAAGCGCATAATTAGAAAATAAATAATATTATGGAACACTTCATAAGCACACAAATAGACAATAAATAATTATGGAATGTATAACTCTCCATATAAAATTATAATAGTGTAACTCGCTCTCGAAGCACAAGAGCTAGTCTCTTTTTTGGAGAAGTAAATGAAAATAAACCGTGTAATCTTAAAAATATAAAATACTTAATTCATGTTATAAAAAATTGAAAAAATTTTAAATAAATAAAAAAAAAAATATATATATATATATCTACAGTACTGAATATCAACACGCGTCCTTAACAATCTTCTAATGTAATATTATAATATAATACCGCCTGGGTAACTGCGTTATCCCGCACCGAAATGAATAGGATAAAATAATAAATTTTATATTCTTTCGTACCTTATAAATGATGTGATCCAATTTAGTTTAGTACCCTGTTTTCTCTACGTTATTCATGTTTCGTATGGAAGGCAAATAAGGAATAAGAGACGGAGTGTTTCTAGCGTTCGGTCTAAAGATAAAAAAGCCAAGGTTCGAGTTTAAAAATGTGTAAACGTATATAAAAAATTCTTTACTGTACCTGCTTACAGTAGTGTGCTAAATTTTGAAGCTTTCTTAGGATAAAAAGTTTAAATTTATTAATAATATTCACTATTATCACTATTATTGTCTCTTTTATCACCAGGATACTGGGTTCATCAAGAACCGCCAATTCTCTCTGCCTTCAGCCTTTATTTGTTTGCTACCACGAAGCATGAGAACGGCCAAAACTTGTATCAGTGCGAGACCTGCGGAACCTCTTCAAATGTGGAGATCCTCCTACCCCTAATACATATTTTAAACTAGCGAGTACCGGGCATGTGTTGCGATGCCACTCAAAAAAAGAAAATGTTTGTATTTTAATTCTGATTATTGAAGTGTTTTTGGATACACAATATTTTTTGTTTTTTCGTCTGATGAGTATACGAATAAATCAGAAGGTTTTCCAACGCGTGAGCAGGCCACAAACAGCTGTCCGTGAGAGAAGCGTGAATTTTCCAAATTTAGTCCGCACACTTGTAGCGATTGTCCCTGTGCTTTGTTGATAGTCATTGCAAATGCGAGTCGCACCGGAAACTGCAGGGGAAAATGCTTTGTGACGACTATTATAAAGTCACTTGATAATTGTTCACAATACCCCGCGATTGTTTGTCGTAACCGAAGTGCATATCAAACGTAACTATGAAGTCAAAAACAACTCCGTCCAAGCCATCGCAGTGATTGGCCAGCTATCTCGGTAAGAACCAATCACAGATCACAAATAGCTTGTTTAATTAATCCGTGACTGGACGCAAATTGTTTATTTTGTCATGACGTATCTAAGGCGCCTACAGTTCACACCGAACACACGAGAACTGTCGCTAAACTATAGTTTATATATGAAATACACACATTTGTTAAATTGAGAGAAGTCACCACAAAAAGCGTTAATTCTTTGAAAATTCGCTACACAGAATCATTTCGCATTTCACGACGTATGGTTTGCCATGAAACTGATAGCCGTAGCGCGCAGATCGCTTTCTTCGGCGAACTTTCTCATTGTAAAATGGTTGTACTAATTCAGAAACGCACAGCAACTCACCAAAGCTTCATGGCAATAAACTATATGAAATACACACATTTGTTGAAACGACTCGCGTGCCACCTATTGTAAAATGGTTGTACCAATTCAGAAACCTTCGTGGGCGTGTGCGCAGCAACTCACCAAAATTTCATCCCAATCGGATGAACGGTATAGGAACGCATACATGACAAACAAACAAACAAACATTCATTTATATATATATATATATATAGATTATAACTTCACTTCCCATTGGCCACTTCACATTCTACCTCCCAAAGATATTAATAAACATTAAAATGAATTTCATCCATTCGAAATTTTGAATTGTAACTCTTTAGAACCCTGAGTAAAATTACTTCCCCCTCTCGTTGGCGATCCAACCCCTCCCAATGACATATAAATGTATATTATATTGGATTCCATGCGAACGGAAGAGGACTGACGTAATAACTGAGGAAAAGAGGAAGATTCGTCTCTCATATCCGCCTACCCAGCGGATGCACAATATGTGGAAGAGAATAGACGTCCTGAGTTTTACTCGGAATCAAAATCGATAAATAAATAATGGGAGGAGTAATTCTTGTAGAGAAGGACAATTGAATTATTCACTTCAAATTTTTCACAACTACTTTCTAGAACTCTGGGAAAACATAAGCATCCTTCTTTCCCCTGTATAAATGTGTAATATATTGAACACCGTCTAGATTTTATACAGTTGCATTCTAGGTTCTGAGAAAAATACAGTCATCCCATTCTATTCTCTCGGATATCTCACTCTCTTTTTCGGTCTCCGCCTGGACCAAATTTTTCACATATTTTATAGTTGTAGGTATACACCATTGATGAATATTTAAGGCTACTGAAAAACAAAGGCATCTTTCTTCTCTCGGTGTTTAGTTGTAAATATAGTATTAGGTATTATTAAGAATCGTATAAATGCTCGTATTATCTATTACGGCTGATGATTAACCCTAGATTAATATTGTACGTAAATATTACGTATTGTTCAAACAAAAGCATTTGCTCCGCCCACTTGCCAATTCGGATGCCTTATCCACTCTAGCAGGAACTCTCCCTGATTGTCGATGCAACACGTCACAGCTCAGTCACGCTGACACTCTTCAAGTGAAGGCTAAATATCCCTAAATAAGCAGAGTGCTTCGTGGGTCCATTTAGAAAGTTATACAGAATGGAGCAAGATATCCAATCATCAAACAATCAACCGTGCAATCACAAGGTCAAGAAAACACCAGGGATTTTGTCCATCTGCAAAGAAAAAATGACGACCACTCACTGCAAGCGTGGAAAAGCCATCTGTGGAATGCACCAAACGAATTTTTTACGAGATTGTAATAATAATTTTTTTAACGTATTTTCATTATTAATTGTAAATGTTTTTTAAAAATATGAAACATGTTTCTAAACTAATTCGAATTTGTTTATTATTTATGGCCAAGTACCAAATGCATTTATATCCAGACACGTCGATTTGACGTATCGATAGTGACCGCGTCGTAGATTCTAATCTAGGGTTAAAAATGTTTTTACAAGTGGGCTAGACAACAAATACAATATGTGATATTTTCCAAGATTCGTTGACATACGCGAGCATCAGTTTCTTTTCCTGGCAACGCCGACCTAATAATTACGTTGTACGCTCGCAGTTTACTAGGACCCCCCCGCGTGACGCGCTCTACCCGCCCGGGAGCCGAGGCCCCCTCCGCTTCCCCCACACCGTCACCATCGCCCTCACCCTCCGGAGGTATTATAATGAGGCCGGTAAACTGGTATCTTCCTGCTTTTATCAGAGGCGTTTTTTTCCCCTGGGATTAAATTTCTTCCGGCTGTTTTCGCGCGCAAAGCGAACACGACTCGTGACGACCGATTCAAACTGACGTATTAAATTTTTAGAAACCGGCACCCGGCGTTGCGCGGGATTCGGCGAGCGGGTGGGGGCGACACTATTTTGCAGAAGCCCCTGAGCCTAATGCTTATGCGAGGGCAAATAAAAGTTTTTCGTCAACGGGGTGGGGTAGAATGATTTTACTCAGAGTGCTAGGGTGCAATTAAGCAAAATTTCTAAAAAATACGTAAAACGTGAATTTTATTAATTACACAGGAGTGGTATGCTACACATATCTGAGATATGTAAATCAGTATTTATTAATTTGATTTTTATCTAAAAATTTTCCGCCCCACTTGGACACAATGGCGAGGGGATGAAATGTCAAACATACTATCGTTTGGCATATCGGGGATGGTGACCACCACACCAGCATTTATGGACTGATCAACTGATAAGATTTCACGGTTTGATGCTATTATTAATGACTAATGACATTGGAACAAACACATTCAACTGTATTCACAGTGGCGGTACTTCACACCGGAAGAAAAATAAATTTATTTATTTATTCTTAATATAGTGCATAGGTAAGTATATTTATATTTTATTTTGTATTTATATATATTTTGAATCTATGTAGTTTCTTCTTTTTTCTTTCGTTTTCTGACATTTCATTAAAAATTTTCATCGCATCATCGATTTCTGAGATTTACCCTTTTTCCTGAATGGCAGTCTCAGACTCTTTTCATTGTTCGAATAAATTCTGTAGAAATTTTCTTAGTGAGGATTTTATAAATATCATTACATAATATGCTCGTTTGAATTATAACGTGAAGCGTGTGTGTGTGTGGTGCGCGACAAGAGCGGGTTCTACAATAAAGACTTACAGTTGTCATGATGCTTATTGATACTCGAAACTCAGGTACGGATACAAGTACGAGTATGATCGATAAAAGGTCTACATCATAAGTGACACGCTAGGGCCGGCTCCCCGGGCGGCTGCGGCGCGTTGCATCGTCACCTGTTTTTCGGTCGGTACCGGGGTATTTTTTAGGTTTACGCGAGCCCAATTTGCACCCAGGTATATGAAAACTTCCACAATGCCTTTGAGATGTAATGTTAGGATATTGCGCATACCGGAGATGGGTAGATGCACGAATGTCGCCATTCTGCAGGAGATGAACATCAGGGACTGGCTTTTAATAATTTGCCAGAGAGGAATTCTTCCATTTTTGGGAGTCTCGCGAGAAGAAAAAGTAATTTGGGCCATGTTCACAGGCGGAGAGGAAGAGGAACATTCCCTACCCGTCGGACCGACCGAGTGGAAAAGTGATTTTCCACCGTGTGTAAAATGGAAAGTTTCATTCCGCAGTGTTCGCGTGCGGCTGCGGAACATGGACAATGGGGGTCTAAAAACATAGAAGGGGACCCATCACATACTCAGAACCGTTATATGAGCTGCAGCTTCCATATCGGTCTTACTTATTCACCGCCAGGTTAGCATTTTATTTTTATGCTAAAACGTAGAAAGATGTGTGTTGGACGTCACACGAAGAGACTGGGAAATAATGTTTGAATAAGAGAATAGATAAAACTAGTCGATATAACAGATTACGATTACGACGAACGATCGTTGGACAAACGCAGTCATTCGGTAGTACTAGAGGATAATCAAAAATTGACGGGACTGACGATGTCATTAAATTATACGGAAGTATGTGACAGTGAATAACAGTGGACAAATAAAAGTAGGACACACTTGGGGAGGTCTTCATCCATCAGTGAATACAAAATCTCTGACAATTATTATTCTGTCATATTATAATTAGTGTTAACGCAACAAAAGCAATATTAGTTAAAATTTTAACAGAAAGTTAATACTTCGTTCCGTGTCGTGTCTGCTAAACTAGTTTTCTATGATATTATAGGTGAATAGACAGGTTTTTCTTTATCAGAGGGTTGAATTAAAATTAACAGAATGACAGAAAAAAATTCAAAGACAGCACAGCGCAGATAGTGGTCCGACAGTAGATGGAACTTACACATAACATAGCACTACTCGTTTCACAGAACACATGTTTTCGACACGGTACTGCAAGCCGGTGCTTAATCACCATATCAGTCCTGATAATGGATCCGAAACTTCGGCCAGAAAGATATGTGCGCGGCGTTTTAGCCCAGAAAAATATACATAGAAGAATGACAGAAAAGTATAAACAATTAATAATAAATGAGATAGGAAATAGTCGGAGTTAGCAGTGCATCATAATATAACCCCGGTACCGACTCTATTGAATAAAAGTACGGTCACTGTGTTATAATCGTTTATTATAGAATAATTAATGAAGAAATATGATAGAATTGTAAAACAGATCTTAGAATAGTGAACAGGATTAACCGAAGGGTGGTTGTAGGACAGATGGTGAGAAGGCACCGGAAAATGTGGACTGAGCCCATCTTCTACAGATTAGTCGATTGATCGGTCTTAGATCGCTACCTAGGTCTGGTCAAGGGATCATTTGAATTAAAGAAATGAAAAGGTTCCTGCTTACTGAATCTGGTCATTTATTACACCGACTTTAAATAAGAAGATGGCCAGGCAGGATGAGCAATGAAAGATGCATACAATAGATAGATGTTTATTAATGCTTGAAACACAGTTACGGTTGCAAGCATAACCAGTCAATATTTTTCATCGTAAAGCATTGGTTAATAAACTCGTCTGGAAGGCTGTCGCGAGAGAAGTGAAGCATTGGGCCGGCTTCTGTTATCTGTTTTTCGGTCAGCACCGGTATGATTGCATTTTATATCTAGGCACTCGTTGAGGTTATCGGGACGACAGAACTTCACGTAGAAATTAATTTTAAGTAAAGAGAAGTATGACATTTATTGGAATCGAATGTAGGCTGAAGCCGGCCAAAGAGACGCGTGTGCCGTCCAGGGATGCTGATGATGATGAGAGAACGCGAAGGTGGATCGTCTAGTCTTGCCTAGACTTTCGGCTCGCCCCCCCAGCAGTCGACCGTTTTGACTTGGCGCGCGCCCCGCCCCGCCTCGCCCCGCCCCGGTCCGTCATAAACATCCATTTTAATTGGAAAATGATTTTCATTCACTGAATTATGTTCGGAAAGGTTGTTTTACAAGTGAATGTGTCTGTGTCAGCACGCCGGCACCGTCGGTTGTAGATGCATGTGGGTGTATGTACGGCGGGCTTAAAATGATGATGTCGTTTGTCTCCCAACATTATCAGTATTAATATTGTAATAAAGATTGGCACATAACAAGTTCCTCATCGGTCTGATCTCCGACAATCTTCGGTGAAGTATGCAACTTGGGAAGTACCGATGGCGAATTATGAATCTTCTATTCAGATACAAATTCTGAGAAAGACTATACGAAAAAGCTAACCAGGAAATGAAAGTTGTCTCGACTTTAATTTACTAACATTAAACACAAAAAATGTAAACATCTAAAGTTTTCCATACCGAGAGCGGGACAAGCGGTGCTTTCTCCAAAACTGGCCATCCAAACATGTCACGTGACAGGACGAACCAATGTGTATGTGTGTGTGTGTGTGAGTGTGTGAGTGTGTGCACTGATTAAATATAATATTTAGGCATTCGGATTGATCAGAACCTAAAATGGGATACATGTTGCCGCGCATGTCAGAAAGCTAATCACCGCGAGGGAGAGTTGCTCCGGTGCCATGAGGCACTAGAGGGATTTGAAAAGAAAGGAAACTTCAGCGCTGCCTCTGTTATTAGAAGTATTTAATTACTTTTTTATCAATCAATTATAATATTCTTATTATTTTTAACCACGTTTAATATGTCCGTACTGTGCTTTTTTGAAACAACACAAAATATTTCAAAATGTAAGGCGTTTTTTTTTTAAGTTTCAATTTTAAATTATATTTATATTATTTTTTAAAAACGTAAATTATTTCAAAATATGAAGCGGATTCTTTCAATCAGGCTTAGCATAAATGGGAAATTGTGAAATAATGATGTGTACTAAAAAATAAGAAATATGTATAATAAGAAATAATAAAAAAAACAGAACTATGTTTTGAAATTGGAACGTCACTATAAAATGTGATAAATATAATATAATTAATTGCGAGTCTGTACATAAATTCCAGACTTGTAAACAAACCCTTTCTTCATAGGAAATGAATGATTGTACTAGAGTTTGTCTTGAAGATAGAAAGTCCCACTCCCCACTTGCCATATGTTATGTGAAATTATAAACCATCCTTACGTTATTCAGATTCCACTCTGATTTGGAGATTAAATGAGATTAGTGCGCTCTTATGGAAGATTGGTGGATGGGATTTATGACGATGTAATCTCAGGCCTGCTAATAACGTTCTGCGTATTCTGCGCACCCATCACGCTGGGAGTAGAACAAATTTAACTAAGCGTTACAATAAGTCACGCTACGTGTATTTACCTAGCTATTTGCAGTGGCGTGCAGTAAGCATAAGTTCAGGTTATGTCGTTCCGATGATGCTGACTAGGTGTACTAAAAAATATGTTGATTTTGAAAACAATTGTAAATTCATCGCTTTTAAAAATGATTTTTTATTGATCCATGTCGATTTCATTAAAAATATGATTAACGATTTCTCCTACGAAAACAGCTATTCAAAATGTTTCATTAATACGGTGGTTAAAAACTTACATTTGAATGAATAACTTTAGAAATGATCACACCCGAAACTCGTGTAAACAGAAATAAGTTCATTTCAATATTATCGGTATCTAATAATCAACCTATCTAATAGTTGAATATAATAATTGACGCTGTGGAATTATGAATTATGAAATAACGTTGATATTCACCATAAAACAGCGTTTAGTCTTTATAATTAGTAAAAACTACCATTACACGTCATTTCAGTCAAGATAAATCCCTTTCAAAACGCATGAAAAATACAGACGTAAAAAAGGCCTTAACAAAACACACGAAAATATTCAATTCAGTAACGCGGAATGATCAAACAGATTGGAAGCTCGTAAATAAGCTAATTGTTTAGAAGCATCTTACTTTATTCCGCGGCTAGAGTTTTATACGATCTTTTAATAAAATAAGGATTTTAAAAATTATATTTATTTCCCAGATGTTTTAGAAATGCCAACCTTTTTTGTCTCGTACGCAGTGTACGCCCCTGGTTATTTGTTACCGTTTTCAGTCTCTTCTATTTTCAAATTTGACTAGAATAATCTTAATAAAGCACCATCTTACGGGCCCCTAAATATTCCGTAACCTCGTTATAAATATAATACGGTGTCGTCGTTAAAGCCGTAACATTAAATAATAAAAATATGTCTCGAAAAATGGCGGAGTTTTAGCGGGAACATCTCTGGAGAAGAAGTAATTATGAACCTCGCGCAACAGAAATATTATTGAAAAATGAAAGCGAACAGGGCGCGTATCTGATAATGACATTTTGTCATTAAATGCCGGCGGAATAAATTAACGTGAGGATAAAATAATATTCTTACGGGTGGCGGGATCGGGAGCCGCCGGAGATCTCGCCACCCAGGGGGCAACTGAAAATCTGGAGCTTTATTCAAAACGTGTATTTTTTAACAAAAAATACCATTTTTCGAGGTCTTTGTATGTTGTACACGTAATTTCGGCTTTCGGAGTCGATAATCTTACGGAGTCGGATTATTATATTTTAAATAACGCGTTTATATGGCTAAATACGCGAACATTGGCTATTTGAATATATAATCGACTCGTACGAGGACTGACAATTAAGTTCATAGAAAAAATCTTACAATTACGGAATACACTTGTCGTTATTTAGAACACGGTCTCTTTAAAAATAATCGTCTCCTGAAGTCGAGTCAGAAGTGAGACGGGTGAAATTTTTAGATACGCCGCAGGTAGGCAGGAATACCTCGTGACGTCATGTATTATTATAATATAATTTACATTGTCTGACGCTGTGTAAATCAGATAGCGCAAAATTTGCTTTATAACGTAAATGCAAACGTCAACATTTCGTATTACGCGAACACGCTACGGACACGTAAATCACGGGCCGACTTCGCCGAGTCGGGTGCTTTAACTCCTGCCAGCTGATTGGGCTTTTTAGGGAAGATTTAATATCGTCACGAAACGTTCTCGCGCGCACCGCGAGGGCGGGGGCGGGGGCGGGGGCTGCTCTGCCGCGAGGGGTGACGAAACAAAAGTCTGGAACCCGATGGATGTCGGTAGGATAGATTTAAACACGTGCTAGAATAATACTACTAATAAGTTTATATTTTAAACAAAAGATAAAGCACAGAAATAATCTATTTATCGAAAAAATATACTGTTGTTTGGGACGACCCTCCTTCTCTTCTCGAAATAGTGAGTTGAACAGTCCATATCTTTGGAGATACCAGCAGAATCCGGATTGTGGTGAGTGCCAGTTTCCTTCCTGTCTTGAGATTTTTCCATCATCTATGCTTGTACGCGACAACGGTTAATATCGGGTTACAAATCATCTTCCGAGCAAACGGGAAACAGTAATTGACGTTGCCTACGCCCCCAATTGATGGTGCCTACGCCCCCAAATAATAACTGCCGGATAATGATGCATCGACTAAATATTCTCCTTAAAAAGTCGCGAATGGAGGATAGGTATATTTTTAAATAATTAATATGGCAATATCGCAACTCGACTTGCGTAATTTGAATACTACTGATAGGTGACATCGAGTGACGGTCTGGTCTCGCACTTACCGATATGAAGACCTCTTCAGCCTGCTGCAAGATAGCCACCCTGGACCAGCCGAAGCGCTGCATGAGCCTGATGCGGGTGGGGTTGTGCACCGTGGCCGAGGGGTGGGTGCGGAACAGGGTGGGGAAGCGGCGGCGGTCCGACAGCGCGGGGGAGCTGGCCCCGTAGCACAGCTGCAACAGTAAACAACACATACGTGGCACGTCATTACAAAACTGAATGGCGTGACAATAAAAGGGAAAAACACACGACTTTTTTAGCATTGATGATTTATTGTCATTAACACGCTATCCTCACGTGACTAAAGTTCGTCATCTATATATTTATTTATTTTTACATTTTTGAAAAGATTTGTTTCTGCTTATTTATTATATTTCTCTGAAGCCGTCAAAGGTCACATGATCGATGTTTGTAAATGCAAGTTCGGGTCAGTTCAACAAAAGACTGGCTAAAATAATGCAAAATTGATGAAGGGCACACAACACGATACAAGTCATAAGTCACCTTCATTTTCCATGTGTATGTAAAACTATGTTCTATGGATTTATGTTCTATGATTTGTATGAATAAAGACAGCCCTTAAGGGACGCTGGAAGGTTTAAATTTAAAAAAAAATTGCAATAATTGCTAATGAATTGAATTTCTTCTCTTTTTTCGTTTCGCATAAACTCGAATATATTATGGAATTAAAGTCGCGTATTTATTAGTTTTGATGTGTGGGACCGACAAGAAAGCCCTAGCTTCTAAACCGGTCTCGGGAAAGGGTGGGTCCCCCATTCCAGCTGTCCTTTAAAAAAACTACAAGTCATAAGCAAATATTATAAAACAAATTATAGATATCTCATAGAGACGAAGCTATTTATATTTATTATGTGGGAAGTATGGGTATTTATTACAGGGCTTACGACCTGTCTTTGGCTGGCTTAAGTGATCACTTTATATAATGTAACGTTCCATTCCACCCAAATACCTCCATATCTATCAAATTTTTGTAAGTTATGTGTATATATGTTACCATTTATGGTCTGAAATTTGGTATTCGTTTCCTTGAAACAGCATAGATGTCACTAATGGGAATCTTGTTTTTTTATAAATTTGGAAGCTTTATTCTTTATCAGTGTGTATGACAAATGATTAACACATTATACTAGAATTCAATTTTTCATATTTCTTATTTAGACCATCATATCATATTAACACTATTTTAGTATGTCCAAGAACACACAATTACTGGGTTTTTACCTTCGAAGGGATTAAACAAATTATAGATATCTCATAGAGACGAAGCTATTTATATTATATTATACGGAAGAACGAGTATTACAGTGTTGGTGTGTTCTTACAAATATTTGGATATACTCAAATATAAGATTTAGCAGTTACTTCGTGGTGTAACATTTTAATATTAAAAATATATATTTTTTATTTTGACTTTATACTACACACACACAATTTTTTGAGTTAATATCACGACTAGTTTCGGGAAGTGCAGTTCTTCCCATCTGCATGTGTAAATTGAACTAAATTAAATACAGTTGGCTACGGGGCTGTCGGATAGGCAAGGACGGGAGTGGCTTTATTGTTTCTCGGAAACATGGATAATAGCCGTGAAGTATTTGAAAATGTGATATTATTCATTAATGTTTTCTACGAATTCTAGTTTTTATGGATTTCTATCATTTCAAGATTATTAATTATTATTCCCCTATATGGTACTGAGCGGAGTAATTTTAGAGCGTAGCTATAGAAAGAATGAAGTTGGTTTCAATGATATGGTTAGAAATTCCGGAAAATTATTACTTTTCAAACAGCTTCGATTTTAATTCGCGTATTTAAATTTCTCGCGGTATGTAAGGTATTTTTATATAATTCTATTTCTTCTTCTTCTGTTCCCCCATCGCATTTATTTTTTAAGCTTTTCTCAGTCATTTTATATTCAATATTTAAATTTAAAAGTTCTGGTGATAGACAAACTTATAAAGCATTGATATTTTAAATTTTTCTTCTTATTTTCCTATCAAAACACTTTTTATGGTTTTATCAATGTGTATTAGCGAATTTAATTTTTTTTTTAAATCTGGAGATTGACAACAGAGTACTGCGTCTCTGGAGGACACGTTTGAAACTGTGCGGTTGCAGCGGGTAATCTAGTATTAATTATGAAGATATACATATAAAATCTATTTTATTTAAAAATATTGCTGTTGCGCCACTGGGATTTGAATCTGGATTTTTACTAAACCGGGGAAGGTGCATGATCTAACTATGCTAGCGACAAATTTTTGAACCTAATTTAAATTTCGTCGCTGTAGTATAGTTGGATTGACGCCTTCCCCGGTTTGAAAAGAGATCCAGGTTAGAATCACGGTGGCGCAACAACAATATTTTTCGATAAAATTGATTTTATATGTATATCTTTCTAATTAATACATTTAATTCACATTAATATATCAAATAAATAATAATATTAACTCATAAAATTGTGTGGTAGTACAAATTATACGTATATCGAAAATATGCGTATTCTTCTATTTGTACCGGTTGGTACTGTAGTAGTTGATGTAGTTTAAAAACAAAATATTTATAAACGTTTTTGTTTAGTCTAACGGTAAGACACTCCCCTAGAAGTGACTTGATTAGAACCTGCTAGGTGGCCAATCCATTCTATTAACATTTTTGAGAAACGCTATTAAAAATATTCGTGCATATACATAAGCACGTACGGACACATACGCTGGCCTCCTCGGTTGCTAGATTTAACGCCTTGGGATTTTTTCTTATAGGGATACCTAAAATGTAAAGTGTACAATCAATAATCCCGGAACAACCAGGCTCTACGCCGCCGTCATCAGTCCAGTATTTTTTCTCACTATACAACAACACGAGAATTTTCTTAAAAGAGTGCGTTGCAATGACGTCACTTAGACGACATAATCTTTAAAAAATGAAATCCGCTGAGTTTTTCTACCCGCTTAAACTAAAATAAATATTTATTTGTAAAACAAATAACAGATATCTTCACAGAGACGAACTTATTTTTTATTAATGGAAGTATACGTAATTGCAGGACTTACGGCCTGTCTTCGGCTGGCTTAAGTGGATCACTTTACATAATGTAACGTGCACCATTCCACCCAATCATCTCCATATCTATCTAATTTTTGAAAGTTTTATGCATGCTAATATGTGGAATCTCTTCGAATACCACTATACAATCGCCATCTATGATGTTCATTTTCCCTGAAATAGCTTATATGTCGCAATGAGAATTTAAAAATTTTTAAAAAATTATTTAAAGCAATATGATGGATAGAGTTCTCACGGCTTGACTCATCTGAGTGTAGGTTGTCACGTATGTATTATTGCACACATTGGGTACCTTACGTCTTTATGGCTGGTGGGAGTTGTTTTACAGGCTCTCGGCTCAGTGGTTGCGTTCACAACTTTATTGCGCGGTCTCTAGATGACTAGAGTGGAGGCGTTAGCCCTCCGTAGCTTTATTTTTTCTACGCGATTTATCTAAATATATTTTCACATTAAAAGAGAACTGCGCAGAAGCGACGATAAGAAAGCTGAACCCGACGACCCATATCAAATGTCCATTTTGTCTCTCACATTTGAAATTTCCAGCGTCAATTTGTAACACTGTCGAGGAGTTTGTACTTGTTACCCCGGTCCAGGGAGGGCGGGGCTATTCTATTAGCAAATCCCGCAGAGCTCTTTGCCCCGAAGTTGCCCCCCATTAATAAGAGTCCGGGGGCTGGCGTTAATGAGATTACTGTCCCCGTGGCCGAACTCGTCACAAACTTGCCCGGGTGGCCGTTGACGGAATCTCGGTCGTGATTACCGAAATTGAAGTATCGACGCCGAAGTAAAATATTTTATTCAAGAGGTGGAAGATACGAAAATAGATTTGTAATAAATAAATTTAAATATTTGTTTTTTTTTGTTTGGGATTCTATATCATCTATAGATCCATAAATTGCGATATTCCGTCACGTGCTGAACGCGCCCGATAGCACGAGTACATGCCATCTAAATTTACTCGATATCTTACTGTCTATGATATTCAACTATTGCGTACACGATAAAGACTGTATTGACTCGTTTTCGTATTCTTTTTCAGGAGCTAGTTTTTATAATCTGATGCATATTTTTAATTGACTGTAGAGACGTGCGTGAAGGTTATGTATTATGATTTCATGATGCACTCCGTCAATAAAAAATCCAATTGTTTCACGTTGGATTTATTCAAGAGAACTGGTTATAAAATATTTACAGGCGGCTTATGCAAACAAAATTCCTACCTACGTGCTATTTAAAAGTATGGAATACAGCGGACGTGACATATATAGGTCCTTATATTAAAGGGAATTAGTCGCATGTATGGCTGGCAGGTGTGCGGCATACGGGAAACGCCGTACCTGGGTATTAGAAGTATGCATTCGTTTGTTTGTAGGTAGATGGATTATCGGTTATCCATATTCGTAACACTCAACTCGGATACTGAACGCTTAAGAACTTACAAAAAGTTTTACGCTTAACCGTTGCGAACCTTAATCTCTCACCTCGGTGTAGGAAAACAGGTTACAGGATTTCGAAAATAAAGACTCAAAAATAATCAAAACAACTGAAGAAATCAAATGTTAGAGAGCGATGTGACGCCTCAGATATTCTAAAGATTGAAGATTGAAGGAATGCTGCGGTGGGCGAGAGTAAAAGTACTGTAAGAACAATAAAATTATCTTAAGACTTAAACATATATGACCAGATAGCATCAAGACGGACTTGCTTTTTTATTTTTTATTTTATTGTATTGAGGGATTTTGACAGTTTATAAACTTATTATAATAATTAACATATTAAATATTGAACATGTGATTCTATTTATGATAATCCACAGAAATGTTTATGTATGTATGTATGTATGTTTAGGTGCAGAAGATAAATAAAAAGATAAAAAAGAGGGAGAAAGAGTGTTGAGGTTGCAACTATTGTTGCGGTAAAGGGAGAACAACACTTTTTTGTAGGTAGAATGATTAGTCAAAATTGAGATTGAGGTGGTTCATAAAAAGAAGCCTTTAAGTGCAGTAAGGCTAATGTTGAACAAGTCAATATCTCATTATGGTATTTGGATGACCGGTAAATGAATGAATTTTGTATGTAAGATGTTCTACTTCTGGGAATGTGGAAGATTACGGATTGCTAGGAGCAATCGTCAACCATGCCAGAATCACGATCTCTGTAAACTCCCGCTCTCTTGCATATGCTCTGATAAAAAAAACGCGACTTTAATTCAATTACATTTTAACAATTACAAAACGATTTTTCGGAGAAGAAATTCAAGATTAATTATTAACAATTAATTTTGTATTTATTTATAAAAAATCATCAAACACCATAAAAAAACATAGTATTACATGCAGATGGAAATTAATGGAAAATTAAGGTACAGTTGTTCAAGGTCACTCAGGGATCAAATCATCAAAAACACGAGGCATTATAGAACAAGATTCGTCCCATCACTAATTAGGTCTGCATTCCTGGGCGGGTGGTGTCTAAATCCAGTCAAGCCACCAATCATACGTTCGCGTGCATCTCACGAGTCCACAGAATATGGTCAGGCGTCTGGCTGTAACACCGTGAGGCTGTAAACGAAAAAATAAAAAAAACTTCTTTTTAGGCTCTTTTGTAATGTTTTAGATCCCGTTGCGAGGTTCATCATCTGGGCTAATGTCGTTTATGCACGACCCCCGGGTCGACGTCGCTCAGTCGCGCGCGAGCGAGAACAGTACTAATGTTCGACACCAGAAAATTCTACATAGAAGAATCCGAAAGTATTTTTAAGAATAAGAAGATTTATCAAGGTCAGAGGCACCAGACCGATTATTATTAATTATAATTTTCCCGTGCGGCGACCGTCGCTCACTTCCGCAAGGTCCAGCATTTCACTCTGATGTCACATAATTGTATATTGATTCGGAAGCAAACATTTTCGACAATGACAGACCGACTTTAGAAACTTTTCAACATAACGTGTCGAGTATTCATCGGTCGACACATTACACAAGCAGAAACTAACACTAGCCGCCGGTTGGAACTGTTTGATTTGATATATAGACTGCGAGGTTCCGCTGGATCGGTACTCGGAAAATAGAAATTATTGAATTTTGGAGGAAAGTGATACATTCCAACACCCTCCACTTTAATATAAGAATGTCAGACAAATAATATCACGATGACGTTAGTTGTAAAATATATGATACATTTTTTATTGATTTTTTCCCATAAACTTTGTGCTAGAGACATACTGAGTTATATTTTTGTCACTAGTATAGTTTCGTCATTTTGTGTAATTTATAACTAATATAAATTCAGCTCGGTGCCGAGAGGCTTTATCAGTCGTTAAAGGGAATATGGACAGTAGGAGACGTAATGGTATTCATTGGTGTTTTTTCCGGAAACAATTTTTCTGTTTAAAAAAATTTAATGTTTGGCTACCGAAAGAATGGTTAGTTTCGATTAAGTGATTAGAAAATTCTGAGAAGTTATTATTTTTTAAGCAACAGCGATATTCTTTGATTCTCGTATGTAGGATGATGTATTAAGGAGAACACATTCTTATTGCCCATGTTGTGTCGCATTTTACACGTGTTATTTCATATATCCCAAAATTTTCTAAACCACTATTTTAAGTTAAGAAGAATAAGTATAATATTTATATTAATTCTGTCCCTAAACGTCGAGAAATGAAACTGTCGTTTACACGACCCTAATTAATTTAATGTCGAGAGTTTTATTTGTTTCCAATATCTTCCCCTTGAGACAGATCGGCCCCCCTTCTGGTTCTGTAACTCGGTCCGATACCGAAGCGCCCGATGTGCAATCTAAACTTTACGAGTTGCGACTTTCGGGCCATAGTTCAGGAGACAATGTTCCATAAATTGAAGTTATCAACTCTCGTCCAACTAAACTGTCGGAGCACTCGAGTTATCCGAATGGTTATAGGATGCATCATCTGATTTTCGTGCCAGCACGCGGCACGCGGCACACGGCTGCCCCGGTTAGTTTCACTTCACTTTTGAATGAATAATCATTATTTAGAGTTCTCAAATGAATTGTGCGATAGATTGTTAACAATCACTATTAAGTACTGAATAAAACCTGTATTCCCATTTATTTAATTCTTTCTTAGGTGCTGGTTGTTCAGTATTAATAATAATGCAATGAAATAAAAAAAACTTGCTTGTTGCACGGCAAATTTATCATATCTACAGGCTATTACATATCTACAGGCGTTTTATATAGGCAGATTATTATTCCTGCCTCCGTGCTATTTACAGGGTATAGTGGCTGTTTATGTAAACGCCTTTGATAACTGGTTCACAGGATTTCGATGACACATGTGATACATGAACTGCTCTAACCTTTTGACTTTGCTGTCTTTATATTTCGACCGACTGAAGCGCGCATTGGTAGTTTATTAGGACTGCTGGACTGGTCGAAGCAAGGAATGTAATGAGAAAGATGCCTCGGTTACCGTCTTCTTAGATTCCGAAAAAAGGCGGCAATACTCACACACACATGTACATTATTATTAACCAGGAAACACAGTGGTGCCAACCGATGTAACAAGGCGCGTAAACAGTGGCCATGACACATAAGGATCCGTGTTTCTATACATGAAATAATGTGGGAACCGGTCGAAACATCGGGCGTAGGTGTTATTTTTAACCGCCACATAAGAAATGTCGTATATGGGGCATTATGTACTTACTGACCTGTAGGTAGGATTCCCGGTTATACGCGTTCGTAACAATCACCCTAATAGGTTTATCAGGTAACTCTCAGTGACGTGAGAATCTTTGCATGGTCTACAAAGTGTGCCAATTACAGATAGTATAATATATTTGTGTGTTATACATGCTTCGGTTAGCAATTCTAGGTTTTCGAAAATACGAAATAGGTACCTTCCACTGTTGTGAGTACACTGCAAAAAAACTTGTAACGGCAGAAATAACCGGGCAGCTACCGATCTCGCCGACCACCAGGAATAGCACCATAAGCACAGCGGGCCCAGGAGAAACAGAGCAAATCGAATTGGAGTCCAGTAAATCGCCGCCAAATAAAACAGGTTAGTGGCTTTACCTGCATAACACATGAAATTGCATACTTTGCCAATAGAAAATCCACTATCAACACTAAGTAGATATCGAAGGATGTTTACACGCACACTGTAACATCAGACCTGCAAAATGCCAAGAAAATGGAGAAGTGTATTCAAGTGGGAGGGGAGGTTACAAAAATTTCGTTCCTCAGTCACAATGGACAAACGTGAATAATTATGAACGAAAACAGAAACTTCCGAAGCAGCCTCCAGAAAGACCGATGGCGGGGATGCCAATAATTTCAAGATTTATTATAACGCAGGTTGTTAAGTTCACAAGACTTTTATTCCTTAAGCACGCCATATATCATACTAGTTTATGAAGTTTTTATATATGCACGTTAGTTTTCTTAATATATAAGTATTGTATTTTGATAGTAAAGCCGAAATGAAGTAATGAATAGGTAAATCTACTTTGCAAATATTCTAATTTAAAAATACTTTACGTTACTAACGTAAAAACTAACTAATAAGTTAGGTACCTACCTGTTAAGTACATGCATTATTGAATTTTGTTTTTCTAATATATTTGCTATAAATTGCATATTATAAAATTCATGCAGTAAAAATTAGTTAAGTATTTTAAATATTTACTAGATCACCCGCTGCAATCGCATGGTTGCAAACCTACCCTGCAGAGACGCAGTACTCTGTTGACAATCTCCAGATTAAAAAAATAAAAAAATTCGCCAATACACTTTAATAAAACCATAAAAGTGTTTTGATAGGAAAATAAGAAGAAGAAGAAGTAAAAATCTCAATTCGTTACACGTTTGTCTATTACCAGAACTTTTAAATTTAAATATTGAACGTAAAATGCAGGAGAAAAGCTTAAAAAACCAATGTGATGAGGGAACAGAAGAAGTAGTATTAAGGACAATTTTTTTATAAATGCGTAACAAATTTGCCATTAATAGAATTTTTAAAAATTAATATCGTACTTAAACTAACTAATATAATCAAAAAATCCAGTGTGCTGGGAACAGAAGAAGAATAGAAATTAAGTAATATTTTTTTAAAATGCGTTACAAATTCACCTATAAGTAGAATTTTTCTAAATTAATATCGTATTTAATAAACTAATATAATCAAAAAACTCAGTGTGGTGGGAACAGAAGAAGAAAATGAATTAAGTAATACTTTTTTAAATGCGTAAGAAATTCACCTATTGGTAAAATTTTTCAAAGTTTGAAGGGTAGAAAATTGCAGTAAACCTTTAACTACCGCAGGAAATTTTCAAAACAAATCATGCGAGAGAGATTACAGATTACAGATCGGTTACATATAAACAGGCAAACTTCGCAAAATAGGCGTTGTTATTTTAATACATTTTAAATGTTTATTGCAAATTTTACCCATATGTGTTCTATACATGGGTTCGAAATTTTGTAAAAAAAATACTGTCGCTATAGATTAGTTGGTAATGCACCTTCCCGGATTGGAAAAGAGATTCAGATTCTAAGCCCGGTAACGCAACAACAATATTTTTCGATAAAATTGATTTCATACGTATATCTTTATAATTAATACATTTAATTAGTATTTAAAACATCTCGAACCAATATTCTGAATAATTACAACTTCATAATGAGAATGAGTTCTCCTTAATAATTTAATTTTATGGTTAATTTTACACGATTGACTTGTTTCTAATGATTTAAAATAAATTAATGTAAGACCAACATTGTTAAAATGTAAGACAGATAATCCCAAATTTAAAAAAATAAATATAAAAAGTTAATAATAAGTTTTAAAAATAATATTCAACAGTGCTACAAGGTGGAGAACGACAGAATGCAAGAAAATGGACGCTATAGTAATTTGGTGCTAGTGATGTATAGATGGCATGCGGGGGCTCATCTTTAGAATATTATACATTGCATCTGACTGATAATGAGGTCGATATCGGTGAGGTTTATTTGTAACCGAAGTGTGATCAAAACGATGTTATAATTGGTAACGCAATGTGCCATAATCGATCACACAAACACGACTCGACGTCTAAATAATTCATATTTTTCTCATTTTCATTTAAATGACATTTCCCGAAAATGTTAGCAAATATTGGATCGACACAAATAAAATGGTTCTCTCCCCTACCCCCGGATTAACGAGTGACAAACAAGAAGGCGGACGCGGGTCAGCTCCGATATCGTCCCGATTGCGCGGCCTTGCCGCTCCGCCGCGGACTCGCCCGGCCACTCGGCCCGAAGGAGATGAATACATGACGGCGACACTGATAGACAGATTAGATGAAAATCGTTTCATTCGGAAAACATGTTTTCCGGTGATCTCGTGTGGGTGGCGGGGGACGGGGGGAACGGGGGGGACGTACAAACAGACTTGATTGACAATTTATGGGTTCGATTCGTCCTTCATATTTTACGACGTCGAATCGATTAGGTTGTTTGACGGACTAACGCAAACGATGATTTGCATTATTGTTAGCAGTATTTATTATTATATATTATTGAACGCAGAAGATGTGATCGATAATCTAGATGGCCCGTATCCACGGAATGAGATAAACCGAGATCCACCTTTGTTACAACTCATACCATAATTATCGGAAGAATTTATATGAAAATTGAAGCAAATTAACATGGGCACGAGCATCATACAATATTAAATAAGAATGAGACTGCAAGCTAGGAAAAGGCTAGATCTCAGAAACCAATGATGTACAGTGCGGTAAAGATTTTTAATAAAATGACAGATATTAGAAAGAAGGAGAAATTACATAAATGTATTCTGTCGTGAGTCTATTTTAATATTCGAGTACTTACCGCCATAAATAACTAAACGACGCGCGATACGTCTAGTCCCTCGCTCATTCTCTCCCCAGCGAGCCCAGAGTACTAACATTGTCACATGTGGATTTTGGATTTCATTTATATAACTCAGCTTGATTTTAAAAAGCTGTAGTTTGAAACCAATCCATCGTGATCCACCATCTGACTCACCATATTATTGTGTAAATTGTTACTGTAAATCCGCGAGTGATCAAAGATATCTGCATCTATCTTATTCTTAGTGTACTTTACCCAACCGCCATTATCTGTTCCACGTGATCTCACCAAATCGTCGTGTCGAACCAACTACAATATCATCACCGTGCTTCACATTGTCACACACAGTCTTGAGTATGCCCAACAACCTCCGCCGTAATCCTGTGCTGATTGCATCAGCCCGAACAAATTGCACCATCGCCTCATTCCGTATAAGTCTTCGAGATTCACTTCGGAACTATGCTAGCCGCTTTTGCTGACGCCTGCCTCATCATTCTTGTGCTCCAGTTGGCATCGTCCGACTAGGAATCTTTCCACCACCACCTGTGCCCTACAGCCTCTGTGCAGGTATTCTCCGTTTATCTGCAGATTTATTAAATAAGCCCAAGGTATTTATTGAACAGTTAATCAGGTTAAATTCAGTGTGAGTCGTCATACTGGTACAGTGATCAGTCGATCCTGTGAACTATTATATTAGAGAATTTAAACTCGCCAGCCTCGTGCAAGGCGCACACACTTGTTCTATTATTCATCTGCATATATGTTGTCCCGCATTCTTTTCATATCATTTCTGATATAGTTTGATTATTGTATTTTATATAACTTGCTTGAATAAATTATGTTTAAACTTAGCATGTCTTTAATTGAAATGTTCCCGATTGAATGACATCGACCCGCAACCCAAGTCTGATGAGATATCTTTCTATTTTACTGAACTAGACCAAAGTAAATACTCTTTAAATTATTCATAACTTCAAATTTTGCCTATTAACCACGCCCAGAAGTATAATCCTTACAATTCTTGTATGTGCACTAGAATAAAAATAAATAAATATCCATGTACATGACAATACATTTAACAGCGAGCTTGACATATATGTACAAACTTTACCTAGAACCATAGATACCTACAACTATTTGACAAACAAAATGCATTAAATTATTATTCTCATAGGACTGTTTTTATTTTTAGAGAGAGATCAAACTTAAATACAAAAAATATTCCATTTTAACTATTGCAGGACAGATTCATATTCACCCAACTGATAAATGGTCAATGAACTGACTTTTGACACATGTGAACATAAATTACTTGTTTTTTTATTCTACTTTAGGCGCGTTTCTAATAATTAAACTAGTAGAATAAAAAAACAAGTGTTTTATTTTCACCTATGTGATTAGGGACTTCTACAAACTTACCTCGGGAACAGTAAATATGACTTTTGACAATTTGACGTAAACCTCTGAGACTCGATCTACACGCGATAAACTACGAAAGCCGAGAGTCATCTACACAATCTTACGGAAGCATAATCTCTACTTCAGAGATTGTCCCGGTTCGAAAATCTCATAAATATCTCATCTGTGCTTCCTGGCCATAATAGTAAAACCAGGTGAAACATTAACGGACCGAACCCGAAGTACCAATATAAGAGAGATTATATAATATAACACTTTATGAAAACAAAATGTACCTGCTGATGCAGAGCGTTCTCAACGTATTGTTATCTTGTTATATCATCACGCTGATTAATATATTATTGTTTAGTAGATGAATCACCAGAAAAAATCTATTTATCAGAGAAATGTGTACTCACCGGACTCAAACTCTAAATTTCTTACCGGCAGAATTTGTTTCCAAATAAACCAATAAATAAATAAATTTACTTTATCATAGAATTTAGAATTTGTTATAGTGAGGCAACTATAATTAAAAGTTCAACAATTAATTTGGAACATTGCTCCTAAAGTGTGTGACCGGCTGCCAGTAGAGTAAAAATTAGTTATAAAATGGATGAAAGGTCTTCATCAAAATTATTAAGTTATGTATTTGACATCTTTCTCTAGTCATAATCTGATCAGTTTCCCAACATTTTTATATATTATTACTTTTTATATTGCATTATACGTACGTATATTTTCTTAAATCTTTTTTTATTTATTGTAAACAAATTCTCACATCTAGTTTTTGTCGATCATGTATTATATAATTCAAAATCTTTCTTATTTGGCCCTGCATAACTATACTATTGTTTTTTTTTTTGTCAAATATATAAATAAGTAAATAAAAGATTCACGGTCTGTTAAATACATTAATGTGAATACAAATTTTCACATAAAATAAATGATTAAAAAATATATTAATCGCGCCCTTGACTTCGTAGGCAAAATGTTGCACGAAAAACAAAAAATGATAGGCGATGAATATTCTTCCGAATAATTAAGCTCGGTACAAAGTTGACGAGGTGAAACTACTTTTCAAATCAAATTAAATATTGGTATTACAATTTGACGTTGTAAAAGTATAAATCATAAAGCACACCGAAACCCAAATCTGCGGGGGTAGGTGGTGAGAATGGAATGGAAACGCGCGATCGGTGCAGTCGTTTATTGTGACAGATGATAGGTACAGGAGTGAGTTGGCGATGTTCGACGTCGGCTCCGCCGGCCTCGAGCGCCGTGGCGAGGCAGCGGAACGACCGATGTATCGTCGGTGAGCGATCAGGCCAAACTGTGGAGGCAGCACTGTGCCGCCGGCTACGTATTGAATACAGATGTCGAAATTTGAACCGCTGTCCCCTACAAATCTTTTCATTCAATTCTAGCACAAAAATGAACTATATATACTTATATTATCCAGTCTTAACAAAACATGGAAAGATCGCGGTATTTTCAAGACAACTAATGTCAGGCTTGTACAGTCTCTGCTGCATTCTATATTATTATATGGTGTGGAACCATGGAACCTGAAGACGAAGGGAGACCACGTATCGGTGCCTTTGAGATGTAGTGTTGGAGACACACGTCGCACTTACCGTGGACGGCGAGACGCACGAATGTCTCCATTCTACAGAAGCTGAACATCAAGGACAGACTCTCTGCCCGAGATAAAAAAATTTGAGCATCTTGCGAGAAGGGACGACAGCTTGGAGCAGCTTTTTGTGGTGGGCCACGCAGCAGAACGAAGAGGAAGAAAAATAGGAATATCGCCCACCACACGAACATCTATTTTTTGTGGCCATAAATGTCAAATGTACCGTGAAAATTCGAAACTTTAATGTGTAGTAACTTTTTTATACTTGCGAGCGTCTTAATTTGATTTCATTTATATAATCAAAGCACTCAAAAAGGCTGGAAAAATAAACTAAATCTATTCCTTGAGCAAGGTTTTTTTTTTTCAATTTCTAACGCACTATTTTTCAAGGACATCTGCTGAATAAACATTTTTTTCTTCTTGTTTACATTGTTGTGGATAATGTCATGGATGATTTGTCGCCACTTACTCTAGTCTATGGTATTTCTTGTGCATTCCAGGAGTAGACTCATCAATATTTTAACCAGGTCACACTATCGTTGTTTACGCATTTTTATGCTTCGATATGTAGGTCTGGTATTAAAGTTTGAATATGTGCATTCCATTTGTGTAAATTTAAAACAGGAAACAAAAGCGAAACTGCTTCTGTTCAGATACGGTTTCGGAGTCGGT
This sequence comes from Eubasilissa regina, assembly GCA_022840565.1. Lineage (NCBI taxonomy): Eukaryota > Metazoa > Arthropoda > Insecta > Trichoptera > Phryganeidae > Eubasilissa > Eubasilissa regina. The sequence continues at coordinate 3,973,297 of JAINEB010000035.1, read as the reverse complement.
CATATGTTTTACGGCGGTGATATGAAAACATTTTGTATTGTATTTTTCGGATTATCGGTAGTGCTACAGTATCGGAGGCTGGCCAGCCGAGTTTTCAGAAGATTCAAGACTGTAAGGGGAGCGATCATCGGTAGAAGAATCGGCGAGTAACAGCCCAGTTTCGCAAAGGTTGGTGTTTTTTCATTTACACAGGTTGAATGAATATATTCAACAAACCAATTAGAAAACCCAGGACTAGCTATCAAGGTTGATTACGGCAACAGTCGTGTTGATTTTATAAATAAATAAATGAATTGTTTGTTAAGACAATTTAATTTCAAAATACATATTGGTATTATTGTCCGCATTGTTCGCCAAGTAAAAAGGCCGCACACTACACTGCTAGGCTGTATCTGGGTCTCATCTGTAAGGGATGATACCCCCTTCCCCCCGCGTCCCGCTGTGACGGCGCTGATAGGATCTAATACGGCCGGGATTTCACCCCCTTTTACTTATCACGTCTTTCCGGACGCGGCCATTTCTTCCCTGGTAATAAAGCCTCGTCTCAACCATCAAACCTCCGTGCGGGGTGGCCCGGCTCGGGGGTTACTTCGCGACGCGTTTCATCTCTGATAAGTCCCAGTACCGACGCTAGTTACTACGTACTACGCAACTTGTAGATTGCAGGCAGTACGCTGAAGGGCAACCGCCCTCGCCAAAAGCTTAATCGCGGTATTAATTAGAGTGGATATTAATTAGTGTTTCACATGAAGAGGAGATTGAACCATCCGATGTGATGATGATTACATACGCAATAGTGGAGAATAGTGAAGTATACGAATATGTTAACGAATCAAGTTTCTACTTGAAATGGTGTTTAAAAAGTCTTATTTTTCTTCGCGATAAAAATTATTGTGAATATTTATTATTTCAGTGTTAACAGCACACTGAATCCACTTATGAAGAACATATGTACATACTAGTAAACGAATAAGTTCGCAAATTAAGTTTTCTCCAGTCGGTTTCCTCATTGCTAAGGATCGGCATCACCATCGTGACCTGCTGACGTCCTCAGAAGATTCTTTACACCTTTTTCTGCAGCCTGAAGTTCTGACAGCCGTTCCAATAAGAGCCAGTAGCGTCTCTGAGCTGGTCAGTTCATCGAGAAATTGGACATCGCCTTCTTCTTCTCTCAACTTCCGCAAACTTCTACCATTTCAGTCACCACCAGTTCTCCAGGTCATCCTTCTCTTTGGGGGCTATGTATCCGAAAGATTGGAGGATGTAACCCAGACAAATCTAGAACAATCTATCTTCAATGTTTAAAAATTGAATCATCAGTGCTGTTTTAAAAATTCCAAGCATTTGCCTACAGTACCACATTCGTATTTCAATTTCAAAGGTCTATGGACAAAGAGAAATCAAAAGTATTATTAAAAAGGGAGAGTAATTGAACATTTTCTAATATAATCCAAAAACATGATGACATATCTTTGAACTACTTGTCGATTCTTTATCGAAAAAGATATATAAACTTACATATTCTTCTACGTATAGTTTTTTGGGCAAATCTGCCGTGTGTATCGGACTTTTCTGGCCTGTTTTCGACGCGGTAGTGCCAGCCAGTACTTAATAAACGATATATCACGCTTTCGACACGGTACTGTAAGCCAGTACTTAACTACAACACTAACAGTAATGCATCACACGAGCTCTAATGGAAGGCCCTGCAATGAGATCCGAAACGTCGGCCAGAAAGGTCAGATATACGCGGCAGATTAGCTCAGAAAACTATACACAGAAGATTCTGAACGGCCGTGAAAACTTAGAACATTACTTGTTCTATTGTACTTGTTTGCCCCAGAATGACCAACTCGTGTTGCATCTCAATGAAAATAATCCCACGGGTTCATTGTTATAGCGGACATTGTTCCAGGAGCATATTTATTTGCGCTTCTCATCTCTCATCTCACGCTTTCTTTGTTCCATTCACACCCATGTTTTGTTCTATTCATATACCTTATTATCACATGTCTGCAATATTGAAGTTTTCTCATTTATATTTGTTTATCCATCCAGCTTATTTTGAGCATTCTTTGTGTACACAAAACATCTCAAATGCTTCAAGTCGCCTTACCATCTATTCGGTAAGTGTCTACGCTCCCATTATATAAAATAATATTGAGAACACCGATGTGTTCTGCAGTCATCCGAGTGAGTGATATTTTTGAGAGGAATGCGGTGGAATGATGAGTTATGAATAGTTCTGGGACGGGGTGTCATGCGTGTATCCAGGCAGCAAAAATGGGTCTGTTTTCGACCTCAACGCGGTATTCAGAATTCATTTACCAGTGTTAGCGCCATTTAAATGTACTACGCGCGCTTATCTCATTGGATTACAGAAATATGTCTTGTCTCTCTTACTCTTGTTCTATCCTAGTCCCTAGGCACGAAGGAAAAAGTCAAGAGTCTGCAGTCTGCTGATACTACCGCCCGAGCCACTCCGCTTTTGAACCCGAACACGGTACGTTGCCGTCGCTGTAAATACGCTTACAACCGCTAACCTTAATTACCCCTAATTTATAGTTTTTTACTACCGCTAATACTTTTAAATCAATTATTTTTTTAACGCGAGTGTCATCAATTACGAGACATAATTCTGCGTCGCTTGTGAATCGGTGGACTAGGGAGAAACGAACCAGCTTCCAGAGATCGGAGACCCACAAGTAAGTGCCATCCTATCTTTTATCTCCCGATAACCCGCCAACTTTCCAACCAGTATTTTGTAATATTTATCACCAATTAACATATTTGTGGATCATCGTGATTTCATAACATAACATAAAAGATTTTTTATTAGTACGTGCAATGCTACCCCTCCAACATAGACGCCCCTTTCTACGATATCTCGCACGTGATGTTTCTTTTCATAAATTAAATGAACCGAATGCTACCTACATTAATTATAATTCTGTGTGACATTAATTTAGTTGTTAGATCCGTCATCATCACTATCGGATCTATAATCCCTGGTGGGTCGTGGTCTCCTCAAAAATTTACCTCCGTTGATCTCTGGAGATCTGATCTATTTCTCTCCATTTGCCATTTCCAAAACAGATATGTATTTGAAAACATTGTCTCTCCATCTCTAACCTTTGGTCTTCCCGAGCTCCTGAGTCCTGTTGGACTCGTGCTCATCAATGACTTGTCATTTTCTGCACGTGGCCCGACAATGCGAGTCTTCCTATTTTACTTTTATATCCATAGATGGGGCAAATACGATGCAATATATTATTGTAGCAGCTATCGAACGGTAGTAATATATACAAATTAAATTAATCAACTAGAAAGATGTGCAGAAAAAATCTATCTCGATAAAAAGTATTGCGTTGCTATCAGGATTCGAACCTGGACCTCTTCCTTATCTGGCAAAGCACGTTCTTTGATTTTTTTTCCGCATATATTTCTAAAAGATTAATTTAATTTATATTAAAATGACTTTAAAAATAATTCTGGATTATCGAAATAATTGGAGTCTTAGTCACTCCATCCCGAGTAATTGTACCACGCTCTATGACTGATTGCGTAGTACACATTTCTACTATTTTTGTAATATGAGTAGCATATTATAACGTTACGTTATAGCACCTACCCGCCGATAGTGCCCTCTAGGTTTAACATGTCATAGCAATAGCGACACTGTTGGCTCGAAAGGATCTTATCTAAGCATTTCCGTTGACTAACAAGAGAAGCGCTGTCTGAAATCTCGTGGAACACATTTATTAAAAACATGTGATTCCATAGTTAAGAAGAAGGGTGAGTGGTTATATTTAATGTTAGTCATCTGCGTTCCGCGCGTCTTGATAACTAAGTGTGTTTGTTTCTTACAGGATATAAATCCCTTCTCAGGAACGTTAAGAGGGCGCCATTTTTTTGTACAATGCACCACTTTATCTGATTATGTGATTGTAGATTGCCTAGGAACAGAGTAGGATGACGATTACGTAAATAGCTCGCCGTGAACAACATTAACTTATAAACCCAAATATTCATCGTGAAGCAAACTTGTCCAGTGAAATTTAATCTGTTGACCTGCTAAAATTAGGATTGATGCATTGGTATTGTCAAATAGGAGTGACAGTTGATTTATTTAGCCGTGGTTAAACTTGATGAATGAATTCCATTTAATGCTTATAATAGAGCTACATTGCTTATTAAGATGTAATTCAACGGAGTAATTTTTCGTAGTTAATAATTGGACAACGTTTTTTTACTCTTTGCTCATTTGTTTTAATTGTATATTTTTTTCTAAATTATAATGTTATAAAATTTCTCTCTGATTTTATTTATTTTCCCTTGAGAATGACTGTTGAAGGCAGGTGAGAGATAGAATAGCCAATTCTGTTCATAGTACTCATAATCTCATATTCTGTCTTGGGTGAAATCGATAGATGCGCTGAAACTGTGTCGCGTACGTTACAAAATGTTTTTTAAAATTTTATTTGTAATGGGTTGTGTACGATGACTCCATTCCAGATAATTTATATCGTCATTCATGTATATATATATATATATATGTCTTTCAATAGGGATGCTTGAAATTTGTTAGGTTATAGCAGCCATGTTGTTAAAGTGACATCTGATCATCTGATCTTAAAGTGACATCAAATTTGTGGTCAATTGTTTAGTAGTGTACGGCAAATCACCATGGAAGGTTATAGCGTTGAACAATATTTGCAAATCATCAAATTTTATTATAAAGTCACTGCTCCGTTCGAGAAACGTTCCGCGCTATACGTGATTTTTATCCTCGCCACAATCGTCCTGCCGAGTCGACTATTCAACGTTTGATGGCCAAATTTGAGTCAACCGGTTCGGTAAATAATAGTACATCACCGAAACGCAAGATCTGCTGAAAACATTGCTGTTGTGCGTGAAAAACTACGGGAAAACCCAAGGCAGTCAATTTTTCGTCGTTCTCACGTCGGCCTTTCTGTGACTTCAACTTAGCGACTTTTGCGTCGGGACTTGGATCTGCACCCATATAAAATCCAACTAACCCAGGAACTCAAGGTAAACGACCATAGACAACGCCGTGTATTCGCTGATTGTGCTCTGGAGCAGTTGGAAATTGAACAAAACTTCGCCAAAAAAATCATCTTTAGCGACAAGGCCCATTTTCGGATGATTTTTGGATATGTGAAGAAACAACTCAAGTTGTTTCACCATAGATTTATTCAAAAGATTAAGTTTTATGTACGCAGAATTCCTGCCTAGTGTATGGCGAACATGATATAAATAGGTCTTTGAATTATATATAAGGACACGTGTTTTTATATACAAAATAACGTTAAAATTAGTCTCATATATTGCTGGCAGGTGTCCTTTTTACCATTAAATGCGGCACACGGGAAGCGTCGTACATGGGCATGTATTTGTTTGTTTACATGGTTGTACATACGTACGTATTTGTTTGTTTGTAGGTAGATGGATTCTTAGTTATCCACGTTCGTAACGGTGGTACGATAGGTCATACACTTTTTATTATTAAATAAATTTTTAAAAAACTCTTTTCAACGTTCATAACGTAGGATCCTCGGCGTTAATGAAGGTCGATTAAAACAAAAAAAATAACACCGACTCCATAAAGTGTGGCCGCGTCCTGGGCCGGATTAGTCGGTGATTAACTTATCAGGTCAACTCACCGCAGCCCGGGAGAGGTGCCCTTATGAAATATAATCCGAGATATCAAATTAATCTCTTTTTAGTGTCTCGCGTTTACTTGATAGTTAACCTGAAATAAAAAGGTTCTCCGTTTGCGAATTAAATAATAAATAACGGAATATTTCGTGATTAGCATACAACTACTGATGTCAGTTTGTCACAATATTTGAGTACGTCCAAATCTTTGTAGGGACACAATTACTGGGTCAATTACAATCCTCAGAGAGATTGTTATCAAAATATAATATTGTCCTATAGAGAAGAAGTTACTATTTACACGTGAAAGTAATCAATTGGTACAAATCTACCCATGCATTAAAAGTTGTATATCTTTTTTTTTTTTTTTTATGGTTGAAAATTTGATATTCATCCCATGTTACAGTATAGATGCCGCTGAAGCTGAGAATTGATAGAAGTATGAGACTATATTTTTTAAGTGTGCATATGAAAATTCATCCGAATTATTAACACATTAATAGTATCTTTCAATTTGTAAACTTCTCATTTAGACCAGTATATTTACAACATTTGGTCATATAGGTCAAAACCTTTGTAGGAACACAGTTACATGGTTTTATCCCCTGGAGGATTGTCATCCAGATATATTATAGATGTCTCACAGAGACGAAGTGATTATTTATATGGGAAGGTAAGTAGACTTTCATACTTATCTTTTCAACAATAGATGGCGACAGCGTAGTTTATATATATATATATATATACAACTTAGTACAAACATAGTCTTCACCCCAGGCGGCGTCGTTCTATGATGAAAGTATACAAAAATTGGTGCCCCGTCATGACAAGTGCCTTAGTAATGGTGCGGACTGTGTTGAGAAGTTGTTGAAAGTGAGTAGCGTCCGAAGAAAGTAGTGTTGTAAAAATGTTGTGTTTCTTAAAAATAAATCCTGTACTTACTTAAAAAACGTGCCTCGTATATCTTTCTAATTGATACATTTAATTTGTATTAATATATATTTTAATTAAATATTTGGACGAACACCTAGGTTACACCAGCTTTCTCACAAATGTCATTAAATAAGAAATAGACTCTAAATGGACCACGCCGGTCGCTCCGTGTTTACGGCGCACGTACTCGTAACAATAACACGACCCACCTTAACGGGGGCCCTTAATAACACGGTACAGAGATCCGAGCGTATTACCGCACTAAGTGACTATAATACATTGCTTGTCGCACTGACGCGGGATCGTGTGACATATGTACTACGCTGCTCGGCCCGAAGATTATAAGTCAAAAAAGGTAAAAATAGATTTCTCTTCCCTCGCGAATAGTTCAAGTAGTATCATTCAAATCTTGCCTTTCTGTGAAAAATCCATTACATCCATACAAAGAGTTCAATTTTCCAAGAAAATTAGATATTATTGGAGTTTCCAGTTGAGATGATTGTGTAATTTGAAAATGCTCCGATTACATCATATAGTATTCAAATGGAACGCTGTTTCAGTTCTTGATTGTTTCACTATTGACTTCAGGCCTGTGAAGTCGTTAAAACAATTACCAACTCCGACTCCGGCTCCGACTTTACCTAAGAATTCGACTTCGACTTCGAATGACTTTATGCGAGCGAGAAACAAAGAAAGACACTCTTCACACACAATTCTCAAATGCAGCTCTAATTAGTAATGGGGCGAGAGAACGCATTTTAATTCGCGAAACAATGAATATCCGGTATTGATGATTCGCTCTCACCCAGACTTCTGAAACATATACATTCGATACTTTAAAATGTACCAGGGACACATACATCATTGATTAATTAACATTGATCATATTTTTTTAAAAAAGAAGTCAAAGTCGCCTGATTTCAACGACTCGATTCGATTCGACGACAAGATTCCATGTGAGTTCAAATGGGAAAAGATGACCCAGCTTTCCCAATGTATTGATGAGTAAAGAGATATAAGTGTTTACGGGTGCTTCGGAACATCATCTCTGAACGAAGACTGTGGGTTGCTGCCAAAGAACGAAGACACCTCGCGTTTAAATGGTAATAAAACGAATTTCGATGTAAATTATTAATATTTGAAGTATCGTAGTATTTATTCTCACCTTTTTAATTTCAAATAATGACTTGTTAATCACAATTGGACGAAAGTCCATCCGTTTGATAAAGATAGCATACTAAATTAATCTTTATTTGTAATCACATTTAATTGATACGATTTTTGCTATATTTAACCTGAAAAACTCATCAGGGGATTTAAATTGTTGTAATATAATTTCCGAGGTGAAGATTTTAGTATCCAATGAATCTAAGTCGTTGTTTGGACTGCGCTAGTTTTTTGTTAGATCCTCTACCAGCTTACCTTTAATCCAAGCTTAACAGAATCCAGTCCAAATGTTTGAGACTTATTTTGGGAGCTATGAATTCATCTCCAATCAATTCTCTCCAAGTGAAATGTGCAGACGTACCTCTCTTTATTAGGTGACAATATTTGTCAGATAAATTCTTTCTAAAAAGGTACAATTTCATTTTCCACCCACTATCACAAAAGGTTTCTGCCCTTACTTCTCTGATAGATTCACGGAAATACTTATTAAATAAATTTCGCCCAAACTTATGCAATAACTTTTCCTATGTAAAAACAAAATATCCCGATTCACCTCGCTATTCTACTCTTCCAGTCTATTCTATCCCTTTTCGCGCTATATTTTTTTCTTCTGACATTAATGTAATCTCAGGACTAGACAAATCAACCCAGCTAAATGAAAATCATGTAAACAAGTTATTTAATAGTGTACTTGATTCGAAATGGCTTAAATATCTCCACATCTCTACGACTTTGCCCTGAGGGCTATTGCGGTGCTGCAGTTTCCATACCTCAATTATAAATAAATGTGAAGATTCGACTTCCTGCGGATTCATCGGTTTTATCAGCAGAATGTTGGGTAATTAAAGAGGCCTTGGGCATCTGCGTACTCCGAAACGTCGATAAGGCTGTTATATTCTCTGACTCGCAAGCATCTTTTGAATCCTTCTCTGCTAATATGAAAGTTTGGCTAGACAATGAGATAATCTGTTCCATCAGAAGATGTATATTTAATTTGTACAGCAACAATAAACAGGTTTTATTCATTTGGATTCAATTGAAATGAAAGTGCTGATAAACTAGCCAAGAAGGCTACTCTTTCCGGAGTTTTCCCCCATCAATTCCATATCCCGATGTCTGACAGACTTAATATGGTAAAAAAACGTACGAACTCTATCTGGACTACACAATGGATGGAGCCAAATAATCATAAGGTTTATCGGCTTAAAATAATCTAAAGATCTATTCCCCACACCCCAACAGGAAAGTCTCCAAAAGAACAATATCAAATATCTCTAGAATGAGAATTGGGCATTACCAGGTAGCCTCACATATATTTAGATTGAACATAATAGATTTCCCAATGTGTGAGTGTGGTGCTGAGGAGGAAATCTTTGACCATATCACAGGTTTTTTCTACAATAATTTTGTTAATGGTAATTTACAACTCCCGGTTAACTTGTGTCACCTTCTTTCCCTTAACTCGCCACATTTAATCTATATAATAGCAAATTTATTGAACGACAATAGTATTAACTTGTAATGTAATGTTCCCTATTCTATAATATTGTTGTACTTCTTTCTATAAAATAATGTTATAACTTGATTAATGGCACAAATCACTCTTGAACGGTGGATTGCCTGTTTAAAAGAAGAAGAAGAAGAAAAAGAAAAAAAATTTAAGTATTTTATCTCACCATTAGTTTTGGATGATAACATGTTGATTAAGATGTTCACAAGTTGAACTCTATTAGTTATTAAGGCAAGACTTGCCAATCAATCTTTCTATGTAATCACATTCAAGTGACAGGATTCTTACTACATTCTACCTTATAGTCCACATGTTTTCGTATCTGAGTAAACCAATAATTGTGTTGTTATAAAAATTTGAAACTAATTTCATTTTCCCTGAGAATGACAGCCGATGTGAATGGGAGGCGACACGGTGAATTCTGTGCATCCGAACCGCGCCCATCATGCTTTACACTGTGCGAGCCGGTGGACGGATGAAGCACGACGTCACAATGTTCGGACTGTTCCCGTCTCACTAGAAAATTATGTGATGCGACAGGCATACCTTACTATTGCGCAATCAATTAGTTTACAAGTATCAGACCGAAATTAAAATTTACCTTTTAAAAACACATCCTATATATCATACATAAAGTGTATGTATTCATATATATTATTTTAAGAAATTTCTAATAACAATTATTATAGGTTTGATCAATTTGTTTGGATGAGTGTACCGATATAAGCTCTACCCATATTACGAATCCAAGTTTTTATTTTCAGTTTCATGTTACCGGGACAATTCAGTTGAGTTAAATCTTTCAGCACCTGTTAAATAGTTTAAATTGTGCGTGCTCTTGGGGTTTGTAGGTTATGTTTATTTGTTCGTGTGGTAATTATGTTTTGAGTTGCTTTAAAATGTGTCTATTTGTGTTTATATATATAATAAAAAGTAGTATTAGCATATATTTGTCTTATATCATATATTAATTGTAAATAATATGTGCCATGATTCTTGTGACTATTTGATTCATTGTAAACAATATGTGGCATGATTCTTGTGACTATTTGATTGATTGTAAATTTGACGAAATTCATTGATAAAAGACGAAGAAAAATCTAAAAAACTCTGCAAAAGATTACCCTTTGCTTGATGTTGGTAGTAGCTTTTGAGGTTTTAGGACAAAGATCTACTAATCGGCTTTGGTAGTTAATTATTTCAGCCGGTCGGAATGATTCATGGAGATTGAGTCAGCGCATCCAGGTCCAAGATCGGAGCTCAAAAGAAAAAAATTAAAACCCTCGATGAGCAGAGAAACAGCATCCGTAATTCCAGGTTAGTGGTGATTTTTCTACCTACATTGACTTTTATATTATCAATAGAAAACCTGGAAATAACAAGTTATCGAATGAATTTACTAGAACATTGTTTTTCCGCTGAGTTTGATGACATTTTAGAATACCCTTTGGGCTTTTTGATTCTCCTCATCAACCACTGACGATCATTCGAACTGCATTTTATTGGCATATTCTATTACATCAACTACTTTTGTCTGTTCTTTCGATACTTTTACTTTCTTATCTATTCATGTGATGCCCAACACAGATCTTTCCATGACTCTTTCCGTGTATTATTTCATGTTCCGCAGCCACACGGCTAAGGCCCACGAGGAAGTATGCCAGATGTAATTTTGTTGAAGTGGTTTAACTCGGTGTCAAATTCTCCTTCAGATTTTGGCTCCGTCTTCACCAGAATCGCAAACAAATGAATAGATCAACAGTATTAAATTTACGTACGCGTAATGTGGGTCGATTTGTATTCTAAATAAGCTTCTTCGTTTACATAACGTAGGCCTAATAGACACGAATTCAATGGAATGGAATTCTAATAAGGGAAGATGGCAGAGCGCTATGTCAACCGAATGACTCATTTATAATTACAATTCATCGTGGACCATTTTATATATATTTAGGTGCTGGAGACACGTCGCGCACACCGCGGGTGCTTCTATTCCGCGAGAGACGAACACCAAGGACGCACTTTCAACTATTTTCCTATGACGAATTCTTCATATATTTTGGGGATAGCTTAGAGAAGCTTATTGTGGTGGGGGTGGGTCACGTCAAAGGATGAAGAAGAAGAGGTTCTCCTGTCCGTTGGACTGCGACCTAATGGTCCACTTATTCTAGCAACATGCCCCAAGTATGAAATAATTATTATTCTACATGTGCCTTCTGAGGCCATATTTCCATCACTAAACAATGTTTTTAGATTTAAGCAGTAAAAATATCTCGGCAGGAGTAAAATACTATTATTTGTATTTCTACTCTTACGGATTAGCAGCTCAAATATGCCTTTGATCAACAAAGAAATAATCTAATATTTTGTTTCTCCTAAGTGAGCCGAGATGTTAAGACGGCTTTTCCATTACGCGGGATGATATTGGAATTAAGACAAATGAGTCTAGAAAGTACTTTACTGAGTTTTGTCTACAGACACGTTAAAGATGTTGATACATTAATGTTGCTCGTCACGTCACACGTCACCTGACATTGTATTCACTTGTTAGATTCTTCACACAATATTAAAAAAAACGTTGTTTATCTGTATTATACACAAGGCGTCCACTAGAATTTTTACTTAATCTTTCGAATCTTTTAAGAAATTATTTTGTCCATCGAAAAATGTTTCGGTATGGGTCATGTTCATGAATGGGATCGCTCTCAGGGATACGCCTGAATGCGCGTAAAGGTCAGTACAGAGTCGAGTCATGAATCATTGCCTCGTGTATTTTGTGCGCTGAGTATGGCATTGATACAACCGATACGCGACGACACAACGACACAACCAATACGACATTTACCGATAAATCTCTGAGATGACACATCAATGTGTCATTCGTGGATACAAATCATTACGAACAAGGTGTTACAGAATATAACTTGGCTCTGATTAATATATTTTGGTATAGTTATATTAATATTACGGTGCAGTGTACCAACTTGACTTTGATTGCACTATTGCGTTACCGTTGAATCTACAACTTGGCTTAGATTGCAATCTTGTGTGACTGTTTAGTGTACATCTTGGCTTTAATTGTAATCTTTACAGTTTAAATTATAACTATCCAAAAAAGGATTGACTCGTTCTAAAATACATCAGAGTCATATTTTGTGTCAATTCTTACCATCGTATACCGCGTCGCTCAGAGAAGATAAATGAAGAGAGTACTCACCACCATGAGGTTCCACATCTTGGCCGCCTCGGCGACCGTCGTACAGACTGTGCTGCAGCCGGCCAGCAGCAGCAGCTTCTGCGGGGGGTTGTACAGCAAGTTGTACATCACGCTGGCTCCCAGCCCCGGCTCGCACTGCAATAACAACGCAACATCAAACACCAAAAATACACGTTACGCCCAATTCCAAAACCCCCTAAAGCAGAATTGGGATAATTCGAGTTGAATATGCAGTTTTGTAGATTTTTCTGGCAAAAGCTCCTTAAATCTGGGGGGAAAATGCGCGGTTAGTGTAGAGTCGTTTATAGTGATAGTAGATAGAACAGAGAGTGCAGATGATATGCGTATGAAATTAAATATAGAAAAGCGAGAAATGCGAAAAGTTTGAGGAGCGAGTCGGCCCCGTCGGCCTCGAGCCCCGTGGCGGGGCAACGGAACGGAAAATGTGACGTCAGTGAGCGGTAGAGGCAGACTATGGTGGCAGCACTTTGCCGCCGGCTAAGTATTGATTGCAGATGTCGGCTGGAAACATCGGTGAATTTGAACTGCTGTCCCAAAAATCCATTGATTTGATCCATTGATCCATTCAAAATCAGGATTAGTTCCGAAATACCCCAAAGCAGTCAGAGTGTATGTTGCTATTCCCCCTAAAATAAAATAAGCCAATCACGACGCTTATTGATGATCGCGTAATCTGAAATCCAGTATGGCTGCCAAAACGATATATACAACAAAAAAAATTGCATTAAAAAATGCTGATGTAAAAACAATTTTGATGGCACCAGAAATAGAGGACGTCCGCAAAAGATTCGTCACGACCGGGTAAATCAGATACTGGAGAATGGTCCTGTTAGAAGCTCCAATAATCAGCGAGTTTGTATGAGAAGTTATATGAATGTGGATGAGGTGAGAACTGTGTGTCAGGACCGAAGAATGTGAGGCTCTCTTCCTACCCCCGCGGGGAAATGGCATGACGGTTAGTTAGTTAATTAGAAATATACATTTTAAAATTTGCTTTCAACGTATACATTTTCATTCATAACTCAAAAACACATAAAGTCGTTTTAGAGGGTTTTGAAATTAGGCCCTGCACATTACAAATCATATTTATTATTGAACAACTATCCTGATCGAGCTCTCTAGGAATTGAATATTTTACTATGGTTATGGATACACTTGTGGGATTAAAATTAATTGCATCATTTGAGTAGTTTATTTCCGAACCACTAAATATTCAAAAATTGAATCCAGTTTCACTGAAAAAAATATGCTTGCAATTGGTTCAAATAATAAGTAATAGAAAATACAAAAATACATGTATAAGTTTCGTGTCAAAACCCTCTATAATTGAGTACTTAACTTCCAAACGGCTCTGTAATGAAACTGACCAATAGTATTAAGTGGTATACCACTGACGTGTACCCACCGAAGAAGATCAGATAATGTTAATGCCAATATCTCTATTAGACGCGTGTTGAGTTTCAAACACCTCTATAAATGGTATTGAGTGGAAATTCCCTCCATAAAAATTATAAATAATTAAGTACAACGTAATTTTTCAACATCGACAACATATTTTTGATTTATTTTTGCATTTCGTTTAATATTGATGTACATCCCGTACCTTCAGTATATTGATTGAGGCCTTTTCGTGAAAATTCAATTTTTTAATATTCTTCGTGATTTCCAAATTTAGTTAAAAATCTGTTGTTTAGAAATAATCAATTCATTTATCAATATGATATTATTCCGAAAATTTCCCATACGAGCAATTGCATCTATCTACGGATGCACCGAGTACACACGTTATACTAATGCGTGATAATGGATGATTAGATTCACTATGTGTGATAGTATCTGTAAAAGTTGATTTTCTAAAAATTTTCAATCCAATTTTATTATTATTTTTAATACCATTCTAAAATTTTTTTCTAAAAATTATTCGAGTAAATTTGTATTAAGTAACAATTTGAGTTAGGTACTAAATTTATTTTTTAAATAATTGTTTTTTAAAAATAGATTCTGGTAAAGAAATAATAATATATGTTTTCAGTTAATATTGACATCCTGAAGAAGAAAATGGTATTTTTCGAGGCTTCTTGTTGGACCATCATCAAGTATCTGGTTTACACGGTCGTGCCAAGTCTTCTGCGGCGTCCCCTACTCCTGGTGCCATCAACACATGTGTATATATCTTACTAATCATTCTCTCTTCATTTATCCCTTCCGCACGACCGAACCACCTACGGGATCCTTTTTAATCTTTGTCACTGTGCCGGATCACCTTTTCATTTTCTAATTTCTTCATTCTTCACTCACTGTTGCACATTTACGCATAAGAGATTTCATTTCCAGTGCATTCAGTCCTCTTTCGTACCTTTTCTGCCAGCTGCAGGCCTCATTTTCACTCCCACTTTTGATAACAATACCACTTTAACCAGAAGATTAAAAATATAATTATTGAATATAATTTATTGAAAAATAATACAATTAACTTCTTTTGTATCCATGTACTGATTCTAATAACCGAAGTTTGATTATAATAGGCGGATTATTAAAAAAAATATATATACAGGGTTTTGGGACCGATTGATCATGATAACAATAACCGACCGATAAGATTACCCGTGATTATAATATCCGGATTCCACTGTATACAGTATACTGACTCTCTGAATAAATATATTCTATTTTAAAATGTTGCGAGTGGAAAACATAGGAAAGAAAAGTAAGAACGGTCTTTATCCAGCAGTGAGTGAATGTGGGCTGAAGAAGAAAGGAAATATATTAGTGACTTAATTCAAGCCTACAAGTAACAGCCCTTAATCCTGTACTTAACAGGTCCCTAAAGTCACGATGTGGGAAGTAATCTTCCGAATGGAATGTTTTTATAACACAGGCTATGTGGCGTGTTCGGAGCCAATTAGGAGAGTTATCATTATTGTTACTTTTAGTCGGAATAGTCCCAGGGTCCAGCGACTCTTCGGCTGGTAACGATTAGATGCTTCAACTGGTAAATAGGCGGACGAGTCAGAAAGCTAAAAATATTATCTAATCAAAATAACTGCTGTACATTGTAATTTGCTTATTTAATCGTACTCGCGACCTCTACTGAACAGATATTATAATGTACATTATTTATCAATATTCTTTGGTTTTCTTCTGTGTACAGTTTTCAGGGCTAATATGCCGTGTATATCTTACCTTTCTTTCTTTTTTTGCAGGGTCTATCGTCAGGGCTGATTTCATGTATGACTGTTGATACAGTAATTAAGTACTGGCTTACAGTACCGTGGCGACATCAGGGGCGTGTCGGAAAGAGGTCTGTGAAACGAGTAGTATTGTATTATATGTAAGTTTCATTTACTGTTGGATCAAACTTTTCGACTCCCATGACTTTGAAGCGCTGGATACCACAAAAATTTTAATTTTAAGTCGCCATCCCTAATAATGTTCACCGGGTGTGACTGATGGGATTGGAAGGGATGGATGGTCAGAAATGAGGGAAGAATGGGATGAGGGTAAGGGAATTCCTTCGATAGCGGACCAGGGTGGCGGTTTAAGGAAGATAGGTGATTATGACGCCATCACCAGCTTATTCTAAAGATCACGCAGATTGAAACGCAACGGCGGGCGACTCTGGTGAATCGACAGTCCAATGTTTAATAACTACATGCACAAATACACAAATGCACAAAACAATCGAGTTGAGGACAAAAATGTACATGATTGATCAATCGGTCGAATTTTACGAATTCAAAAAGCATTCGAGCTAAAGGAACAATGTGTACTGATTGAGAATGAGCCATGGGGTAGGAAAAAAAACTAAAAACTGGTGATAATAACGTTTATTTCAAGTTATGGAACTATTAAAAAAAAAGTTAGGTGCTTATGTATTCTAGTTGCCTTCTTAACCAAATGTGCGTGATGGATTTCTTAGGATTTTTGGCACAAATGAAAAATGGTGGCCCGTATCCAAAAAGTGCTCAGCCAATGCCGATTTTCCTAGATGGCCGAGTTTTCATGGTCGTTTATTCTTCAGCTCTTTTGTCTTGTTTCAGGTGTTTTGTGTACTTTTCCCCGACTTTTGTGTGTTATTAATGTTTCTTTGTTAATATTGTATTATTATTATTTTATGCATTGTATATTTTACAAAATAATGATTTTTATATGGGGATATATGTGTAATGAGGGATGTTTTGGTTGGCGGTCGTGCTTATGTGCTGAGCTGCCTACATTTTATCACAAATAATGAAATTATAACTGAACAATATTAATGGTGCCACTCCGATAAATGGAGTGTAATTGTCAACAACAAGTCAATATGTTAATTTATGTAAGAAACGATGATGACAAAGTAAAACCTTTCCTGGACGTGAGGGAATACGAAGTGAATTATTATTTTTCTTTTTGCTAAAGCCTAAAGGGTCTTTGTCCTACTCCCATTATACTTTCTAATGCATTGTCTTCTTCAAGAACAACTCTTACAATAATAATAATAAATCGATTTAATACAAATAATACGATTGTGTTTATGTGAAGACAATCAATAAGAATAAGAAATCCGCCCCAGTCTATTATTCCACTTGCATTACTGAATAAATAATGACAAATTGAGACAGTATAAACTAAACTATTAAGCCTGTGGGTATACAATATAAACTAAATTTAGTTTTTATGTGGTGCTGTTATTGAAGAATATATAAATAATAATTATTGTATTTACATATATTACAAATTTATATTCTATTTTTCTCTGCCTCAGCCCTCCAAACTGTCTTTAGAATTACATATATGCATACAGCGACAAATAGATTATTTTTAATGAAAATTCTTAACTACGCTAATTTGGCTATCATCTGTGTGGCCCAAAAGTTACTAGACCATTTTAAAATGAAGTAGCAGAATACACACTTTTATAAAAAATACCATTTTCTTCTTCAGGATGTCATAACTAACTAAAAACATATATTATTGTTTCTTTACCAGAATCTATTTTAAAAAATAACAATTATTTAAAAAATAAATTTACTACCTAACTCAAATTGTTACTTAATACAAATTTAGTCGAATAATTTTTAGGAAAAAATTTTAGAATGGAACTTGTAGTTAAATTTAGTAGGTTGTTTATAATTTTTTGATTAGTTTTACATGCTTTATTTATCTCCAACGATTCTAAATTATTTAATTTGTGATCAACACTGTTTATATGAAAAATTGACAATCCCATTTTTTTATCAAAACCGTGACCATTTTCTATCAAATGATTAGAAAATTCTGAAAACTCACTATTGTTCAAACATCTCAAATGCTCTCTTACTCTTATATTAAAATTTCTACCCTTTTTACCAATATAAAATGCAGCACAATCCTTGCAACTAAGTTTATAGACACCAGAATTATTAAATTTATCATCTTTGTCTTTAGAATTTGAGTAAATTTCCTATACTATTATTTGTATAAAATGCCGGTCTAATGTTTCGTGGTAGGTGTTTAGATATTTGATTCGAAAAATTATTTATGTATAAAATCCTACGCCAATTATCTTTATTATCATTATGTTTTTCCTGTGATTTATACAATATAAAAATTGATTATTATATTCTTTTAATTTATTTGATCTAGTTTTGAAAATCACTCCCTTTAAATAACCATTATTTTGGTCTGTTTTGTCGTCATGTCTCTTGGAGTATTTCTTAAACTTCCTCACGGATATTGACTTTCAATATCTAAATAGTTGTCATGGTATACTTTATCTTTCAAGTACCCTTACAGAAAGAAGTCTGGGGAATTTGTCAGGTGAGCTTGACGGCCACTCGATTTCAGAGTTTCACGAAATTATCCTTCTTCCAAAAATTTGTCATAAGAGTTCGATTGCTGCCACCATACCTCCGATGTGTCCTCGAATGCAGGACGCACGAAATTCTCTAGTTAAGTTAATATGTTTTCTGTCTCGTCTTCAAAGAAATAAGGCCCAAGAACTACTGACGACAACATATGTCAATAACATTTTCGGCAGTCGTCCGGGAGACTCGCTTCTGGGCGCCACTCTACTCGCCGTAATCTTCCCGACGACAGGCTCAGTTAACTGATTGCGGGTAACTTTATTGTTCGGTCTAATTTCTCCAACTGTTAAACGACCGTAAGTATTAAAATTAATGATTTTTGGGGTACTCAGAAACACTAAGAAAATCATGCCATAAATCGACAACCGAGGAGATAATGAAATTAAAAAATATCACTCAAGTACAAAAATGGGCGGGTTTTAAGGTCGACAAAGTCCAATCACGCGGCACGCGACACGAAAAAGAGAATGCGTATTTTACATGTTAGAATGACTATTAAACGTGTACATTACAATTTCGCTTGCACAGTCTCTAGTGGATTCTATATTTTTATTTACTGTGGAATCATGGACCCAAAAGTAAGAGAGAGAAAACGGATTGATGCCTTTGAGATATGGTACTGGAGACACGTGTTGCGCATACCGCGGATGGCGTGACGTACAAATGTCTCCAATCAGCATAACTGAACATAAAGGATGGACAACCATTTGCCTGAGATGAATCCTTCAATTTTTGGGCATCTTGCTCGCCTGCAAGATAGCTCGTAATGGCTCGATGAGGTGGACCGCGTCGGATAAAAAGGAGGAAGAAGATTCCCCACTTCTCAGGTAACAGCCCTAAGATCTGCAGAATGCCGAGAAAAGTGAAGGAGCATAGTCAAAAGGGCAGAAGTTCACGGAGATTGCGATCTTCGGTCACGAGAAACTGAGCCTGTGTTAAAAATAATATATTCAGATTAGCGTTAATGGATAAGATATTGTTGTATTAATTCAGCATTCTTAGCAGGAGAGAGAATAATCCAGATTGATTTTATAAAATTATGGACGGACGGCTCTGAGATATGGGACGTATCTTTTCCCCCATATTTTGCTTCTCCCCTTACTCATGTCTCTACCCCTTACAAGAAGATGGAAAATATTAAGGTTTCATTTGATGTAATTTTGAACATGTCTCCGCACCAAGGCGTCAGGTACCACCGGGCCACGTAAGGGAGCGGGGGGGGGGGGGGGGGGAGGGATAGGGATGAACGAACACCCGGCGTGACGAACATTCCACATTCATTAAACAAACGATTATTACGACAACGACTGTACCGAGTTCTAATAAAAACGTTACTTAATTAAAAAATGATTTGGTTAATTGTCTAAATTAAAACGAACGGTGCAATTACAGTCCCGGGCGTTGTCCGCCCCGGGAGGAGAAGGATCGGGTGGAATAATGGCCCTGTCATTTCAGTCGGACGATGATATAATGTAAAAGCGGAGTTTCGAAGAACAGGGACCGAGACGTAAATGGATTTTAATTACCGGCAGCGTTTACATTTCACCGTGAAATATGACGCCAGAGACCGGGCCTCGAAGATGGCGACCGCCAAGTATCAAATCCTTTCGAGCGACTGTACTTCGTATTCATTTATTTTTCTACAATGAGCTATTTTTTACTCTCTTTACGTCATCATTCTTACTGGCATTCTGAAGTTCCCCGAGAAATATGGAACAATTATATAATTTAATTCTAATTAAGCCAGGGTTGCGAAGACTCATAAACACCATAACAGAAGATCACAGCCCCATCATTTCAACAGACTGCCAAGTATAAGCGTTACAAATAACCCTTTAAATTTCCCTCTGAACTATCTTCTTCTCGCGCCTTATCGGATCACGTGCTGGAATAACGGATTAAAATATTCCCAGCAATATTTGAATATGTCCAAGAACACACAATTGCCTACTGTAATAGATATATCACAGAGATGAAGCTTTTTTATTTTTATCGTATTTCATCGAAAATATGGAAGTATGTGTATGGGCTTATTGGTTTGAAATTGATTTGAAAAATTGATTTTTCAGGCGTATTGTAGTATAATGTGTTTAAAAAAATTTTACGGATAATGAATATTGCTTTAAATAATTTAAAAAAAAAAAATTCTCATTGCGACATATATGCTCTTTCAGGGAAATTAATATCAAATTTAGTGCATAGATGGCGATAGTGCAGTTTCCACATAGTAACGTATATAAAACATCTAAAAATTTGATAGACATGGAAATTGATTATTGAATGAGAATGGTGAACGTTATATCTGTATAAAGCCAGCCGAAGACAGTAGAAAGCCTCATACTTTACAAATATTTCCATATATATTTTTCAATATATATTTTTTTTAAATAGCTTCGTCTCTATGAGATGTCTATTATTTAAATGTATTAATTAGAAAGATTACATTTAATCAATATTTAAAATATCACAGACCTACGTTCTCAATAAGAATGTGTTCTCCTGATATCTATTATTTGTTTAAAATATTCATTCATAGCGATCATCGGGAAAAGTCTTAAGTGTGCAAGACGGGAGAAGCCAGGTTGGGATAATGCGGTCACGTAATTGGAAGACTAGATAATCATATCAAAACTGCTTTAAATACTGACAGAGACCTCGAGGAAGATCTTTAGCTTCTTCGGCGCTCCCTCGTCACGAGGATGGCATCTGCCACGGTTCACAATTGCGAGTGCGAATGTGGCCGAGGAGTCCTATTCTCGAACCGCATACCCGTCCACGTGTAGCGCTGGGCGGGACGGTTCTATGGTCTGACACATGACATCTGACATCTGACACCTGTCACTTGTTTCATCAACTTGTCTATTCCTATTTGTAGGCAATCGGTTGAACATTATCAATAAAGATGTATTATGACAACACTCGCGGCATTTCTGATTAGTCACTGCGAGTCAACTCTTGATGGCTACAGAATACGCCTACCGCACTTCGCGTTCCGTGAGACGTATTTATTTATCCGTCAGTTAACTTATTATTTATCGAATTACAGTTAATATTGGCAGGTCGATTGGTTTAAATGTACTCGCGATGATCACTAAATGAACAATAACTGCACCGAAGTCACCGTGTATACAAAAGTCCCAAATCTTCGCTATTTCGCGCCTCGCCTCAACTCGACAACCCGCACGATAAGCGCAGAAACTACTTTAGCAATCTGGTTGTCAAACATTGAGAAAGATAAAGGGTGTTCAAATAAGTCAGGAGACTATCCGGTACGTAGTGTCACGAGTCATAACGCTTTTGTACAAGGAGAGCCGACTCCAAGAAAAATAAAGGAGTATTCACGTGGAGTCTGACTGAGCGATACCAAATTAGAGCCCCACGTTCTTTCAATCCTAATGCAGATATTTGATTACTCGGGATACTTTTGCAATAAAACGAAACGTAAGATTAATCCTTAAATATCAGTAACATTACTTTGTGGTCTCATTTTATATAAATAATTACATAAAATACTTTGTATTTATTTACCAAAGTGGCAACAACTATTCAGAATTATACATACAAATACTAGGAGTTTACAGTTAGATAAATTTGAAAATATAGTAATAAGAAAAAGTGTTAATAGCAAGCTAAATATTATAAATAACCAAATACTCTTTCCAAATATTCACCTTTTAAATTTGTTTTACTCGTTCACCATTTTATAGTTTCGTTTTTATCTATGCTTGCATTTTTTATTTCAGTACAATGTTGTTTCCCGAAGAAGATACCATAGGTATCTAAACATGTTGAATTATCAATAAATAGTAGTTTAAACCAAGTATTTTGTCTAATTATAAATGTAAGATTAATCTTTTATTCTTTCAGATATAGCGAGAGATTTTGTTGAGAAGTAAAATTGTCCAATGTCATAGAGATTTGGAGCACTTCAGCACAAGAATGCAGGATCCTTAAAGCTCAGAGTTAAAATAAGGAGATATCTCATAAACCCGAAATATGAGACTGTTAATGTTTGTCAAGAACAGACGCATGACAACATGATACATCTCAGTGCATATCATCATTAAAAATGAAAATCATCAGCACATACAAGAGATGAATATGAAAGAAGTCAAAATTACGACCTGAAGCAATAAGGTTAACGGTTTGACAAATAAGATTCGCATTGTGCTCCAAACAGCGTAGATCTTTGGAAATGGAGAACACAGAGAACACGGCCCCGAACAATGAAGCGACATCTAGGGAGAGTAACTTAAGCCACCCTCGCAGTCTTAACTCCAAAAGTGAGATTTCAGAGTCCTATTACTAATCCAACAAATGTATTTGAATGGCCGTTTAGCGAGTCGCTGTAGTTGCCGGAATCAGTTGAAATGTAAACATCAACTACAGTAAACACCAATCAGGAGCGGAGAATTAAAATAATTATCGCTCGCTCAAACAGCGAAGAGAATTGCTAACGACGTATTACAATAGTTTATCATGTCAAATGCCTGAAGACGAACTCCACTCTGTACGAGTTCTGCTGTCTTGAATCGTTCTATTCATTTTTAATCTGCACTCGTTAAAATATCAGAGCGATGATTCTAAAAAATAACACATTTTTGGGGAGGGATATCATCTTAACATGGCGGCACTTGCGACACTTGCAACGTAACATCCACCGATGTCCTTTTCATACGTCATTGCGTCAGTATTAAATTTGTTAATATTAGTATTAGAGAATAAAAGGTATATCTCATATGTAACTAGAGTTTATTTTTCGAACTGTATCATCGTATATTGATTAGAATTAATAATATTATTTTCTTTTTTTTTCGTAGAAAGCAATCACTTTGTGGTTTGACACATATTAAATAAAATAACAATAACTTTATATGAAACCACGAGATTTATTATACGTCATCCGGTTTCGCTTATCTCAAGCTTCATTAAGACGTATTTGAAACTAATCATAAATACAAAAAGAGTACACTTATATATATATATATATATATATATAAAGAGGGAGATAGAATATAACATTACATGTGAAAGAGAGAGACAGAATATAATATTATATGCAAAATAGAGAGATATAATACATATACAGATAGAAAGAATGTTAAGGGATGGGAAAATACAGTGTTGATGGATATTAAATTGATTTTAAAGGAAATATACCTAATATGGAGCTAATATTAGGTATGTTCTTTCACTCTTTATGTATATATATACAATTGAACTTTTTTGTATTTATGATCAGTTTTAAATACGTCCTGATGATCGGTTGACGTATAATAAATCTCATGGTTTCATATAAAGTGATTTTTATTAAATTTAATATAATTATATTGTTTATTATATTCAATTTACGCGATTTTGCTTAAGGCTTCCCTTTTAAAAATAATTAATATTTCCGCGTTTTTTACGAAAATATGAAAATATTTTTATTATTCATTTATATCAGAAGTTATAAAATAGATTTGACTTTTTTTAAAATTATTACTTAGATAAGCTCTTAACACTAATGCAAATCTAATAAACTGAATGTTATTTGCCATAATTAAGAAAATACAAGCATTATAAGAAAGACCGCAACTATTAAAGTTATTTTTTGTATGCCACAAAATTGTGTTAATATAGGAAGATACCGGTTAGAATTGGAACTATTATCCTTCCACGTTCCATCCAGGCATCTCCGTCCGCACTCTTTCACATTCCTAGAAGTGGAAAATCTCAAATACAAACATTCATTCATTCACCGGCCGCGTAGATATCATAATGAGAAGTTAACAGATATTCATTTTTTCAACATTGGCCTTACTGCGGTAAAAGATTTTTTTCATGAACCATTACATTTGAACCAATCACTCCACCTACAAATATATCTCGCTCTCAGGTGGAAGATATTAAGTCCAATTTATTATCATAAACATTATACATACTGGTCTGACATTTTATTATTATTACACATAATTTAATCTCCATCCCACCATCTTAATTATTTTTATTTCTTCAACAAAAGAGATAGTTCACTCTTTTCATTGTCTTCTACACTGCTTAACTTTGTTACCAAATACACACACATGTATCATGTAAGTGTATTTAATAATTCAGCGAAAACGAGTATTGATTAAATTGACTATTATTTTTTACAATTGTTGATTAACTGTATGTTTTCCTAAATAAATAGATAAAATATAATACACTCGATCGGGTCGAGTCACGACCACTCTATCTATTAACACTTCCCTAGAAACCGCCTTCAATCTCAGTTCGCGCATCTAACCGCGCATCATAATTGTGCAATTAATCTTTAATAAATTTACATATGTACATTCTCAAATATTGCATCATAAATACCAGCCGCAATTCATTTGTATTTGGATGAATATTGGGGCATCGTCTCCCATATCAACCGCATCATCTTCAAACCCTTCTGATCTGAAGTTAGACACATCCGTTAACTCGCACACTCTCATGTACCCATAGAATCTTGTTGGCGCAGCGGGTCTGTCTTATTGTTGTCATTTGTCGGAAAGTCTTAGACTTTTAATTTCTCTCAACGCGGTCAACATCGTCCCGGTCTGCCCTAGCTCATAACTCACTCTGCTATTTTCGACATTATCTTGAACCGTCAGACTTTTCAAGTTATCGAGCCGGGAGCGGTTTAACAATAAAATGACAGTACTCAGATTCGAGTTCCGCCAGAATTGACAGATTAATCCTTGGCAATCTGTGCAACCTGAGGGCCCGGAATCGCTGAACAATGCCAACGTTCGCAACCTCAGTACCGAATGAATTAAAAAGAGTTTCTTTTAAATTGTATAGAAAATAACATGTGGTATCATCGAACGGTTGAACATTCAACCAAATACACCCGCATCATCCAGTATTAACAGCAGCTTTTTATTCCTTACTTTAACCATTTTAGGGGTAGGTACCTAATACTAAAGTAAGAAAGTAGTAAAAGTGTTAATAAGTATATGAAAACAAGTTTCTAGTAATTATTTTCATTCAATCAATCGCATACGAGAACTGTTAAGGACTGATAAGTACCCGAGTTAGGGAAGGAAATAGGTTTTTTTCAATATCCTTTCAACTCGATACACTAAGGGCCGGTTGTGTGATCAGCGGTAACTTTTTACAATAGTATCATTTACTAACGCCCGTAATAAAAATCCTTTGCGGGTTGTTGATACATCAAATTTACTGTCAAATTACAGATGGAGATGTTCATAAGCGCGACCAATATTGATGAAATATACTCTATTTTATGCATTATTTATGGATTTTTTTCATCCAGGCGTTCTAAATCTGTCACTCGTGGTGACGAATATTTTTCGTATTATGTGCTAATGTATGTTAAACAACAAAATCATCATCGGACAAACTCTTATTACTAAAATAGCGGGATATTGAATGATTTATGTATACTGCAACTTTCAGTGTATGTGTTAGATGACATTTGTGAAAAGTCCGCTATATTTAACTATCGATTCTAGTTTTTAGTATCGGATATCGCGGAGAAAAATGAGTTTCCTACGGGTGTACTTTCGAGAAGTAAATATTTTCAACTTACAAACAAAAATAAAAATTATAAAATTTTTTACTACAGTAAAAAGTCACTAGTGATCGCACAACCGGCCCTCAGGTCAGCGATATTCCAACTTTATGAAGCCAAGCATTGATTTTTTCCGTAGTCGCAAACAATCACAAATTTGCCAACTTTTAACAGCTATCAAAATACAACCACTACCTGAAATTTTGACAGGCGTTGTTAGAAAGATGACTTTAAACAATGATATACAGATTTTGCTTGAGTGGCGTTAATCGCGGGTTCTTATCATATATAATAAAAAAAAACTGAAACGAGGTATTTTATTGGGAGGGATGGGAAGTCTGCTATACATATTTGCCCAAGGGCCCGATAATTTTACTGTGAACGACTCACAGAGTGGGTCGCCAGCACCACATATCTAGACCATTATACTCATGTGAATCTTTATACTCGTACACCATATTTTAGTGCACTGAGAAGACGAGAGAGATCTAAAATGTTTTACGAATATTTATAGGAAAAGTGCCTTTCATATCCATAAGTATTACATTCAGACGTGATAATCAACTCTGAAGAGTCAAGAAAGGCAAATAGGGAGTCTGTGTTCATGGTCATGAAGTAAAAAGTTGGTTTTCTCGATCGTATATTCAGATGTTCGCAGTCTAATATTTGCACCTTATAATAAAGGGAATTATACTGGATTACTCATGATGTAATCATATTAAAAAATTCTTAACAAAAAATAAAAAAAACTACCAAATAACGAGCAACTAAATACATATTTAAAAGTATACAAGAAAAAACTTTCATTTTTAATACAAAATACTAAAGAAAAATACTACAATAAATTCTAGAATTTGCTTAAAATGATAGTAAGAGAGTTCGTAATATCATTAATGAAATCGTGGAAAATAAATAAGGCAAAAAGGGAAAAATAAGTTTTATCAAACATGAATTAAAAAAAATAAATTGCTCAGGAAAGCCCAGAAAACATTTTTAATAATTTCTTTGCTAACGTCGGTAAAAATTTGGCTAGTTAAATCACAAAGAACTGGAATACTGACGTAGCTACAGTAATACAGTATATACAGGAAATAAAATAGAAATTTTTCAACCCACAACAATTAACGAAATTAAACAAATCATAACGTGTATGTTATGATGGAAATGTTGTTAATACATTAAAGTTTATAAAAAAACAAATATCCAAACCCATGCATGTAATAAAAAACCTATGTTTAAAACAGGGGTATTCCAAACACGCTATTAACAAGCCACCATTTTCCCCATATATAAATCAAATAACCCTGAAGAAATAACCAATTACAGATCAATCTCTCTTTTGTCAAACTTTGGAAAAATCTTAGAAAAATTGTTAAAAAAGACTGTCTCAATTTATTAAAATATACAAAGTAATTGATGAAAACCAGTTTGGGTTCAAGGAAAACAAAAGTACACAAGACGCAATAGGTAGACTATCTAATAATCTATCCAAGAATCTCTAGACAAATTTCTTAAATGTATTGGAATTTTCGTGGACTTGAGAAAAGCCTTCGATAGTATCTCCCACAACAAACTAATATTAATATTAAAATCCGTCAGTATAGACGACAAAGCACTAAGCTGAATTCAAATCTATCTTCACGAAAGACCGCAAAACGTAAAAATTAACGAAACTCTAAGCCAACCCGTAATCAGTGAATTTGGTATACCACAAGGGACAGTTTTTGGCCCACTTCTTTTTATAATTTATGTCAATGACAATTTCTAACTAAAATTGAACGGAAAAATTATATCATACGCCGACGACACTGCTATCATTGTTGACGGACGAGACTGGAACACTACAAACGAACATGCAAATAACGTCATGAACACACTCAAATCCTGGTTCGATAGTCATTTACTTTCTTTAAATTCCGAAAAAACCTATTACATTCCCTTTTCAATCAAAAGTCTTAAAACACCGCCCCATATAAAAATTACTACCCATAACGACAACTGTAACAAAATTACTTGTAACGACTCGTATACAATTTTAAACCCAAAAAAAGAAATCAGATATCTCGGTGTAATTATTGTAAATTAGTGTAAAATTAGTGTAAAAAACCTGATCACGCTAGAATAAACACATTATTATTATTATTATTAAAATAGCAGTCACATTAGCGAATTAGTGAAAAGAATAAGAAAATGTATTTATATATTCATAAGATTAAGAAACATTTTAAGTATAAATAATTTAAAAAGGGTATATTTTGCTATTGTTCACTCACTGCTCCAGTACGGAATAATTGGGTGGGGAGGAACATACAATAATATAATAAACTCGGTAAAAATAATACAGAGAACAATCATCAAAGTAATATTTAAAAAAATATCAACTTTTTCAACACAAACACTTTTTGCAAAATTTCCAGTTCCCAAAATAAAAAACATTTACACACAAATCTCAATTAATCAATTAATTTAAAAAAATAACACTGTAAAATTTGAAACAAGCACATCATTAAGGTTTAAAAAAAAATTTAAAATCTCTAAATGTAACACCAAATACTATCAGCAAAATTATATATTTTTAGGGATAAAAAATTTCAATGGCCTCCCTACACATTTAATCTTTAATTTTTTAGAAATAAAGGATATAAAAGAGTTTAAAAAGAAACTAAATGAACACTTCATAAACAGATAATTGGAAAATAAACAATATTACAGAAAACTTCAGAAGCACATAAATGGACAATGAATAGAATATGTAAAGTACTATATAAAATTATTGTGGTGTAACTCCTTTTCCAAGGACAAGAGCTGGTCTCTTTTTTAGAGAGGTAAGCAAAAGAAAAACCATGTAATTTTAAAAATGTTAAATACTTAATTCATGTTATAAAAAATTATAAAAATGTCAAATAAATAAAAAAAAATCAAATCAATTAGGTAAGTTGGTAGAAGACAGTCATCTTGACTGAGAAACATCCGGTCTGTGAATGAACCGGTACCAGAAGAGTGGGGAAACTGTCCCGTCTTGCGGATGGGGAGATTTTATGATAGGAGCTATAGAGGAATGATCGAAGAGACCTGACACGGCACACTAATTAGAAGAAAAATATCGAAGGAACAATTTGCCGGGCCCCAACCCCTCCGCGAACTAATTACTAAAAAAATATTTGAATGTAGTGTGAAGTTGGTAATGTATGCGTCCCCGTGTATGAGGCCACCAAAATAATAAGATGAAAAAGGTCACGCTGTATATGGAGCCCACCGTAGTTCTGTCGGCCAATGAAAAGTCCGCTGTTCGGATCTATGGCAAAAATCAAGATTGGAGAACTATCACTTCTGTTGTGAATCGCGACTGGTGACTGTGCCGGTCAAAATGAGAAGCAAAAGGAAGAAAAAGAAAACGAGGCTCAAGACAAGATGCTGAGCGTCCTTGATTCTATTTTTGTAAACATTTGCGTCACGTTTTGCTCCTAAATCGTGGCAAAACTTCATTGTGGAGCTGATCTACGCTGGTCACCTCCAGCTCAGATCTCCAGAGCCTCTCGTGTGCCATAAGTCATCAAAGAATAAATAATGCCTAAGAAAATAGACGATGAAGTGAAACAATGTGCATGAGAACTGGGAAAAACTGTGTGTGTCAAGTGCGAGAAGCGTGGATAGTTTGTAAAATTATTGTAAATTATACTTTTTAATAGTGAACACATTTATATCATTGTGCATTTACCCTCCCTTGCACACAAAGTGACTCTCGCGACGTTGCTCGGGGTTTCGGTGCGGAAAGGACGCCCGGTCAGCCCGAGCCGTACGTGACAATATTTTTTTACTACTGAGTACAAACACTTTGAAAATAATAAATGTGAGGTGCTTACAGCTTTTACTACTACTGCTGTACTCAAGTGGATTTATTTGTTTTAACGTTTAAAATATTGTAATACCCCTTTTCATTTGAAAGAATAATTGCATTAGTGTGAGTAAAACCACACGTAATATGCACATTATAACAGCCTATTGATGCCGCTTAGCGTTTTAATCGGTCAGTGGGCGGGGTTGTCGTTTGAAATTAGTTATAAACACGGTATTCACAAAAAATATGTGCGGAATGTTTGAATTTTGTAAATTAGGGATGTTCATATTTGTTAATTATTTAAATATATTAGTTGTCTTTTTGTATTATTATATTATTACCAACCAATTATTTGTCTTTGTCGAACGCATTTTCCATTCTTATGAATATATAAGTACGTTCTTACACTATAAAATCCATATATTAAAAATAAATATTTATAAAAGCATTATATGTAATGAACCATTTTTGCTCCGTACATAAATATACTTAACCCTATTTCTATCACATATCAATGGCGATGAAATACATAAAAAATATATGATATGATAAAAACGGTGTATATAAAAAAACTGTATGTGTTGCGTTTTCTATTTCCTATGTATTTATTTAATATTAAAAAAAATATATATTAAAAAAAAAAGGACATATTACTTGTTACATATACTAATACAATTGTTTCTTCTAAATGAAAAGTAAGCCGCATATTTAAATTTCAGATAATCCTACTCGTGCCGGTCATTTCCAGGTGGTTGTTACGCCACTTCATAAATATGAATATCACAAAACAGAACACCACAAAATCTTGTAATATGTCTAAACATATCCTCTGCACGAGCTAGGTACGTGTCGCGCACACGAATGATCAATATCCGATAAACAAAGAGCGGAAAGCACAGTATTGATCACCGCCGAACGCTTCACGGTACAATATTAAATTCGCGCAGCCTAACAACTGTGGGATCCGATAAACCCCAATTTGAATAAATTAAAGTCAAATTGTAAACAGCGATCAATTATTCCGCAGTCAATTTGAATGATTGATGAACATTTGGAATGAAAACCGAAATCGGATAAAATCTGATGTTTCCAGCTTTATATTTCATGCCAAAAAATGACACCGCAAATACAATACTAATCTACATATTTTATTTATATTTGTACCCGATTTCTCGATTCGACAGATTTTCGAACCGCGAACATAAAATACATAATAAAATAGAAGAATATCCTCGAACTGAGCACATCCTCCAGCACTGCATTTTGATGATTGATATAAGAGAGGATATGAACCTACCCAGGCCTGGAAAAAATCTGGAACTGCTCAGCGTCTTTGTAGAATGTGGGTCTCTAGGTGAATGTCTGATTGGCCTGTCAGTCGGACCTCCTAATGTGCTGTTTTCTGGATAACAACTGCCGGCAGCGGTGCTCGGGTAGATAATCAACTTTCACGTATTTTTTTTTGCCCGTATTGTTTTCCGTGAGGTAGTGTTTGTACACTTCCCTAGTTGCCTCTCAGTCCCACAGTTTTTGTGTTATTACTATCTCTTTGTTAATATTATATTATTACTAATTTGTACATTGTATATTTTATACAAAAAAGATTTTTATATGGGATCATAGGTGTAAACAGGGATGTTTTGATTGGCGGCAATATTACGTCATACACAATTTTTAACAATACCTATTCTTCATGTGCGCCTTCTATAGAAGATTGGCCATGTTGCAGTATGTTGATATATCCTGTATAAGATCACCGACCTCTGTTTATGGGTTATGTCGTGTTGTAGATGATCCCGAGGTTGTTTTATTTATAGATAGCTCTGAGGAGATGATGTGAGATGATCTTATCTACGTGGGTCAGTGGATATTGTCAATTCAAGAGAGGGCAGTTCCAATGAATAGAGATAAAATTATGTTCAAAAATGCTTATTCACAAAAAGAGTAATCGAATATGAAAAATAAGTCTTAAATTAATATGGGAGTAAATGATTCTTAAAGTAGTTTACAAAGATGTTATTACACAGGTAAACTTAGATATGGAATTTATACTGTGTCGGTAAATTTTTAGATAGTATCACCAAATCATACCCTAGAAAGTACTCATAAATGCTTATGCATTACGTATTGACGCCGCGTGGGCTGAATTACTCACTGAATCTATATCAAATTACAAATGTCACATCAATAACTTG
Organism: Eubasilissa regina; assembly: GCA_022840565.1. Lineage (NCBI taxonomy): Eukaryota > Metazoa > Arthropoda > Insecta > Trichoptera > Phryganeidae > Eubasilissa > Eubasilissa regina. The sequence continues at coordinate 3,941,369 of JAINEB010000035.1, read as the reverse complement.
CTGATTTTATACAAATAAAACCCGCAGTGGTTGCGGAGGTGACCTGCACAAGAGGTGCAGCGGAAGGAAGCCTGGAGACGGTTGTCTATCAGGAGATCAGGAACAGATCGAGGAGTTTTAGAGTCTTCAGTAGAAAGAACGAACAAAATTCCCTTTGCAAGAGAATATAGGATGTCGGCGCGATCCCAGTATGGAGCGGTTCACCGTAATTTCCAAATGTGCAAGATTGAAATGGCTATGCGACGTCCGGTTAGAAGCAAGATGGAATGATGTTGATGGTATGTTATACACAGATGTCGGTATACAATCCAATAATACTAACACTCAGCACATTAAGAGTATTTCAACGATCAGAAGGCTGCACGCGGTAGATGTTAATCACGATAAGTAGATTAACAATATTATAGATAGTATTAATACACACGACACAAATAGAATCCGAGTTTTAGATGCTAGATCACTCGAATATATGTATGATAATAGCGGATTACTTCGGATGATGTGACTCTTTCGGTATTAGAGTCGGACCGTTTTAGAGGGTAAGTCCGCCAGGATATTGACGTATAGAGAGCTTGGGGCAGTCTAACGAGTGGAAGACCATGTTCCAGAATCGGACCTTGGAGAGGAGTGCTTCTATACAATCCGATACAATAGATACAAAGTAGCTCAATAGAATGCGGGTTAAGTACTATAATTAAAAATAGATTCACAACCCGACATATTATAAAGTTGAACCACTTTCTGAAGTTATACAGGTTATTGAATGCATCAGAGATTGCATAAGCTTGCTCTTAGTTGTTTGCGATACACCACGGTCTTCCCATATCTTGTCAAGTCTGGATATAGAATACCAATATGTCGTTTTATTTCTGGTTGCGCTAAATTGGGTTCAGTGTGAATTAAATGTTTATGCAATCCCTTATGAAAAAAAAAAGAATTTCCCTCGCCTGCGAAAATATATACGCGTAGGTGTGTAAATTAAGCCACGAAGCTGGAAATGATACAACACATCGTCCGCTCACACTTAGTAACGCAAAGGTAACCGGAAATTTAATAAATATTTATAAATCGTTCTGTAACGGTCTAACGAAGGTTGAAGGGATTATCAGACGGGGTGAAATCATATATTGTTCTCAGCATAAAGTATAAAGATATTATTTTAATTTTACTTATTTACTAAATACCTTATCATTACAACTACGGACCCCATGAAAAGTAATAATATATCATCTTTGCCTCCCTTCACAGGGCATTGTACCAACTTATTTAAATGTTTTCACCTGACTCATCTGCGTAAATAACGAACACATCGATATTTCTAAAAAGGTCACTCAGATCAATACCGGCCCTTATGAAGTTACGTTGTCTGTCACGTTATCATGTGACGCGACGTAACTAATACTTGTTAACCGTTGTATATCTAAAGTAAAGTGTAAAGTATATCACTATACGTAGCACTATAGAGACGGTGATTCAAATTAACTGCCATTGTCGCCGTTCCCAGTTAATCAAAAACGCTAGCGACATCTACAATCAGGGTGCAAGCTTCCGCAAATAGAAACCACCCGCAGTCATGCTCAATTACTTGCCGATGACAGTTCCGAACAGTTCAAAATATGCGCTTCGTTCTCCTGGTTTGCATGGGAGGAAATCCATGTCAATATTTCGGCTCGGTAATTGTCTCAAAAATTACGGCATAACTGTACTTTTTCACAGAAGATATATACATTTCACATTTGAGACATAATTAGTAGCTTACCCCGAGGAAACCATCTACAAAAAAGCAATCTAACCTAGAAAAGAAGCCAAATACACTAACAGTCAATGATTTGAGTTCTGATTGACACAGATATGATGAACATGATAGACGTTCTTGAAAATTTTCAATTTATTTTTTATTTATGGCTTTATCAATATACGAATAGTTTCGTAAAAGCTATTGTACTGTATTTTCAATCTTCTATGTTAAAATATTATTTTGTTTTCGCAGAATAACTAGCGCAATTTCGCTGCGTGGGCGAGTATGAATTTTGTTCATCGCTTGTGTTCGAAATGAATCGTTTTAAATTGGTTCAGTTCGACGGCTTGGCTTCCCATGTTACACGTGTATTCAATAATTATATCGTTTCTTCTTCGTACGGTGGTGTGTTATAGTAATTTGGAAGAATGATAACAGATGCCACTTATAGGGTAAGTGTGTGATATGTGTGCTTCTATCAAAATAATGATATGGGAATGGTTATATGCCTCCAAAGTGGTTTACTATTCTGTATTCGTCGTGGATGATCCATTATGTTTACTGTACCTATCTGCCCCCACCTCCCCCTCCTTTTCTCTACACCTCAGAGCACAACTTTTCTGGTCTAGTCTAGTCTATGACTTTTCAACTGTCAAGGAGAGTAGATGTCCCGCTATATGCTCGTCACTAACTTGATGTTAATTGTAAAGTTACTTATTGCTAGTGTGTACTCGGTTCCTCGCGCGTGCGTATCGAAACCGCTATTGTGGATCACAGTGCTTCGTGCTGATCACAGTGATTCCTGCAGTCACATTCCCTGAAGTTCAGGAACTGTGACTGCAGGAGAGAAAATCCAAGTGAGTCGTGTTCTTCCTAGTTGGTCTTCGAGTCTTTATTGTCCTATCCTTATACCAAATTACTATCACCATTCCAGCATCCTGCTCCCTCTTTTTGCGTCATAGTTCACTTTTAGCTTCTCGATCCACAAAAAACACTATTACGTGATAAAGCACTGTCCCCTTGTTGTGATAAAGTCTACTATTAATTTCAGCCCCTTCCACTCCCTCCGACCAGAGAAATCGGATCACTGCTCGTTGTTCCTCCTCGGGGCAAACTGCTAGTGGAGCGGACATGCTTACACTGTATTACAGTGTATTACAAAGGCAAATAATGCGAAAGGAATCAAATTTCACACACGTGACCGCAATCGTACCAATTTATTGAGATATGCTTCTTGCTTTGGAAATTTGATCTTCTAGGTAGACATAATTATCGACTTTGGGATTTCAAATTGGGTTCCATTAACATAAAAGACTAACCAGTCAACAAAAAGTCAGTTCAGAACTATATAAAGTCGTATAAGTTTGAGAACTTTTGAATATTAAACAAATAGTTAACATTCTGAAAATATGAAGACTTTCAAACATAAATTGTTAACTTGCGAGAAGCCAATAATTTAAAAGTTAGGTTTGAGTAGAATCGTCTCACATAACGCAAACTCCGTGTAAGATGGCTCTCAGCATCATACGGTTACCCCTGGAAGAACTTTCTTTCTCCGAAGCCGAAGTGAAATTCAACGAAGAAGAGCAATCGTAAACCAACCCCGAGCGCTCTGAACGGCCGTTAGGGGTCGCGGGCAAAGGTTTATCTTCATTTTTATCGGGGCCAGAACTTTAAAGGTGAAATGTTGGCAATAGGAACCTATAATGAGCCGCGTGATGACGTGTCGGCCGTTAGCACAGCGCTCAGCCTCGCGGGAGGGCGGATATTCGGGTTTGTTTTTTTTTTCACAGCCTCTAAATGGTCTCTCAATACGTTTCGCGTACTGTTGTGGCGATATACATTAAGCGAATCGCGCGCACGTCTTCTAAGTGGGCGCTTTTATATTTTATTAATGCGTTATCATTGGGTGAGCTTAACAGTTTTCCGGATTATATAAAAAATAGTGAATTTTTTTACGCCCGTTGAGATATGATAAGATAACATAAACTTTTATCGAACATTTTATAATTATTTACTTACCATATATTACCATATATTACTTAGCGTATATTCTTTTATGATTATGCTTACTTATATTGATTTATGAATACTTATTTATATTTGTTTACAAGTCCTTGTAGGAAAAAGCATGAAAAAAAAGTATACGGAAATAAGAAAAAAATAATAATATTCGGATCAGTGCAATGCTGAAAGATCTTAAATAGAAAATATATTGCAATGTTATGATATCTATTTTTAAAATCCTCAGTAAGAAAATATCGGCAGAACTTTCAAAACAAAAAACGACCGGTGGTGGTGGGTCACTTTAGACGCACCTCAAGTTTTCAGTTTTTTAACCGTTTTGTGGGAGATTTTTTTAGATATTTCATTTTAAATATGATTTAATTAAATGGCATGATGTGCCGTAATATTTGTGCAAAAAAATAAAACTAAAAAACATTACGAATTATGTACGTATTCTCACGCATTAACAGATGCCCTGTCATATATATAATTTCATCGCAATCAACATACTCGTCTTTTAAATTCATTCAACAAAAATGACTTAATCTTCATAAAAGAAGCATTTATTCCTGATACAACATACCACCTTTACGAAATAAATAATAAAAAAATAAAAGAAAATAATAATCATCATTTTGAATAATTGCCAAATTCACTCCGCCAAATATTAATATTACGTGCAAATTGCATCATCCATTGCTGATAACAATCTCGCGTAAACAGGATGTACCATTTACAAATAGACCATGCGAATGGACACAACAACAGAACAAAAAATATCGCGTCACGAGAGTTCGACCCCTATGAAAATATGCCATGGGAAGCAAACATTACGGTTGTTTTTGTAATTCAGTCTTTTCTCCCACCCCTTTATTTGTCATCGCCGCTTCACGGAAGGGTATAAAAACAGCCCCCACTTTGGTCTCCGCAGGAGAAAAAATCAACATTTACTCACTGCCGTATTCCGTGAAATTATGTCACATCTGCGATGTTCTTTCAGTATCTCTTTTAAAGTTAAAATATTTCGGAGTCTTTATTGAAACTTTCTATTACGTGAATATTCGTCCATCATCAGAAGTAATCGTAACAAAGTGTGGTAGTAACCTATTGTTCAGATATAACAGTAAACTTATCATCCGACGCCCGAAGTCACTACATTTATAAATCGTGTAGTCAGGATGGCATATTAAAATCCTTATACGAATTCTTGTCGCGAATTACCATTGATTAATATGCATCAATGAACTACCCGGGTTATCGGAAATGTGACGATTTCTTATAACGACCGCCGTAACTTCTTAAATTCTCGATACAAATCTTCTATCAACGTCATCACGCACCGAGAAGTCCCCTCAGACCACTACCATCAGCCCATCGCCTCTGCCCATCTGAGGATCTCAGGGTCCGCGTATCATTAGATACGCCGTCACCATGATCCACGTCAACATCAAAGGTATCGTGTACCCAGTGATCAATGATTCGCGTAAAATTCCACCTCGTCGAAATCCTTTTTAATCTGCATCTTTCAACTGTCGCGGGCAGTGATGAACCGTCAAAATCTTCTGTGTATTAAATACATTTTATAATAAAAGGAAACAGTGATAGATCACCTTCGATCGCCTTCTTTGAAATTATAATAACCACCGTCTTACTTTATTGAACATCACTTCTCGCTGTAGTAAATTCTATTTCTACCTTTATCTCTTTGGTGTTGTCTATAACTCTTTACAATGCCACTTTCAATTTTAATAAATTAAAAATAGTAATTATTTGTAAACCGGAGTACGTTCAAACTTGTATACATTATATAACCATATTCGACTATCTCTAGTTACGTAAACATCTCATCTTATCTTGAATTTTATTTCTTGATAATGATACCCCTAATCTACTACAATAACTACTTATAACGTTCAGTACCTCCCAGGTGTCTACTTTCTGATATAACTTAAAGCCCTAATTTGTATGACCAAAGCACTCAGTTCAAAAGAAAAAATAAAAAGAATATTACTTTCAATTTTACCAAAGATAACACGTTATAGAATTAATTATGTATAGGACTCAAATGGTATATTTTGTTATTATATTAAAATATTCTATATATATATTTCTATGTTATTTTTAACAGTATTTAAAAATCCACAAATGTCTATACTATGTTGTTCATGTTTTTTATAATACTTGATTTCTTATATATGTCATTTTGTACTAACTATTTATCTACATAAATATTTTATTTCGATATCCCAGACCACTAAAGCGTATATAGAGTCGAAACACGAATAAACCTGAGACTAAAGAGAGGAAAGTTCGAACCGACTGAGCTGGCTGACTACAAAAAAGGTAGGTGCTGGAGAACCTGATCAAAGGTCTGTCTATAGAATATCATCAATTAATATTAAAAAATAGTCTCAATCTTTTCGTAACAGCCCTACACAGCCAAAATATAAAGATCCACTGAGCACGTGATCTTCTCGTCGGCTGGCAATTATTTCTACCTGCTGGTGTGTAACAGTGGCTATAATTGTGTTCAAATGTATTATTTTTTTATATATTAGTATTTTTTACACGTATACCGGATGAAAATAATTTATTTAAGTATAACAATAGACAACTTATACTCAAAATATATATAATATAGATTGTGTTCTATGAATTCTGATCAGTAAATTGTTTGTCAGAATACAATTATCAAAAATATAAATAACAGTTGCCCCATGGCCGATCCGCTTCTAATCTGTGTCGGAACTGCCTTTTGTTATTTATTTTAATTTTATTGAGGGATTTTGACAGTGTAAACATATTATAACTAACATAATAACTATTTAACAAGTGATACTATTAATGAAAATTCGCAAAGATTTTTAGGTACATAAGTAAATGAAAAGAAAAAAGAGGGAGGAAGGGTGGTCAGGTTGCAACTATTGTTGCGGTATAGAGAGAACAAGATGTGTTTATAGATAGAATGATTGGCTAAAATTGAGATTGTGGTGGTTCATAAGAAGGACTCTTAGAGCGTAGTTATTAAATTAACAACAACAATATTAAAAATTCAACCAGGTAGTGTCATAAAACTTACAGGTAGGCGCAACGACCCTCAAATAGTTATATATTACTGGAATTGTCTAGGGGCCGCCAGACGAAAATAAGTCAAAACAAATACATGGACGCATACCTGGTATCCTTTGTCTACCCGCCGTAAAAAATATGCTCAAAATGTGGAGATTCAATCCCGTAAAAGCGACTGCCTTAGGTCAGTTTTTGAGCGTTTTTTCACATTTTTATCAATAACTAATAAGCTAGAAGGAAAACAGCATTAAACGAATATTTGTAGAGTAATTCATATTTTTACAAACACCTGGTTCAGATCTGATCCATCACCGTAGAGGATGAATTAACATGAGCACAAACATTATACAAGAGAAAGAGATGCTGAGAATGCCATTCAGGAAGAAGGGTAAATCTCAGAAATCGGTGATGCACAGTGCGAAATGAAATGTCAGATGACATAAAAAAGGAGGAGAAATTACATGGATTCGAAACAAAACTAAGCAAATATGTGCAAGATGAGTTTTAGTACAGAGGAATATATTGATCTTATTTATATTAGAGCATATTAATAATATATTTACACGTGTAAGCACTACATTGAGAATAAATAAAATACCAATTTAATATATTAATTAGAAAAGCATACATATAAAATCAATTTTATTGAAAAATATTGTTGTTGCTACCGAGATTCGACCTGGACTGGAAGTGATCCAGGTTATACAATAGTTTTCGATAAAATTGATTTTATATGTATATCTTTCTAATTAATACATTTAATTTGTATTTAACATATCACGGACATATATTCTGAATAATTACAACTTCACAATAAGAATGTGTTCTCCTGAATGATAAATAAAATATAAACGGTGATTTCATTTAGAGTTATTTTTTGTATATTTAATTTTGACGTTTTCAAACCGGTCGGTTTTGCATATATTTAACTAAATAAGGTTTAGCATAGCATTAGATTAGCGTGTTATAAATGGAGTATTTGTTAAGCAAACTATTCTAATACGATAATAATTTTAAATATGTTAATTATCACATTAGAAGGTTAAATACTGAAATATGCACGCAAGGTCGAGTGGCTGTGTACCATATACAGGGGTATGCGTGTGAGATTCAATTTTATTTGATAAAACGAGTTATTTGGAAAGATAAAAAGTTGACCCGGGGCGTTGATAATGCTCCAGGAGGTCAGACAAGGGTAGTTGATCCTTCAGTAAGACTGAATGATTTTAAAATTCGAATGGTACGGTATCACAAAGCCAATATTTAATGTTTGGGACTTGTATACATATTATTATATACCTTGAATGAACTAATGCTTAGTTCCTCCCATCCCCCCTCCTTCCCCCGCCGCTAGCGAGCGTCAGTCAGTCGATCGGCGATTCTAAGGCAGAACAGTTTAAAACGCTGTTATCAATCTCTGAGATTTCATAAATCTATTGTGTTCAACCTTTGGCGAAATAGTGTAATAATGCCATACAGTCCACTGCGTCCGGAGGTGATTGGAAGACCCAGGAGAGGCGGAGTTCGGTGAGTCTCCTTTCCAGTTCCTATGTTTTTTATCACCTAAAGTGCGATTGCACTGTGTTGATATTAAAAAATAAAACTATAAGTGTAAATTATTAAGAACAATGTAAAAATTCAAAACAAATTAGATGAACAAATTAGCAAAAAATATATCTATCGAAAAATCTCTTTCTAGTAAAGTGCGTTACTATTATGTTATCTTACTTATTTAAATTCATGCAAAAATTTTAAATTTATTAATGAGACATTCATTAATTCCATTTAATATGTCTACTTTATGTTTTTAATGAATCTTTAAATACTTTTGAGTGAAGAATGCTGCCAGATGATGTCAGAATTATTCAATCCGTTTGATTTAAACGATATATTTTTGAATAAACGTTACATTTAAAAATGTTTTTTCAGTAATGTTATGTAAGTTGTTAAAATTTTTATAATATCGCCCTAAATAAACTGGAAAAAAAATCGTTAAAGCCTCTTATTTAAAAGTCCCTTATTGAAATTCCCAGAATCTATTCGGTTGCTGAGCAAATGGTTTCATCCAATCACCGACAGCGACACACCGCAAGGATCGCAGAAAGCCCTCGTGTTGTACGAAATTCTCGGCATTGAGAATTCTTTATGCCGGCGCTAATAGAGACCGGTTACCTCGCGAACCGGAGGGGAACTTCGTAATTCGCCGGCGACGAATTCCCTGCCAGAAAGTAGAGGGCACTTTGAATTAATTCAAAACATTTCAACTAGCGGTTGGTTAGACACGGTATCGCATGCGCGATGTGCTAACAACTTAATTGCTAAGAGTTTTCACCAAGAGTTTTGAAGAAATTGAAAACTGACGGTAGATCCTCGTACTTGTGCTTGTTGAATAAATTTGTTAACAATATTTGAATATGTCCAGGAACACGCGATTACTGGATTTTTACCCACAAAGGTTAGCGCGTTACTCACCACTGCTACTAAAAGGTCATCAACAAATGAACATTAAACAAATTATAGATATCTCATAGAGACGAAGTTATTTATATTATATTATATAGGAAGTATGGAAGAATGAGTATTGCAGAGCTTACGACCTGTCTTCGGTCAGTAAAATCCAGTAATCGTTATCCAGTAATGGTGAACGTTACATTGTGTAAAGTGATCACTTAAGCCAGCCGAAGATAGGTCGTAAGCACTATAATACCCATACATCTATACTTCCCTTATAATATAATATAAATAGCTTCTTCTCCATGAGATATCTATAGTTTGTTTAATGTTCATTTGTTGATGACCTTTTAGTAGCAGTGGTGAGTAACTCTAACTAACACAAGAATAACGACCGCTAATAAGTGATACTTCAGGGCCTGTCTTTTCTCCAGGATGACGAGAAAAGACAATACACCTTAGAAAACGCTCTCGGAAGATAAGGATGTACCGAATATGTGTGAATTCAGGATTGAAATGCGAATGATATTCTGCCTTCGCAGTTGGTTTACCATTCTGTTCGTGCGATGTTTGTCTCTGAGTCTCTCGGTACCGTGTAAGATAATTGCAGGCAGAAAAGGTTGATAAAATAGAAACGAAAACTTATGATTTACTCACATTAAATTACAATGGTTGGTTGAAATCTACTTGTAAAATTTTCACGGATCAAACGGAATTCATACCGAATGTGATGGGAACCAAAGCTGCTTTCGAAAGTGCATTTTGTCAATTCTAGAACTCCATAATTTTAAACCGGAACAAATAAACTTAAACTGAGAATAATACAATCGAATTCGAAGGTCATAATCCGCAATTACTTTCGCACTAACCTAATAAATGGATATCACTCCATTACAAAAATTGAAACGATACTTGGATCATCTATAGCAGGTATACAAAATACAAGATTAACTGGCTGGAGACTTGGCTAAGCTAGGTCACGACGATTCTCGTAAAAAAATAAATCAATAATTGTGATTTTGTATTAAGTACGATGTATCTTTAGTCTAAATTGAAACAGACTTTACGTATATATGGACATATATAAAGTTGCGTATAAATAAGTTCTTGTCTGCCAGACCTTATCCTGACCGTAGATTATAATATTGCAATAAATAACGTTTGAACCGCCGACCCGAAACATTCATTCCCTTGTCAGTGCCATATTTGCATTATTTATTGCTCTGCGCATTACTTGTTCGTGTCCTCTGTACTGACGGGGTTTTTAACTCAGTGAATCAGAAAAACAAAATATAGGTTTTTTATTTATTATTTAAATTGATCTCCATAACTATGTACGGAGTCGAAACGTAGACTCTGGGAATGAAAGAAAGGAACGCGCTCGACACTTTCATGATGTGATGTCGAATGCGTATACCGCGTGACTGCGTAACGAACGTGTATTTTCAAGGGAAATGGGATGCGGGATGGATATAAGGAATTAGAGAAACGGTACAGGAAAGCGATGACCGGAGGAACACGACCTATCTGCCAGTGTTGATTTTCCTTGTCTGGATTTAGGTTTCTTCGCTCGCTATGACCGCAGATTTTTCGCTGGATTTTGCTGTTTCGTACGAAAACCAATCGAACACAACACTTCGCTGATACGCACAAAGTGAACACCACACTACAGTATAGTAGTGAATAATAGTCATAGACTACATACCATAGGAAAGTGTCGTATGCTAAGGTACAATGGTAGGGGGGAAGAAACCGTGAGATCTGCAAGCGTACGTTCAGGCACGCGTGCGACTGAACAACATTAACATACTGGAAAATAGTTATTTTATACTTAGGGCATATAAGAATTGACGAAAATAACCTAGAGAACTTGGTGATCACGAGAAACGTACAAGGACGGAGTCTCGGAGTACGGAGCCGGAGTCTCGTTATATGTTACGCTAAACATGGCCCAATATCGAGAAAAATAGAAGCGAGCAATTGACGTTGCAAGAACAGAATAAGCACATCGACCGAGAGAGAGAGAGAGATTTAAATATATATTTACTGGTAAGTTAAATAACGAGGGCAACATAAACTCTTAGATTTGAGTGCATCGGTGCTAGTTTACTTACCTGAATTATTATTTTATTTATGTGGCATTCACAAATGTCCCAAAAGTCTTCTTCATAATAAAAATTCTGTAAAAAAATAATAGATGGATTTAATAAAAAAAGTTCATTTTGCATTAAGTAGTCCCTGGGAAATTATTTCTTTAAAATAATCGGAGGGCACAATTTCTGAGAACTGCTTGGCACGTATTCTCCGTGAACAACTGGTAAGGACACGCTCCATAGCGACTAACTTCCCGAGGTTAGCGATCGCCATACTCCCCGCCGCAGCATGTAGCGAATGAACCGAAATGCAAGACTTTCGAGACACACTGTATTTGTAGTCTTATTTAAATGAGATTGGTAGGTATATATTATTTCCATTAATAAACTTTATACCGGGTGTCTCATAGCTAGTAGAAAAAGCTTCGGGGGAATATTCTTCATTGTTCCGTACAGGAAAAAAGACTGTAGATTTGTAGGTGTGATTCGCCGGTTCGCTCTGGTGTCTCAGACGTCGATATCTGCAGCGGCGTGCAGTGGTCCAGGGGCGTCCAAAATCGTCGTCCAGTGTAGCAGCCAAAGTCGAGAAAATTCCAGGTTCAGTCCAAATGTCGGAGCCAAAGGTCGAGAATCCAGGAAGTCCAGTGTAAATAGCAGAGTCGAAGCGGAGATAAATGAAACAAGATTTTATTTGAAGAGTCCAGCGGTGCGAGATGATATGGGAAGGTAATGATTTCTGCAATGCTGGACTATTATTTATTTTACATGTAAACATCTTGGGAGCGTGAGATTCCCCATTGGGCCAGGATCCAATCGAATGGCGCAGCCAGTCCCCGCGCCACCCCGATTCGGTCCAGCGCCGCCATCCCCTGGCGGCCAGACTCCAAAACTCGAGTCATTTTTTCCGCCGCCTCGTCCGGGCCGGCAGATATCTTTTTTCTTCGTTGGATGTCTCCCACATATTTATTTCTAATCTTTCAGGCATCGCGACTATTTTATTTTACAGATCTGAATCCCCCTCGTGACGTCTGCTAGATCTCACCTGGGGCGATGGCCCTTTCCAAACTCTTTTTATTATACAATATTATATAGTCATAACATTTTTCTAAACTAAGTTATTCCACAAAAACTTAATGATAATTCTGGCACTTGTTGGTGGGCGGAGTCCCGCGGCGAACCGTTACTCCTTCCACCCGGCGGCCCGTCGAGTGCAGGGGCGTAGAGTTTCCAGCGGAGCGGAGTAACGGGCGAGATGTGTCCGTAAAGCGGGAAAAATGGGCTTTTGTGTTGACCATTTCTCGGGCCGCGATTATCGCGCCCCGTAGGACCGTAGTTGTGCGGAACATTCATTCCATTTTGAACAGAAAATATTATTTACACTTTGGTAAAATATTTACAGTTAACGAGTTATGCGACTTCAAAGATAGTATTTTTTTTTAATATTCCTTATATTTTGTAAAACGTTAGGCCACCATTAAAGTAATTCATAACAAAGTTTATAGATTGATTTGGTGATTAATTAATTGATCAAACACTCAAAATACAATACTATTGAAATTACACCTACTAAAATGTTTGATCAGTTGATTTACCTTACCTAAGTATGCCCTCATGAATACATATGCACTTATATACGTACTTACATAGTTTACCGAGCTCTCGACTTCCACTGACTTAAAACAGTGGTTCGCTCACTCATCTACCGAGCCAACTTTATTTAATTATTGCGTATGTATATTAAAATGAAGTTCATAAGAAGAAGCACTATAAGTTACCAAAAATAATTTAAAAAAGAAGTGAATCAAAATATACAATGAAAAACAAAACAAAAAAACGTAAATAGCTCTCCTAGTAATCGAAAATATAGTTTATATTTCTAATCTTGTAATATTCAGCATTCGAAAAAACAGAAATGTCGCGCGGAATATAATACTAATGCACATCAATGTGCATTAAAAATGATGTTTACACAAAAATTCCACGTAAATATATTTTACACAAAGTAACGCACAATCGATGCGTGTAAATAATTATAAAAGCATAATTTATTTAAAGTAAACGATTAAAAATATAATTTTACATGGAATTTATATAATTTAAATAAAACCATAAATAAAAATATAATTTTATATGGAATTAATAAGTTAATTATATTAAAATAGAAATAAGATTAAAATTAAAAACTGAATTAAAATGTTAAAACAATAAATTAAAAATGGTTTATCACAGTTCGTAAAAGTAATAATATTTAACGTAAATACGATTTATTGTAAATATAAAAACATTGTATGCTGTTTATTAAAATTTATGTTAAAATACGGGGAAACATACGCGCCCAATCATCATTTTAATCAAGAATCATTTTAAAAGTCACGTGTGCAAAATACATGAACGTGAGCGTGAATTACATCGCGCTTAGTAACAGTGTTCTTTATCGTAAGTAACATGGCGCCATTCATGACGGCAATAAGCAGTCTTGATCCCTTTTTAAAATTATATGGCGGAATGCAATATTGGATGGATGATTATATTTTACAACGTATGTAGGTAAATATTGTAAACATTTTTATTTATATTTTTAAATACACGTGGAACGAAAAATATTTTAATGAATAAAAAATATTATAATTTAAATAGGTCCATTTACTAGAATGAGATATTGTATTTTAGTATTGTTGATTATTGTATATATATAGCGAGTAATGGGGGGTTAAGAATATTAGCAAATTTTTATTTATTACGTTATACATAAAAATCTTATTGAGACTTTGGGAATGCATTTTTCAGATGCTATGTCATTGAATCGAAGGATAAAGATTTTTACTTTGAAAATGTATTTACTTCGGAAGAAAGTCTGTTTTCGCATATCTGTGTAATTCAATTTCCGATATTAAAGTTTTTAAATTAAATGAATATTATTTTAATTTCAACAATTACATAGGTACTTATTTATTATAAAAAAAACGAAAAGATGTATCTTTAAATAAAATAAAAAACTGCCGAGTTGTCGATATCAGCACGTGGTAAGTTTCCTGTACTTAAAAAATTCTTTCAGATAGAAATTCATGTTAGTTTTCGCTGTGCGATAATGTGGCGCTGACTCAACTCTCGTTTGTTTACAATAAAAAAGTGATTATTTGATCAAATACCTTATGTTCTTGTAATATTGCATAAAATGCCATACGAGTATAGTAATTCGGAGAACGTAGATATGATTCTGATTTTGGGGGAACCTACAATTTAAGAATACTTTATATTTAGCTTTATACTAACTGACATGTCTTTATCAAAGCATATTTTAATTAGATACTTATTTAAAATGAGCTTTGAATAATTTAAAAAATGGCTTAACCTTTTGAATGCGAATTTTGAAAAATAATAAAATAAAAGTTGATAATTCGCCAGGCAGCACCCTGTATTTGGAATAAAACCTGGTGGCAACCAGATATTTTGTCGATAGATTTTTTTGAACATCTTTCTAATTTGTTTTATATGTCTAACAAACTAACTTACCATAACGCCGTTTCCCCGCGGGGTATGCAGAGATGTTCTAACACACAAATCTCGCCTCATTCACATTCATACATCTTATCATACAAGCTCGCCGAATATTGAGGATCATCTTCCAGTATCTGGTTTACCTGGTCGTACCGAGTCTTTCGCGGACGTCCTAGTGCCATCAACACTTACGTCATGTATCTTTTTTACCATTCTCTACTCATTTATTCATTAGTGATCCTTTCTTAATCTTACTCACTATACTAAGATCAGTTTAACATTCTTTTTTTATTTCTTCTTTTATTTACGCTGTCATAAATAGATATGTCGTTTAAGTGATTTCATTTCTACTGCATTCATTCATTACCTACAAGTATTTTGCACGTCGTCTTGCTTTCCTCCTTCTCGAATACCATCGCTTTTGACTTGTTGACATTCATCATAAGGTCGCTTTCCTTGCATGCATCGTACATTGCACTCCCTAGACTCTGTAGTTCTTGTTCATTATTTGCCATTAGTACTGCGTCATCGGCGTACAATAAACATGAATAATTGTTTTAGATGCTCTACGTTATATGTTCTAAAATTAAAATACATAAGATGTAAATTTAAAATATGTTTATCCGCTGGGTACACGAATAACACCCCTTCCATGTTGTGTGAAATAATTCATCGGCAGTATTGGCCTATAATTTAGATGTATCGACAGGTCTGGCGGAAATAGTCCGCAACTGGGTTATGACAAGGGCTATGGAGAATAATCAATAGTCATTAGCTGCGATATATACCGCCGCCTGCAGGGCTGGTTCCTGGCTTCTGGCTCCTGCCTCCTGACTAGCGCCTCCCCTGTAATGCGAGACCCGTACTAAATGGAGTGAAAAAATGAAAATTACTATCTAGGCTTTAAATTATCCACTGTCATTCTGTCAGCATGTTTTCTTGGGAAACGGAAGGCAGGCGACTGTATTGATTTCTTTCAAGAATATATTCACTACTAGTATTAAACATCCTAGGAGGGTATTCGTTTAGCTACCCTTTTTCTGAACTGGATCTTTCTCATAAACACTGCATAATGGCCGACGTCTTGAAAAGTCAAGAAAAATAGTTTGTCGTTTTAACTTTGAAATAATAATCACCTGTCTAAATAAATATTTACTACAAATGTAGGCGAATGGTATAACTTTAATCACTGCATCAGAATGAAAAATGGCTGCAGAGATAAATAAAGAAAAAACGATGCAGATGATCATTGATAGATAGATTCAACCCATCCCAGACAGACATCCTTTCAGACCTTGAAACCTAACCAGGTCTAAGTCGTGTTTCCTTCGTTTCGAGATATTAAAAGGTTTGCTTTTGAATTGATAAAAAATATTTTTATATTACACAACACAATGTTTCAAAATTTATTTAGTCTAGTAGATTTATAATTTATTTCGACATATAAATGCGGCATGTGGCTTATAAGGAAATAAAAAAACAAGCACTACTAGAATACCGTTGAGCTTCGTAACAATACACTGAATATAATGCCTCAAATTTTTGCATCATATCATATTAATTTAACTCATTTCTTGACTTGGACTACTTTCATAATAATGGGCCCAACTGAAAACCTTTTTGCAAGAACACTGTATATCGGTTTTTACAAATGTTAAATGCTATGCAGTGTTGTTTCGTGGAAGCTTACTTAGAAATAGTATTTTTATTTATTTCATATGATTGTTTAATATACCATTCCATGCCAAAGAAGATATACAACGTTGTAGCAGTTGTAGGGGTAGTCTCAATTGTTGACGATGGTAGCCGCGAACCAGAAATCAAAGTTTTATGTTCAGACTTGATAAGGTATGGAAAGATCGTGGTACATTCAAAACAACTAAGATCAGGCTTCAGGTCACTCAATATTTTTTAATGTTGTAGAATCGTGAACTCTGAAGGCAAGAACGAGAAGGCGGATTGACGCATTTGAGATATGGAGCTGGAGACATGCCAACAAGAGACAATACCAGTGACGGCACTGGGAGGCCAAAGATGACGTAATACCGTGGGTCTTACCGACATTGCAATCGCGGACTGGAACAATTCCGGTGTTATTCATTCATATGAATAACATGAGCGCTTATTATTGACAAGGTCATGAATGATCAACCAAAAACTTCAATTCCTCAGCTTATAGTAAATCGTTTCAAATATCTTGTTTTGGCGGATGACAGATTTAATATGCCTGACCCGATAAATATCTGGCTCGGTGCATATATATATATACGAGTATATATATATAACAATGTGATCACAGGAGATTTAGTACGTTTTGGTAACGGTTTACCTTGCGCTCTCTGTACAATCTTCGGTTACGCAATAATGGGTCCCGTATCTGCGGATACAAGGGAACAGTCTAATGTCCACTAGTCGTCGGTGTCACTGGTCACTAACGTCATTCTGGACAAATTAGTAAACCAATTCTGCGAGTCTAAGAGTGTTCCGGAGAGCATTGTCTCAGATCCCGCGGACGTAGAATGCGAAAACTTATTTATGAAAACTACATATCGAGACATTGCAGGTAGATATGTTATTCGTTTACCCTTTAGGAATAATTACCCGGCACTTGGTGATTCATATCAACATGCGCTGAAGCGATTTCATTGTTTAGAACGGCGCTTTCAACGGGACAATTTATTAAAAATTGAATATTCTGCTTTCATGAGAGAATATCTTACTTTGGGCCACAAGGCTATATAGCCTTGTGGCCTAAAGAGACACTTACGAACGGGGCTACTTATTGTATACCTCATCACGGAGTTTACAAAACTGCAAGATCACATAGAAAATTTCGTGCAAGTGCCAAAACTGCAAACGGTTTTTCTTTAAATGACTGTCTACGTCGCAAGCTGCAGCGGAATATTATCGATATAATTCTTAATTTCCGACATCATATTATAACGGTAATTTCAGATGTTAAGATGTTCAGACAAGTGCTCGTAGATCCGGTAGATTGTTTGGAGAGACAAACCCGATCCAAATCCAAATCCATCGCAAACGTATGCTTTGCGCACTGTCACATACGGTATGAAATGTTCCCCGTATACTTCCATGAGATGTTTATATGATATTGCTGAGAAAGGAGAGACGCAGTATTCCCTCACGGTGAATGCGCTCAAGACGGCGATATACGTGGATGATATTGTAACGGGTGCTCCTTCTGTGAAGGAAGTAATAAAACTCCAATCTGAGCTCATTGCTCTCATCAGCTCATCTCTCTCTTGCATACAGGCAGGTTTAAACTACGTAAGTGGTCGTCAAATAATATCGCAGTCTTGAAAAACTTACCAATAGACACCATCTTTTGATAATTCAGACAGTAAACCGTTTATCAAGGTCTAAGAAATTCAGTGGAATCCTATTGAAGATCATTTCTCTTATTCGGTAAACATATCGACGGACGAGGAATGCACAAAACGTAGAATTCTATCTACAGTCGCGCGGACGTTTGACCCATTGGGGCGAATCACTCCAATTACGTTTAAGGCTAAGTTAATTTTGCAAAAATTGTTGCTACTTCATACCCTGTGGGATGAAGTACCGCCGAAAGAAATTGTGCTAGAATAGAAGACGTTTGCGGGCGACTTGGAAAATATTCGTAATATTTCTTTGAGCCGTAGAATTCTAATTTCACTTCATGGCTTCTCAGATGGATCGTCTGTAGGATACGCATCCGCCGTGTATCTGTGAACCGTGAATCGAGAGGGAAAAACATCGGTACACCTATTAATCGGGAAATAGCGAGTAGCGCCGGTACACACAAAATTGACACTACCTAGACTCGAATTGAACGGCGCGGTCCAACTTCAATAATAAAAACTGTTTTTTCGTCATTTAATGATGAAATATCGTTCGATAGTATTATTTGTTGGTCATACTCTTCAATCATCCTATCATGGCTGCAAACGTTGCCGCATTTACTACTGACGTACGAAGGAAACCGGGTTACGGAAATTTTAAATTTAACTGAAATTTCAACTTGGAGGCATGTGCCCTCGCGGCTTAATTGCGCTGACAAATGTTATCATCTGAGCTAGTAAATTCAGATCTCTAGTGGAGAACTCAACGGTTGCTCCGAGCTCAGATACATCGGCCAAGCCAATGCTTTACTAAAAAACAAGAAGATTTACCTGGTCTTCGTAAGACCGAGGTCATTACTTAACATGTTTCTATGGATGGAACATTTTTAGAACGTTTTAGTTCGTTGAGAACATTACAGAATATTACATCATATTTTTTACTTTTTAGTCCCAATAT
Source organism: Eubasilissa regina (assembly GCA_022840565.1). Classification (NCBI taxonomy): domain Eukaryota; kingdom Metazoa; phylum Arthropoda; class Insecta; order Trichoptera; family Phryganeidae; genus Eubasilissa; species Eubasilissa regina. Next base: position 3,922,214 of record JAINEB010000035.1, on the reverse strand, counting down.
GAAAAATCGTACATGTAAACGATTAGGTCCGTTGACAGTTGATGAATCATGCAATGTACTCAAATATTTGATAAGGTTTGTCCAGTCGCAAGACTTTCATGAAGAAATTGAAAACTTACATCACAATAAACCTTGCTCGAAGCAATTGTTACGGTTATTTCCGTTTCTGGATAACGATGGAATCATTTGTGTTGACGGCAGATTACGAAAAACGGATTTACAACACGATACGAAATTTCCTATTATATTACCTGAGTCCTCCCGTCTTACAGATTTGATAATCGATAATTATCATAAAATTCATTATCACGCGGGATCGAACACATCGAATGCAATTCTCCAACAAAATGTTTGGATAATCTCGGCGAGACATGCTATACGTAGTCGTATTTTTAAATGTCTTATTTGCTTCAAATTAACCCACAGCGCCTCAAATACCAGATTTACCCCCTAACCGAGTTCGAATGTCGCGTTGTTTCGATTAGGTAAGTACGGATTTTGGAGGACTTCTTAATTCTAAAATATTAAAGGCATATCTTTGTGTTTTTGCATGCTTGGTAACGAAGGCAGTACACCTAGAAGTTGAATCTGATCTTGTATATTTTCTTCCGTAATCATGAACAGCATTGATAGTTTGTACGTACCTAGGTTAAGTTACTAGTTAGATCTAAGTCGGTATTTCCCGTGGAAATACAGTGGTATACATTATATTATATTTTATTTGGTTATCTCGTTTTCTTTGGTTGCATGTAACATTTGCTATGCGCACGCTGCCATGCTTACATCTTACGAATTTGTTGAGAATGGATTTTATAGGTAAGTCAATCCTCGGGGGGTAGATTTGTTAATTATTTTTGAACGAAAATAATGTACTGTTTCCCCCTCCCCTCCCACTCCTCGCCCGGGACGCCGCCGCCAGTCGAAAGGCGACCTTGAAGCGGTACGGTAATTCGTGAATCGAAGAATAGTATTTAATTAAGACAGTGCATCTAAAGAACCTAGACGAAGATAGTGATAAGTGTACAGTCCACCTTGGAGGTGTCTGAAGAACTGGATTATGGCGAGTGCAAACCTCCTTCCGTATATCCTGTTTGCTTCCGGCATCTATGCTTTTACGCAACAAGTGGTTTAAACGAAGTATTTTGTATGATTATTAATACATTAAAATAATTCATTAGCTTAGCTTCTAGTTAAATTATTAAATTCATATATAATGGTGCTAAAATATTGATGCAAGTTCTTTGTACAAAAAAGAAGAGATATATTGTTTGTTAATTTGAAAAAACATTGATAATTAACTCGACTCATAAACATCTGGAAACTGTATTATACCTTATACCCTTATTTTAAATTATATCCCGCGTGAGGTAGGAAATATTTCAAAAATAACCTACCTGGAATAAGTTTTGGAGGTCCTGGATGTCACTGACTACTTCGAATTTTCCCATTAAGTTGTTTTTGTTTCGCAAACTATCTCGATACGAGAAATATTTGAAACTATTTTACTTATGAATTAATTTTTAGACGATCCTGAGTTCAGCGAACTAGTCTGGCAAGCAGAGACAGCCCTATTCAGAGAGAATATATCAAGGATCTAGCTGTTCTTATTTTGTTAAGAACTCAAATGGTGTGAGTTTTTTCATTTACATTTATTATCATCACTTCAATAGAATTAACACTGTCATTAAAATTACAATATTCTCACATGTACCAATATAATTAAAACTTCCATCGCTTTTATCCATCATACACTCTTTGGTGATAGCCTTCGAATCCGCAGGATACCGAGAAAAGTGGGAGTATAGTCAATAGCATGGATATTCAGAACACGATATTTAGTTATGATGGAACAACGTGGATGATAATATTCGTATCACAAATATTGGTGTTAATTAGAATAATTATCTGCCTACAGTACAGCTGCATTCGGGTCTTCAAATATCTTTTAATAAACTTGATAGTGTACCATTTTAAAAAGTGTAATAATGCAGAATAAAAATGCCATATATCCACATTGCGAAAAAAAAAGAATTCATTCCAAGGAAATGTACTCATTTCCTTTACATGCGAAAAAGCATCAGTTTCCCTACGTTAGACAAAACTTCAATTTCCGAAGGTACGAAAGAACATCAATTTCCCTTCGTGCGACAGAAAGACATTGGAATTTTATTCAAAAAAATAACAATGATATTAGTCTTCTATCTAAATACAAAATCATCGGAATTTCGGACATTGAATCCGACAATACCTCTCCATTCATTATTAGTAATGTTTTTATAATATTTATTAAAACCGTCTACTTTGTTGGCGGCGGTTCTCGCGCGGATGGACCCTAGCGGAACACCGCCGCGTCACACCGGGAGTGTACTACGATAACACTGTTCACGAGCGAGTTCCAATAAAAAGTCGAGGACTAAACCATAAAGCGTTTCCTATTTTAAAATGGGCGAGTTTCACACAGAAATATTTAGAAAATTCTCCCTTAATCTGAATTCCATTGGATTTTCCACGTTTTCCATCACGTAGAAATTTAAAAATCTTGGGTATTTTATAGGAGGGAAGTTTTTGTCCAGTCAGTCTTAAAATAAACATTTTTATACTTATTATCTAAAGTAAAGAACATCGCGAGACTGTTTTGCTACTGACGCTGTACTGCAGGGTTCTGAAATAAGTTTCATTAAATCAATATAGCCTTATTACCAGCGATGTAAATTTTAAATCATCAGGGCGCGTGATGCGTCCAGCCGACAGCGCTCAGCATGTCGCTTCATCTGCATATAGCTTAATTAGTAATTATCGTGGGTTTCTCCATCCGCTTTCGGCATCTGATGCTGTTTATCCCGAGCGACATCTGTCCACAGATCAACGGTAACATGTGTGTGCCTCTTTTACGTAAATTGATTACAAAGTGCATAAGTATATACCTCTGTATAACAATTTGGTACCCCAAAACTCACGAAACTATGTCGGTTTGTTTTTTAGCTATCTGCTTGCTTTATTTTATATGAAGAAAGGATTGAACCAAAATGTGCAGATACATATTTACTACAGTGGCTATACTTAACCTGTTTTGAAAGCTATATATACATCTTCAGATAACAAAATGGATTAAACTTCATCAACTGTTTACAGTGTTATTCACGCGAGCTTCGTAATTAGTTAAACAAAGACGCAGCGTTTCTGTAGTATTATGTGAGTTCACGTTTTAGAACCGGCAGCTCGGCATCAGACTGATAGTTGCAGTTACTTATTTGGTTTAATATCATATTAGAATGCTTGCGGTTGTCGAGTAGTCGGCGATGTGCTGTCGTATCTACGATACGTGTATCTTCATTGTCTCTTTTAATTCCTACCAGTTTGGTATCATTTCAACTTATTTTTACATGCGAGGCGGACTAATAGCGGTATCTGCCTGCGGTGAACCGGAACTCGGAGTTAAGGAGCTGTCGCCCAAAGTCAAATTCTAGTTTCTAAAGACTACTGGTCCTTCGATAGAATCCTTTTCCCCCGCTAACCTTTTTCTGTTCCCATCTCCCGATTTTTTTTCCTACCTAGCGTTAATTTCGATCTACGACCGACTTTCCTCAGTATATACCTAGTAGAACTGAGAATACATAATACAGTACCGATTTCCCTCTAAGTACCAGATCAAGGTAGTGACTAAAGAAACCTTTTTCATCTCGATGCCCTGGCCCTGGCTATTAGAATTATCATCTTTTCCCACTTTTCAAACATGTTAATTAATATTCCTTTTTGTGTTTTGCAAACTGTATGAAAATAGAATAAAGCTGTCATGACATAACAGAACGAGTGGATTTGAATGGACTTGAAGCACGATTTAAAAAAATAAAAGTTTTCCCTTTATTCGCGCGGCCTGGCGTCAATTTGAGTCCCATACAAAAATTCAAACATGAATATTCTCAATTAACAAACAATACGGACGTGTGAAATGGTGTTTGGTAAAATAAAACTCACTTTACATTGCGGGGTTCTGTCATATTTGCATGCTTCTTGCATAATTTAAAAACCCCATAAATAGCAGAAAATAACTTTAAAAGCAATTATACACGAAGATTTATTAATTGTAATTTTTGAATGAAGTCAATGTACAACATCTTTCCTAAATATAATGATAAACGATTCATCGAGAACTGACCCTATTAGATTGTAAAAATTCTGAAATTAAAAAATATCTGAATACCAAGGTATCGTATTTTATTATTTAATCGGCTGCGTGCGCAGCTGACGAAATTCTTTTTTATAAATCGGGTTAATTTTTTCCCCACTCCTTTGGAGTTTCTCGAATGTATTACGTGAGGTGTCATGTCGCTAATGTACAATTTTCATTTTCGCTAAAACTCAATCAAATAACAAAGTATCAACTTACCTCACTATCGTTACTGTGCAGCCTGAGCTGGAACCCTGGCAACAGATCCTTTCTCTTGTTCACGTCTTCCAGCGCCAGGTAGGCGGCCGGCATGCAGGCCTGGCCGCCCTGCCAGCCGCCTTCGCCGGCGATCGGGAAGATGCCGCCTATGTGGAGAACCTCGTCTTCTTCCTGCTGCAGGGTGAGGGCTTCCGGGGCGGCCCGGACGCGGCGGCAGAGCGCCAGGAGGATGACGAGAGAAGAGAGACGAAACAGTTTGGTGACACCGAGAGGAGCGGCCGACTTGCCGACGATACTCGGCATCGGTCTCTTTGACGCGCAACATTCAGATTTTAAAAAGGATTTTGAATCGCCGGAAGTGACGAACGCAAGTATTGCACAATATTTTAAATACGTTATTTTAAATACAGACCTTAAACAATAATTACATATATTTTTAAGTGAGACATAGATTGAGCTAGGCTGTATATTTTTAATCGATTCTAAACACGTTGTGATTATTAATTGCAGTTTGTCAGAGCGACTCTGATACTTTGAGGGTATCGCATCATCTCCGTCTACCACAATCACCCGATTGATAGGTCTTTTGTTCACTTTTAATGGCGCAACACTTTTTCTCGTAATCGGTAGCATTTCACTTCTTATAACTGTAATCGATTTTGATTTGAAAATTGAAGTTACGCAGTTCGCGGCTAATTCTGCCCCCGGATACTTGTCGAGAAATAAAATGGACGAAATTAATTTAATTAACGACGAATCACATAGTTTTTTCGATGATAAGGTAAAGAAAGACATCAAAATGGTTTTCGACCGTCGATAGACGTCGAACGGAGTCGCCGAGCTCGGAGCTTCCGAAGCGCGTATTGAACTACACAGTCTGCGCGATACGAAATTGAAATAGTCAACTCCGGGAATTATGAATGAAGTGACAAACATACGAGCTAGTGTACACGTTAGTGTTAGAAGAGAAGACACGGTCGGATGATATTTGCACGTTTTCGTTTTGAACTTGATACGCGGTGTGATCGTCTTTTTGGCAATTTTCGTTCTGAGCTCGGTGCTACCTGGGCATCGCGCGGTCTTGGAAACGTTCGGTTCTCTGTGACTGCCGACTCCGGTCGGTCCGTCGCCAGGCGGCCTGTCGCTGTCGCTTTCCTGCCGCAGTTTGATATTCTCCAAGCATTCGCCGAGCGTCGGCTTTCCGATATCTCGTTCGGCCTCGCCGTCGAGGTCGGCAGCGCGGCGGCCGGAGGCGGATGCTCGGTCAGCCGAGACGCGGTCCCGCATTCTTAAGGAGTCAGCTGCTCGCAGCGAGGGAGGCCTGCGGTAGCACGCGCGATTCTGTAATAAATAAAAAATAAGTTGAGAATCACATATTCAAATATACCAAATTCTGAAAGTGAATTTGGTAAAACTTGCCTAATAATTTTGATAGTGGGTTTGATCCCACTCAGAGACACGGGTATAACAACTTTTGGATACATCGGCCCGGTTCAAGAACACGAATGCATAATTAATAAGCCTAAATAAATAAAGCCTCTTTCACAATCCCTTATTTCTTTTCTCACAGTCTAACCTAACTCCGACACGCGAAATACAATATACAGGATGGCCCAAAAAAAATGAGAATGTGATATAATTACATCGAAGTTAGTTTAAAAATATCAACAATAGCTTAAATAGTTTACTAATTTACTTACTTACCTATTTACTTATATTACATCTTTGATTATTAATTTTACCATTGTTTATATTTGGTTTTTTCAAATTATTGCCCAGAATGACAAAAATCACTGCAGAAGACCGGATTCTGATCAAAAATTTGCGAATTAAAAAACGTTGGGGTGCTAGGAAAATGATCAAAGAGTTTCGAAACAAATCCTGAAGTATGGCTAGACAGCATAACTGGATATTACAGCAGAACGGAGCTCCATCTCAGACAGCCAGAAATACAGTGGACATTATTCGTCGTAAGAATGTTAATTTCATCGAGCCAGGCATGTTGCCACCGAACAGCCCAGATTTAAACCCACTAGATTATGTAATATGGGGGTGTTTTGATGATTTCTGATTAACTAAATATAATGCAAAAAAATTGCATTAAGAATTATAATAAATTATATTATACTTTCAAATAACTCATGCATTACGAGATGTTCTCACTTTTTTGGACCACCCTGTAAATTCATATATGATTTATTACCCGTCGTAAGATGCGATGTCTAACTAAATAAAAATAAATAAAAGGTTAATACCTTAGAATCATTATTATTATCTTTATTATATATTGAGTTTCCCCATCTATTATCTATTATCTATTATCTATGACTCTTGGATGTAGTATCATTTACCAGTAAAATAATATTCGCCAAAGTAGGGAAAATGTCGAAAGATTACTTAAATGTTTCATTTTTTATATATTCAATAACAGTAGGTAAATATATATTTAATTTTAAATGATGTGTACATTGTCTTTATTGTGAGTAAGAAAAATAAACATATTTTAGTGAAATCGTACGAGACGACTGCCAATTATATTGACATCTATCATCTATTATTATCTATTCTGTCTATGGTAAATGAGAGATCAAAGAAGCAGTCAAAACGATGATTTTTGGTTATGTTTGCGACCAAACATTTGTCAAAATCTGCTAAGAAATCATTCATCCGATTCCGTCTTTATTTAAATGCACATTATACTGATAAAATAGCATTTTTGTGTCTATTGTTGTCTATCCGAGATTCTTACATTTCATACACATGTCATTTTTCTTCGTTGTGACAGCTAACTTATAAGGGCGGCTATTTTGGCCGTTACTCGGTCATAGAATAATCTAGATTGGCGACAGCCGATGAGACCCTGACATTTTTGTAGCTTAACAACAGCATTAATTAATTTACGCCATATGCCCGTCTCGAGACGGGTAAAATATTGAGATGTCGCTTTAACTGATGAAATGAAGATCAGTGCCTGAATAAAATTTATCAAAAAAATGTTTTGATAATCTTTCAGCGTTTCAAATTATCTGACACACTAAAGACGGTCAATTATTATGTCAATATTAGGTATAACACACTAGGTCTACATATTTCAATTTACGTGGGAACAAAGGCCATAATAATATGCAGTTGTAAAATCGTATTACAAAATTGAAATTGTTTATTTTTCTACTTTATTCAATTTTGTAAAAAGCTGGGCTTTAATTTATTTTCAATGTAGTTAATTAGCCAAGTATTCCTTGCACTCACTTTCACATGGGACGGGATCATGGACGCTCGCTGAAACAATGCCGAGCGACTTGAAGCATTTGAGACGATCAACAGACGGTTTCCGACTGCCGCTTCAGCCGGATCGAGTTACGAATGATGATAGTACGACGATCCGGATGCGAAAATAACAATAAGTTAATTTGTATTCAAATACCACAGAACTATGTTCTGAAAAAATTGGAACTTCACAATAATAATACGTTCTCCTTAAAAATAAAAGTCTTCAAAACAATAAAAACCCGAGAACTGCAATATTGCAAACAAAAGATGCCCTGAAAAATGAAGAATCATCTGGCATCTAAGAAAATTGTTCGGGAAGTTCAAAATCCAACTATTTAAAGCTGCTGTAAACAAAATAATGATCGCGTGGAGGTCACATCGCTACCGCCCGGCAGAGCTGAACACGCCTAGCGGGAAACTCCCATCAGTCGTAAAGACACCCAGTACTGATGTCGTACATCAATAACATCGCGGCCTGCAGATATAGGGAATAGGATATAGGGAAGGAGCTTCACCCTTTATGCCGCCACCTTCTCATCAGCCCTCCGGGAATCGCTCCCAAAAATTATTCTCGCGTAATAACTACATTGTATGTAAATAAATAAATCAAATCTTAACCGCAAGTACGAGGTGCGTTTTTTATGCAAGTATATCATTTTAACATCACTTTAAACTATTATCAACACAGTCGCTACCATTATTAAGACACTTGTCATAAGGGGGCACAAATTTTTGTACAATTTCTTCATAGAACAACGCCGCCTGGGATGGTGACCATGTCTGCACTCCGTCTTTGAGTTCATCGTCGTCATAAAAACGCTCGCCACCGAGGAACCGCTTCAGATGAAGAAAAATACGGAAATCACTTGGCGCCAATAGGCTGGCTGATCTATTGTCTTGAACATATCAGCCATTCACTACAAGATGGCCACATTATGTGTACGTCTCTAATGTTGCATGTGGTGAGTCAATACCTGGAATATCCGGCAACGGTACTTACTTAAAAAACGCGTCTCGTAGTTTATCATCCTCGTAATCTACTCTAGTTACATACACAACATATAGCGACTATTAAACGGACACAAGATTGGTGGATGAATATTGGGGCAATAATCACATCACATCGTTCTGAACATCACTTATAAATCCTTCCGATTGGAGTGTAGATCTCTTCTATTTTCTATTTTAGAACACCACAATGCAGAATAGTAACGCAAGCTTGCACAGAAATACAAAAATGTACACATTGTTCCTCAAAGGCGATGTAAAATTTTGACAAGTTTCATTCAAAAGGCTCGCTTTATAATATCTAGAACGATCTGGGTATTCCCCGCAAGCCGAGCGCTCCGCCCCCTTCCCCTCCCCCTGAGCAGATTATCGATTATCCTTTGTTGGGAAACTGCACTTTTTTCATATTTTGTTCCGAACTGCAACGTAAAGTGGCTTCGTCGGGAGGAAACGGGACATACGCCGCAAAACAAATCAACAAGGAAACTGAAACTCCTCCTTTACTCTTTCTGGAAGTTAATGGAACTATTTTGAGGTAAAACAATGCGTACCTACCTAATAAAATTATGCATGTAACTCGCGAAACATCGTTGACCTTTCCCCTCCGATGATGTAAACCGAATTAACATTACCTCTAATTATGTGAATATCAAGACAGAGTTCACATTTTCGATACTATTCCGTAATATATTTATGTATTGGATAATATAATTACAATATATAAGTATTTATCATACGCAACAATAAAACATGTTTTCTGATGTAAATTTGTCAATACGTACATGTGTATACGTGCGGAGAAGTGCGCGGGGCGCGTGGTGCCGGGTGCCGATCGTCACTTTAGTGACAGAACGTGCGCTGGCCGAGTTAGACGTGTTTTATGATGACCACTGTTCTTTTACCCAATAATTGATATTTTTTTATTTATTTGACATTTTTACAATTTTTTTATAAAGTGAATTAAGTATTTTACATCATTAAAGTTAAATTTTTTTTTCGCTTACCTCTCTAAAAAAGAGACCAATTCTTGTACTTGGAAAGGGAGTTACACTACAATAATTTTATATAGAGAGTTATACATTTATAATCTATAATTATTTACGTATCTATATATATCATTTGAATGATGAATATAAGTAATAAAAGTAAAATATTAATATTTATCCGACTTAAAAGTTGCAAAAGTCTCCGTGTACACTGTATGTACACATAGGCTACGAAAGCTGTGAAATGTCTCTAAAGAATGTTGTGGGAGCAAAATCTCTTAAAAATATTATTAAAGATGATGTTTAAATATAAGTGAAACCTCAACTGTAATGTTTACTACCGTTCATCGTAAATCATTACGGTTAAATCGATTTGGTAAGTATAGTACCCCGTAATAGGGTTGATGCATATGTTCGTAACATTTTTATTTAAAAATATAATTAATAAACAAAATACACGTGTACCTAAACTAATCAATAATAATATTTCATTGTATTATTTACTTGTCCGTATTTTGATTTCATGCCTGAAGAAGTCGTTAAACCAATTATGAAGAGCAATTTCTCGGGGTTGTTGGATTGAGTGCAAAAAATATGAAAATCTGATGGGAAAAGATCGGGAGAATACGGTGGATTTGAAAAAATAGCGGATATGAGCATCGAACATTGCATCGCCAATTTGATGACAACAGGAGTGTGGAAGTACGGCGCGAGACGACTAATGTCCGAGATTTTATGTTTGGACAATAGACTATGAAAGCCGAGAGTTGTTTTTGAAGAATCTCACTGGATTATAATCTCTGTTTCAGATACTGTTTCGAATTGAGTGAAGAATGAATAAATCAGAAACGAGTGTAAAGCTGTTTGAAGCGTAGTAGATAGAATTAAGATGTTGCTAAGATGGTTACCAAACCACATGTGGAACGTATGATCAAGAGAAATATGCTAAATAATATATGTGAGGTGGGTTTCGAGGGTGATATGACTATAGGGTGTCCGCGAAACAGATGGCGCGATCGGATAAAACAAATATTAGAGTACGGTCCCGTCAAAAGTTTCAACAACTGAAGAGTGTACACTTATGAAAGCGGATACGGCAAGAGTGCCACGATCGTAAAGTGAAGCATTCTATCATATCCGCTTACCCCTGCTGGAAAACGTCGTGACAGTAAGTCGAGTTGTTTTTTTAAATTGAATGTGAAAATGTTATGTCTAAAAATGTAGTTAAGTAAAATTGAGCATATCCTGTAGAATAGAAATAGAATAAAAGCTTCAAAGTTACACATTTTGTGTTATTGGTATGATAGGTTTATATAGTGTGAAGGTTGCCGCTTTTCGCGACCGGTAGAATCGTTGTCAAACCACTGTTGGAACGGTTAAAATTTTTATTTATTTATATATATTTTGACATCCATATTTTTGTACAGAGGTGGATATATAATAAACATACATAATACATAGTTTATTGTGTGGGATGGAGTAGACTTCACCTCTGATATATACAGCGTTGTCCTGGCTACTTTGCTAGACTGAGGTCTGTGTTAAAGTAGCCAGTTTTTTTTTTCGTTCTGTTATGGTGTTATTTGGAATAAAAAGAAGATTCAAATATGAATAAAAAAGTAAAAATATAATAATTGCAGGTGATACTTCGCCAGATAAAGATCTACTAATCGGCCCCGAAGTTAATTATTTCGCCTAGTAAAAATAATTCGTGGAGATCAAGTCGGCGAATCCAGCCCCGAGATCGGAGCACAAAAAAGAATGACGACGAGTAGAGAAACAGCATCCGTAATTCCAGGTTAGTGGTGATTTTTCCACCTGTATTGACTTTCATATTATCAATAGAAAACCCGAGAATAACGAGCTATCGAAGGAATTCCCTAGAAAATTTAGTCTTTCACGTCTAAAAATGTACGATTTTAAATATATATATATATATTAAAAATTCTGCGTCATCGGATACTATTTATTTTTTATAAATATATTTGCAAATTAAATGAATTACTTGGACTCTATTTTTGACAATACTCGCTTATATGTAATCCATTCTCATTAATTCTGAAGTACGAAAAAACCACCAGCTAAGTTTAGAAAGTCTCCCCGCGCGGGAAGACGAGATGATGGAGGTACCGTGATCAGCTGGCTCAGCTGAACAACGCTCGAAGGCTGCGGCTGATTGGAAACCGTCGGTACAGAATATCATTATTAACCTTCAACAACTGGCAACTTACGTCGTTACGGAGAGGGTGCCCTGAACAATATGCTAATTACATTCTTTATTAAACTCACTTGTTATAAATCATTACATTTATGTGGCGAGGCGTGCCTTCTGGCATCGATAGAACGCTTGAATTGACACCTCCATAACGATATCAAATGATGCGCAAACTTGACCAGATATGCGACCTGCTCAGGAAGTCCGCTGCAGATATTTTCTCGCACCATGCTAAACTTCCAGACCGATTGCAGTTCGCCGGTTGAATATTTGTACGACTTAAATGAAATGAACAACTGTGTGCTGAATTCACTACTACCGCTACATAGCTTCGTGGCCCATTATACAACTCAACGCTAGACTTCTCTATCCTGGGCCAACACACTCCAATTGAAGGCAGAAATACGGAGCACCTCAAAATATCTTCTCAGTTTGTCGCTCCATATTAATTTGATCTAGGTCTATCGAGAAGTCGCTATGCATTTGGATCATTCATCAATACTTATTTAATCCATAGTCTACATTTAAAATCAAACTTAGGCCGTGAATCTGCATCTACGGTCGCGAATAACAAACGTGATATAAATATTGCGTCCACACTATACTTTCTAGTGTGGGTCGCTTTATAAAGCAAATACTAGATTATCGTGAAAGGATACGGAGGAGCTTCACCTGGCTCGAGAGCTCAGTAATAATGTGTAGGAAAATCGTAATCATGTCTTATTGTGTTTCAGTATACATTACCAGTAAGAAAAAATACAAAAATAGTGAGGTCGCGTGTTTTTAATATCCCCAAGTTAATATTATTTAAATGTTTTCTCTTTTATATATTTAATAATAATTGCCGCCCACAGGACCTAGCAGCAAGCTATGGTGATGGCCGATTGCTTACTGCTAGTAAATAAGATTGTTTATGTGGATTGGATTTATTTTGATAAACGTTTAGTTAACTCGGTACCTAATTTAGTAACCTGATTTTGCCACTCTTTGAACCATTTTCCTTATTTCACTAACTATTAGGGGCACGTACGTAATTCTGGGTAATAAAAATTAATTAAATAATCTTTATATTATTAAAATACTTTATAAAATTTTAGCCCTTATTATCCGGATTAGCGTAACTTTGTCTATGACGTAACCCACGACTTTTGTCTAGCCGTGGATTATTTGCGAACCATTTGTGATAACTTCATGCGCATTCTGGTCCTCAGTTTGCTAGGACTTCGGGCTTGAATGAACCCGACTTGTTATAATAATTTTACTGAACTGAATGTTTTCTTACTGAATCTATTTCTGGATATTGACGTATGAGGATTTTCTGCATTTTTCAAATAATTAGTTCGCTGTCTTCGAAAGTGATCAATCCTTACTGAAAACTGCGTAGAATAACATTTCTACGTATTTGATTTACTTGACAGACTAAATGTTTTGTTTTCTGTGTATTTCGACCTACGATTTCCATATTTCGGTTTTTACGTATAATATATAATATATATGTTATAATTTATTATCTGTCAAACGATATTATTAAGTTAGATTATTACCAATATTAAATAAAATATCAAAATACAATTAATTATGTTATAAGTTTCGACTATGGTAATTTGTAAATCTAATTATTAAAAAAAATGTTTTTGAACACAATATACCGGTCTATCTAAAATTACAAAAATGTATACTTTTGCATAAAATATTTTTTTGATAAATTATTGACACAATTTTATTAAATTATTCACTAATTTAAACATACATACCTTCCTCAGCCCTCACTAAATTTAAATATTTCTAATTTGCAATCAGATAGGTAAAGATAATAAATATATCAATAAAAATGTAACTAAACAATATTAAAAGTAAAATGACACAAATATATTTAGTGCACATCAAGACCTTTTGGAAATTGCTAATAACTTTTTAATTATAATAATTTTTTTATTTTATATATTTTTTAAAATTGTGAATCAATTCGTTATTTTTTATTATTTTAATAGAAAAAAACCATTTTGAATCAATCATGATGGAACTTGTATTCTATGTCATTTTAGGAGAAGCTCCCCTATAGTAAACTTCACCTAAGATTTCTGGAACCGCCCAATATTCACGCACACTAAAACGTGAACCCTTTTACAGCACACATGGCTGGTAAGCTAGTCTTCGTGTGCCGCTATCACCGCCCAGCATGCACGAGGAGTCGTGTGGGAGGAGACTACTTGCTCTGTCAGATCATTACTCTTCTGAGACTGCAATTCTATTATCACTATCTATCGTAAGCGAACAATTAAATCTTATTTTTCACAGTCCAATGACTGTGAACAATGCGAATCTTCAAAAAGGTCGCGACCTCCTAATACTACTACTAATATATCAATTGATAACACAATACACAAACACATTAAACATGTGTGATATGGAGTCGTTTATTCAGTCAGAGGATAGAGCAGGAAGAATATTGGAGCGTGAAGATGAAGAAGATGTCGTCGGTCAGCGATCTGCCCGTACTGAGGCGGCCGCTCTTTGCTGTAGCTCGTGTCCTCAATCCGGGTGTCGCTCGCGTCGTTCATCAGAAAAAAGCGACGATACTGGCGGTAAATTTCAATTGCCACTCATACAAACACATTTATATTCAACAAATAACGGACATCTCATAGAGATGAAGCTCTTTTTATTATGTTTAATGGAAAAATACAAAAGTATGGGTAATTATAGGACTTACGACCTGTCTTCGGTTGGTTAAAGTGATCACTTTATACAAATTCACCATTCTCACCCATTAATCAATTAAATTATTATATTTATATAATTTAATATTTATAAAATAATATTTATTTATATAATTTTTTATATATAATTATTACATAATTATCTATTAAATTTTTGGAAGTTGTATATATGTTTAATATGTGGAAACACTTCGTGTATCACTACTCCATATAATAAAAATAGCTTCGTCTCTATGATATATCTATTATTTGTTTAATAACAGTGCCTTTGTAGGTAAAAATCCAATAAGTGTGTGTTTTTGGACATATTAAAATATTACATTCATATTCATTTGATCGTTGTGTCTTATTACAGTCCGATGAGATAAATCTCAGCACCATGTACACGCGTTGAGTTTTTCATTTGAATATAAACTTAGATAACAGATTGAGATCGGTAAAGAGGGACGGAAACTCAAACCTGTTCGATTGACAGCGAGATTCGACACGTGTTACAAAGGTCACCTTATGAAAAGTTATACAAACAGTTGACTAATATTCCATTTTAAGCGCTCTAGGGGAGAACTAAATTTCATGATTTCATTAACCCATTGATCGGGTTCATAAATACGCATGACATCTTTCATACGCGGTACTCTTTGGTGGCATTATAATTTACGACTTCACTGCACTACGACAATGCTACAAATTTATGATTTGTTTTTAAGAAATTGATAGCAAAGGTAAAATACAAAAATCAGAACCATAATTACAAAATAAGGTAAACAAAATTATCCATGATAGAACACAACAGTGCCCTTCACCGCGTCATTTTTGGTCATACGTACTAGAGTGAAGTAGCGATCTGCGCAGGCGCTGATTTCTGAGAGTAATGCACATTATTTAAAAGTTTTTTAAAATATTAATATTAAATTTAACTTTATAGTTTGAAACCCATTACATTCTACACACATAAACCGAGTTTGAGAATTAGAATAACTGAGCGATACTGGATGATACGAGGACTTTTATTATTTCGTGTTTGTTTATAAGATGGCTAATAATCCTCGACAAATATCGACAGATGTCGGTAAGATAAAGATTCCAAATAATTTTGGTACGATTTTTACCGCTCCTCAACGCAATAGCGGCAGGCGAAACACGACGACTCATATTTGAGTCACTCATATATGAGTGACTCAAATATGCAATTCATATATGAGTCACCCGCGGGGAATGGGTTAATTATCAGATCAGATTTGACATTTGATGTACAAGTATCTCTGAGATGTAATGGATTATGAGTTATCTCTAAAGAATCTTACGGGAGCATAATCTCTACCTCGGATAGTGTTTCGAGTCTAAAGTCTCTTCCGTGGACACAGGTCGGTGTGGTGGGTGAAGGTTTTAGGCACTTCATCAGTCTCGCTCATCGGCTTCCTCCTGCTGCTTCTTGAAGATGACTTTTTTATGAGAATATAATCTAAAATGTGAAGCCGTCCACGTTTCGACCTCGAGTGGAATAAAAACATGTGTTCGTAGTCGGCGACAGCCGGGTGCGGGCACAATACGAGCCCCCATTAAACAATTATTGTTACAGAAGGGTGTGCTAGACCCGGCCGGCCGCGGCGGGGGCGGGAGGGTCCCGCGATATTTTAGCGTGAATGTTCGCATTTCAATTTATGCCGGGGCGTCGGGTGGACTTGAATAATTAAAATATATTTTGGGATCAAAATGAAAGGCTTTCATGCGGAATCATATGTTATCATTAATTTATCGGCATTCAAAACTAATGGTTGCCATTTTGTAATGATGTTATCTGCCGGCGGTTGATTTATATTCTCGCCCTTATGTGCGGCCTCTGTTGCGGGTCCGAGGGTCTCCGATCAGATAATTCCCTTTCAAAATTCACCGTACGGTGGAACACGTTTAACATGAAAACTTTTTAAAATTAAAAATCTGTTAACGTAAAACTAAAAATTCTTAACGTGAAAAGATTTAAAAAAGTCACTAATTTGTTTAACTTACGGTGATACCTTCCGCCGTGCGCTGAACGCACCCGATAGCGCGAGCGCACGGATAGCGTAAGGCGCGTGACTGATTCTCTAGTGATAAATAAAAAAGTACCAGGGCGGTATTGTTATTTTTGAACGCTAAAACCAATCATATGTCAAAAAAAACTATCGAAAATGTAAATTTTGTTTCAAAATAGCCTTTAAATGTACTTAAAACGTAAGTTCCGTGTCACAAAAAAATAGTAGGGTGGCGCCCTGGCCCGCTTTGGCTCCACTACACCACTACACCACTACACCACCAGTTACAGGTAACGTTTAGGCGCACATATCGAGTTTCACTATCAAATTGAACGTCGCTTTTACGGGTTTATGTTGTTGTCTCTCTTCATCAATATTGAACTGATCTCTGAGTTAATCTCAAGATCAAAATCTCATCACGTATTTGTGGCAGACTCATAGTGATACCTGCCACCTGTACTCGGAGGCTATTGGCGACGCGCGCGGCTCCCGCGACTCGAGAGGGTGACTAGCCGGCTATACTGCACAGGTCGCGACGATTTATATATATATTTTGTCCTCTATTTCTGGTTCCATCAACACTTGCGTCATATATCTTTCTTACCATTCTCTCCTCAATATTTAGTAATTTGCAACAAACCTGGCGACAAGACCTGAGGTATGGTTCTTTTATTTATCACACCCCAGATGTCATTCTCCCTTCACCATTCTGATTAATAGAAATGATTAATTTTTTATATGGCTATCATAACCTGAGTCAGCCGAGTTCATCACCTGTACATTTAAACTAATACCAAAAAGTAATAGCCAAATATTCATCTCAACTAAATATATCTTCGAAATATCATCGTATCTCATTCCGTGAACACGGGCCATAAATTGAAATTTGCGAATGAGAATGATACTATGTTACGTTTTTCCTGTACTGTATATGGAATGGAATCATGGACATTCACTGAAACTGGCTTCTAAAAATAAGCTGGACTGATACGTTACAAACGATAATGTGATGTGACGAAAATAAGAGATTCTGCATCTCATACTTCGTGGAAAAATTGCGGGAAGAAGAGACCCTGGACGACGAAAGACTTCCTGGGTGAAAAATCTAACGGTGTGGAAAGATCACAGTTCAGTTATTTCAAGTCGCTGTAACTAAAATAATAAAGCATAATCAACATGATCGCAGAAGTGCAATAAAATTGAACTAGCAGCAGTAGAAGAATTTTTTTTCACAAAAATTGATCTACAATAAAAATTTATTTTATATCTGTATCCATTATTATGAAGAGGAAGAATTACTAAGTCAAGAAATTGAAAAAAATAGTTTATCAATTATTACGCGTCACATTCTTTTAAATTACTGTAGTATGATGCGAATTGAAATAATTGTGAGAAATTTCGACGGTATTTCGCTAGTGTTTATTTTGATGATAGTGAGTCATTTTGACCTTAAATTTTTTATTTCTTTATAAGCTGCTACATGAAACATTTATTTGTTGAAATAAATTATAAATCTACTAAACTAAGCAAATTTTAAAACATTGTGTTGTGTAATATAAAAATATGTCTTAATCAATTCAAACGCAAACCTTTAAATATTTCGAAACGAAAGAAACATGACTTGGATCACTTTCATAATAATAGGCACATTTATTTAAACTCTTGTTGAATGTCTAGTTCTTATATTACGTTGGAGTTTACTCCGAGCGATTTCCCGGGGGATGGTGGTAACTGTTTAATACGGTCTCTTTGAAAGCTATCTTTTCGGGACCGGCGTCGTGGCCGCCCGGTCACCCGCTGCCGGGGAGCCGAACGCTGAACAGCCGAAGACGGGAAGATAAGGGTTGTAGTCAAACAAGGATATTTTGTTGATTAAATTATTTTATTCTTTTGGTTATTTAATTTTGTGATTTTTAGGGTAAAATTATTAATTTTTAAATTTCACTATTATCAAATATTAACAGATGAGCCTGTATCCTTTAGCGTATACGTTTAGTTAAGTAGACAGTAAACATATTTTAAATATTTTTAAATAGTTTTTTTTTTTAAAATAGAGATGTAGAAACAGAATTATTATTACTGTTTTGAAACTAAGCTAAATGCTTGTGCTATGAGATTAGGACAAACTTGCTTGGAACGAGGCGCGAAACCCAGACCACTGGACCACTAGGACAGCGTATTAACCATTAGACCAAAAAACTGCTCACTACCTATTACACACCTACACTACATCACTAGGCGAGTATCGTAACCACTAAACCACAAGCACGTCTTGCATGCCACTTGAGGTATAATAATAATTTTATAAAATGTTAAAAATTATAAACCGTTAAATTTGCGGGACATATGATCAATTTTCCACGTTTTTAAAATAGTTTTAGTGAAGAAAAACAATTTTAAATAGAATATTATATTTACTTACACGCTTTAAGGCTTCAACTACTATTTTAAACTCGGTTTTATATGAAAAATATAATAATTTCCTACTAAATGATATTTGTACCGATCCTGTAAAAATGTATTTTTTATTGTTTTCATTTGCGTCAATCCCATGTCGTTTCGACGCCCGATCCGACGATAGCGGACAATTAATCTGTCGCTACCTTAATTTTTAGTTAAATGCCTCGATAAGATGTAATTTCACGCATATTTAAGCTATTATAATTAATATTGTATTTATTCACAAAATAAGTTGCGAATTCTGTAAATTAGACGACTTAATACTGAATTTAAGAGAAAACAACGTTTTTTTGAACAAAGTATACATTTTATGTACGTAATTTTATTTGAATATCGCAATTGTTTATTTCCTGTATATGTGATACCGTTGTCTTTTAAATGTAGCAAAATACTACGTAATTATGAAACAAACATCTCACAAAACGGTAACATTGTATATTTAAATCGATCTCTATAAACAATATAATAAAATGAAGCTGTCATAATAATTTTGAATGCAGAACATTGTGTAGCATCATTATGTAGATACTTTGACTACTTATTTGGGATACAGCGGTTCAAATTCATCGCCGTACTCAGCCGGCATCAACACCAGCGACATCTGTATTTAATATTTATCTGGCTTGATCGCTCGCCGATGACACATCTTCCGTTCATCTCATCTTACTCGCTCATCTACCCTTCGCATTTTTAGCTCCTCTACATTTCATTTTTACACGCATACCTTCTATACTCTATCGTAATAAACGATTGTACGTCGATCGCGCATTTCCATTCCATTCACACCACCTACTCCCACATATGTATGAATTTGGTACTTCACTAAATTATTTAATATTCATAGATTAATTCACATGATAACATATTTCTTCATTCTATAATATTTACATGATAAAACGTGGAAAAGGCTCTTGACACTTGTCTAGAATGCGAGAAAATCAAGAATTTTCTTGTCTCTATTTATTCTAACCTTCCTCTCTCGCATGATTTACTTAACAAATAAGGTCAATTAGTATTTAGGTGACATTTATTAGTAGTTTAACTATTAGCCCCATCTTGAAAAAGTACGTAATTCGCGTAGAATTTCTCGAATTTCAAATTGGAAAAATAAAAGTACACCCTTAAGGGAATTGGTATTACGACTCGACTCGGAAAAATAACACAAAAAACAGTAAAAAATATACATTGAATGGAAGCTCTGAAGTATGTGAGTGAATAAACTATACTCGTATTTATTAAAATCGCTTTTTTATATAAATATGAAGCATTTTAAAACCATCAATAAATTAAATAATATCATTTATAACTCTATTAATATTAACATTTTAACAATTTGATAAATAAAGATTTATTTTATATATCTCACATATTGTATATATTGCCTTAATTATTAAAAATAATATTTAGTTTGTTAGTTTTATTAATAAGCACAAAGGCTTTATCTGAGTTAATGTTTTAAAACAAAACTAATCTAGCGTATGACCTCTAATATACATGAATAATAAAAACTCACATTAATTTGTTTTGAAAGGAGGCCATTAAGGATGTTTTACATGAAAAACAAATATTTAAAAAAATATATAGAATGAAATGTTGACTTAGACAAAAATAAACTCTCCTCAGATATCTTATTAGAAATAATGATAGTATCAAATAATATAATATCATTTTTGATTTCCGAAAACGAGTTTTTTTTTCACGTCTCGATCCCCGATCGCTTTCTTAAAAGAGGCCTAAATTATTGGATGCCTCCCCCTCCATCCAAATGTTTTGTTGAATGTTGGACCTTTACATTTGTAATCCTCGCGCGTACCGAAAGTATATCCGGGAAGGTTTTCCACATTCTTAGTTCTATCTGTTAAGTGAGGAATTCCGCTGTTTCGGTAGAAAAGAAACCAGAAAAATTGCTCTTTTATTTTGGATCATTCGAGACGTAAGAATAGTGTTTTTTATGTTACAAAAGCCCGTTCGTAACACAGGGAATTGCCTTCATCAGACACGATTAACTTTACCAATTATTAAAAATATACTAAAATTAGCAAAATTAATAATAAATATATAGTAGGGTAATGCAATTATTGATTTCGTCACTGCATCACAACTTTTGTTATCATCATCCACGACAGGATCGCGATCTCCATAAACTCCCACCCTCTTGATTATACTCCTCCACTTTTCTTGGCATCTTTCAGATCTTGGGTCTGTCACCAGAAAAGTTTTCGTTACCTACTCTACTCGGTCGGTCCAACTGGTGGGGGATCTTCGTCTTCCTCTTCATCCTTTGACGAGACCCACCACAACAAACTTCTTTAAGTTATCTTCCCTTCTTGCAAGATGCCCCAAATATTGAAGGATTCGTCTCAGGCTGCAGGGTGAGCGTTTGTCCTTGATCTTCAGTTCCTGCAGAATGGAGACATTTGTGCATCATGATCAACATGTGATTCCAGCACCATATCTCAAAGGCATCAATCTGGCTTCTCTTCATTACCTTCAAGGTCCATCTCCACAATTAGTTACGATTGAAGATGTTAAATAATAAATAAATATTAAAATAATAGATATCTCATGGAGACGAACCTATTAATTGTAAATTCAGTATTTGTATGTTCTTGGACATATTTAAATATACTGGTCAAAATAACAAAATGATTAAAATTGAAAAATATTGACTTTTTAGGCGAATTCCAATAAAATGTGTTAAAAACATTTTACAAATAAATAATATTGATTTAAATAATTTGAAAAAAATAATTAAATTCTCATTGTGACATATATGCTGTTTCAGAGAAAATTGATAACAAATTTAGTCCATAGATGGCGACGGTGTAGCAGTATTCTCAAGTGATTCCACATATTAACACCTCACGACTGAAGAACCCTAGGCAATGGTCGGGCCAGTTGGTAGAGGGGCCGCAGTGAACAGAGTGATGATAGCCAACGTCCGTTGAACGATGTATGTGTGGGTGTGTGGGAGAGAAGCGCTCTTTTATCTACGCGTCTTCCACTTGTAAATACTTGCTTTAAATATAACTATTGTATTAATCTGGGTAATAAATTTTTATTGTAATAGACCGAGAATTGTTGCATCGAGACCGCGTTTCATCGCTATACATTCTGACCAGTTACACAAGACACAAAGCAGAGGATAAAACATCAAAGAGTTATTACACTAATAGACCGTTGGCAATGGCAGAAAGGTCACCCTCAGGAATGGGGAGGTTCTGGTTGGCGAGGTACATCATTGTAATGATTAAAGCGTTTCATTGTCTAAACATTGATATTACTTGCTTCATCTACCTAAGCGGGGATACCATCGTCTCGCCTTCGGCCGAGTCCCTTCTAATTGGAAAAGTTAAGCAAACTACGAAAGCAGCCTAGGACCGGGGCCACGACTCGGGCGATATGTTAAAATATTATTTAAGTCTTGATTAAGACATCAAATACTCTGGTGCTTAAGCCAAAAATAATCCCAAATATTGCGTGCGCTCGCCCCTTTACTTGCCATCACGCACTGGCGAGCAATCAACCTGATTAAAGTAAGCTGTAAATAAATAATGAAAATGTTGAAAATATCCATCAAATTAAATCATTTTCTGATAAATATGAATGATTTACGTAAAAATCAACGCACGAATAATATAATTTTCCAAAGACCCCCTGTAAGATTGGTCACGAATACTACTAGCACAAAATAAAATTACCGACATTTTTAACTTTTATTATATTTAATTTCGGAGATGCTCTAGCATCTATACCTCGGTAAGTAATTATGAAATAGATGAAATTATTTTTATTTAAAAAAATAAATAATTAAAAATAATTTTGTGACGTATATGCTGTTTCAGGGAAAAATGAATTATTAAATTTAGCCCATAGATGGCGATAGTGTAGTGGTACACAAAGCGAGTCCACATGTTAACATATTTACAACTTTTAAAAATTTGATAGATATAAAGATTGATGGGGTGATAATGGTGAACGTTACATTTATATAAAGCGATCACTTATGCCAGCCGAAAACAGGTCTTAAACCGTGTAATTACTCATACTTGCATATATTTTCCATTAAATATTAAAAAATAGCTTGTCCATTATTTATTTAAAAAAATATATACTGTAAATTTTTAAAACGCGTTACATTTATAAAAATCACCCCTGCAACGTATTTTTGTGATCTCTCTGGCGGGAACCGAACTCTGCACTCCTGGGTGACAATTTCACTGCCGACGACACGATAGTATGATATACGAATGTGACGTGAAAATATATGTATTACAAAGTTCATCAAGGGTAAACATCGGTTTCAAATTGAATGTTAAGAATATGTAAATAATAAAGTATATCAAAATGTTGTTATATATCAAACTCATCGTGGGTAAAACACTAAAATAAATATTCAGTGTAAATACAAACACAGAACAATACAATGCTATACACAATTATGTATATCTACTATTGTTCCAATACAAAAGCTTTACATTTATATTTAAGTATGGAACTCAAATAAATATCGATAAAACAGTCTTTCTTTTGGCGAATTTATTTTCAAAATGTGATAAATCTTTCATTACCACAGATTCCCTCGAGGTTTTATCTTATGATTAATATCTACTTTCTTGGGTCCCAATTCCTTATAAGTATAACTCAGTCTTCCAGGTAACAATATTATGTTTATTAAAATACATTATTACAATCAATGATAATTATACACTTCAGAGATAGACTTGTTATTCAGAAGAAGCTGTGATGGAAGAGAGCTCTTCTCAAAGGGGGGCCTTTATAAGGCTCGCCTCTCACCACTCATCTGCACACTTTCATGAGACACACAAACACACATATACATTATAAAATAATAGTTTTCACATAAAGCATTCACAAAAAACAACTCAAACAATCTAGTACTTCAAGTAGACACACGGTACGATATCAGATCAGTCAAATCGAATTATGAAATAATTTTTCGTTTTATTGGAGCCCTATATCGCTTCTCTGAAATATTCGAGGAAACGTATGGTAGGCGTATTAAACAAAACAAACATGTTTTACTTAAGTATTTTACTTCAGGACCCAAGTTTTCGGCGAAAACATTTCCCTCTTAATTCTACTGAGATGCGCATTTCCTTCCCTTCCAATTGCTGCCGGGAAAACTTCTCGCCGAGGTACTCACCTCCCCCGCGGGGGTCCAGCCCTCTGCGTGCCGACCCTCCCGGAGGACAGGGCGTTGCATCCCTTATCAAAGGCAATACACCGAAGTTCCAAACTTTGTTAAAGGAATACTAACATGTTCATAAATTCCAAAATCCGCTTTAATAATTTTCAAAATATTCCAGGGTACTCCCGGGAGTACGGATACGGATGTACGGATAATTTATGATAACATCATTTATTCTAGATCAATCTGCTAAGTTGGTTTTTAACTGAGCATTATGGTTTAAGCACGGCTCGACTGCCCCACCAAAAATACATTACTTAATCCAATTCAACGGATACACAGGCGTGATTGTTGAATGACATTAACACGTCAAACGCAAGTTGGACGCATTCATTCATTACTAAGTTGCAAAAAGCTTTGACATTTTTTCTTGACATGATTTTATATATTTACTGTTTCCGTGGTAAGTTTGTAGAACTCCATAATCACATGTGTGAAAATAAAACATGGCATTATAGAATGCGTGGACTTTTAAGAGGTTCATTAACTATATTTTAAATTATAAAATAAAGTATTTTTTAACATAAACGGTCTGTACATTATTACATAATGGAAAGCTGGCGGGTTATCGGGAGATATAAGATAGGATGGCATTTACTTGTGGGTCTCCGATCTCTGGAAGCTGGTTCGTTTCTCCCTGGTCCACCAATTCACAAGCGACGCAGAATTATGTCTCGTAATTGATGACACTCACGTTAAAAAAGTAATTGATTTAAAAGTATTAGCGGTAGTAAAAAATTATAAATTAGCGGTAATTAAGGTTAGCGATTGTAAGCGTATTTACAGCGACGGCAACGTACCGTGTTCGGTTTCAAAAGCGGAGTAGCTCGTTCAGGCGTATCAGCAGACTGCAGAAATCTTCTTTCTCCTTCGTGCCTAGGGACTAGGATAGGGCAAGAGTAAGAGGGAAAAGACATATTTCTGTAATCCAATGAGAGGTGCGTGCGTAGTACACATAAAATAAAATAATTTCTCGTAAATTTGTAAAAACTATTTTTGTTCCTGATTTTATATTGCTATTTTTTATTGATGGATATGTGGAGGACCTGAATGCAACGCGTGTGTTAAGCCAGGCTTTCAACCGCCATAAAAATTCCTAATACCGACGTCTGGGAGATATAGAGCTCCAGTTCCCGCGCTTACAACCTTCTGACAAACGTATATACACCGCGATATAATCCACATTTTCTTTCACCACAACGCAATTAAAACACTTAAATGTGATGACCCCTTATCTGGCGACACACATAATACTGCCACTGTAATTCGATAAATAATAAGTCAACTGACAGATGCATAAATATGTCACACGGAACACGAAGTGCAGAAACGCCATTAGGGTTGTCATAATCGCCCTTTATTGATAATGTTACGCCGATTGCCTACAAACAGGAATATACAAGTTGATGTAACAAGTGACAGGTGTCGGATGTTTGCCCATAATTGACTAAATGTATGCATCATTCCGCATATGACACCCGGCGGCGGTGCTGCTCTGTTCTGTGATCACCTGGGAACTAACAGTATTGTGGTTTGTACAAAGTCCTGCGCATAGACCGGAAAAGCCTGCAAAGTAACGGAGAGCTCCAGTCGTCTCGGACCACCATTGCCACTGCACCGAGCCCTCCACTATTCTAAGAGTGTATGCGGGTGGTACTGTGCTATATCACCTACATCTTAAACAATTCCACGCACAGGCTTCTGCCATGGCCGATCCAATGTACTCAGTAGGTTCGCTCCTATGCGGTCTAATAAATGATGGAGGAAGCCTCGTCACTCATAACCGCCTCCTCCAGTATGGCCAGCATGATCGTGATTACACGTGCAAGAAACTAACACCCTATACATATCATTATTCCTCGTCTCATTTGTTCCCAGATATTTAAAGAGTTGAACCGATTCTGAAGCTCGATCTCTTACGATGACGACAATGATAATGGTGTCTATCCTCTGCTCATTTTCAGCTATTTGACCATAGATTTTTTTCACCTAGGTGGTCAAAGATTCTTTTTATAAAGCTACTCTTAAATATAAATATTGAATATTTTATTTACTTTTGAACGTCTAGAATGTTCTTTGCGAGTCAGTCAATAAAATAATTGAGCAGAGAAAATGATAATAATTATTATTGACAGTCAAAGTTTCTAGACGATAACAAATAAAGATAATGGATAATGTATTATTCAATAATGATATCACAAGGGAATGAATTATTTGCGCAGCGTTTCAGATCCATCTTCATTACGTATTGTATTGTGATTGGCTTTCCGAGATGAACAGTGGCTAATGCATTCATCTTCAAATTCTATTTTTCTTTCCTTTTTCATTATTTTAAATAAACAAAAAAAACACAAGTTGCATTTATTAATATTTACATGTATAGCAGGATGCGCAAATAAATATCTAAAAATGTCACGTATAGGTTTACATCTGCAGGCACGATAACATGCCGTGTACATACATACACGGCATGTTATTTCTACACTAGTGTTTCAAATTCGTTCTGAGACTGACGTACATAGGACTTTTTTTTTATAAATGAAAGAATTAAAATTCTTTTATCCCTATCGTTCAGCTGAATTAGTGATCCAATTTTCAAATTTCTGATCGATTGGAGTGGCTTAGTGTTCGCGAACAATTGTATCCGAGAACAATTGTGCCCGTGAAAAATTGTACCCGAGATCAATTTTTCTCACGCACAATTATGTAAGCGAGCCACTGTGACTGCGAATATTAGCAGCCGTGAATATTTATCGCTCCTAATAATTGCCACCGCGAACAATTATACCAGCGAATAATTGTGCCCGCAAACAATTGTGCAAGCGAAAATTGTGGCCGCGAATGTTCATGGCTGCGTATAATTGTCGCCGAGGACAATTGTGGCCGTTAATTATTGTAGGCAAACAATTGTGGTCGAAAAATTGTGTGTGAACAGTGTTTTGTATACCAACCCAGAAAGCAGAGAAAATTATATACAAAGGATATAGAGATATGATTATAGGTAGCCAGGTATACAAATGTTATATATGTAGGTACATTAAATAATTTTTCAGGTGTGTTTTCCTTTGAGAAAATTTTTTATTTCGTACTCGCAATTCGTAGTGTTCGAAAATTGATGAAAATTTTGAAGGGAAAAAGCATTAGAAGAATCTTATTTTATAATACAATTTAAATGATGGATTTGTTTTCTGAGAAATTTGTTTATCCCCTTTGTTATTTTTTGTACCCCGGGGCAGGATTCTTTGCAATTTAATATGAGTACTTAAGGGACGCAGAACAATATAACGTTCCATAATTTTTTTGAAATGTAATTTGGAAAACAATCGCGTTATATAATATCATTTACGTGAGTTCCAAAACTTGTCGCGTATCCTGGGGACGACATTAGGCTGAAGAAGAACTGGAAGAGTTCCTTAACGATGGGTGGTTGTATTGAATCTGGCTGAAGAGACGCAGGACTGCATTACCAGCGGTGTACTATGTGTCAATCCTGACATAAAAGTAGTACATTTGTCCAACGGTTGTCCGTCTTCCGACCGATCTGACCGACCGCACTAATAACTGTGTTCTCCTATCCACACATTTCTTTTGGAGTCCATTTCACTTTGTGTTACTCTAATACTCGGCAAGTATCGTAACCACTAGACTATAAACACGTGGAAATGTTGAAAGTTTATTCTTATAAGCCAGGCGAGCTCTGCAACTATGCATTCATTGAACATTGTTTGTTTTACCCATCCAGTAGAAGATCACTTTTGAAAATCATATTCAAACGTCCGAATGCTTTGTTCCGCTATCAATTGTAGAAATTTGATGTCCTAGCTGATATAATTATTTAAATTGGGTTCCATTGGGTGTTAAAGCTGTTCGTAGTTATTGTAACATAATTAGCCGCGACCCTGTATTATCCTTTATTCGAACAGATTCCTTGAAGGTTTGGTAAGATTAAGATAGTAGAAATAAGAGTCCAACGAGATAGTTAACCATTTATTACTTTTCTACTGTTATAATCTGATACCTTATCTCGAGAACCGAAGAGTATTGAAAGAGATCGCGACTGCGTCCAACGTCTTTCAACGACTTCCCCCACCGCCGCGCGCCCACTTGACCTGGTCAGCCCTCTCACATCTGTCACCGAGCGGCCGTACTCACATATCAGCGTCAAATATCTCACAGTTGGGTTAATCTTTAAGACAATCATCTCATTATTGTTTTAATGCATGAAAGTGCTCACTTTGAGAACCGCCTTGTGTTCTCCTAACAATTTTTTGATACGAGTACACATATGAAATATAATAATGTTACTTGGGAATTTAACATTTTTTATTGAATAATACATGTATATTTTAATAATAATGTTATCTGCTCTGTACGTTTTGGTTCAATTATATGTTTTTTTATTGATTGTATACTTATATGTGTATTTATAACTTACGTTTATAAGGTATATTATTTTATATTGATGAGTTTATATTTATCTTTTCCCTATATTTATACTGCGTACATTACGGGTTGGTGTTGATATCGAATAAAGACAGCACTCACGGACGCTGGAAGGTCTAAATTTAAATATAACGATGATTGTAAATAATTACATAAAATTGTCGTTTTCTATACTTTAAGAAATTATGTTCACATTTGTTGAATTCAAAGTCGCGTTTTTATTACCTTTGACGAGCGGTACCGATAAGGGAGCCCTGGCTTCTAAATCGGTCCCCCTTTCCAGCTGTCATTTAAAAAAAATATATCTATATAATATAATAATATATCGGCGATTCCCGAGCAAATTTTGACTAATGTTAGGTAGTAAACATAACCAAAAATTATATTGTCATAAACCGACAATTATTCACGGCTTCTACGGTACGACGCGAGATGACCATAAATAAGAGAGATAGCAATACAGATAAGAAAAGAGGATGGCAGATGATCAATACGGTCGGCAGTCGTCAACCGGCAATAATACTGCAGTCCGAGTCCGATACAGTCCAGTAAGTAGATACAATATGGTGAAACAAAACGTCTCGAGGAATAATGTCACGAGTATAATTATTGTATTTTCTCTACCGGATAGAGCTAGTTCAATCACTGAAATAATATATCTTATTACTAGCGCCAGTATAGAACAAGTCTGAAAGATGCTGCCTCGAGGCAATTTGATTAGTACTCTCAGTAACAAGAAAAACGTAGCTCCCCTCTTCAGTTGCCGTTTCATGCTTTCTGCATCATTTCTGCCTTTGTGATAATTCGCCCACTGATAACTTTTCTTGTTATGTCAGGCGAGTTGAACATTTTTGAAATGTTTTCATTGTAAAAAAATTCTACCTATTTTCGTAGTTATCCAGTGTCGGTTTGATCCGATCTTCCCCACGGCTGTAAATACATTTCGCTGATTAGTCTTAACATATTACAAACGCGGAGGATAGGATCGATGGAGAATGTTTATTCGTTTAGTTCGACGATTTTTGCAATACTTTACCTTCTTCGGGCGCTACACGCCTTAAACTAGTTCTCAACATAATATTTTGCATTATTAAGAAATTTGTCATGACGGGGCACCAATTTTTGTATACTTTTATAATAAAACGACGCCGCCTGGGGTGAACACCGTGTCCGCACTCCGTCTTCGAGTTAATCACGATGAAGGAAAATATGGAAATCACTTGGAGCCAAATCGGGATACGCTTGGCGATGAACGTCAGCTGGTTTCATGTTTAGTGCATTCAAGAAACGGATGACGGACCGTATCTCACGTCGGCAGGCTGATCTATTATCTTGAACATTTTAACCGTTCACTACAAGATGGCCACACTATCTCTAACGTTGCATGTAGTGAGCCAACAGATGGATGAAACCATTGCGCATGCGCAACATTGCAACCGCAGCGCTACTCCGGAAATATCTGGCAACGGTAAACGCGTCTCGTATATTAGCAGTATTTAACAGTTTTTTTACAGACAAAAAAACTTGTACTTCTACAGCTGGAAGCCAGATATTCAATTCATCACCATCTTTTGTTCTTCGGCGGTTTCTCGTTATGAAGATGACGTCTGCCACGGTTATCGATCGTGAGTCCGAGTGTGGCCGAGGAGCCCTATTCTCGAACCGCACACCCGTACACGTCGTGCACGCGTATCTCCTGAGCAGAGGGGTTCTAAGTAACGGGTATTCCTCCTTTCCTTTCCTCTTTTTCCCACTATAACATAAATATTGTACATAATGAAAAGAAAAGTCACAAAAGAAAGAAAATGAAATATTTCAAGTGGGAGGCTTCTACTGATCAATCGAATTTTGCACATAGCTCCCTCCACGCTCGATGGATTTTCATTAAGCGGGGATTATAATGTACATCGTCGACCGTTCTTAATTTAGGCCACAAATCAAATCTCAGCCTGCAGGACTCCCGGGAAAGGTTTTACGGCCGTAATAAAAGTGATCCACGTAAATCATCGCCTGTCCTTTAATCTCACCCTTAATTCGGCCAGTAAGTCGGAGCCTATCATGGCGGCCTTATTGGAGAACAATCCTCGTGACCGTCTCCACAAGGATTACGCGGGTTTCTGTCTTTGTCTATCTAACTTCAAATCGTTTAATTCATTGTCTAAGAATAAATTATAATTAAATAAAGCGCGTTATTATTGTGAAGTTGCAGTTTTTCAGAACATAGTTCTGTAGTATTTTAATACAAATTAAATGTATCAATTAATAAATGTTTGTTGCTCATGAGATTCGAACTTGGATCCTTTCCTATCCGTGGAAATGCGTTAACCGATTCACTACATCAATGCAGTAAGTTGACGACAAATTTTCGAACTTACATGCCGTAGTTCTTTCAAATTAATACATCCATTCCATCCATTCTAAATATAAAAGCTATGAAAGAATTACAATATTACTATTGATGTCTTGATGTAGTATAACTCGCTAGGATCGGAAAGGATCCAGGTTCGAATCTCGGTGGCAACAAAAATATTTTCGATAAATAGAATTTTCTTATATACATTTCTAATTGATACCTTTAATTTGTGTTTAAGAATTATTTAACTCTATTGGTCGGTGGTCGCATTATAAAGTATGCATCGTACAGTATCGGTATGGATATATTGCTTTTTCCGGTTTACGACTCACAAGGTATAATTAATTTTAATGAAATATATTTTTATAATGCGTTTTTAAATACGTTCATTGTAATAGAGCTAAAATACAGTTTACTAGACGCCACAACTTCTCGCTATAAAGACAAGTTTTTCTTCTTCATCGTATATGTCACAGTACGTCTCTATTCCTCCCGGTCTTGAGCTACGTTTCTTGAAGCGTTTAAAGAGGACCCTATTCTTTAATCGGTCTATCCATTTTGCTCGTTTTCCCTCAATTGTCCTAGTGGTCACGATGAGAGCTTCCGGATATAGCAAGTTAAATACTATTAAATTTTATGAGAGAACATTACGCGGTTAGTCTTAAACTGTAAATAACAAAAATCTCTAAATATATCGTAGATTCCCGTATTCCATACCACATGACCCAGTTAAAAACCAACCCATTAGAATAAAGTGAATTCCACGTCCCCTGCAGTATAATGCAGTAATAGTTGGTATTATTGGTAGTATGGCAGGGATTAGGTTACAAATAGAGAATGCTTCATTCATGTGTTGAATTTCAATTCATTAATTTAACTTTGATATTCAATTATCAATATTTATTCGCAGAACTTGTCATCTAAGCGCGAGGACAACCCCAACCCCAAGTAAATTAGATAAAGAAAAGTCGTAAGTCTGGCAGGATTCCAAGATGGGGACCATCTTTGTGACCGACATAAGAGATTGTTTTTGGAGTTCTTATTTGTTTGTTGTAATAAGGCCGTTCTAACAAGGTATGTTACGTATACTGTAAAATCAAAAGTCTAAATTGTTAATTATTAAGGAAAACACATTCTTATTGTTGCTGAATTAATTTAGTATTTAAAATATCACAGACCTATGTTCTGAATAATTACAACTTCACAATAAGAATGTGTTTTCCTTAATAATATATGTTGTATCAATGTGTCCAAAATTTAATAAAAATGAATTGATAATTCTGGCGTTTGCAATCGGTTTACTCAAAGGTATTTGAGATTCTGTAAAAATAATGTAGATGGCTTTCAAAATAATGGAACGACAGGTGTATGTATTAATTTGAAAAATTTAACATATAGGTTCGAAAATTTGTCAAGAAAAATACTGGCGTTATAGCACAAAGGTAGTGCACTTCCCCGGATTGGAAATAGAGATCCAGGTTCGAATCCCGGTGACGCAAAACCAATATTTTTCGGCAAAATTGATTTTATATGTATATATTTATAATTAATACATTAATTTAGTATTTAAATTGTTAATCCCCAAGAAATGTTAAGTCTGGTAACATCCATTTTCTGCTGTATTCTACGTAGATCTATCTTCTATCTATCGTCTATCTTGATACAAATTAAATGATCGATTATAAAGATATACAGAACAAATCTATCTATAGAAAAAATATTTAGTCGCTACCGGGATTCAAACCATCTTCTTATCCGGGGTAGCGCATTCACCGAGATAGATTTTTTTCTGTATATTTTTTTAATTGATACATTTAATTTGGACCACAGGATTTAGGACCTTACGAACAAGTGTGTGCGCCTTGCACGAGGCTGGCGAGTTTAAATGTTCTTATATAATAGTTCACCGTGCCAGTATGGCGACGGTGACGCATAGGACGGCTCGTAAGCAATATCACTCACTGAATTTAACCTGATTAATTGTTCAATAAATACCTTGAGTTTATTTGATAAACCTGCAGATATACGGAGAATGCCTGCACAGAGGCTGTAGAGTACAGGTGGCGGTAGAGGGACTCCTAATCGGACGATGCCAACTGGAGGACAGGAATGATGAGATAGGCGTCAGCAGAAGCGGCTAGCCTGGTTCAGAAGTGGATCCCAAAGACTTACGAGGAATGATGAGACGATAATGTGATTTATTTGGACTGATGTAATCAGCACAGGATTACGGCGGAGGTTGTCGGGTATGTTCAAGATTTTGACAATGTGAAGCACGATGGGATGGTGTGGAATTGCGAGATTTGAGTAATTCTAGTGCGACCGGTGATGATATTATAGTTCGACACGTCAATTTGGTGAGATCACGTGGAACATATAATGGTGATCGGGTAAAGTTCACTAAGAATAAGATAGATGCAGATGTCTTTGATCACTCGCGGATTTACAGTGACAATTTACACAAAAATATGGTAAGTCTGATGGTGGATCACGATGGTTTGGTTTCGAACTGCAGCTCTTTAAAATTGAGTTGAGTTATATAAATGAAATTCAAAATCCATACGCGACGATATTAGTATTCTTGGCTCGCCGGGGAGAGTGTGACCGTTGGAAATTGGTGTCTCTGGTTTGAACGGAAGCAAACAGCTAGAATAATTAGATGTTCGCGCACAGTTTAATTATTTACGACGATAGGTACTCGGATTTTAAAATAGACTATAGAAAACATGACTCACCTCGACTTATAGCGCTGATAATGATGATGAAAATAAAGAAAATTGATTATGAAAAAGGAAGGAAGAAGAAATCAAAATTGTATTGACTTTTCTGCGCTGTGCGGATATTGTAGTGTCACTGCAGGTATTTTTGTTACAATCAGTTTATGACTCACCAAGAACTTTCTACTTTCGTATAATTCAATAGGATTTAGGATACCTATATAAAATCTTTTCCTTTTTTCACCAGTCTTATAAAATGGCTTTCGGTAAATTATGCTTTACAGGGTTAAACACGGTTAAAATGCACTATATTGAGTCGTAAACTGGAAAAAAATAAATGCCAACATCAACTGCACAATTCCTACATATTATACAACTTGAACTTGTAAAGAATAAATAATTAATTTTCCACTGACCCAAAACAATTTTTAAAATACCACGATCAAAAGTAAGACATTATAATGAGTAAAATCTTCACATCCGAGCCGCAATATACACGGCATGAGCTTTCAATGCAATATAATTAGGCACGCACTTCCTTCGCTCCCCCCGCCCTTAACGGGGCAAAGTTAGTAACGCGAGAATGAATCGCGATCATTACAGCTTGATCACAAATACATCAGTTGAATCACTCGATTCCGCTTCTCAATCGCTTTCCAATCACCGAGCCCCTGATGCAATAACGCCATTATCTATAGTTGTCTTTTGATTTGTAGGCACTTTGCGGGAACTAAGCTATAACAGGTTTGTTGTAAATCTGACGCTCTCTGTAATGGGAATGGTCTATGGAATCGTGCATGGCTATTATTATTGTTAAAAGTGTACTTTGATGGTGCAGAGATCTCCATAAAATCATAACACTTCTGTTAGTTCTTCAAGACTTTTATTATCTTTATTTATACTGCCACCAAAAACAGCTTCTAACTATGTCTACATCGGACGCCGACCTACCTCGTTCTGTTGCCTGAATCTCAAACGCCCCGATGCAGCATTGGACGCTGTGCGCGTGCCACACCGGCGCGCGCACCTGACACGAGTGTATCAGCCTGCCTTGCGTCACACTGCTCACAATTGTGATTATAATGAATTATGAATGAACACACATTATAATTATAATGAAACGTTATGTACTCACATATATTTTCACTAATTGGTAAATCAACTTCTGCTGAACTAAGTAGTAAAGGCGTGTGACACTTTCGGATTAGAAATTAAATTTAAACAAAATATATATATTGCTCATTAGCAAACATAACACAGTTGAGTATTTATATTGCTGGCTGAAGCAACTTAGATCTACAGAAGAATGCTCAAAATAATCTGGATGGATAGAGTAATGAATGAAGATGTTTTGGATGATTGAAGAAAAAAATGTTTAACACTGTAAAAATCCGAAAATTTCAATATCTCGGAAAAATGATGAAATATCTGATCTTGCTTTCATAATGGAGGAAAAGTTTGCTGGAAGTCGGAGCCATGGAAGAAGGAAAACATCATGGCTGAAGAACAAAAGGTTTGGCCTGTCTACTAATGTAGATCTTCTTCAGGTTGCAGTAAACAAAGTAATGATATCTCGTTGAATGGATAAGGCACAATAAGAAACAGAAACCGTGATACTTAATATTTAAATCAATTTAATATGAAACATTTTCATACGGTAAGTTTGGTCCTTCGAGCCGGATTCTACTAAAAAATATGACAACACATAAAGTTATCCATGTTTTTCTATTAAACAATAGTTAGCCTTAAACGATTCAATCAGCTGAAACAACCCTCTACTGTCTCCAGAGAGTTCTCCGTACTTCTAACTTGACTAGCGAGTTTCCCAGTAAACTGTGTATTATATCCACCCCCTCCTCCGCCGAGCCAGCTCTCCCTTGTTGCCGTATTAGACGATCTAATCGGTTTCTCCACGTGTTTAATGTAGTTAGGGGCGAAGATGTTTCGTTAATTGGCAACTGCTGGATCCTATCTTAGTTTAACAAGTATGTATAACATATAAAGGTATACCTACGAATAACTTGGTAACTTGGTAAGTGAGAAACTTATAACAACTTGAACTAGAAAAAATAACGCATTTAATTCCAAGGAAATGCGAGATCGAATCAGAACTGAAGGTACAAGTTTTACTCTTGACAGTGTCGTGATCATGATACTGAATCTTCACAAAAGTGATCACGCTGAATGAATGACACTGAATCGTTAGTGTTTGATTTTTTATTTATTTCTTTGGTTGTCGACATTCCTGGAATGTTCTGATGATATCTGGGTTGACTAAAGGACAGTATTCTTTTCTCCGCAGAGCAGTCGCGATCGCTGTGACAATTATGATACCACGGCCAAAACTATTTGACGCCATCAGCCATCGCCAGCTGTCTACAGCATTCTTGACAGCTTTCTGGAATGAGCCACAGATGGCAGACTTCACCAGGTATGATTCTGCCTTGTACTATTGTTTCGTCATTGCATCCGTACGTCTGGTGACATGTCCCGAGTTTTTCAATACGTGCAATTATATCACGATAGTTATTCAACATATGGAACAATGGAACTATTTGTTTTTGAATTTTTAATGCGTCTGTAGAGCCCTTCTCGTGCCTCAAACACATGGCCGCGTAACAGTGCACTTGACACCTATTCAAGTCTAGTACCGTCAGAAACAATTCAATTGTGCTTTATTTGACAATAAATGCATACTTTTGTGAGTACATTTTCATTACAATTCACCCGGTATAGTCAAATATTTACACAAATACAAATTTTAAATTGATAACTCCGACGCTGCATTAATATACACTGCAACATACATCCACACACGTGAAACTGGAAGAGAGATAAAGCCTTCCATCTCATCAGGTACAAAACCTTCTGATACGTCTTGCACAACCTACTAACGTCAGTTGCTCAATCCGAGTGACTAAATAACAAAGATCACATATTTTCATGCCTATCACGAGATAACCATCTCCCCTGCGAGTCTATCTTCTTGTTGTCTTACTATACATATTTTATATCTCATAGCTGAGGATATTCCGCCAACCGTATATATTCAATGTAATCTTCAAGATTTTGCTTCATCTGTACTTTTCCAAGGTACACGAGTTTCTCCAAATATAATCATGTCTTTGAAAAGACTCTGAAGTATCAGAATGAGCAGAGATTATTAATTTGGCCTATTTAAAATGAATATTATTCATAAAATGAGATCTCAACTTAAATCCCAGGTGGTTCAAAAATGGATACAAATAATTAACTTTACCTATTCCCGTTAGCAGATTTTCAAAAAGTCCCTAGTTTCGGCTCGAAGTGGTTTCCCTGTTAAGGGTAGTTTTGGACTTAATGAGGGTAGGGTTACCGGTTACTGCTAAACGTGATTGAATAATAAATTTATATTATTTATAATCAAATCAAGTTGAAAGCGCTTCGAGCGATTTGGGTTCCTTTTAGATTTAAAGTATCTAACTAGAATTACTTCAGCATCATTAAGTATTATATTGCTGAAATCTTGTTTTACCATTAGGTACCTTTTATTAACCCACACAAGAGTCATCATCTGTGAAAAACAGAATGTCAAAAATAAAATAATATCCGAATGCGATGTTTAGGAAGAATGGATCTGAAAGAAAGAGGTTCTCGGAAAAATTAAGGAATCAGTATTCTGGACTTTTCATTTAATTTAGACTGTTAAAAGGGAGAGGGATAGGGGCTGAGCTCTTGTCTCTGACAATATGAGGTAAAAACAATGGCGTAAGATTTTTTGGGGGGGACTCTATTGAATTGGGAACATAGAGATATTGTTTTTTTTTATTTCAAATAATTGGATAAAGTAGCAGTATGATGAGGATCAGATGAGGGATCATATAGGGTTTGGGATGTAAATTAATTTAGAATAAAATTTAAAAGATAAATCGTGTATGTGTCGTTTGAGTGAGAGTATGTTTGAGTCTCTGTGAATAACGATTAGAATCATTTGGTATATCTGTCCCTGTGATTATCAGCTACTAAAGATTTGATCGTTTCTTCTGCTAATGTAAGTAAGAATCATTCTGTATGTTATCGAAAGCCTTTCTGTAATCTTTAACTTCTGAAAGATAGAGACATTTGTCCACCTCGTGATCCACGGGATCCAAGGCATCCAATATACCTTTTCTTCTTTCTCGATGTTCATGTTTAAATTCCATACATTGCTAAGTAGAGGTTTCAGCATAGATTTCTACAGAGAGGATATGTTATGTGATTAATATTATGAATAAATATTTCACCCTAGAGGCGATTAACCGTTCAGTCCCACACTATTTTCATATTTAAAATGTAAAAATGTGATGTTACTTATAGATAATATTTTGTAAAACAGGGGCGTTTTGTCTCTTTTTAAATAGAGTCTTTGATATTCATTATTATGACGGAGAGCAGAGTTCAACGCTCTTGGGCCTGCCACCGCAAATGCTCGTTCACTGAATTTAGGGGCGGTTGTATGATCAGTACTAACTTTCTACTTTATAAAAAAAAGTTACTTGATCGTTGGTTAAAAAAATTTACTTCTTAAAGTGCACGTTCGTTAGTAAAAAAGAGAATCGATAGTTAAATATGGCAGACTCTTCAAAACTGTCCCAAAAAGTCATCTGACACATTATACTTTGAAAGTTGCAGTATACGACAATCATTCAATATCACCCTATATTAGTAATGAGAGTTTGTCTGATGATGATGTAGTTGTTTAATATACATTACCACATACATACAAAAAATTCACTACCAAAATGACAGATTTTGAACGCAGAGGTGAAAAAATCCATAGATAAAATATATTTCATGATTATTTGTCACGCCTATAGACATTTCATCTATACTTTAGTAATAGTAAATTTGAAGTTTAAACAACCCGCAAACGATTTAACTACGGGCGTTAGTAAAAAGTGACTAAAGTAAAAAATAACTACTTATTACACAACCGGCCCTTAGACTTCTGGCAACGGATGGTCGGTTCTACAACCCTTCTTGCGGCTGACTTGAGAGACTGATGTCTACCATTAGAGTAGTCTGGGATTCAGAGGTTTTGAAGATACAGAGGCGCCATGTTAAGTGTCTTCTTGTTCGCCAACCGGCACAATTAAAATTTTGCACTTTCAGGGAAACAAAGCTAATAATAGTTACGCAAAAAAGATATTATGTGAACACAAAGATTCAAAAACATTCTGAAAGCGAATCTCAGTAGACGTGGCATAGATGCTGAATAAAACCGAGGACACTGACGTTCAAAAGCTCATTGTGCAGCGAAAACTTGCGAAGAACTTGTGAGCACTGACCCAATTACCGAAAAAAGGAGAAAAACAAAAGAAACCGTTGCAGAAGTCATCCTCGTAACGAAAAAGAAGAGTTACGTGAACGAATTTAGACGTTCTAAATATTAGCCATGCTACCGCATTCAACACAGATTGTAATATATCCAGCTGAAATATTGGCAGTCCAATATAAATACTACTACAGTTGTATCGCACAGAATTACTCACCGAGGAAGCGCCAATTAATTGATACGATAAGACAAGTGTCAGAAATTTAAATGCGTAATCATCGGCGTGGCGCCAAAAAACCCGTGGGATAGATTTTAGGAAAATCAAGACGTCTTAGTAAAACCTCACAAGTGGCGGCCTGTCGCTGAGTAGGTACCTGCAAATATGACTGAATGTATTGTAATGTATCTGAAAAAACAGGGTATTCTGCAGGCGGGGAGACATTCTCGATTATGTCGTGTCACCGTAGTACACCGATATTTAACATCTTTTGTGTTTCATTTCTTTCGAGTTCATAATCATCATTATCATCGCCGGTCGAGAGAAGCTGAGATGGGCAAACCACCCTTATCTACATTCTTGTTTCTTGTACGGAACAACATTAATCCACAGGTGTCACCACAAATGCATTACGTAGATGGGCTGCCTCAGGAATTAGATGTTTCAGAATACTTTTAATTTGTCTCAATTGATAAAGGCATGGATCGGAATGATGAAAACGGCATATCTATTGTAGGGGATGCAGTAGCAGTCATCCTGACCGCGTCGCTAGACTATTGCCCGTGTTAAAGTTTTTTTTAAACGCAGTGCTACATCTTATAACTTTAATGATTTCGAGTTTAATTAAAGAGAAAAGTTAATTATAGTTGGATCTAGATCGGGGCCTGTAGCGGCGCGGCGCGCAGCCCAGGATGCCAGGCTACTAGGCTACCAGGAGTGTATATAACGTCAGGAGATAATGCGGTCGGGGCAATTTACGGCCGCGGAGGTAATTTTGTGGAAATATAATTTTATATAAATCAAAGTTTGTCCCGTTTAATTGCCCTTTGAGAGGATTCGAGTTATCGGCATTATTAAAGAGAGAGAGAGGTATAATTAGGAATTAATTCCACCTGGATGTTATTATTTGTCAGTAGATCGAGCGGAAAAGATAAGGATTCGGTCTGGCAGCTATTAAACCATTATCTTGTACAAATAATTATGTTTAAAATTCAGATAAATGTTATCTAGCTTTTTGCGCACCGTTACGTAAGAACATTTTATAATTATTCGGATATGGAAGGTAGCATTACAGAAATAAATAGGAATCCTTACATGTTCGTTTATGACTGGCGGATGATTTGTGACTAACACATGCTAAAAAGAATGATAATTAATATTTACACATCTAATGCTAAAAGTAACGCTTGACAACATTTCTATACTTTGTAAATTTTATACTATTTTAATTCCCAACATTTTTTTACTGCCTTGTATTTTAACCTTATATTTTATTATGATGTAGTTATTGTTTTTATTATGTATTTTTTATTAATATTTTTCTTTATGTATTACTATAATAT
Organism: Eubasilissa regina; assembly: GCA_022840565.1. Lineage (NCBI taxonomy): Eukaryota > Metazoa > Arthropoda > Insecta > Trichoptera > Phryganeidae > Eubasilissa > Eubasilissa regina. Next base: position 3,881,578 of record JAINEB010000035.1, on the reverse strand, counting down.
ATTGTAAAATCTAGTGTAAAATTCTCAATTTGAGTCGTTAATTTAAAAGTAAATAAATATCTTCGATAAGGACGTAAATACATCACTTCAAGTTGTTGAATAATACAGCAATAGAAGAAAATGAAAATAATGATGCGGAATTATATTTAATACTAGAATTATTAAAAAACAGAAAAAGCGCTGAGATGACTCACAGAAAAAAACATAAAAAAACGGTGACAGATAAAACCGAGTAGAATAAAAACTCCATCTAACCCAATCAGGATAGGTATGGCCACAATTACCACCAGCCACCAGAACGTCTACCTAAACTCTGATTAAACCTTCAGGAAGTGCCATTTGGACGTACTCCTTGCAAGAAAAAGTGTAAGTACAATCCGATCGTGCCACTACAGCCTGAACTGAGTCTTGATCGTGCTCGTTTCATCAATCTTCATGTGATATTGTAGAGTTTAATAAACGTAATAGAGAAATATACACCAGGTAGTGTTGTTTACTCCCACGTGGTAGCGAGCGGACGTGATAGAAATATAATATTATACTTTGTCATGTACATAATGTTGCCACAGTCAACGTAGTCATATTTTCAAATTCATTCAACATAAATTACTAAACCTTCATAAAATAAACATTTATTCCTTGTGCAACATGTCTCCATTACAATTTAAATAATAAAGAAATTAAAGAAAATAATAATCATTTTGAATAGCTTCCAAATTGATTCCGCGCAAATATTAATATTACGTGCAAATTTCATCATCCAGTACCGGTCAAGTCACGCGTAAACAGGAAGTACCGTCTAAAAATAGAATATCCGAGTGCACAAGTGTCGTTACAACAAAACTAGAAACATCGCGTCACGAGCCCCTTTCCATGAAAGTACAGCGTATTCCGTATGTATTAGGGGTGCATTTCTTAATTCCAGCTTTCCCTCTCCACATATTTTGTGATCGCCGTTCCTTGGCAGGGTATATCCGGTATGGCCAAAAAAATCAGACATCTACTCGACCTAGAGGCGCGTCCGTAAGATTATCGGTTCACAATGTTTTCCGGTACTTCTTTTAAAAAGTATCAGTCTCGTTAAAACAGTCTATTACAAGAATAGTTCTCAACCGTCGAACTATTCATAACCATGTGTAATAATAACTTATTCGGCATGTCGCAGTGAACTTATCCGAAGTCCGAGGTAGCTACCTTCACAAATCGTGTATGCAATACGCAAAAGTTTTTTACGAATTTTTGCCGTAATGTACCATCAATTATTTAATATCCATCGGTAAACTACCCGGGTTTTACGGAGATGTTTCCTTATGAAGACCGCCGCTACTACCTAGATTCTCGATACATTTTTTTACCTATCTTTTCATTCACTTAATTGCTTCTGATGACCTCGCACCCACCGAGAAGTCATCGCAGACGCCTTCCACCAGCTTCGTAGACCCAGGAAGATCGCCTCTGCCCATCTGACGATCCCAGGCTCCGCGTGCCATTAGATATGCCGTCACCATGTTCCACGTCTAAAACAAAGGTATCGTGTGGCCCAGTGTTCAGCGTTTACCGTAAACTTCCACCTCGTCGAAATCTTTTAATCTGGATCTTTCAACTCTCGCGGACAGTGATTCTTCCAGTGTTCTGCGTATGTAAATTTTAGTAAACCAATTGACAGTGAAAAATTATCTTCGACCGCCTTAGAAACTGTAATAACTTCCGATTTACTTCATCCAACTTTATTTGTCCCAGTAATACATTTTATTTCTACCTTAGACTATGGCGTTGTCTATAACTCTTTGTCACTTCCAATTTAATTGAGAAAAAGAAAATTAACAATTATTTGTAAACCGGAGCACTGCTACTAACATTCGAGCAAGTTCTGATCAAACTCGCTTACATAATAAAACCGTATTCGACCATCTCTAGTTAAGTAAACATCTCGTGCTTTTATTTCCTGATAAGGTAACACTCATTCTATAATAATAATTAGACCCGGTCGACTATGATTTTAATATCCGTTCGGTGTCTTTCCGGTGTCCATTTTCTGGTATAACACCTAACACAAGTTTGTATGAACAAGTTCTCAATTAAAAATAAGATTACAAAGAGATATAACTCTCCATTTAATCGCATTTAAGACAACACGTAAATTCTGTTTATATATATTATAATTATATCAAGTGTGATGTGACGGCTTCAATACCGCACACTCAGAAATACCTATTCCTTATATTGTGTTTTTTAAATTATGCTACGTGTTCATATGTAATTTTTTAATATTATTTTTCGTCATCATAAATATTTCAACGCTATACTGTCCATGTTCTATTCAGGATACTTAAATTGAATATATGTCATTCTGTACTAACTGTATATAAACCTTTTATTTCGATACCCTGACCTCTAAAAGCATATATTGAGTCGGACCTCGAGTAAACTTGGGAAGAGAGAGGAAAAGTGTTCTATCCACCTGAGCTAGCAACTTCAATAAAGGTAGGTGCCGGAGAACCTAATCAAAGGTCTGTCAAAAATTAATAACTTGTCCTGAAACAAAACATCTAAAAACGAGTAAAATTAAGTTACAACTTACGCACGAAAATAATATTATTTAACTGTCCGCGTGGACTGACTGCGAGTTCACGTAATAAGTAGTATAGGTAGTAATATGATTCCTAATCTTACAAACAAAATAAGGAAAACAGCCTACATATTTTTAAGACTCACAAACATCTTATCACTTACAAATCAAAAAATAATACATTACGCGTTTGTACAGTTACATTTACAATACGGTATTATTGGATGGGGAGGAGCATGTACAACTTTAATATCACAATTAGAAATCACTCAAAAAATGATGATAAAAATTATTTTAAAAAACAAAAATGACTATCCAAATATCCAACTCTTTCAGATTTCAAAGTGCCTAAAATAACAGGCATACAAAAAAAAATTATCTAAATTTTTAAAATTAAATATTAGAAGCGAATTCTGATCTACAAGATTTAGAGAACAAATTGATATTTCAAAACTAAAATATACCGTAACCCAAAATCACTATATTTATCATGGCATCAAATTTTTTAACAATCACAATTAGAAAAATTACAGACTACTATAAATTTATATCTGAAGTAAAAAAATATGTATACAGACTAACTGAAACATAAATTATACTCTCGTACATACTCCTCTGTACACGAGTCTTACTCTCATAGAGAAGAAATAAATGTTAAAATAAATAAATATATATTATCCTACTGATTATTTAAAAAATATATCTTCTAGTAACAATATATTATTTACTTCATTTGTGTGTTCTTTATTTGGCCATTGGCACGGTAAATATAATATATATTTACCGCCTACTAAGTGAATTATCTACATCACGTTTAAACACGTTCATAACATCTATATTACAAGTGCTATACTATTACTGCCTCCATTTTTGGTAGGTTATCGCATTTCGGGCCACAAATCTTGCGCAAGACTATATTTCTGAAGACCTACAACCTGGTCTCCAACACCGAGATGAGAAACAAAGCTTCACATCTATGTAGATAGATCGGTTATCCTGATATGATAACGATGACGTTGTATACATTATATATCACAATATAGATCTAAATCAGACTAGTAATCTATATAGGCACAATTGATTAAACCTGCAAATAAGTTGAAATCCAAACAACGCTAAAACAAAATAATACTAAAGAAAATAAATCAAAAATATATGTGATGTATGAGAAAATATGAAATAATGCGAAATTATTGAGTACACAAGTAAGTAAGAAATATAAGAATAAAAAGAGTTTAATGTTTGTCCATTATTCTGAAAGTGAACCATTACTCTGCTTTAGTTTTAAATCTATTTTACCGCGGTAGATCTGGCGCACCTGTAATGGTCCTTGTATGTCTTTGGATCGGTTTTCTTCGTCGAAAAGTACATTAACATCAGCGTGACGACTGCTATTTGAATTTACATTGTTTTCAAAATATCAGGACTTGCTCAGTTGGTACATTAAAACTACACGAATACGCGGGATTCCAGCCAAAAAATTAAACCACCGAAGAACAGGATGGTCTAAGAGGTACTGCAAGTGTTCGGAAGACAGCACAGGCGTAAGTAGATGTTATCTCGGCGTAACCTCAGAAACTGGCTCAATGTTAAAAATACCGGAGATCTTACACATCTTGCATAGGATAAATCAGAATACTGCAACTTGATCGCCAATATTCGATAGAAAGCAAGGCATATAAAAAAGAAATCTCCCGACATCTCTGGCAGACGTTTTAGACCAGGATCCATCATCGGGGTGAAGCTGATCATGAACCCTCCAGCAGATCCAAAACGCATAGCCCAGAAACATAAAAGAGTTTGAAAACCTTAGAGCATTATTTAATACAACACCAATGTGTAATACAATTAAATTTACATTATGTTGGTACACACCCACCGAAGAAGAAAAATGCACAGCCGGACAGTCCGACTGGTATCCACCAAATCGGACAATTATACGTTGCGCCGTAACCAGTCCAAGGAAGCCTAAAACCGACTACTCTTCTCGGATACATCTACTCGCACCTCGGCACCGCCTCTAGTGTCAACTATCGTAAGTACTGTTTCATTACCACAATCCACCCACATAACCCACCCCACCACTAAACATCTCAAACACAACATCACTGAAGTGATAACCCCGACTTAGAAATACTCAACCGATCAATTCACCCGCAGCCTTCCTTATTTTCGTATGAAACATCTGTCAAACTCATCAATCTAACCAATAACCAGGCTTCACTGGTTTCATTGGTGTAACGATCGATGTCTCTGTTTATTTTATGTATGTGTAATCTATTTGAATATTATTTGAATATTTGTTTTCATACAATTTTTAGACGTTTTATATGATTATTAGAAGCATCTCCCCAATCAACATTTCTAAAGGCAGTATACGATCGAACAACTCGGTGGTAGATCATTTATGAATGGCTCGCGCTGTAAATTATGACTAATAGCGCAAGATGTGACGCCGCCCCCGTCTGGAGTGAAATTATCTCCGGCTTAGTAATGCGCGTCTACTACCGGATTACCATAATGCACATTTAAACAATTCCAACACCCCGTAAACTGTTTACCCGAAAAAGGCTTTTAGCCGCTTCACACGTCGTGTGTACATCCCCCACCTCCGCCCCACCCCACCGCTGTAAACACGTGTTAAAAGTACAAATTCCTGTTAAAATACTTTCACAAGCCCTTAGAGTGTTTATTTTAAATTCATATTCCAACAGAAAATCTACGCTCGCAGTGAACGGATTTCTTCCTCGCGAATTTGTTCCCGGTGTTGGTTTAGGCCGGCGCCGGCGTTTAGTCGGTTGGCAATTTGCTGAACACCAAATGCACTGCTGGAAAATTCCACAAGCATAAAACTACCTCTTCGTGCGGGTAGGTAAGCGTTAGCTGCGAATCTGGACTTTATATACATTCAATTACAAATGATTTGTTCATTTATTAATAACATTACATTATACCCGTCACAGAACGTGTCGGTTAGACAAGTCGTCGGATATGACAATAGAATACGAAGATGCAGAAAAATTTTATGTATCGGCGAGATTAATAGTAATGGTGATGACTGACGAGGGTAGTCGCAAAACAGAAATTAAAAGGATGATAGGTAGCAAAAAATTTTTATGTCCAGATTTGACAAAATATATAAAGACTGCGGAATTTTCAAGACAAAGAACGTAGAGCATTCTACATTTTTATACGGTGTGGAATCATGGACCTTAAAATCAAGAGAGAAAAGACGGATTGATGCCTTTGAGATATGGTGCTGGAGACATATGTAGCGCATCCATTGATGACGAGACGCTAGAATGTCTCCTTTCTGCAGAAATTAAACATCAAAGAGAGACTCTCAATCATTTGCCTGAGACGAATCCTGCAATTTGTTGGCCATCTTGCGAGAAGGGAAGATAGCTCGGAGAAGCTCGCTACGGTGGGGCGCGTCGAAGGACGGAAAGAAAGAGCAAGATCCTCTAGCCGTTGGACCGTCCGAGCGGAAAAGGCAACTGGCATTTCTCTCGTGAATCGGTACACCGCCGTAAAATATGTATCATCGAGCACTTCCCGACAGATTCTATACCCACATAAAAATGGAATACGCATACTCGAGTTTTGATAATCAGGACTACCAACCTAAGCAACCTTACTAACAAGTTATGACAAATTCCTGACAATATTCCAGCCCTAAGTGCATACTTATATTGTTAATTCATTACAGTTCTTTCAATGCACGGAGATCAAATGAAGACCTATAAATTGCATGGAGAAGTCTGACAGCAAAATATAACAAACGCCTTCGGAAACTAAAGTAAAAATATTCATTATTCCTATGGAAAAAATAGTTTATTTTGGATTCACAATAAAATGATGGGTTTGGAATATTTCACACGGTCACAATGACGTGAATTTTTTAAACGAAAGATGTATTTACAATGAACTAAAATGAAATAATATTCGTTACAAATCAACGTGATGATGGCCTTGAAGACCGAATAAAATACTACACCATCTATGGTGTAAACTTCTAAGTTTCACGATAAAAAAACGCATTACATATCTCAGACACATGTACCATACCACTTATGTTACCCAAAAAATACACTATTTGAATAAATACACCGAAATGACTTCAAGAATACTACCGTTCACTTTTAGCACGGTTTTATGGACCGCGGTGAATTCGAACAGAGTAGAGAGAGGTTCACCCTATTAACATTCTTCTCACCCTCTTCATCATCTCGGCCATGAAGGTTTTATAGCCGATTTTAATTTTAATTAACGTAACACTAATTTCTGAAGTCCCTCGACATTATTTCAGATGGAACACTCGTGAACCTGAAACTTTTATTCGCGCATTCGCGGTTTCAACTGAGGATTCTGAACAGAGACAAGACTTTGTGGAAAATTGATTATCTCAAAGAAGTATACGAAGAAATGAAAAATATTTGTGACAGACGCAAGTTGCCGATCACAGTGATAGGTGATGGAATCGGAAAGAATGGGCGGATGGAAATTAGGGAATCGGAAATGAGAGTAAGAAGGAATCCTTCGATAGCGGACCAAGATGGACTCGCGGAACTCAAAGGACAATTCGACTCACCTAGTTGATGACGTCGGCTCTGTGTTCTTCCGGAAGTTCACCCAATGTACGAAACTGCCACGCCACAAAAGACTTTCATGAGTTTCTACGTTTACAATACACCAAAATCACAGGATAGCAATAGTAAACCAACAAATAATCACATGAGAACACTTCCTTTTCAAATCTCACCAAATTTTACGAATTCAAATTAAACCAGTCGGGCCAAACAATGTATACTGATTAGGAATGTGCTAAGGAGTAGGAACAAAACTGGTGACAATAACACTATATTTTACAGTAACATGGAAAAATGTTCATCTAATAAAAAAATGTACGAATTCGGAACAGTATTAGAGAGAAGTATTTGGAAAGATGGGATAGATGCTGTAAGTATATAGGAATGAGTGGGTCATATTTCGAATGCAGAGATAATCAAATAATACTAGCAGGAAAGCAATTTGCGGGACGTGCACAATAATTGGATAAATGCAGTTATCTAGTGATACCCGAGGGGAGTTAAGAGGCCTACAGACCGTCCTAAAATTGGCTGAATTGACGAAATCATTAATTTTTTAAAAAATGTAAAGAGAGATAATGATAGAGATAAAGAAAAATAGAAAGAAGAAACATGAAAAAATGAAGATGAATAAATATTGAACCCAATTATGATTATTTCTGTTAGTATGCAATAAAGGCACCATTTTAATTGTGTAGATAAAACCTGTTTCTGTATAATACTCACAATTCCACAGTATTATTTCTAAAAGAAATCACATAATAGATTTTGCTCCCTTATTTGGAGATCTCATTTCATTTGTCCGAAGTTGGCTTCTTTGCGAGCTCTTCAAAATGTCGATTGTGACAGCGACCTGTCGACCTGTCAAATCGGATACCTTACACATGACGTTCTATTTTCTTTTGAGTACAAAAATATATCCCAAATTTCCAGGCCTGTCCAACTATCGGGAACTTTCGTATCGCTGGGGCACGTTATTTAATTTTCTTTAAGCTATTGCTCACTCGGTAATGCGATGAGTTGAAGACTACATACTTCCTCAGATGAGAATGCGGACCGAGCTTACATCACCACCAGCTATGTTAAAAAATTAAATTGTCGGAGATGGGATAGCGCCGGGGAAGACACCGATAAAGACACTGGCTAAAGTAAAACATGTTCCATCTTGGTTTTACAACTGTCGATTATCACATTCGCTAGAGATGGAAAAGAAGTATAAAAAAGCAAGGAGAAAGAATAAGAAAAAGAAGAAATGAATAATACCACACAAATTACCTCATAGTTCTAAGCTGTTCGGCGCTTTCTATAAAAACCAATTAAGTAGTTTACATAACTTTAATTTTTTTGTATACTCATTGTAATACAATGTGTTGTTGTTGGTATCTGTACTACTTTGCAATACCGTGTCTAAATTAGCCAGTGTCTGTATACGTATGTTCCATCTATTACCGGATTACTAGATGTCGACTCGGCCGGTTTGGAAGCCAATACCTAAAAAAACATCAACTTTCACACGTCGCTTCAGCTCTGATGTTTAATCCCACAATGGAATCAGAAACCTTGGCCAGAAAGGTTGGAGACATATTTCAGAGTAGTTCAGAAATGTGTACACAGAAGATTCTGATTGGTCGTGAAGATACGAAAATATCTTCAATTTAAAATATATCCAAGGCCAGAGATCAGAGATCAGACACTTTTTATGGTCTAATAGATAAATAGATCCCTACTCCTCATCACCACCAGAATAAGAAGAAGAAGAAAGGAATGAAGCGTGTGAGTATTTGTCTTTCTTTGAGTGTGTTTTTCTTCCCTCGAGTGTGTGTTAATCTTTCTTTTGAGTATGTGCTGGTCTCCCTTTGAGTGTGTTTTTCTTCCCTCGAGTGTGTGTTAATCTTTCTTTTGAGTATGTGCTGGTCTCCCTTTGAGTGTGTTTTTCTTCCCTCGAGTGTGTGTTAATCTTTCTTTTGAGTATGTGCTGGTCTCCCTTTGAGTATGTTTTTCTTCCCTCGAGTGTGTGTTAATCTTTCTTTTGAGTATGTGCTGGTCTCCCTTTGAGTGTGTTTTTCTTCCCTCGAGTGTGTGCTAATCTTTTTTTTGAGTATGTGTTTGTCTTCTTTTGAGTGTATGTTTTTCTTCCCTTGAGTGTGCGTTAATCATTTTTTTGAGTAAGTGTTTGTCTTTTATTAAGTGTGTGCTTGTCTTTCTTTGAATGTGTATTTGTCTTCCTTTAAGTGCGTGTTTGTCTACCTTCGAGTGTATGTTTATCTTCCATCGAATGTATGTTTTCTATTAGGGTATATTGAAATATATTTGAACACTTCTCTTGAATATACTCCGGGATAATGTTACGTCCACAAGGGGATGGTAAACTTTCAAAATTGACATTAAATGCGATAGTTGAAAAGCCGGCGTGACGCGTCATGCGCGGCCAATATTTGCTAGGGACGCGGCGGCTTTCCGCAAACACGCTTCAAATTTGATTACATTCGGTCACTCCTCCCTTCGGGCTGGACGCTTCGATATTTCGCTCAACTTCCAAATGGATTGAGTGCTTTTTAGAACGGCGCCAAACAATATTGTCGGCGGGATGACAGCATTGACGGGCCACGCGGTGACCGCGAACTACAGCCGGGAAAAATTAATACATCTAGATAAAAAGGCAAATAAACATCATGTTTGCTTTCGTACTTCACATTCTTTATTTACAGACAACATTACAAACAAATTGTAGTTGAACAAAATCACAATTTGATCAAGATATTTCAATGGGAAAATATAAGTAGTTTTTTGATAATTAAAAACATGTACCGTAAACTGGGGTGAATAGGTACAATCGTCAGAAAAAAGTTTATTGTTTTATTACATTTTTTTTATCTATTGGTAACATTATGACCATGGTGACAAATAATATTTTACATTTTAAAGATTTTGCAGGTTAACGGACAATATTTTAAACTTAGCTTGTAATTTTAATAAACAATTGGGTTTTTCGGTTAATCTTGATATTTCACAAATAATAATTTAATGCTGAAGTCTGGTGTTTTTTTTGCAAGTAAAATTTCCCATTAATAAATATTTTCTACTGGTTTTACTGTCAAGTGTCGCTTGTAACCTAGTTTTAGGGTGAATAGGACAAGCCGCGGGGTGAATAGGGACACGTTATATGAGATGATTAGAGACATATAGTATATTATTAGGTAAGAAGTTGTAATTATCTAAAACATAATTTTATGACGTTTTTAATACAAATTAAATGTTTTTAATTAGAAAGATATACATTTAAAATCAATTGTATCGAAAAAAATTGTTGTTACTACTGGAATTCGAACCTAATTTGTATTAATTACATATAGTATAAGTTGCATTATTTCCCTGTACTTCCAGTTAAATTATCTTGCCGGTAGACAAGTAGACGAAGCCGAAAACATACTCATTTTATTCAAGGAGATAGAGGTACTTGAAATACGAAGAAGATGTTTAGAATGTTGACTCCTGAGTTATTTGAAAGAGTGCTTTTGTGGATCTTGCTATGAAGTATGTGGTGGAAATATGAGGAAGAAATGAAGACACTTACTTTTCGTCCGCCGGATGCTGGTTCATTTATAGATTCCTCTCCACCACGAGTACGTGCGTCGCGGCGTGTTTAGTAATATTCGTGAAAAGGATTATTACGTGTAAGCGGGATTAAAGTAAGATTAATTAATAATTGTTAGCGGAGTAACGCAGAGTGAAGCGACGGTAGTTATCTGTACAGAAGTTCCAAGCGCATTGAACTTGCTGCAGTTAGAAGACTTTTAATCACTGCGACATCTTCTTTCTTCCTTATCTCACCTATAAGGATAGGTGAGGAAAAAAAGAAAAGGAGTAAAATTTGGTAAACCGCGAATTGAATGTATGCGTGAGGCAACAAGTCAAACGCCAAAAAACTTAATAGAATTGAATTAATTTTAAACGGCGCTAACAGTATATTTACCATGGTTAAATGACGATTGAAAATGTTTTACTCTCTTCTTTATTTGTGTTTGATTTTATGTGATATTTTTACATAAATAGGTCTATTTTTATCTAGTAAAAAATGAAATTGAATATATTGTTGTACAATAAGTAAATAATTTCTTATTCATACACTATAAGTATATTATCATATATAGCTATAGTTATTTATACACATTATAACACAATAAGGAAATACTGGTTCAGAAAAAAAAAAATTATATTTAACTCCACGAAAAAGTAGTAAACACAAATAATAATTGTACTGTCCCTATTGACCTCTGTTGTAAGGTTAATATGGCATAGCTTATTTATGCATTTTTAGCTGTAGTTTACGATCAAATCAAATTTAGATACAGTTCTAACTAGGAATTATGTATTATCGATTTTTTACAATTCCCGGAACTCGAGAGTCAAAATTTCCCGACCATGAATTATTAATTAATTAAAAAATATATATTTAAGATATCGAAAGGATGGTGCCTGCATGGAACAAAGTGAACGGCGCTTTGAATGAAATTATATCAAATGGGAACTTGTCAACCGAGGCAAGACTAGAGGTACATAATGAAGTCCTGGTATCGGTGATGGAAGGCCATCACGCCGCAATCCGGACGCCTCGTAGCATCATAAACGCACGTGTTCTAAATTAATCGTGAAAAACTTCATCCAGACTTTCCGCCTAACTAAATATTTCCATGTAAGGGACCTGCGCTCGCATCTTCTGCCGAAGACCCGTCTCTCCGCCTTATATTCCTGAATTTCCCGGTTGGAATCCACCACCAGACCTCAGGTTTGCGCAGGTCATCTCCGCCATATCCACAGGTTTGTGAATTTAATTACACAAGGTATTTATGTGAACATTATAACTTGTCCTAAATTCAGTGAGTGAATAAGCCCACGAGGCGAGTATACCGAGCGCACTAGCTCACACAAGCACTTTAAACATTATTATTTGGTGAAAACAATTCTCTAGAAGTCACATAATTTGTCGACAATTTTAAGGTGTATATATTTATTCTCCTTATGTAATTCTGTAAATCTAGTACACGAATAGAACCATTTCATCTTAATTATGAATATTTCATTACTGTTGAAATAAACGTCTGTCAACAATTATTATTTTCATTGGAGAGTCCTCATATGATTGATAATACTCGCTGACCTTTATAGATAGAACATCTCCGTGAAGCTAACAACTAAGGAGAAATATTATTCTACATCTATAAGAAATTTGAACCTATAATATCCTATAAATATAATAATAACGAGAAACCACCGACAATGAGATCTGTAGTAAACGCTCCTCGGCGGTGTAGACTTCTTATTGCATATTTTGCTCAGGCATAAGTATTCACGTTCTCCAACCTACCATGCGCATATTTTGACATATATACTCATACACGCACATATTTCATAATTACTCAATTGCCCTCACTAGTAACCACTTTTACAACGTCACAATATCCCCAAAATGCGTAACTCAAAGGTGTTTTACATTCATTGCGTATAAAAAAATCGCGGCTTAGAAAGGAACACATGAAAGTAATAGATTAATATGGTGTGATAGATAGTGAGGATTTTGTCAGAAATATAAATACATCATACTGTCTGCCACGTTAATTCTCAACTAAATTATAATACAATTATTAAATTGTCATGATACATATTGCGATCCATTTCTGTACTTGTTAAAACTATCCTGATCATCGTCATTTTTGGCGGCTTCTTGAAGCCAACTACTTCAACTGTTTGGTTTGTGGTTCATCTTGCTCTATTGTGTCTAAAGTGTTACCGATAAAATAAAACGATGTGGGATAAGATCCCGTAGACTGTATCGATTATAATAATGTTTAGTTGACGCAATCCTAATTGGATTCAAGAGAGGAATATTAGCAAATGGATCTGACCTATCGTGATCTCGATCCTGGATTGGACATCGTTTTAACCTCCAGTTGACTCGCACCTTTTTAGTGATGAACCGAAATATCACTGTTCTTTCGGAACTGTTTAGACTCCGCCTTTTCGTGGTCTTAGCGTTAAATAAAGAACACAGATCTTGACGGTTCGGTGTCGGAAGACAATCTGTTCCCACATCAGCGAAATTCCTAAGTCATTAGTTGGCCAGAGCGGGACAGATATATATTGTAAGGAAAAAATGCACAGGGAGTAAGTACTCGACTTGTGTTAACAGACATTTCTGTGCGAAACCGAGACATGGACACTGATGCAACAATAACATAAGAAAAAAGGCAACTATAGACATGGTGATAGTGGTAGCGTACCTCACTATGATAATCTAAAAGATATTATGTTCGGTATAAGCTGCGTAGGCTTATATATCAATCTACGTTTTCAGATCAACTGGACAAGTATGGAGAACACATAAACCAAATTAGGTTTTTTGTGCAAGGGGTTGGAAAATGGGATGTAGAAAGGGTGGTAGGAATTTAGTATAGGGACAGGAGAGAAAGGGCAGGACTAAAGAACACGACTTACCTGGATTTTATTATTTATTTATTATTTTAGTCGCAGGTCTCCTAAACTTTAGGAACAACTTCGTTGATTCGCAGAAAGCACTGAGATCACACAATAGTTGTTTCAGCACGCACCGCGAGAAACCGAATATAGCAGCAACAGTAACTGTACACCGACAGAAAAGTATACCGAATACGACGTTCACATTTCTTGACAGTTCAAAGTTCATAGACAACACACACAGAAAAAGTCTCGCTCTGAGGTATAAGATAAAGGGGGAGGGACAGATAGGTATAGTAAACATAATACGTGCACGACGATCGACGATCCGTATACCTGTCTCAAATATCTAACAAAGATACGATGAGATAGAACTGTGTGCGGTGTGTATAATACAAAATAAAATAAAAATTGGTCCTTCCTGTAGTTATAGTTATGGCTAATCTACTAACTGTGCCTGGATTCACAGCCAATCAACGTAACACAGTAATAGAAGAAGAATAAAGTCCAATTACGTCATTAATAATGTTAAACACGGCCATTTTCGTTATTGTTTTAAAACGTCATTAATACGCCAGACAATAGATTTAGTCAAAAACAAAACAAAGGTTAAAAACTATCCAATAAAAGGACGCCAGTTTTAATTCCCCGATAAAACTTAATTCCGGGCTATAAAAGTGAAAAAACAAAAAGCGAGCGGGGCCGAGTCAGCTGTGCGCCGCGCCGCCATTTTGCAAAACGCTGACAGAAGCCAACTTTCGGCGGGAGAGCGTTCTCCGCGCTAATTGTTTTTTAACGATGTTAATAGTTGGAATTTCAAATGTATTTTTTTAAATAATGAACGCTGCGAATATGCCTTTAATCGCTGCGTGTAGGTACCCGGTACTCCGGTACTTCACTCATAACGGGCTGAGGCGTGACTTTCTAAAAACTCTCAAATAAATTCTTAGGAAAACAATTTTTTTATGTTTACGCGGAGAGAGCGGAGGTCCCGCGAGATGCCGAGCGCACGCACGGTATGAACGGACTCGGCATTTAACTAATTGAGTATGTACTGTATAAATTGTTATATATGACGTATTATGATTTATTCATAATTCTATTTAACAGTGACCGCACGAGCAATATATAGCGCACCATTTGGATTCCAAAAATATACAGGAATATTGATATACAGAATGTAACAGACCTAGTCCTCAATTTTATCCAGCATAAACTTTTTATAGTTTAGGGAATCAAAAGTGAAGGAGAGCAGCTCGTATTTTTATTGATAATCTAATATTTATAATAATAAAAAAGGATGGATTACGATTAAAGGTGAAGAAACGTTCAAGGGATATGCGTCTAATTTCAACCATATCAGAGTTAATTATGCGATTATTTCGATTAATTGAAATATTTTATTGATTACAGATTATATATTGAACATAAAAATTTATAAATATTAATAAATTTCGATCGGCTAGACTGTTTGTTGGTAAATAATTTAGGCCCCGAAGCAAAAATATAGATTAATAAAGGAACAATTTCGCATATATTTATTTCAAAGTACGTAGACTTCAAGCTTCAAACACGATTTTGTAAAAAAATTTAATAATTATTGTTTCCGCAACATTGAAAATTTTTTTCATATTCCTTGAACATTTTTGACTCGTAATTTGTTATGGTATCCACCCATAAAATATTATATATTAATAAAATAACTGATATAAATAGCAATTTTTCACATGAATCATGACTAATACCAAACTGAATGATGAATAAAAAAAAATGACTGTCTACTATAGATACTAACCTTCATCCTTTGAGGTATCTACACACAATTTGCGTAGTCACTCTTTAGTACCCTGCACAAAATAAAGGAACCCACCCTCTGGCCATCTAATCGCCTTCCTCGATATAAATGTGAATTACATTATATGGAACACTAAATTTTGCATAAAAGTACTTTAGGAACTGCGCAAAACGTAGGCAGGGAGTTTCAATTTTTAAATCGATAAAGCTATCTATTCGTATAGAATAAAGATTGTATATCCTCGTTTTCGTATTATTTCTCAGGTGTTGGTTTTTTAAATCTTCTATATATTTTAACTGATTAGTAATAATTTGTCTAAACGTGCGTACAGCTTATGTATTACGATTTCGGGATGTACTCCGTCAATAAAAAGTCATGCTGTTTAAGAGAACTGGTCATATAAATGTCTAAGTGCTATTCCCTCGTGTATTTTATCTGCCGGCGTCACAAAAATAAGCCATTATATTACACCTCGGGGTACGTGCTTTTGTAAACGAATAGCTCGGGAATCAGTCACAAGTATGGCTTGCAGATGCTTTTTTTTTACCGTTACATATGGCACGTAGGAAATGCTGTACATAGAGCATCATGTACCGCGTATGTTTGTTTGTAGATTTTATAGATGCACCGTGTATCTGAATTATCGGATAATATTGTTATTCACGTTCATACCATTAGAAAGTCCTCAGTTTAAATCTCGGCGGTAACTGAATTGATTCGATAATTTTTATCCGATATTACTGAATTTCAGAGATCAACATTTCATTGAAAGATTATTATGGATACTTAAGTAATTTATCTAAATTTGTTTTAATGATTAGCCTCGACCGCATCCACTGACAGGGTGCCGAGAGTTGGACTATTATCGGTAACCGGCCTGTGACGGTGTTACTCGACAAGATATCCCCACCCCGAGCTGATGAACTCCTCAATCCTCACCGACTCGGGTTAACTTAAAGCTTGCGCAGATATATGGGTGGTCGGAGCAGATTTCTCTCTACGACCGTTTCTTGCTCAGAAAGAACCCTCTCGGCTACAGAGAGTTCAGGCAGTGATAATCTTACAAATATTGATTCAATTTCTTACAATGTTTTATTTAAAAGTACAGTCAACACAACTATTTAAATACAGATAGAATTAAAGAACACTTAAAGAGCTCGAGTAGCATTATAGATTAAAATGACAATAGTGACGGAGAAAAAATAAAATTAATAGCTGTATCAAAACAAACGTCCGCAATGATTCACCTCTACCGAATAGTAGCTAAATATATACATTAATATTGAGAGCAATCTTGACACATCATATTGGGATCTTTAGTTTTAGATGACGTGTGAACACGAGGTACAAAATATGTCCAATGGAACATAATCTTGGAGACAGGTAAAATATTGTGAACTAGCGCTGCTACACAACGACATATGATACGTGACGGATTTTGTGAACACGATAATTTTTCTCAGATTTAGGTCAAACTTTTCTAAAAAATTGATCAGATGGTTCGTTAACTAACACGATGAGCTGATTCATTTTTAGTTGAAACAATTGTATCTCTATTATTGGATCCGGAAGATCAAAATGTAAAATACATCTTAGATGCAGTCGAAATGTATTTTTTGTTTGTAGATATCTTCCTTTTAAATTATTAATTGTTTTTAATCGCCTCGTGCGCACCGGGAAACCTGTCTCCCCTGGCTCGATACGACTTGTCCGCGCGCAGGGCCCGCGGAGCCTCCGCCGGGTCGCGCTTGAACGGCTGAGGCGCGCGAGAGCCTCGAGCCCACCGCACCCCTTCGATACGACCCTTCGCACAAAAGGTTGTGCAGATTTATTTCATTCGCGTTCCGGGTTTATCGGTCCGAGATCGCGTTGTATAATGCGAAGGAAATAAAATCACGAAGAAAATATTGAAAGTCAGCCCCGCAAAGGGTGTAATATATTTAATGTCCTTTCGTGTGTCACGCGCAGGAAGATTTTATAGAAAACTGATACATTACATTGGAGAGAAGTGTCAATTTCATTTGGAATACACTGTCAGGTATGTGGCGTGATAGGAATATGTGACGTTTTTGTTCTAAAATAACATTTTAAAACTAATTTAATGTTTGCTTCAAAGTCCTTTGTAAATGTCAGAAATGTTCAAATTGGAACACTGTTGCGTACAGAGTGATGCCTCTGTTCCCATGTTATCGTTATTTTTTCAGGTGCTGATATTTTTAATTTTCATTGACTGATAATATTTGTGGGATTGGAAAAAGGCTGACGCAATTACTGAAGAAAACAGAAAAAGAAAAGGAAGAAGATCCGTCACTCGGACCCGCTCTGCTCAGCGGATGCACGTACACGACATGTGGAGGAGTGTCAGGTTCGAAAATACGACTACTCGGCCACATTCGGACTCATAATCGACAAACCACGGCAAACGTCATCTAAGGAACGAGGGACCGCCGAAAACGAAGAAGAATGAAGAGGCACTGAGGCCCCTAAATATATTTAAAAAAATAACAATAACTATCAAAAGAAAGCTACATTCATCGGTCATATTCACTATTTTTTTGAAAATTATTGAAGAGACTTAGCAGACTCATATAAATAAAATTCAACAATATAAAAAAATCACTTAATAAAGCACTTCAAAAACTGCAAACCGATCGGGAAAAAAGTTCCCTAGACCATAAACTGCACTACGACACATTCCGCCTCACTAAACCTTATTACCGAGACTGGACAAGGTGAAGAATAGATGTTCAGCAGCTGACCACAAATGCCTAAAAAAGCCGAAGACTCGAGCTATATAAACTAATAAAAATATAATAAATTAAGTATATCCTTCCATATTTTTAACCACTGAAGTCAACCTTTTTTTATACCTTCAAGTTGCCTTTCTTATGTCTTTGTTCTGCACTCGAACACACCCCAATCTTCCCACCCCTCCCTCTTAACGAGCGCATTCCGACGGAGACAATATGCATTTATTCCATCGTGAACTATTGTGAGGAGAGTCACAGAAGAGCGCTGAGGGATGGAAAATATCGAAATACCGGTATTCAAATTACTGTTTTTTATATAAATAATGATCAACTTATGTATCTGTGAAACGTTGATCATCACTTATTTGATAACTCTGGATTTATATAAAAGATTTATGTAAAAGATTTAATAATAAAATAAAAAGTTTTAGTTAAATTAAGGTGCGTTCAGTTTTAAGATAATGTAAAAAAATTATAACAATAAGATATTAAAAAACTTCCAAATTCACTTCCGTTCCCAGTCGACATCGATACCAGCGACATTTGTATCCAGGTTCCTGACTTGATCGGAGAACAAGCCACCCAGTCTGATCCGATCGCTCACCGACGATACATTTTCCGCGACGCTTTCCACGACGAGGCTGAAACCGAGGACCCCCAGTCATTGCTCTAACTCTTCATATTTCACAACAACTCTTACACAGTTCAATGCTACTTCGAATGAGGCATTTCATAAAAAATTTCTAGCAGAAGAGATTTTTGAAGACATGGGACATTCTGGCTGAAGAATGGTTCAGGAAATCCACTGTCGAACTCGGGCCGCAAACAAAAAAAATATTCGGATATGTTGCCAAAAGAAACTAAGATAGTCTCAAAAAGCTTGTAATCACAGATACAGTTTAGCAAGAGTGGGCGAGAGGACAGTCTCCTGCAAGGTAGATGGATTGAATAAAAGAGTTAACAAGGGAACAAAACTGCCACAACATGGTTCAAAAAGTGGAGGAATGGAGTCGTATTATGCACCAAATTCCATATACTTCAGGAGATCATGGCGCTTAGCACTAAGCGTTCGATGAAGAAGAAGAAAGATCGCTAATGTTAATAACCGGACAAGAACTATAAGAAAACAAACTCAAAATTACTTACCTAGCGGAGATAATATTCATCATGTTTCATTGGCTTGAATGAATGCAAATGGAAAAGACGCGTGCGATAAAATCGTACGGAAAGTCGTGTCTCAAAAACATTCTTATTATTTTTCTCTCACTTCGATTGTTCACGGTACATCAACTTGATCTATTGGTAATAAGGCGAGCCTTCCACTAGATCAAACAAACGATTTTTCACTTACGATTATTTACCAAAAAATCATATCTTTGCTCATTTTCCCGTATTTTTTGATAACCGGTAATAAAAATAACATCAGTATTTTATTCCGGTCCGGAATATCCATCCCTACGTTTGACTCAGAACAGCGCTCGTAATTTGGCTAGCCGGGGTTCGGATGGGATGGGGGGTGAATAGAGGTCAGCCATTCTGCGGCTGTTAACACGGAACCAATCTCGGTGGAATCATCGGGTCTCACTTTCTTACACATCTGGACCCAATACACATAGAGGGAGCAGATAGTTTGATTTGAAGAATGGTGTGAATGCTTTCAGTAGTAAAAAGTATTTTCGAGATAATTTTTACCTCAGCTCGGTACACTGGCGGTCTGAGGGGTGGGAATGCCATTGTTTTTGAAGGGTGAGAATGCCATGAACAGCAATTAATGTTAAATTTAGGGTCCTTAGGATCCTACAGTGCTACTAAGCAAAATTTGTAATTTACAACATTCCATAAAATTAACTAATTTACTTCTAACATGGCACACTACTCTTGCCTTATCCACTTTCCCACATATTCTTATGAACGGTTTTCGGATGTTGAAGCTTTTAACAGGACAATCATGCCAGGTTTTTCGAGGGCGCCCTTTGTTTTTCTTCAACACTCCCGTCACATATTTTCTTTATCAATCTCTCTTTGCTCATACGTTCCACATGACCAAACTATTTGGACGACTCTTTCTTTGAAGGGACCTAAAGAATAATTATGCAAAATTTATTTTAGATCGGTCGAAAGGAAAATAAAGGGACGGGCATTTAATTATATAAATAATTCAAGTATTTTTAATTTCAAAAGCGCAATTCATAAGTTTGAAAACATATTGTTTCCCAAGCTAAGTTTATTTAAGCCTTAAATAAAGTTTAAGACGTGGATATTGGCTGGTACTTCATTTTATCAAATACCCGAAAATCTGAACTAGTTTCAGCTGAAAGGGTGAAATAATATGAAACCCCACAAAGTTATATATTGGAAAAAGTGTAATAAGTAGCAAAGACTCTTTGCGATAGTATATTAGAAAATATTGAACCGTGTTTGCTTTTTTTTGCTCTTGTGCAATTTTTGTAATTCACTCCCTTGTGTTTCTTATTTATTTATTTATTTGTAACTAAATAATACAATGTAAAAATATGTTTGGACTGTGCCCGTCTCATTAGAGAAATTCTATGTCGAGACGGGCATAGTTTACAAGCAATTATGCAATCAATTAGAATTACAAGTAGTAGATAGAATTACAATTATTACTATATAATAGGTGTATATGAAGAACAATTTTAAAGTAGACTCAATTTATGGATCACTTTGTAGCAATAATTAATATAGGTATTGTGATGATCCACACATAACCAACTGATAAAAAAATATGAATTTCGAGAAATTTCTAGGGCGGTCGGCTGGAATAAGGTGTAGGGGGTCGGGGAGTTATGAACGCTTCTCCAGGCAGTCAGTTTCGGGAGGGTAAGGGGGTCGCACGTGTAAGAGTTGCTTTTGAACCGGGAAAAAAGACGTATACGTAAAAGATTGTTCGGGGTACAAAATTTGATTTCCTTTTCGAGATTTACACCGCGAGTGTTTTAGGGGCGATCGTGTGGGTTTCCAGGTCCGCGGGGGTCGTGTTCAAACTCTAAATTGCGAGTGCGGTGACTCCAAGTTCCAGAGGGGAGACCAGGATCGGCGCAGACGCTGAAGACCATAGCCGCTCCAAAATACTAAGTTTATCTTTTGTGTGCTTGTATACATAATTAAAACCGCTAACAAATACTGTAGTGTGATTCGGATCATCATGTAATTACTCATTCGTAAAAAGGGCTGACGTAATCGCTAGACTACTTGATATTTCACGTTATTTAATTACTGTCCTGTTTTATTAATTTGGAATACCCACCTACAAGTTTTAGTTTCATTTATCTCATCATTTAGGACTAATTATATACTACTATTGGCCATATAAATAATCATGTAACTATGTTCGTAATTATTTGTGTATTTACTTATCCGCGGAAATCTAAATTTAAAAATCTCATAAATCCAGTCGTGGTTCACGCTGCTGGTACCATGGTGAGAGACGGGGCGCATTACATTTTCGATCCGAAGTAATGGCTTGCAGGTTGAATTTATCAGAGAGCCTTTATGTGCTTATTTTACTTTGAAATCGCACGATTGCATGTGTATGGAAATCATACTGCTTTTATAATAATTGACATGGTATTAACATCCACCCCAAACTGAAATTATTCGAGGGGCTTGCTCTCCTGTGATCAAAGTAACAATAGTGTCGCGAGTGACAGATAATGATGCAGAGGAATTGATTGTCGAGATAGTCTTTCGTCGAGTTTGGAGTGGTCTACAATTGCTGAGAGGGTCTCCGTTCTGGGCGATATAATACTCGCGGGAATCATGCTGGACATGATCGTCCACTTCGGTTGTAAGGACTGAAATGCATACATTAGCTAGCCATCCAAGAGGCGTTATCGGCACAAAGACGAAAGAGTCTGCTGATTGAATGCTGTTGCTTCACATTTTAGCTGAGACGTGAGTAGACGGAACGGATCCCAAAGGAAGGACACCTAAGCGTACTGTAGGTACCTCTTCGGACTTATCGATAGATGGGTCTCTAGACATGAATGCCGGGAGATTGTCATTATACACCACAGAGTGAGTATCTTAACGAAAGTACGAGAGGGAGACTTATATCAAAGGGCTTCGTTTTGCACGGACTTACGTATTATTAACACATCTAACTGATTTGTTCCTGGCTCTATTCGAGATGCATTGCTTGAGACACCGAGGATCATCCTGCAGATAAACTAAAACTATTCACACCGTTGACACCGTTGTTACATGACGTATGTTTTCAGATGCACCCATAGGAATCAAGGGAATTTCCTGAAAATCATACTATCAAGTCACAATCATCACAATTAAATATCTTCAGTGGTAGACGCGGCCACGGATTGGCCATTTTTCTACCGATATTGAACAGCAGCATATTGGAGATACAAAGACCTCGACCATGCATTTTGAATGAGTCATAACAAATGGTATTGTTCACCGAGACATCGGTTGAATCTAAACTTTGGATCATCATCATCAACATCATCATTAACTTTTGAACGCGTGGGTGAGAGGGCTCGGGGTTAAGCACCCGTCGACTACTGCGAATATGCACCAGGCGTACAGGTTTATTAATTTGGGGTTTGAGGTGAGCCGAGCGAGCGCCACAGTCTGGTGTCTAGAGAACTTATCATAATCACGGAACATATTTGCCTAGTGAGGCAGGAACTTAGTTTGTTTCACATGTCCACATAATTTATGAACAGCTAGGAGACGCCACGAGGCGGCCGCGAGGACAAGTCTATGACAAGATTGGTGTCCTATGTATAATTTCTTCCACACTCTTATATTTCAGAATAATATAAAGGTAATAAATTGAAGACTAGTAAAATTAATGATATAACGAGTGTGTTCGGGTATCGTATCGCATGATGAGAGATTTTCCGTTATTTGATCGTGTTCTATAAGAAAATTGGTATATTTATTTTAACAATTGCCTATAGGTATTTGAACGGCTATAATATTTAGATATTTGGAAACTTTAGATATATGATAATTAAAAACGCGGGTTAAAAGAATTAGGTTTATTACGGACAAAACATGGGGAATATTCGTACCACAACGGCATTTTTCCGTAAAAATGTAGAAAGATTATCGCAACAAAGCATATTTAGACGCGGGAATTTGAGAGATATCTGGACCCCGCTATACCCGTGTCGAGGAAGAATCACCTGCTGGGACTCGTTGGGAATTTTGGCAGGCAACCGAGTGAACGAGTCGAGGTCTTTCAACTTCACCCGATATAAAATGGCGTGCCTTCGATGTCAATCAGAGGCGAGATAAAATTTTGGCCGTGAGGACAGCCGCCACCACAACCCTTAGGATAACTAAAGTATCAATGAAATCGAAAACCTCGTAAAGTCTCCCCGTCACGCAGAAGTGGAGAACTTAGTTCGAAAGTACTATTAGTTACAGAAGATCTGGAACTCTCTAACGTGCTTACAATGTCGGATGTCTCATGTTTAATCTAATTATAGTGTAAATAATGTGCTAATCTAGCGTTGTTATTGTCTGAGACTATTCGCATCCCTCCAAAATAGGCATACCTTGCTCACAGACTGAGTCTAGTCGGTGGAGTGGTGCGCTAGCGTTCTATCCACCGGTACTAGCGCACAACGTATTATTTTGTGTATGACTTATCAGTTGATATGTTGACCTCCTGCTATGAGTCGACGAGCTGAATTTTTGGAGTCGACGCTTTCATAATTCTTTTTAATTCAACAATCTGACGCGCTCAATAGTACCTGTCAGATTGTTGAAGAATTGACATTTGAGTATGTTAGATTGAACTGTACTCTGCCATTGCGTATGATGCATGACTTCATGGGTATCAGTAAAGTCTATTGTTTAATTGTTCATCTTGCCATTTTGCACGGTGCGTGTTGTCATTACTTCGCGCTTATCAACAAAGTGCGCGTTCGAGAGATTGATGCGGGTAGTGCTTACTTCATTCTTATCAGCGAAGTTCGTTTCTGGGATTTCGCGCGAAACAACGAAATCGGGAGATTTGGCCGTGGCCACAGAAAGAGAAGGAATCCAGACAAGAGAAGCATCACTGCAGATACGTCGCGGTCTTTCTGATGTCTGATTGGTCCTTGAGCCTCCCTTCTTGACCTATCCCTGGAGCAAATTTCTTCCATCAGTTAAGATTTAAGCCGTACAAAAATAAAACTCAGATTGATGTTACATGGATATGGTACTGCTGGTATATTAGAAAATGCTTTTTGGAAACGTACCGCGTGACCTTTTATACACAACTTATATTACGTCATTACGCAGAAAGTATTCAGAAAGCAGAGCATGGTTTATTTTTGAATATATATAGTATAGTTTTTTATGTGCATTTATTTACAAGTGTGTACATGAATATGAACTTTTGGATTTATTTATGCCATGCCCTGATGATGAACTCTGCGATGGGATCTGGCTTAAGAGATCAGAGACGTACGGCGTGCGCGTTAAACTCCTTCGATAACAATGAATCCCGGTACTGGGATTCCTTTCTATATTAATATTAAGACCATGTCACATCTTCCAGATGCAATCGGAATTGCTGGCTGATCCTCTGCTGATTCCTGATGTTGTATGTTCTCAGTCGGTCTCCACAAATTTTTTGAGTGCGCAGAAAAACTTTTGATAGCGAATTGCTTCCGATGTCGGTAGGATACCTTCTGTCAAGTTAAGTAGCGCCCCGTCAACACAAAGATCGAAGGATATAAAACATAGCCAAACATACGGTAGAAAATTGTGCACAGAAGATGAGTAACCACGAAAACCCAATAACAATTTTGATGATGAGATGAACAGGTGCAAAGGATTATCCTTCTCCGCAACCTTGAATCCACTAAAAGACCAGTTAGAATGGAGAGAGATTGTTAAACACAACATAATAAAGTAGTTCAGGGTTCGGAAATTAGATATTAGCGCGATAATTAAGATATGTGATAAATTAGTCAGGCGAATATTCACAATGATCTGTAATGCGGGCTGAAATACAAATGGTTCACGTCCGCAGAACTAATCCGAGTGTGTCGAGTCTGACATCTATTGAATTAATGCGATGACGAAAAGACAGACGGTCCTCCATTGTCACGCTGATATCTCTTTCTTGTTTTGTGGCGTCTGACTGAATTACCATTGAGAGGCGAAAATGTCTTCATTTCCGACTACATACAATCAATTATGTCGGCTTCATCTTAGTGGTAATTCATAATTACATTTCACATTAGTTTATAATCTTTTTTGTCATAAATTGTATTTCAGCTTATATTGAGAATATCGTCTTTTTTCGGATTTTTACAAAAAAAATATTTTCCTGTAGAATTTAGTTCACGGATTTCAAAAATGAAAAAATATGTTCGCAAGTAAAATATTTAAAAAGTTATTAGTTGTCACTTTAAAGATTCGAAATTTCGCTATAATGATTTCTGACATTTAACATACTTTATATATGATTAACTGATAACTTCTCAGATTTCTGAAAATAGCATGGTTTCCAATTAAATACAGTATAATTATATAACTTTAGAGATTCCTGAAAAAAAAAATCATAATATATTTATCAAAGAAAAAATCCAAAAAATACACAGTACCGTCAATATGTGTAGGCATCATCGGACTGTACAATTAAATTAACTAACCTAACCTAACTTAACCCAAATAGCATAAAAATAAAATTCCACCAGAAAAGTTTATTTGACATCCTGATGAAAGAAATTGTATTTTTTGAAACCGGTTGATGTGTACCATAAAAGTGGTTGAAAACAAAATTATAAATAATTTATACTAAAATGAATAAAAACTAGTATGTAAATCTTTAAAATAGGAACACTTTACACACCAGAAAATAAATAACCAAGTCTCATACATAAAATGAGTCGATCTCCTGTGCATTCCCGACAAGCAACGCGCTCCGGGCGCAGGCTGCCGACTCGGTGATTTACTCGCCGCCCCTCAGCGCAGGGGGGTGAGGAGTACCTCAGGTGAACGCGAACAGAAGACAACTCCATCGCCAACTAATTCATGGAATTGTTTCGTAAGCACGCGTTTGCTTTTCGACAAACGTTCGATACGCAATGAATATACAATGTTAGGTGTTCGAAGCACTCTCTTTTAGCGACTCGTGTGATGTTTTAGCGTAAAGCTCAGGAAAATTTGCCAAGAAAACTGTCTTTAAAATATTTTATATATTCACTTTTATTTTTATCGGTAGGGGAACCTGTCCTAAAATGACACAGGGTGAGCAAAGTTAAAAGGTCTATTTATTAAAAAATGGGAAACAATAAAATGTATAAAATAAAATAATTATTATAATTAAAAAGTTATTGGCATATTCCAAAAGATATATGTGTTATTTATCTTTAATATTGTTTAATTACATTTTTATACCTATCTGATTGCAAATTATAAATATAATGCTTAGGAAGGCGTGTATGTTGAAATTATAAAATAAATTAATACAATTGTTCGATAATTAATTTAAAAAATATTTTTTTGCAAATGTTATAGGTATACATTTTTGCGCTTTTAGACAGACCGGCATATTAATTATGTGCCTTAAAACATAGAAATCCTTCTCCTGGCTTGGATCGGCTTTTCATTTGAATTAGAATTTTCAGCTGAAATTTCAATAATTTTTTCGCCCGAGTAGTAGATTTGCGGTCTGTTACTTTACTCTTTACTCATTATACTTATGGACTACTTGTTCATCCTTCATCAATGCCATTCTGCATTCCTCCACTATCTTAATTTTGACGATCCGCCTTTATCTTATAATTTCCAACCATTTTTTTTTAAATTTACAGTTTAATATAACAAACATTGTATGCAATATAAACAATAGACTGAATATTTTAGTAAAACTAAACACTTACTTGGTAACGTGCGTAAAATGACATAGTATGTCATTTTCATGTTCATCAAACAATGATATGAAATCTATTCTCAAAATTGAGTAAATCATATTATTGAGAGATGTAAAAATATATCAAATATGAATTAAATATATTAATTAGAAAGATATACATATAAAATACATTTTATATAAAAATATCGTTGTTGCGCCACCGGAATTCGAACCTGTATCTTTTTATAAACCGCGTTACTTATATAATATATAATTGTATAATATCATCGGTACGAATTGATACAAATTTACGATAGGCTCCTTATATCGATCGAGTAAGCTCTAAGTAAAGGGAGAAAATGAATTTATATTTAAAAGTTTTACGCAGCTTCATGAATATTACATTATTAAAAATGGTTTACTATTCACTTTGTCAGAGTCTCATCAATTACGTAATGTCTGCATGGGGCGGTGGAGCTCTTACTTTAATAAATTCTCTAATTAAAGCTCAGAAATGGGTCATCAGAGTGATAAACAAAATGCAATTTAGATATAACTCTGAAGAACTTTTTAAATCCTTTCAAGTTTTGGACATAAGACGACTGTTCACCAGATCTATCCTAAAACTATTAAAAAAAAAACAAATTTGGTCAACGATCTTTCTTTTATTATGCACCGCGTATACTTAACAAATTGCAACATGGTCTTAGAGATAGACCCAAAAATAAGCAATTTGCGCTTGAGCGAAGTGCAGTTTGAAAATTCTGTACTAATCTTTAATTCGAAAAAAATTTCATACACGGACACGAGGTTGTAAGATTGGCAAGCCTCGAGGGAGGGAAGGTAGTCTAGACTAATTTAGATAATAACGTTTATAATATAATTGTTTTGATCTGGGTGAAAATACCAGCTCAAAATATATCTTTCGTATGACCTTCCAGGTGCTCGAATGCTGTGAAATTATATTCAGTTTTCTTTTTTCTCGAATGAAAGCTTCTCATTTCTGATTTAATTATCTTTTTTTCAAAAGAAATGCTTTTTCTTGGAATGGAGTGAATTTTTCTACAATCACTTTCAGACGATATCATTGGAAACTTCATTTAGAGCCAATCTCCGGTTCTGTCTTCTCTAGAGGGCCACAGTGGACGCAGCGGCCGCTGTCTGTAATGGTTTATTTGGGAAGTTTTTGTAATTTAAAATATTATCAAGATTTAACTTTGTTTAAACCACTGTGAATTATTAATACATCGATCGGTAACAACACAAACGCAGCCATTAGCATTAGGACGGACTGAATCACGATCACTCTTCCTATCGACGTCGTCTAAGCAACAGCTCCAGAAACTGCCTCTAATCTTAGTTAGAGCACCGAGTAGTAAATTTTACCTATATGAAGTTAAATTTTAATAAATTCAACGCTTCCTTGAGTAGTTTCTGTTCTTTTAATCTGCTACTTGTCACGCATTCACATCCACATACATAATTATATATTAGGACACAAATACGAGCCACAATTCTCTGAGATACAAAAAGGACACGAGGGTATTTAGGTAAATATTAAAATATTTAATACTCAAATCACATCATATTCACACCACCTTCAAACCTACCGAAATAAAGTCAACATGTAGTACAACTCACATCCAATCACAATGCTGACTCCACGCATTGTTTCAACCGTCCAAACAATAAACTTCCGTGGCATAATTGCATGTCCTTATCCGATTTAAATCCGACTGCGATTGAGCTCGCAGAAACAGCGGCAACTTTACACTCGCACGGACAATCATAGGTACCAACATGAAAAACCCTGGGGTGCCAACCGAAAGAATAACAATGTGCGTAATCACAGACATCCACAGTAATTTTTAAAATCTGTTTCATTTTTCTGATATTTTGACGGCTTCATCGAAATCGTGCAAGTTGGTATACGAATTTAAACCCCTCGCTCGCGGAACCGACATACATCTTCCCTAGCGCGCTCACCCCGGCCGCGTCCATACATCTCTGCTCGCGAGGGATGTCACCCCCGCCAGGGGAGGAGCCCTCGTGCGGGTGGCACCCTCCACCGCCGCAGGTAATAATGGATACGTCACAGCGAGCGCTACTTTATCGACTGTTGTTGTTCGCGTTCTCGGCATTCGAAGGCCGTAAAGTCGTCAATCTGCTCGAATAATTATTTAGCTTTGAAATATACAATGGGGGTGATGGAAATTGAATCCATATAAATTCGCGGGTGGTATCGAGGGTGAACAATGCGCTTGATTGAATTCACGGCACGTAAAAAGAGAACCCTTAACCGGTCGCTCGTGAATAAGATTAAGCCTCTAAAAATGTGAACATGGATGGTTCTCAAAGTGGAAATAAGCTCATGATAAAGAGAAGAGATGGAGGGTGGAAGGTATCATGTCTCGTGGATGGTCACGAACACGATGGACTAACCTGGTTACACCTTTGATTTGGAGCCGGATCATGCTACGGATGCTACGGATCATGCTAAAATGCTACGGATCAGTGAAGATCACTTCCCGATGATCGACAACTTCTCATTCCGATGAACAGAAACGAAAAATGAAAAGAGAGGTCAATGTTCAACAAGACGTACAAACTGAGCTTGAGAAATGACCGGAGAGTCGTTAAACAAATAAACACGGCTCATGATTCTATAGTTCTCTTAAATAAATCCAACATGAAACCAGTTAGAGTTTTTATTGATGGAGTACAATCCTGAAATCGTACTACATAACCTTCACGCATGACTACAGATTATTACCAGTCAGTTAAAATATCCAGAAGATTGAAAAAAACAATATCTGAGAATGCGATACGAAAAAATATAATCTGTTCGGTATTTATAACAGATATAACGAAAATTTCTAGTTGTCCTTTTTTTTCATATATTCATTGGTTATTAACAATGAAAGACCTGGATTAGGTTCGCCAAGACTTAACTTTGAAGTGAAGATGACGATGATGATGCCGATGCTAGCTCTGTGGATGAAACATTTCTCTTTTGTCCCGAGATTAATTCGAGGTTCAACTCAATATATGCTTTATAGGTCAGGATATCGAAATAAAAGTTTTATGTACGTTTAGTACGGAATGACATATATTCAATTATAAGTTTGGAACAGAACAAAGACAATATGAAAGTATGATATAGTGAGGACAAATAATAAAATAAGGTTTAAATGTTAAGATGACATACTGTAATATATAAAGTACAATAGGAAGCCTTGGTGCTTCAGCGGGTGCGGTAGAGAGAACGTCACATTACTCTTGACAATTTATAATATACAGAGTAATAATCCCTTCTTTTCCTTTTTGCCACTTATAATTGATTATTTTACTATATTGATACTGTGGAGGCACTGTGTGGATATCAAGACCATACTCGACCGAGTATAATTATTTTAATTAATTGCGTTTTATTTTATCCAGAATTATTGAAACGAGATGTTTATTTAGCTAGGAGTGGTCGCGTATGATTTTATTATGTGGACAAGTTAGAGCAGAACTTTCTCGTTGATAAGTGCTTCGGTTTATGAACGATTTTAGTAATATAATTTTTTTTTATTATGCAAAAGTAGGTGACAACAGGATAAATAAAATTAAATTTTACGATGGCAAAGAAATGTATTACAATACCAAAATAGTTATGTAGAAAAGGTCGAGGTAATAAAGATCTGTACGGTGGTCGAGGATAAATTTACATTGTTCGTGGAGATTTGAACGGAGAAAACTGGAGAGATCACTTTCGGAGAGAACGGAAATGTCAAGCGGAAAAGCTTTTTTAAGATGCGTAAAACTCATGGGCGCGCAGTATCTTAGTTATAGATGAAGAACATGCGTATCTAATGACATGCGGAGCCTCGAGTCGTCAGGTGGGCAGAGGCGATCTTCCTGGATGCTGATGACGGGCGTAAGGGAGGACTTCTTGGTGTATGCTAGGTCTTCCGGAGCAGTTAGGCGATGGAGAAAGTAGTAGTAGATGTATCTATGCGCAAGATAACACGTTAGTGTACACGAAGAGGCGTCAAGTTCGTTCAACTGAAAGTAAATTTCCTTGATAATCTAATCTGGCAAGAAACTTATCGGCTTAGTTGAGATATGCCGAGTAAGTTAGTATTTCACATAGATATCAATATTACAAATGGTAAAGATTAATCTTCAAAGAAATTATTTTAACGCGACGAATACATTTTACAAGAAATGACCGGGAAAGATCGTAAATCGATAAATTCTAACGACGCGCGCCTGTAGGTATTATAGATGTTGATTTTTTCTGATGCTGGGGCTAAGTGGGGGTCGTTTATATAGCCATTCTAGCAACGGTTTTCTGTTATTTTGGAGGGGGAAAAATCATAATTACAGAACACCCTTGAAAATAGAAGACAGGGGATAATAATTTCATACAGCACATGCTTGTGATCCGTTCAACCTGGTTTTGTTGGAACCGCACGTGTGCTTGTAGATATTCTATTTTTAGAATGTATTTCCTGTCTGCGCGCGATTTTAACGAAATTGTCTGATGCAATTGTGGATAATATTAACATTCGCGTGGAGTAATAATACTCAATAGTATTTAAACTGGTTATATTTTTAATTTTTCTGTTATCAAATTCAGATTATAAATATCGTAATGGTGGCATATTATACAAGGTATAGATGTTTCTTTTTTGCAGATGTAGTAATTAGGATTAAATAATTTAAATCACGAGTATATTGACTGTGGCGAAAAAATATACATGACACAGATCTACAAATCGTCGATGGCCGTGTGCGTGTAGATGCTCCATTATGTTTACTATACCTATCTGTTTCCCCCTCCATTTTCTATGTGTATAATCTATGACTTTTTAACTGTCAAGGGGAGTGGATCTTCTGCTTTGTGCTCGTCATTAACTTGAAGTTTTTTGTAAAGTTACTTAGCTAGTGTATTCGATTTCTTTCGTATCACAGTGCTTCGTGCTGATCATCGATAGTTCCTGGAGTTCAGGAGCTGTTATTATATAAATGAAAATCCAGGTGAGTTGTATTCTTCCCGGTTGGTCCTCGAGTCTTTATTGTTCTGTCCCTATACCAAATTCCTGTCACCCTTCCTTCATCCCGTTTTCCAACTTCTTGCTTACGCAAGAAGTTGGAAAACGGGATGACGGAAAACGGGTTTACACACAATCTTTATTCTGAATATAATAATATAATAAAAAAGACACGGGTGAGGAAAACAGGTGCATTATTATGCAGTCACCGAAATAACGGACACTTGCAGGTTCTTTGTAAAGGCAATGGTACCCCAATAATAACGATGATCTAAGTATAAAAGCCGTACCCGAAAAACGCGTTTGAAAATTTTTAAACAAAAACTTTTTGAGCGTCTCTCAAATAAAACAGAGCATGCATGTAAATATGCTACATTAGTAGAACAGACACAGTTGGAGGAGAAACATTACGCAGGGACGTCTCCTGGTCGGGGGTGAGGATGGATTAGGGTGGTGATGGATCTATTCAGCACCGTGGATTACAGATGCCATCAGAAAGAAGTGACATCACACTCGCGTCGCATAAAACATCGGGGCTCGAGGGTTGTTGATCTGAACGCAGATGCGTAAAATGTATTACTATTTCGTTTTCGGATTTTTTCAAAATTTCTAACAATTTTCTTCACCCCTAATACCTATTACATTTTTTTTTAAATTCTCATGTGTTTTTAGCTAGTTGCTAAATGATGGGCTAAATCCAGTATGCAAAATACGAGTATATTACAAAGATTAAATCAAAATAATATTAAATGGAGAGAGAAAATAATGAGAAGAAATTCAAACCTACAAAATAATGAACTCTGCAGCTATCTCTTAAAGGTTGGCAAGTTGTGATGAGCTGTGTTGACTAACTCACTTTACATATTACCCAACCGATGTAAAGCTGAGTCAGTGTAATAGTGTATTCTGACATTAATACATACGTCGTAATAAAACACGATTATATATTTTGAACACGCTGACGTAGGAGTGTCGTATATACGTAAGGAGAAAATAAATTTTCCAGAAATGTAAGACTACAGTCATTGTCAAAAGACTGTGTTTAAATAACCAATTAATTATTTACCTAGTTCTCAAATGCCATTTTATTACACGAATAAATGGCCATAAATATCTGTTAAATATTCATAAATATATGAACACTTTCTCCCATCTTATAAATTACAGTTCCAAAATTCTCTACATTGGTTTCTTTCTTTAGTTTGATTTGTTGACATTGATGCACATCTGTCAATGTCAGCTACATGACCATTTTTATTCAAATTAAGTTGTTCTTTCGTTTCTTTCAAAGTCCCGGTGTTTTGAGTGTCGTAGAGCAACGTTGATTGCCAGGTGCTTTTTTAAATTCTTTCTACTTTCATTCCGAGAATATATAAATTACCGCAGACGTACCCCACGGATTCCATCTGGGCCCGGTATTTTTAAACATTAATTATTAAGTAAAATATTGTTTAACCAATACGGGTAACGTGGATTCCACAAGTAGTTGATTTCTCTTGACGGCTTCGTATTATTTATTTAAATTTAATAATGTTTAGTGATAGTGATAAATTGTCATCAATTTATAGCACTCTTAAAACAAATGATGAAATATCTTCTTTATGCATATATTTTGAATTATTTAAGGTAAGTTTAGCGTTTTATAAAAAAGTAAAACTAACGAAACGAGAATCGAATCCAAAATCTCTTGGACAGTAGTAATGTCTTATTCCTAAACAGAACCGAGCAAGCTTAAAAAATCTATGGCAAATGTAAGTTGCCGACTTCGCCGAGACAAATATTTTGTACTCTGTCGAAAAGTAATAAAATGACGTTAGATAGATAATCTCAGAGATACAGATTTTGCTCCCATAAGATTCTTCGGAGACATCTTTCGGCTTTTGTAGTCCGCTGTGTGGATACCAAATATCAAAGATTTGCTATCTCGCGACTCACTTAATACTTGTACATCAAATTTCGGTTCATTGACCGTTGATGTTCTGTTCGTAAGTTGGGTGAATTCTAATTGGGTGTAGTTGGGTGAAAAATTTGTCAAACTTTTCAGACTAAATAGTTGCAGGTATCTGTGGTTTTAGGTGATATTTGAGCACACGTATCAAGTCTCGCTACATGTTACATCAAAATTCTTCCTGTTTTAAAACTATGCTAGACGCGTGTACTATGAAAGTGGAATTCACTTTAATATACATTTGAATAAATAAAATGTTTCAATTATAAAATAAATTATGCTAATAGAATAAAAAACATTGTCTCTCTCGTCTTCTTAATTTAATTTAAATCCAGGTCTCACTCAAAGAAAAATATTAAAATGGCCATCGCATTTCGCTGACAAAGAAAGATTCCTTTGACGGCCAAGAGAAACACATTATTACTTAAATTACCTTTGATATAATTTTTTTAAATCGTGTTAGGTAATCCCGAGCCCCCATCCGCTTTGCAGCGAGTAACGTCATCCCTCGCTAACATTGGAATCTAAAGAATAGCAAAAAAAATGGAGAAATCACCGCGTTATTGAATTTTTTACCCTCGATATATCACCCGACCCTCGATTCGTCCGGATTGATGACGGCCACCACACCTAGCTATCTGTCGCCGGGTCCTTCCGGCTGCCGCGACACGCGCGCGTGTGCACCATCGTGTGAACCGGCGCAGAATACGCCTAGAGCGACACAAGTCGAGCGCCGGTTTTATGGCACAAACAAAACTAAAATATTTGTAGCGACTTGACAAGATAATAACTTTCATGAAAATGCATATTTTCTATCTGCGGTAAAGTTTTCACTTCAGGCAAACTTGCGCAGATGTGTGTTACTCGTCTGTGCAGGTCTCAATCGCGTTAAGCTAAAAAAGTTGTTCGATGGATTTTTAAATAATTACAGTCGTCTTGAGGGTCTACATTCAACTTTTCTATCTAATAATTACAGTCATCTTGAGGGTCTACATTCAACTTCTCTATCTAATAATTACAGTCATCTCGAGGGTCTACATTCAACTTCTTTATCTAATAATTACAGTCATCTCGAGGGTCTACATTCAACTTCTCTATCTAATAATTACAGTCATCTTGAGGGTCTACATTAAACTTTTCTATCTAATAAATTGACATGACTGTACTGGCTTCTTTTTAACAAACATTCATTTTACTAGTTTTGTCGCGGTTTTCTTTCTCGCTTTCGTGGGATGACGAGAAGACCTACTAGCGCTACCGTATCGTCGTACTTGCGCCGTATCTATGCCACGGTTGATTGACAGATTGTCACAGGTTGGCCGCTACGTATATGGCTAAGTTAAGCTTCGGTTAACTTGTCATGTTTACCCATCAGGTATATGGTATAGGTTTTATAAATAAAATCCTTAAGTACTCTAATGTCTGTTCGTCACAAATTAAAATTGAATGAGAAATTCATACATATTATTGATGGGAAGTAGGGACCTAGAAAAACCTAGCCGAGGAATTAAGATAGAAAACCGTAAGTATAAAACTGATAGCCATGATTTATTGCGGCTAATCAAGTTTCATATACCTACCAGAAATACTATAACTATATCTGTTATCATACTATTGTAACAATACAGCAACGATTGCTCAGTTTAGTAGAATACTAAACTTAGGTAACGAATACGTGGGTGTCGCTGATGTATGTATGGAATATAATACTACCTAAATACAAAAAAAAATCTAACACATTTGTTTATACCTGGCAGATCCACAAAACTAATTTGAGACTATCACAAGACTTTTAAAAAATATTTAAATATAATGTAAGACATTTGTTTTTTTTTTTTATTTTTACTTCATTTCCCTTTTGAAAAAATTTTAACTGCTTTTCTATAAATATTTATTATTAAGGAAAACACATTCTTGAAGTTCGTGAAGTTGTACTTATTATTAACAGAACAGACGGTCTGTCACAGACTGACTGTGTTCTGAATAATTACAACTTCACAATAAGAATGTGTTTTCCTTAATAATATATAAGTTGTATCAACGTGTCCAAAATTTAATAAAAATGAATTGATAATTCTGGCGTCTGCAAATCGGTTTACTCAAAGGTATTTGAGATTCTGTAAAAATAATGTAGATGGCTTTCAAATAATGGAACGACAGGTGTATTAATTTGAAAAATTTAACATATAGGTTTGAAAATTTGTCAAGAAAAATACTGGCGTTATAGCACAAAGGTAGTGCACTTCCCCGGATTGGAAATAGAGATCCAGGTTCGAATCCCGGTGACGCAAAAACAATATTTTTCGACAAAATTGATTTTATATGTATATATTTATAATTAATACATTAATTTAGTATTTAAAATATTTATTTATGTTTCTTTATAAAATCGAGAATAAATGTTGTTTTCATTATTTATTTTTGAAAATTAATGTTAAGTATAGTCATATGGTTTTTCTTCAATGTATATGATATATAAAATTCTTTACTACATAACTACTTACTACTCCTATACGTTTTTATATCTAAGTGTTCATTTTTATTGTTATTTTTATTAATATTTCTATTTATAACTCATCAAAAATAATCATAATTTTTTCATCTTTATGTAGTAATTGATGATAACCAGTTTAGGTTCAAGGAAAACAAAAGTACACAAGACGCAATAGGCAGACTATCTAATATCATTCAAGAATCTCTAGACAAATTTCTTAAATGTACTGGATTTTTCGTGGACTTGAGAAAAGTCTTCGACAGTATCTCCCACAATAAACTAATATTCAAATTTAAATCCGTCGGTGTAGACGACAAAGCACTAAGCTGGATTCAAAGCTATCTTCACGAAAGACCGCAAAACATAAAAATTAACGAAACTCTAAGCCAACCCCTAATCAGTGAATTTGGTATACCACAAGGGACAGTTTTGGGCCCACTTCTTTTTATAATTTATGTCAATGACATTTTCTAACTAAAATTGACCGGAAAAATTATATCATAAGCTGACGACACTGCTATCATTGTTGACGGAGAAGACTGGAACACTACAAACGAACATGCAAATAACGTTATGAACACTCTCAAATCCTGGTTCGATAGTAATTTACTTTCTTTAAACTCCGAAAAAACCTATTATATTCCCTTTTCATTAAAAGTCTTAAAACACCGCCCCATGTAAAAATTATTATCTATAACGACAACTGTAACAAAATCACCTGCAACTTAAGCCAAAAAAAAGAAATCAAATATCTTGGTGTATCACGTTAGAGAATTAGTGAAAAGAATATGAAAATTTATTTATATGTTCATAAGATTAAGAAACATTTTAACTATAAATAATTTAAAAAGGGTATATTTTGGAATTGTTCACTCACAACTCTAGTATGGAATAGTTGGTTGGGGAAGAGCCTATAATAATATAATGAACTCGGTAAAAATAATACAGAGAACAATCATCAAAGTAATATTTAAAAAAATATCAACTTTTTCAACACATACACTTTTTGCAAAATTCCCAGTTCCCAAAATTGAAAACACTTACATAATAATCTTAATTAATTAAAGAAAATAACACTGTCAAATTAACAAAACAAAAGCACATCATTAAGGTTTAAAAATAACTTTAAATTCCCTAAATGTAACACCAAACACTATCAGCAAAATTTTATATATTTAGGGATAAAAAATTTCAATAGCTTCTCTAGGCAAATTAAAGAAATGAAATATTTAAAAGAGTTTAGAAAGAAATTAAATGAACACTTCAGAAGCACACAAATAGACAATAAATAAAATGTATAAAATGTTATATAAAATTATTATAGTGTAACTCCCTCTCCAAGCACAAGAGCTAGTCTCTTTTTTGGAGAGATAAACGAAAAAAAAAACATGTAATTTTAATAATACTTACTTAATTCATGTCATAAAAAAATTGTAAAATGTCAAATAAATACAATAAAAAAGTGTAATTTTCTATAAATAATCTCGCTTAATAATATCTGTAAGGATATAATTAGTTTTATAACATTTATGTTAATGGTACCGTATAAATATATAAATAAATAAGTGACAGCTGAATACGTAAAGATATGAAGAATAAAGAAATGAGCTCAACGAAGATTTACCAAGATAGAGATATAACCGGAACATGGCTACATGATGTGGAAGTAAGGAGATTACTCACTAATTATTAAATGATTAGAGGATTAATAATATTAATGGCGATAATTTGGATTGATACTATGATGATCAGAAGATTAATAATATTAATTATGACAAGTGTACATATTATATGAAATTATGAATAATTCATTTATCGGTAACATCGTTTGGAAACAAATATATTTAATATTTTTTTATCATGACGTACTGAATGTGCAATAAACTTACTATTATATAATAAACCTTATTGACTATACAAATTAAATCCTAAGATAAATAATATAAAAATATTTGGTTTCAACTTTTTCTTGCCGAGTTACTGCGTTAATAATTTAGCAATGTTAACAATAAAAATATGAAAAACTTCAATATCTCGGACGTGTAATGCGACATTGATAGATTACTGGAAGTCGGGGCTCCGGAAGAAGCGGAACATCATGACTGAAGAACCTGAGATCGGTCTACTGTGGAGCTTTCCTGGGCAGCAGTAAATAA
Organism: Eubasilissa regina; assembly: GCA_022840565.1. Taxonomy (NCBI): domain Eukaryota; kingdom Metazoa; phylum Arthropoda; class Insecta; order Trichoptera; family Phryganeidae; genus Eubasilissa; species Eubasilissa regina. Next base: position 3,842,922 of record JAINEB010000035.1, on the reverse strand, counting down.
AGTGATAGCTGACGTCCGTTGAGCGGAAAAGACACAAGAAAAAGAAGAAGAACCATTAAAATTTTTTTAACAAATGCATTAAGAATAATAAATTAGATTTAAGTGCCGATAAATCGGCGTTTGTTAGCAAAATACGTTTCTTTTGAAGTTTACATCAATATATATTTAAATAAATAATAAACTGTTAGCCGCTTTCTACCTCGCTAGGTACATGTAAAGTACCTGTTCTGAGGAAGATAGTATTATTCCATTTTTAAATAGCCATCAACTTAAAAAAACTTTTGAGTTATGCATGCCAGAATAAAACAACGTATATATTGAAACAGTTGAAATTACGCGCGCAGACCTAATGCGACATCTACCGATGCGAGCAGTTGCGGCCGGTAGAGCGGGGTGGCATGAAGGAGGGGAGACTTCGCTACGAGCGTCGAGAGAGAGAGGTTGTGTCGGTGGCGGACGCGCTGCGGCGCCCTGCCGAGTTCGGCGGATTGTTGTAAGGATCGAGCAATGGCGCGAAGAAAGACGGAATTTTATTAAACACGGAAGAACAAGAGGTATTTGGGCCTTGTTCTGTCCGTGGGCATACCGGAAGGAAGGACTCTTCGCCTAGTGGTTCAATCGCGGCAGGAACAAGAGGAATTTGGGCTTTGTTCTGCCGGTGAATGTAAATACAAGGACTCTCTAGAGGCTGCGAGCAAATGCGAAAGCGGGACGAGCACCGTCCGTGCTATGACGACAGGATTGGTCCCCAGGAAACCTCCTGACGACGAGACGATGCTGTGGCCCAGCCAAGAAATGTTAGGAATCCCTCTACGTGTAATGAAAGACAATTCTACCCTGTTGTGTAAATAAAGTGCAATTAATGTGATGGTAGTGTTATTACTGTCTGAGACCTCCCCTACACATCTGAGATAGGTATTCTGACACCAACCCAAAGGTACCCACAGACTGAGCTTAGCTGGTGGCGTTGTGCACCGGATTCCATCGGTGGATGAAGGTCACGGCGTTACAATATATAATATTTTTTTATTAAAAAAATGATTATTTTCTTAATGCGATGATACTTTTGGGATCATAGCATTAATAGAAGCACTCAACCGATACGTAGAAATTGACTCTGATTGCTCAGTTACTACCAAACCTGTAAAAATTCCTGTAATCGTACTTAGCAACTATAAGGGAAAATTATTACCAACTTTAGTAGAGAAAAATGTACCAGTCTGAAGATGGCCGTCACAGGCTGAAACCGGTAATGGCCATTAAATAATAAATGGTGTAAAAAAGTTTTAATTAAATCATTAAAATTGAATTAATGAAAATGTGAGGATGGTCCTCATCATCATATCCAGGTTTCAGGCTTCAGCGGCTTTTTGACGGCCGACTCCCTTCTCTCCCTCTTCATACTTCACGTTCCGCTATCTTATGTACTCTTTCTTTCCTACCCCTGACGACAATGAATAGCTCGACACCACATTTCATTTCCATCACCAAAAACCTAAGTGATCTAAAAATAAGTTTTGAGTGTTTTTATTATCGAGACAGCTCTATCCTCTCTGCCTACGTGATGGTGGTTCGCTTAGTGATCTAGTGATGAGGATTTCGAGCCTCGTCTCGGGACATCAGCAAGTCAGCAAAATAGAAAAAATGTTAATGTATACTGAGAGTAAACAGTTTTATTTTATGCAATAATTCTTATAACTGCATTTTGTGTATATAATTTGTTTTCCAATTTGTCCTAAAATAAGCTTGCCTAGTTGGACAATGCATTTTAAAATCTGTGTAAAATATATGTTACAAATTGTATTTTTTTTAACTGTACAATACTTATACATTATATGTGTCTAAAAAAAATACAGCATGCGCTTTTTTGATATTTTGGTATTTTGTTTTGTTCTATTTAAACATCGTATGATTTTTCTGATTTCTGATGGTGTTATTTCGATTTGTAGAAAATAAATACTATGAAAATTTTACACGCATATTTAAATATAAATTTTCATGGGAAACTTACCAAAAATGCTTTTAAAAACATTATAGTTTTTATTTCTTATGCAGCGTTGATCAGCTTGAGAAAATTCTGATTGAACCCTGCTTAAATCAAGCAAAACGATCCACTAATTTCTTTGAAATATTGTGCCTACTCAGATGTGTACTCGTATATGAATTTCACGTCATCCGACCATATTTAAATTACAATAAGAACTCAATAGATCTTATTTTAGTCGGGCAAAAAATTTTTAAAAATTATATACTAACTACTTTGTGCTAATGATGCAGTTGTCATGTATATTATTTCGCCACAGTTAATATACTCGTGATTTAAATTATTTAATCTTAATTACTAACTCTACAAAAAAGAAACATCTATACCTTGTATAATATGCCACCGTTACGATATTTATAATTTGAATTTGATAACAGAAAAATTAAAAATATAAACATTTTAAATATTATCAAGATTAAATCCGCGCAAATGTTAATACTACCCACAATTGCATTAGACAATTTCGTTAAAATCGCGCGTAGACAGGAAGTACATTCTAAAAATAGAAAATCTATGGGCACACGTGCGGTTCCAACAAAACCAGGTCGAACGCATCACAAGCACGTACTGTATGAAACTATTATCCCCTGTCGTCTATTTTCAAGGGTGTTGTGTAATTATGGTTTTTCCCCCTTCATAAAATAACAGAAAACCGTTGCTAGAACGGCTATATAAACAACCTCCACTTAGCCCCAGCAACAGAAAAAATCAACATCTATAATACCCGTAGGCGCGCGTCTGAGAATTTATCGATTTACGATCTTTCCCGGTCATTTCTTGTAAAATGTATCAGTCGCGGTAAAATAATTTCTTCGAAGATTAATCTTTACCATTTGTAATATTGATATCTATGTGAAATACTAACTTACTCGGCATATCACAGTGAAATTTTATTAAATCTCAACTAAGCCGATAAGTTTCTTGCCAGATTAGATTATCAAGGAAATTTACATTCAGTTGAACGAACTTGACGTCTCTTCGTATACACTGCTGATACATCTACTACTACTTCCTTCATCGCCTAATTGCTCCGGAAGACCTCGCACACACCAAGAAGTCCTCCCCTAGGCCTGTTATCAGCATCCAGGAAGATCGTCTCAGCCAACCTGGCGACTCGAGGCTGCGCGTGTCATTAGATACGCCATCACCATGTTCTTCATCTATAACTAAGGTGCCGTATGCCCATGAGTGTTACGCATCTAAAAAAAGCTTACTTTGAAATCTATATTCTGACATTTTCGTTCTCTCCGAAAGTGATCTCTCCAGTTTTCTCCGTTCAAATCTCCATGAACAATGTAAATTTATCCTCGACCACCGTACAGATCTTTATAACCTCGAACTAGTCCACATAACTATTTTGGTATTGTAATACATTTATTTGCATAATAATCGTTAAACTTCATTGTATATTTCCTGTTGTCACTTAAAAAATATAATAATAATAATTGCATATTAAAAATTTTTATATTACTAAAATCGTTCATAAACCGGAGCACTTATCAACGAGCAAGTTCTGCTCCAACTTGTCCACATAATAAAATCATATGCGACCACTCTAGCTAAATAAACATCTCGTTTCAATATTTCTGGATAAGATATAACACAATTAATTAAAATATTTAGACTCGGCCGAGTTTGATCTTAATATCCACACAGTGCATCCGCAGTATAAATATAGTAAAATAATATATTAGAAGTGACAAAAAGAAAAAATAAAAGGGATTATAACTCTGTATATTATAAATTGTCAAGAGTAATGTGACGGTCTCTATACCGCACCCGCTGAAGCACCAAGGCTTCCTATTGACTTTATATATTACGGTATGTCATCTTAACATGTAAACCCTTGTCTTATTTTTCGCCATCGCTATATTATACTTTAATATTGTCTTTGTTCTGTTCCAAATTTATAATCGAATATATGTCATTCCGTACTAAATGTACATAAAACTATTATTTCGATACCCTGACCTATAAGCATATATTGAGTCGAACCTCGAACTAACCTTGAGACAAAAGATAAGTGTTCCATCCACAGAGCTAGCATCGGCATCATCATCGACATCTTCACTTCAAAGGTAGGTCTTGGCGAACCCAATCCAGGTCTTTCACTGTTAATAATCTACGAATATATGTAAAAAAAAAAGGACAACTAGAAATTTTCATTACACAGCATTATCACATAATTAGCAGTGGCGTGCAGTAAACCTAAACTTAGGTTACGCTGTTACCGACGATGCTAACTAAGTATACAATGGGTATCAAAAAAAAAGTTTTTTTTTAATTTTGAGAACAATCCTATCAATTTAATTTAGAATACAATTGTAAAATTAGTTAGTAAATAAAGTTCTTTTATTGCTCGGTACCGTACTTTGTTTTCGATTAGGCATAAAATATTTTTTTACGATTTCTCCATCGGACAACGAATCTAAAATGTTTAATTAGTAGTATTCAAAAACATTTATTTAAATAACTAGTCTTAAAAAATTGCATTACCGAAACTCATTACATAAATAATTGTATTTTGATATTTAATTTAATATATTAACGTGAAAAATGCACATTCGCTCGCTTGAAAGATAATAAATTATAACCTATAAATTTAATGTACGGAAATACCGAAATATGGAATCAAAGGTTGCAATACACTAAGAACGTTTAGTTAGTCAAGAAAAACAAATACGTTCAAATGTCATTCTACGTAATTTTCAGTAAAAATTAATCCCTTTCGAAGACAGCAGACTTAAGCACAAGTTGTCTGAAAAATGCAGAAAATCCGCAAAAGTTAAGATGCCGATGTTGGGAATATATGTAGATTCCGTAAGATATATTTAGTTCAGTATAATTATTATAAAGATTGAAAAACAAGTTAGGTTTGGTTAGACCTAAGTGGTAGCAAATTGCGAACCAGAATGCACATTTAGTTATTAAAAATAGTTTGCAAATAACCCACGGCTAGAAAAAAGTCATGAGTTACGTCATATACAAGGTTACGCTAAACCAGGCGATAACGGCTGGCATTTTATATGGTCTTTTCATAATATAAAGATTATTTAATTTATTTTTATTTCGCATAATTTTTAGTGTTACGTACTTGACTTCTTAGTACGTCTTTAGTGTACACTTCGTAATGTGAAGGTCCAAGAAATAAACTTTGTAACAATTAATCTTTTATTACAATAAGCTACATTTTAGTACAAGGTATATCACTAGTATAAGTCAAACTATTAAGCTGATGAACCGCAGACAAAAGAGACGCGCACACACTTGCGTGCCGTCTTTATAGCCACACATACCCGCACCGGCGATAAGGCATATATACACACATACACACACCATCCCACCATTCCAAGGACATCACATTTAGTAATGCACTTTTTTGCTCGTACGATTGTATGTGGCATGCCCCTGATCATTAGCCAAAATAAAATACACTTACATTAAAAAACAGCTGATAGTGATATACCACACTGGCTATAGCAATATATTAAAAATGGGGGTAACTTCAGAAACAGATAAACGTTGACAGGACATATTAATAATGATACAGGTTTGACAGTGGGTCAAATTATACACGATCATTAGTTTGATATAATCAGTACTCCACGATTCCAGTTTTAGTCCTGATTAGGGCCGCAGTCGGTTTTTCCAAGGAAGATTGATCCGAGAAATATCATCAGCGGTAATAGTAAACATCTCAATAATCGCCACCCATTACTCCCCGCGCCGCCGGCCGAACGGAAAATATCCGCACTTGATACCCGATAATCCTTTTCTGCTGCCAGACCCTCGAACCCTCTAACCCTCGTCATCCATCAGGCGAGTCCTCGCACAATTTCCTGCCAATTATTGTCGAGACATTTGGGGATTTGAATACACAATATTCACGATGTGGCGAGATTTCTCACCGAGTCTGGAATATTTTTGCTATCAGAAGTTGACATCGACCTAATAGATATCGACGAGCGAATCAAAATACGGACTTTTCATATTCTCGAATTCAATTTATTTTTCTCTTTTATCTGTGCTCATAGCCCTCACTGTGTTCTATTACGAAAAAGTATACATTCAAATTAAGTGATCTATTTTCAACACCCTTTATGTAAAAATGAAAAATGTCAATGTATCATTCAACTATATTTATGTCTGAATTAAATAATTATTTAATACTATTATTTTTGTATGGTTAAAATGTAGATAAAGTTTGACTTTTCAACCATTTAACAAGCTTTCATTTATTCAATAACAGTAGGGTTTAAATGTAGACAGAGTTTGAATTTATAACGTTTTAATAAGCTTCAATTTAATTAATAAAATTAAGGTTTAAATGTAGATAGAGTTCGAATTTACAACATTTTAATGGGTTTCCATTAACTGAATAATGGTAGGGTTTAAATGTAGACAGGGTTTGAATTAATAATGTTTTAGTAGGCTTCACTATTTATTTATTAGACTTTATTGACATACATGTTTTTGTTGTAACAAAGGTGAATATATTATAATATAACGTGATAAACATATGATACAATTATACTCGTAGTTTATTGTGTGGGATGGAGTAGACTCCACCTCTGATATATGCATCATTGTCCTGGCTAATTTGCTAGACTACCGTCTGTGTTAAAGTAGACAGTATAATAAAAATAGAAAAAAATATATATAGTGAAAGTTGTAGAACTAGTGTATTATTAGTGTACGCAATGATTATGTTAGAATGTTGGATAGCGATGCTTCTAATTTCTTTCAACCCAATTGAATCACATATTAATCTATATCTTAAACCTTACTAAATTTGAGTAAAGTTTAAGTGAAGATAGAACTTTAATGATCAAATATTAAACAGGAGTTAAAAAATTATTAATAAGATAATATAAGTATTTGCACATGGAGTTTGAATTTTCATGCATTGTTTAATTAACAAGAGAATATTGAAAAATATTTATGAGTAATATGCACCTTTGAATTCTAAATAAGATGGCATCCAAAATATTTTTGTTGTAGTGTATGCAGATGCAGCATTGACACTGAAAGACTCAAATATGGAGGTAGGTGTAGCTTGGAGCAATTTAGGTAAACAGCGACGATAATGAAGTGTGGCCAATTTGTTTACGGTACTTTGGAACTTTCATTATTTTAATGTGGTTTGACCACAGGGGTCCATTTATCAAGGACGAAGAGAGGGCATCACCTTTTACATGAAGAGGTGCGTAAACTAGTCATATATATTAATATATAATATATAATTTATAATTCTCCACAAAACATTTGCTTTTCACATAATACTTACTCCAAAAATTATTAATAAACAATATACAAATCGATATCGGGTTATCTTTCAATGTTTTCTATGCCGGCAGGTCTACCATAAATAAAATATTTCAAGTTTGAAGTAGTTTTAGATATTTACTAGATAGATCGTCGTCGGGTCCGCCTACATCCGCTGCTGTCTGTTTTTCTGGGCATCACTGTCGATTTATATATCATATTGCCCTTGCCTGGGAAGGTTTACACACCCTATCTGTCAAAACTGGTGTAAAAGCCTCCTGAACAAAGTCTAAATAATAATCTGGCGGCAGAAAAAAATCGTTTTTGTTAAGCCGCTTGGCGACCCCGGCCGATATTTCAATAAAGGTTATTTTTAATGTGGAAGTATGTTTCATAGAAACGGAAAGATGGAAGATAGATAGATAAAGTGAACGGCGCTTTGAATGAAAAAATGTTTTTTTTTAAAGAAAACACATTTTTAATAACAATAAAAATATTTTTATGGTTTATTAATAAACCAGCATGAATTTAAATTTGAATAAAGAAACTCCTTTTTTGTGAAGTTACTATGTAACTATGTTCTGAAATTGCAATTTCACAACAAAGTTGTGTTCTCCTAATTAGATTAATTAATTAGGTTTAATCAGGGTTTTGTTAATCTGCCCAACGCCACTTATGAAATAAGAGTAATATAATATTATAAATATATAAATATGATTATTATATTATACCTGTAACGCCTGTAATTCTAGTGGTGTACAATATATTGGCACTCTCCGTAGTTGTCCAATGACTATGGAACGTAGTGGACGTGTGTCACACAATCTCTGGAACGGTACATTACCTATTTGGTCTAGTAAAATTATTTAAAAAATGTGTTTAATTGGGTATTTGTTTGCGTCAATTGGTTATATCAGGCTGTTCCACCGAAGATATCAAACCTTTTTCGATAATAAATTATATTTTCCTTATTGAAAAATAAATAAAATAAGAAGGGCTCAGAAGTGGAAAACGTATTTTGAACATTCATCTTTTAAATGAGCAGCATTCAACGGGACAGGTCTAAAACTGGTCAATCATTCGCATCACAGACTGATGTCGAACACGCGTGCGGGAAAACCTACAAATGGTGGCTATCGATCCGAGAACGGCACGAGAACAGGAGCCTCCGGCAAGTTAACTCCGCTTCAGATAAAGTCAATATCCTCACCACAGAGGAGTCATTACAAAGCGCGAATGATCTCGGGCCCACGGGCAATTTTGGGAGCTTCGGCTATAGTAGAAAAATAGATACACTACTATTTTTTCCAGTTTCGTCCATTGAATATTGGAATATTGAGAGTTGTTAAAAATTGTGTTTTTAGCGTTGCAAGGACATAATATAGATCTAAGTACCAAATGATTGGTAGTTAAGATGCATTAGGACTATATAAGTATAACCTATATAAGAAGCTATCTTGCATATAATGACATGGTTTCGACTTTCTTAAGGAGACATCACCGTCGAATGAAATACGTAAACAAAATATTAATCACAGAATAGATTATATAATCTATCAATAAATATTCACTGCTTTTTTATCTCAAGGGCCTCTAACCATAGGCCACACATGTTTTATGGTATTTTTCAAAATTTTCCAACCATAATAGTTTTAAACGTGCTCTGACAGAGCTTGAGCTGAGCGAAACCGGTTAGCGTTTAATAACAATACAAAGTAATTATGTTCTATTTAATATCTTTATTTTGTTAAATATATCTTTTGAATTAAGTATTTGGAGGACCATTGCCTGTACTTTCATCATTTAGAGACCGCGTAGCGACGCCGAACGCACCCAGCAAGACGTTACTTGAAACACAACGCCCGTCAGTAATAATACAAACGCAGCCAGTAGCACATCGGACACGTCGAATGTCAATCTACTCGTATTTTAGCAAGGTACTCAAAGTATAAAAAATAATTATATACTGGATGCTACGGAGAGGCTTTGTTTAGTACGTTCCTTTACGGCATACGTACGTAGCATGCGACGCTAAAACCACATCTCGAAGATGTCGAGCACGTTCCTTTGTTTTCTTCTCCAGGGTACGAGAGCTATTAATAGACGAACTTTGTTTTTTCGTTGTTAGGTTGGTCGGAGTTAATCCATTATTCCACGGCCGGATATTGGGCCAGAAAAGGCACTAACTGTAAAGTGTCAGAAGTTGCGGGCGAGCTGAAGGATGTGTTCTCGTGCCGCGGGGATGACCGAGCGGAGGAAACAAACAAAGTAACAAACAAACGTAATAATATACGTAACGGCCAGAGCCGTTGAGCGCCCGACTTTCGGCTTCGATAGCGAAGTAATAAAAACTTTACTCTCGGCGGTGGACCATTTAATCTGCGCATCACTTCTGCCCACCGCACGGTGGGGCTACACACGAAGGAACGTGTACAATTGTGTGCAAAAAAATATTCATTTAATGTTATCACATTTGAAGTGAAACCTTTGCAGTAAATTCAATCAGTCTTTAAAGCCATCGACACGTGGGATATGAACGGGAAAAAGAGATACAGCGGAGCAGCAGAGATTAAAAGACTAAGCGCCTGAATCGGAAAACATGCGAAAGGGATGAATCGCGTGCAAGTGAGATAGTAGAACGGCCTGTAAAAATGCGAAAGTCTTGGTGGCAGTTCCATTGTATTTTTTATACAACACAATTTATTCGTTTATATCTTACTATAAAATTTATGAATAATATATTCAATTTTACAATAATCTGACTATATCAACTACAAAGTTGATTTACGGTAAATCAAAAATATTTGTAAGGTATGAAAGATGTTTGTATCATATTTTAGTTATTAGAATATTTTGGCGTAATCATTGATTTGATTTAACGATTTTGAATTTAGCATCATGTCTTCCTAGAGTTGGTTTCTAAGGTGGTTCGCAAGGTAGAATATTGGACGTACGAGTGCCCTTTCTTACTTAAGGTTCATGATAGTAATTTTCTGCGTGACCTATAAAAATGAAGAGAATGAATAAAATAATATATTTGGTTTATTTAATATATCTCTCCAAAGAGTTCGGAGTTACTCCAAAACCGGTCGGCATTAAAACACATCGTTTTTATTTCATTTATTAGAATTATTCTTTTTTTATTTAAATATGACCACTATTCTCAGATCTGCAGTCGTTCTGTGCGCCGTGTAAACTTTTCTCTCTCTAGTATTTTTTACAAGTCGCTCACGAGAGCAACGTTAGTTTTACGGCCGTTCAAAGTTCGTCCTGCCGAAAATGTGAGCGGGAGGTTTTCCGAATAGGTCGGTCTGACTTTGTTTACGACTTGATTGGATGTCTTCAAGTTTGAGACGGCGGCTTTAATTGGCTGCTAACTTCAACTCTTGCCCTATCAAACCCCGCCATGTGAGACTCGCCGTTTTTGTATGGTTATCGTTATTAGTTATTACTTCCTCAATAACGGCGTTAAATAAATGAACCGCTTTTATTGGTTTACGTCAATAAAATGATAGGTCATGAAAGGGCGCGCCTCGCAAAGTTGGGCCCATTTCCGGGGACAAGCGAAATATGACGCAACATACATTTGTAGATTAGACAGGTTGAAGGTTTATTTAAACAGAATCTAGAAAATGACGTACTAGTATACGCAGTAAGGTCAGTATCTCGCGCATTCAATATTTCTATTTGGAGTGAAATCATCGACTCGACAGTACGATGCCTGAGATATTGAGATGGAGACACGTGGTGGGTATACTATTAATAATAATGAGACGCACGGATGTTTCCAATATGCAGCAGCTAAACATCAAATCATTTACGTAAGACGGATCTTTTACTATTTGGGCATCTTGCGAGAAGCCACGATACTTTGAAGAGTCTTGTCGTGGTCGACCATGTAGTGCGATCTCCCACCCATTAGACTAACAGGCATTTCTCTAGATATGCAAGATGCCGAGAAAAACGGCGAAAATATCACAATCTTCAGTCACGATAGACCGACGTGAATAATGTCGTTAAAATTTCAAAGCTTTACAATATCTTCATTAATTATCAGCTATTAGAAAGTTTTAAAAAACTTAATAACGTAAAGAAACCATAATGCACGACAACACACAGCAGTGATCACTGGTAAAAATAATTGTGAGTTCGTATATATACATATTAAGGAGAATACATTTTTATTGTAAAGTAATTATTCAAAACATTTTTGTGATGTTTTAAATACTAATTTAAGGTATCAATTATAAATATATACATATAAAATCAATTCTGTCGAAAAATATTGTTTTTGGCGTTTCTGGCGTCTGCAGTCGGTTTATTCAAAGGTATTTGAGATTACGTAAAAACAATGTAGATGGCTTTCAAATAAAAGAAAGACAGATGTATTCATTTGAAAAAGTGTAACAAATAGGTTCGAAAATTTGTCATGAAAAATACTGGCGCTATAATACAATTGGTAATGTACTTCCCCAGATTGGAAATAGAGATCCAGGTTCGAATCCCGGAAGCGCAAAAACATTTATATTTTATATTTTTCGACAAAATAGATTTTATATGTATGTATTTATAATTAATACATTAAATTAGTATATACACATATATATATATATTATGATGTTACAAAATTGAGGTCATGTTTAAAATCACCCCGTCAGATATTTTTGATGCCATAAACAATAGTCTGAGGTTTGTAATACGCCCGATCTTTGTAATACGCGCGTATTCGCTCGGCGATCGAAGCTGACAGATCTGTCTGAACAGTCTGCCGCCTGCGGACGCGCGAGCCTATATTACGAGATCAAATATATTATAAAGATGAATACTTAATTGTCTATTCAATCACTGGTGCACTATATTTGTTTGTTATTAATGCCATAATGAACAATCCTTCCAGAGATTAGATATTTCCTTTCCCGCTCGGGGCATGGGAATACGATTGACCGACGATGGCGTCACGGAGCATGCTTCTTGAGAATAGATGAAGGATGCAGAATTGAGTTACAGCGAAGATGTCGGCCGCAGTAGTTATGAAATTCGCGGATCAGTGTAGCATATTGAATGGACCCAAATGGAACGGTGACGCCTGTCACGGAGTTCGAGGTTGCACAATCTGTCAGAGGAAGCTGTCATCATATTCATGTCCATCCCTATTGATTACTTTATAGTATTTCTTTGATTTTAAATTTAACCTTTATATTTTTACCATTTCAAAGCAGTTAAGGTATTACGGTCAATAAGCCAGCCGTACTTTAGTGCGAGATAAGTAATTCATCGTAGTGGGAATAATTATATCTCGTATAATTACGTCGATCCGTGATAATTTGTTATCTGGACCATATTTATGTTAAAGGAAATAATAATGTTGTGATTTGACAAGGGTTATTTTTATGGGAACCATTTTGAGGTTAGCCATGATCAATTGGTAATATATCCATTTTTATGTCCGACCGAATCATCGTCGAGCATATGTTATTTCTTATTCATTGGTTATCGGTGTTATTTGTTTTGATCGACTTAACTATAACATTTTGTATTAACTGTTAAATATTAAATATAATTTTTGTACTGAAAATATCTTTAAATACTAAATTAATGTATTAATTATAAATATATACATATAAAATCAATTTTGTCGAAAAATATTGGAAATGAAGATCCAGGTTCGAATCCCGGTGACGCTAAAACAATATTTTTCGACAAAATTGATTTTATATGTATATATTTATAATTAATACATTAATTTAGTATTTAAAATATCACAGACCGTCTGTTCTGAATAATTACAACTTCACAATAAGAATGTTTTTTCCTTAATAAAGAAAATATCTTTCATTTGCTGCTCCGAGGTGTCAACAATAAACTTTCCCAGTCTAGGACGAAGGCAGAATGTCGCAGAAGATATAAGGTCGGTTTACATTTCTGAGGTGAAGATCTCGCGATTCTTACGCTCTCCTCTGACTAATCGGTGAAGAGGATAGAACGCCGATCTCTACCCTCCTACTTAAAAAATAATTTAAATCCTTTCAGCGATATTAAATATATTGTATTAATAAAGATCACCGGGGATCAGAAGTAGTAATTAAGACAGTTAAATATATAATTAAAATATTAAAGTCGAACGTTGAACATCAAAAATGAAGCCAAATATTTGTGTAGGCGCTCAATTAAATTATTTGCAGTGATGCGAGCAAAAATTAAATTCAATCCCGAGATATTTGGAATAATGTTGTTCAATATTTTAAACGCAAATCAAACAATTTAACTAATAAACAGGAAAATATGTTTTATTGTTTGGATGTGAATCTGACTCTGAGTGTTGGACTCATCGCACGGTGACTAGTAATGAGAGGACAAATAGAAATTAGGATATTTGAATGACAGAAATGATTTTAACCTTTAACTACTGAGGTGGCATCTCTAACTATATCGGCGTAGCTTCTCATTTCAAATAACACGTTTGACTCTTAATTTGATCCGGGATCCAGCATGTAACAGTACAAGCTGTATGTAATTACTTTAAATTGGGTAAAAATATGATCGAAGATTTCCCAATGTTCTGTGTTTTCGAATCAATGTAATATTATATCCTTGTAACGATACTAATATACGAGTTCGCCAGGATAACAATACGGTTGTTCGAATGGTTCACAAAGGGTCCCCTTCACGTCAGAACTATCAATGTCTAGATAGATTGAAACAATGTAAACTGAATTTGAGTAGACAGAAAGCACCCTAATCTCGTGTTTCAGTTCTTAACAGTGTAGTATTTAGTTCAGTGTCAGTGTAGCACCTTACAACCTCTAACCTATGGAAGGTCCGTAGAATTGTTTCTTCCTGTCAATGTATTCAGGAAGATGAAATAATTGTCACTTTTAAAGAAGAGAAAACTTTAAATTTTTTTGAATAAACAACCTTTGTACTGCACACACGCTGCGTCGCTGCGTTATACTTCTTTCACTACTATGTTTCTTTCATTATCAGGTGTAAATGAGAATGTTTCGACCTATTTGGAAGTAGCAGAGCGGGACGAGGAAGGGGGGGGATGTTTTTCAGTCGTAATTGGTAATATAGAAAACAAGGGTGATTTAATTAATGAGTGTTTTTCCGTATTTTTTTGTGTTTCGACGTTTTCTAAGTGATTCATTATGAGTTCTTACTCGAGTGGATAAATTTTTGTTTATGGCTATTGAAAAAATTATTTGTTTTTATAATGATCAGACATTATAAAAAGTTCTTCTTTTTTAAATGGTGTATGGAATCATCTTCACATCGTGACTAATAGATGAAAATATCCATGAGATGGACTACATATGGATACACCTATCTATATAAACTATGTTTGTCGATGCAATCCTCACGGTGCGTCTCTACCTTGGATCCCATTTATATTTTTCTCAGTATCATATCTCAAATATTTATCTCTTTCTGGATAGGTTTCATTTCGACAATAACATGTATGAAGATTTGTCAGAATGTGAGATCATCGTACATCTGGCGCACTCTCGGAGTGCTCTAATCACGGAAACCTTTACCTATTCAAACTGCGGGTTACTGTCGACATCCGCGCTACCTTGAACATAACAAGTCTTATTCTGTGCGGTTATATATTAAGTTTAATATTAAAAAATACTCACGAGTCACGTGAGTGAGAGTAGGTACGTCATTTTCATCGATTCACGACATCAACAGTCAAAAAAAAAATGTGGAAAAAATTGAAACATTGGCACAGAACGTATCGTTTTTGTTATCAGCAAATCTGTCGAGGCATCTAGAAATAAAAATATGTTAGCACAGCGCGACTGCGTCTGCGTGCTCTGCAGCTGTTAACAGTGTCGGTTCAATTGATTTTTATTATTTGTATCATTTCAAACACACGAACAACAATATAAACCTTTATTTTCCGCCACAAATATACAATCTAAATTATTGTTTATGGTGAAATGTGTAACACAATTCATTGTACTGTGGAAATAGATTACCATGATACCATAGGTTAATAATTTATTGCGATACCGTGCTGTTTTCGGAAAATAGATTTGAATGTGACGTAGGCATTATAACCGGGAACTTTACGACCTGTATGATGAGCCGAAAGCCATAAAATTATGGAGGCTTATATGGCTTATAAGCTTATGCATGATGCGGATCCCCCGAAATGGCTGCTTAATAATAAATCTGAAGGAAGACGAAGAATATGTGTACCCAAATTAGATGGCAGGATATTTTGTGACGTACGCGACATATGTCAACGCGTCCACAATCTTCACCCGATATAAAACATGAGATTAGTGAGTTCTATGTACAGAATTGGCTATTAGATCTCCCACCTGCCTTCAACAGTCACTCTTAAGGGAAAATAAATAAAAGTAAGAAAGAAGTTTACAACATTATAATTGACAAAAAATATTATGTATTGAAATAAATTAGAAATTAACGTTAATCGGTTTGTTAAAACTACATCTAGAATACAGAATAGATCATCAACATCGAGCTCAGCGAAGTGAGTCAAATTTTAACCTATATTTAACAATACCACCGGTAGGTGTAAAAGATAACTACCGCTCGAGGAGCAAGCCCAATTCAATAAAAGTTTATTGTGTAGTAGTTAAGAATGTCGAATTCCACTTGACGAGTGCGTAGATTGTTACAAACATTTGGGTTATTTATGTCAGTGACGTTGTCTACGGTAAGGTGTCCAAGTAATATTTCTCCTTTCGTACGGACATAATGTAAGGCGGATGGGATCCAAATCGTGCTCTTCCATCTTGTCGCTGTCCATGGGCAATCCTTCAGGACTTTATTTTTAGCTATTACATTGCGAGAATAAAGAAAACAATTGGATCGATGGAGAAGGC
This sequence comes from Eubasilissa regina, assembly GCA_022840565.1. Classification (NCBI taxonomy): domain Eukaryota; kingdom Metazoa; phylum Arthropoda; class Insecta; order Trichoptera; family Phryganeidae; genus Eubasilissa; species Eubasilissa regina. The sequence continues at coordinate 3,826,755 of JAINEB010000035.1, read as the reverse complement.
CTGGACTCATTCCAGGTTATAGAGATGTCAGAGGTGATGAATTAATGTTATTGACAGATGGTCCAAGGATAATGATGGCGAATCTATTACACGCGTACCAAACGTGATACGCCACAGCGTTTTGGGTGACACACCAGCGTTCACTAAAATCAAGTTGCTATAAAGAACATGCGTCCCGCCACCAGACGTCTACCCGATAACAACGATCAAATTTATCACTACATATTACATAATATTTATCAATCTCTTTTATATCTCAATATGTGATAAAAACATTAAATATATAAACAATTAATTTACATCAAATCAAATAAAAAAATACAAAAATGAATATATATGTAGTTTATTTTTATATTATTAAAAATGTAAAAAAAAATTTTTTTCGGCGGGAGCGACACACCAGCAGAGATTGCGCGTTAGATTTTGTGAACTTTTGGCACGCTGAGCCCAAAAGGTTCGCCATCACTATCCTAGGAAAAGAAAGTAAGATCATAAAGTAGGTATATATATTTTTGTAAGCGTGATATGCGAAATCTTATCATGTTAAAGGTTTTTATGTATTTTGTTGGGACCAGAATATTTTTTCATCACAGATGCAAATGATTATTCACGCCAAAGCGTCGTAATACTCTCTACTTTATTTGTCTAGAGTAGGTAGTATACCTGACTATGACTATTCTCCTTGTATTATGGTCAGAACAACTACAAAAGCCTTTCTTCAATATATAACTGTAACATTTTTTCCTTATTCGATCGTTTGTACTCTTCTCACGATTCTTCCTAACGTTCGAATTTCCATTACATACAATCCCTTTACCATAATACCTAAATATCTGTTTTAATATTATCTGGAATAAAAAGTTTTCTCGAATCCGAAATTCTCGAATATGTTTAACGTAAGTGTGTTCAATAGTTTACCCCTGGCATAAAATATTATGATCCGACTTACAAGAGAAGTTCTGAATAATGAAGTGGCTGAAGTGACTAGAAGCTTACCTGTAACAAAGAAAAATAGCAGTATTAGTTATGTGTACTTCGAAACTGTTAACGAAATAATAGCAGCACTAATTAATAATATTGTTGACTCTATAGTAACGTATCAATAAAATATTTTTTTATGAATATAAATGGCCTGCGCCTTCGACATTGGCAATTTACGCAACACTAACGTTAGTGATTATAAGCGCATTGCTTATAATTTGAATTAAAAAAGAGCTAACCGTGGACCCAGTATAATTTTCTTTGTGAGTTTAAGCAAAATTTATGTTCTTAATAGTTCTGGAGATTGATAAATGTGTAGTGCGTTCAACAAGTCTACTTCATCATATTTATATTAATTTCGTCTACACTTTATATATAAAAGCAGTATTTATGATACTTCTGATTTAAACACTTTTCTTCATCTTTTAAGGTATTTGCTACAATAGAGGAGCAGCGGGCAGACTAGTATGAATTTATAAAATACGTTCGTTTCCCAAAAATAGTAAATGTTCATCAAATTGTATAGCATATTAAATTTTAGTGTTACCTAGATATTTACTTCTTGTTATGTCATTAAATTATTTGACACTAAAAAACTATTTGTCTTGGGTTCTAACCTAACCTAACCCAGCCAAATATTTACAAACGTAATCGTTAAGTTACTTTGAGCAATTGTATATGCCATTAAAACCAATAAGTGTGGTCTTGTGGTAATTCTACTTCCCACTCATTAAAATATTGTTTCTTGTACTCATCGAACGTTTCCAGGGATTGTTGTAAGTTTCACCGGTTTAATTCAGTGGTGTTTTTGGTGAACATTTACTAAATTTAGTATATCACCAGTATTTTATATTAATTTTTTTTTTGAACTTCTGAACTAACTAACTAAATTTTGTATGTCACACCAAACTATAAGCGTGTTAACGCGCACTTTTAGACCTTGCAAACTTGCAGCGATTTAAGTAATATTTTTAAATCATGTTGATATTTGTGAACGACAGGTCCCAGCTTTGGATAGATAATATAGCCAAGTCTAACCTTTTGTGGTGTGTTCCATTTCAAATAGTGTTGGCAGTTAAAAAGTAAATGTGAAGAATGACCTTGCATTTCCTCGGAAAGTTTGGATAGGTCAAGTTAGCATGTTATTATTTTCAATTGTATTAAAATACTATTGAATTACAATTTAAAAAAATGTTTTTTAAACACGCCATTCGTCGAAGAGCCGCAGAGCCGCACTCGAGCAGCTAAAGAAAGTAGTTTGCGACCACTGACCTAGGTCAACAAATAAATCAATAAAATAATTATTAGACAAGAAAAAAATAGCCAGAATTAAATACAGTTTTTAAACACTCGAGAGTTTAACAAAATTCACAGCCAACTATTTGAAAACAATGCCACGTACTCCAGTCGATGGGAAAGCATTCCACCCTTGGAATACCGCTTTGCCATTGTTTTGGCTGACCATGTTAACCCTACAACACAATACAAGTAAAAATAATGAAAAATTATTATTATCAAAAAAAATATTGCGTTAGTGGGTACCTACCTATAATTAGTACACTTATGGTCATGTATAGAAGAAGGAAGAAGGGAATAAAATTGAATACGGTTATATTAAACATTTTATAATTTCTTTTTTTTTTTTAAACGTAGCGTAGCTTTGTATTTTATGATATTTTTATATTTTATTGATAGATACTGGTTATGTAGGTATTATTATTTTTTTTTTCTACATAAGTACTGTGTTCGGTTCTTTATCTACTTACCGGAACATTAAATATTTCATTTTTAAAACATTTAAATTTCGAAAGTGTCCAAAGGTAGGTTGTATGTTATGGGTACTGACTAAAATAGTCACTGCGGTAACGAGTGTGACGTATTTGATAACGCTTTTAAATAAAAATAAAAATTCTATTGAACAAAATTTATAATTTCTTCTTCTTGTATATTTTTCTTCTGCATTTTGCTCTTGTCCTAAGCAGTTCTGATCATTAAATGAAGCATAATATTAGGACATAACATCTTTTCTGCAAATTGCAAAATAATCTTGATGATATTTAAAGCCGCTAACCACAGCATATACACCAGAGCGATCTCTACACCCCAATTTAAATACACTGTGAGGGTAGACGCGCCGATTACCCAGGAGCATTCATAAGCAATAGCTCCTATATGATTGGCTGATTCGCCGCCTGGTTGATATTTTTTTAAATGCTAGTAGGCAGCTGTGCAATTTCATCTCGCTCATCAAGATGGAGCCGAACCAGTCCAGTCTCAGTAACAAGGAAAGTATACGAATGTAAAAAAATTAAGTCTAAGAAAAAAAATTAGTCAAAGAAATCCAAAAGTTGTTACATTGTATATGTATAAAAAAAAGTAGTATAAAATCAGAATGAAAATAAGCACGTGTGCTACTCGAGTCGAGTCGCTGTACGCCCCCAAAAAGGGGTAAAAAAATACAGAAACAAAATTAGAACAAACTGACGAGTCATCCGATCACCACTGCCGGCAGATAACAGGTCAGAAGCAATTAAAAAATATTTGTTACTGAAAATAACTATTAAAACAACGGGTGAGAGAAAAACGACAAATGAAAATAATAGTACACAATGGCAACAAAGTAAAGAAAAGTGAAGATAAATAAAGATATTGATATTAGGAGCTTCTTAAAAGTTCTACATACACTGTGAGATATATAGACAGTAATCGACCACCACTGTGGGATATCAGCCACACGCACGTATTGAACGCAACTAATTTAACAGCAGTCGAGGAACACTTAACTGTGACATTTTTCTCCGCCATCAGATTTTAAAATAACATAGAATCGGAGGTCGGCACGGTATTAGTAATCATTGTGAACTCGGTGATTTCACGTCATTATGCTGTTCAATTGGTCCACTATTGTCTCTTCCTACACAGAGATCGATCCACCGCGATGGATGAAGTGATATTGGTATAAGTAATATTGTAAGTACATAGTACGGATATCCTGTTAGCTATTTTAACCACCGACATTGTCTGTATTCTCGATTGTTGCGATGCGCCGGCGTACACCCATTTTATTTCATATTTCATGTTTATATGTTCCGAATTATAAAAAATAATTCGAAACACGTAAACACAACGACGTCTTCAAAGTAATAAACTCGTTGTTCTATGAGCCGGTACCGAAGAACACACGTCGCTTCACAGTTGAAAAATTCCTGAAAATTGTTTTACTTTTACTTTTGAGTTTTACTTTCAGGGTTAAGTGCGCTGTATTCTTTTAAATATAGCATTTAAATGGCGATCAGGGTTACCTTCAAAGCTTTTCTAATTCACAAATCACCCTCCTACCGGGTATTTATTTGTTGTTATTTTGTTTCAAACGGTTTTGGGCCACAACTCGTTCACTTTTCGACTTTCAATTCGATATAAGCGGAGAAATTAGAACCGGTAAGTTTGCTGCTACACATATGTTCTCTTCTTAATGACCTTTCAGACTCGGAAGTCCGTAACCGCGCCATCCATTATAGTCAAGTCTGTTGGCTTTCACCATTACTTGCAGGTCCATCTTAATATTTTCTGTTGTCTAATATCGCGAAGTACGCGTGCGGATGTCTGCGTGTGTATGACTAGAGGAGATTGGACAATAAAGACTACTTACAGTTGACACACGTTTATTTCTAAATGATGCGCAGTTTCAGATACAGACTATGCAAAACTAATCTAGAAGCCGGCTGAGAAAGATGTGAATCAATGAAACCGGCTTGCTGGGCGGCTGCCCACGCATATTATTGTTATCAATATCTGGTCGGCATCGACATGATTTTATGGCTGATAAGAGCTTACAATTTTCACCTAGCTATTTTCCGGCTGCGTTCAGGAACGGTCGGCAATGTTGTCGGTTGAGGAGGCGATGAATCTTAACAAGTTATGATACCGCTTCAAGTTCCATGTTCTAATGATCATTTGATCATAAATGCGCGTGTTAATTTGATACGCACATCATCCCTTACAAGTGCTGGGAATGGACGAGAAACTTGAGGCGCAGAAATCAGTCTGGAGCGACGGTCGGGGATTGCGAGGGGGTCGAACGGCTCATGTCGGGCAGTCGGCACTTGAATCGTGAACCCTGAAAGCGAGGGAGAGAAGACGGATTGATGCTTTTGAGATATAGTGCTGGAAACACATGTTGCGCATACCGCGAATGGCGAGATGCACGAATATCTTCATTCTGCAGGAACTGAATATCAAGGACAGACTCAACTATTTGCCTGAGAAGAATCCTTCAATTTTTTGATAGCTCAAATAGAAAGGAAGATGTATTGGAGAAGTTGGTTGTGGTGAACCACGTCAAAAGACGACGAGGAAGAAGAATAGTCGTATCCCCACTAGTCGTATCGACCGAGTATAAAAGGAAAGAAAATGAGGATCTGAGGTCTGCAGGAATACATGATTTAATACGTACACTTTTACAGTTTGCAATTTGAAAAACTTCAACTGCTATACCACTAGGGCAGGTCTATTATTCCTTCTTCAAATTCTATAATATCTCTCTACTGCGTGTTTTCTTTGAAATAAATGTAATAAATTATCGCTTATACTATTAAGCCAGGAATATCATTGTCTAGGATGAGAACCTTACTTACGAAGTGAGGTTCTTAACCTAGGTTCAATTTATTATAGATTCTTACTTATTAGATTACATTTACGTTATATTTATGAGAGAATAATACTAAAGAGGGTACATATAATTTATTCGAAAGATATATAAAACAGTCTACGCCGCTTACATACAGTAGAGGACCGAGAAAAATCAAGAAGCTTTATCAATCCACGAGAATGGACGATTACAAAAATCAAAGACATTACTGACAAGATTATATTCATGTAAGAGAATAATTCTCAATAAATGAAGTTTACATGAGATATATCAATGCATTTTACATGAAAGTTAAATTAAATTTATTTCTACATATAGTTTACATGAGATATATCAATGCAATTTATATGAAAGTTCAATTAAATTTATTTCTAGGAGAACACATTCTTATTATGAAGTTGTAATTATTCAGAACATAGCTCTGTGAATTTTAAATACTAATTAAGTCTATTCATTAGAAATATTTACACATAAAATCAATTTTACCGAAAAATATTATTGTTGCGCCACCGGAATTCGAACCTATATCTCTTTCCAAAACCGGGGAAGGTGCATTATCCAACTATGCTACTGCGACGATATTTTTAGCGACAAATTTTCGAACCTATATGTAACCTTTTTGATATTAATACGTTTAATCTCTCCATTATTTGAAAGAGCCATCTACCTTATTTTTACGGAATCTCAAATACCTTTGAGTAATCCCGGTGGCGCAACAATATTTTTCGATAAAATTGATCTTATATATCTTTCTAATTAATATATTTAATTCATATTTAAATTTATTTAATATATGACAGATAATATTGAAATGTTTTAACTAATAGAATCATGGTTAGTCATCTTCCATCATATATATGTTATATTTGTTTCACGGGTAAAAGATTACGAATTATTTTCTGGGGAATAGCTTTGAGAAGAACTTTTACACTTTCCCTTAGATAACATTACTGATTGTCATGGCCCTTTCAAAGTGAGTCAAAATCTTAGTATTTTACTTTTTTAGTTGACGTCGCCATTAATTTATATGTAATTTATATGTGGCTCATCACTTCCCCTCTACTCCCCGGCCTTCTTAATTGTTAATTGTATTGTTTTATATTATATTTATGTAATGTATTGTAAATTCTATTTACTAATACAGTGAGTCAACCGGGGAAATGACAGCCATGCGGGGCGCTATCGAACAGCAGCCTAGTAGCATTAAAAAAATTACAACCGGGCGGCGAATGAGTTGGACCGAGATATGAGCCTCGAGCTTATTGCATCGGTCCTGGATAAGCGGTGGATCTGCTCACATTGTATTTATAGTACTGTGTCAATTGGTAACGAAAGATGACTTGTAATTTAGTTATTTGATTAATAGCTGACTTTGTGCACCTGTAATTACCTTGCTAAATGGTTCTTTGATTTTTTTGATTTTTTGATTGGAGGAATTTGATTGGAGGATTTTGTTGGTTTATTATTATTAATGAATAGGGAATCGCATCATAAGTCAGTTGAGAGGGATAAATTTTGAACAGAAAATTTTCTGATTGTTCTGAAAATATATATATTTATACGTTTGATTCCGTCGCGAGGCACGTTCGTGGATAAATCTTGTTAAGTTTTTCACACTCTGAATTCAGCGAAAACTTTAAATTCTGATATTTGCATTTCAACATCCTTCACTCGTTCTTATTAAATTGTAAATTTAGTAGAGAAAGAATTTTAAATCTATTTCAATTAAGTATAAAATATTTTGAAACTGATCAAACTGCATTGAATTAAGCAATCGAACATGTTAAATCATGCAATATCTTATAATTACAATACAAAAATATATAATATTATTTGGTGAATATTATGTTCCAGGCCAATTTTATTTAACTGCCATTTTGGTTTGGCAGACATTTATTAGTTCACATTTAGCAGTCGTGGAGATTAATTGATAATAATTTATTAAATGAGTATTTGATGTCTCAACAATGTGTTAAAGTTATTAAAACATTGTATCTAAATAATAATGGCAACGCTGTAACCGTTCATGGTGATCGATTTAGTCACACGTTGGAAAGCTTCTCGGTGGTCGAACTGAGTCGATTAGGCCTGCAACGCATATAGTTTAAACAGGACGGTGCCACCTCAAACACAGCTCGAGCTGTGCTTGAAATTTTGCAATAGACTTTTCCTCGCAACATAATGTCAAAAGGTGCTGATATAGTCTGGCCTCTTCGATAGCCTGATTTGACGGCTCTCCACCATTTTCTGTGAACGTACTTGAAAGAAAAGGTTTACATCAATAAGCTAACAACAATTCAGATGCTACAGGACAATGTTCGAAATGAAATTGCTGAAATAATACATATTTTATGAATAATATGGTTAAAAGAGCACGCATTTGTGGCGCTACTAGAGGCGGTGACTTGGCAAATGTCATATTTTATACATAATTGTAATAAACCAAATAATTGATAAATAGAAACCAATTTAAGAAATTGTGTTTAATTATTTAGTAATTAATTAATTAATAGTAATTAAATTGGAATATAATATTGACAGAACTAATTGCAAGAGCAATTTCAAGATTGTCTATTGCAAGAGTAATTTCATAATTGAACTGTGTCGCTAATGGTAAGCAGAATTAACTTCAACCACCTCAAATTCAACTACCGCTACTTCTTCACAATTATTTTATACTTCTCCACTATTCCCAGCAAAGAGGGCTACATGATTTATTTTTGGTAAGATAGGTACGATATGACACTATGCGAGAGGTACAGTTAGCTGGATGGAGCGCGGTAAATAAATGAAGCGCCGGACGGAACGCCCGGCCGGCCAATTACTCGATGCTTAGGTAGGTTTTGCACCCATATAGCACTATAACCTTCACCGTCATTTATACACCCGGAATTTCTTCTACCCTAGTTTAAACTTAACTTAAACTTTGTACTAAAAACACATTAGGTTATACTGTCACTATTATAGTTTTAAGAGATGCAGTCCTTCTCATCATCAGGTGATAACTAAACTAAATACAGTATTGTAGTCTATTCGGACAGAGGGGTGGAACTGGTGGAATTATTTCGTGTTTCAAGGGTTTAATTGTTTATGATTAATTCTTTATAAGTGGAGAAATTTTAGTTGATGACTATCGAAATAATGGTGTGTTTCAATTGTGTGTTTGACCAATGTATTTTTATTGCAATCTCCACAATCAATCTTACGAAATAACCGGAATATATGAAATACGTATCATACAATTTCTGGTATCAGGAATTTTAAGAGCAAACTTAGTAGAGCTGTCGGTGAATCATTGAGCGCAGTCTGCCGATAAAAAACATAGTCTTCAATATTCACTTTAAACCGTTTTTAAACAGCTCGCGAATTTATTTAGTAAAAGAGATTTATTCAGATCGCAGGATTGGCCCGCATGCAAAATCCCCGTCCGGAGTCCGGAAACAAGCGTGGATCCCGGTTGAACCTTTGTTTTGGCTTATATTTGTTTTATTTAAAAAATAAAACGGATCTGAGCCGCCTGAGCCCCAGAAACACAAATAAACCAAATTAGATTATTTGATTTTTCCAGAGTTTCACGGCAGCCGTGGAATCGTCTGACTGGGTGCTTTAGAGTAGAAGAACTTCCCGTATTGCTGAACAAATTAGATGTACATTCTGCGGTCGTATTGTAAGGGCCGGTTGTAAATTAGTCGTACATTTTAACCATGCTAAATTTTTACTGTAATAATTTTTACCATCGCCTGAGGTAAAAATCGTTTGCGGTTGTTCGTACGTCAAACTTACTACTATCAAATTTGTCGTCAAAAATAATATCGCTTTAGCATCCTGGATTAGAAAGAGATCCAGGTTCGAATCCCGGTGGCGTAACAACAATATTTTTCGATAAAATTGATTTTATATGTATATCTTTCTAATTAATCCATTTAATTAGTATTTAAAACATCACAGACCGTCTGTTCTGAATTATTACAACTTCACAATAATAATGTATAATTCTTCTAATAAAGTGAATTTCGCCTAATAGTGTGGCAATGCGAATAATCATTAAGTACATACAACACCCCTGAGTTCGAAATCTGTCACTTTGCTGGCAAAAAATCTTTGGTTTTATAAATTAAACAGCAAGATAATTATAGGACGAAGTCTCACCTATCGTATTTTACAACTTTCAAAGTATCAATGTGACAAATTACTTTTGAAACAGCTGTGAAGAGTCCGCTATTTTTAACTGACGTTTGATGATTTTACCATCTGATCGATATCCGATGGTGATGAGAGTAAAATTAGTTTACTACCGGATGTACTTTCGAGAAGTAAATATTTTTACGATCGAACAACCCGTTTTCACAAATACATTTACTTTAGTACCTTTTTTCTCTCTTCGTCTTCTTCCACGGCACTACATCCCAGACTGATATTTGGCCTCGTTTACAAGTGCTCTTCACCGAATCCTATTCCCAGACTTAATGGCCAACAACTAGCGAGTATTACGACGTACATTACAGCCGCGTGGTGACAGATTATGGCAATTCCTAGCGGTTCATGTCGTGGCTATAGTGTTAATATCGGATAAAATACACAACATCGTACGATGGCATATGGTGGCGGTAATGATAAAAAATAAGGCTATTGAATATGTACGTTTCATGCACGTCGATGCATTAATTCGTAGAATTTTTGTTTTTCAAAGCGAAAGTGCTTTAGAAATAAATTTTACGTAGTCATTTTAATGCTACAATATTTTTTAACATAATATCTATGTACGTCTTAAATTTTTTAATTTGTAGATTTTTTTAATAAATAGTTGTTTTAAGTAAATATTGTGTCAAGGACAAAAAAAAACCCTTTTTGAAGATATATAAGGTCGCAATTTAAGAAAAACATCTAGCAAGACTGCATCTCGTCATTTTTAAGCATGATAATGCCCGTCCGCACATTGATAATATTAAAAAATCAATATCCTAAGAATCTTTAATAATAACGACGCTGCTCTTCAAAACTGGCTTGATGACTTCTTCACTTCCAAAACATCAGATTTATTCAGACGAGAAATTGAATAAAGGCCAGAACGTTGGAAGTCAATCATAAACAATACTGGAAAATATATAACAATCCATTCCGGTATATAAACTTAGACCTCTATCTATCTGGTGAAATTGGATAACCAATTTCAATTCAATTTTTAAGAGCTTTGGAAGAAATTGGACCGATAAAAATAGTATTCAATAATAAATTGTTACTTTTATAATACAAAATTTTATTTTAAATAGTAAGTGAAGCCTTAAAGCGTTTAAGTAAATATAATTTATTAATTAATATCGCCTGTTTATATGAAATGGAAGCATTTTAAAACCATACAAAAATGAAATAATGTCATGCAAATTTAACATTTTATAACTCTATTAATTTGAACATTTTAGTAATTTCATGAATTCAGATACATCTTCGAAACCTTGGCTTTGGACCCATAAGAAAATATATTCGATATATGTATTTTCCGTACCTAAAATTTTTTTTTGCACACAGAAAACAAATTTACTGGTCGCGGTCTTTCAATTAATGCCTCTGTTGTCCTAATTATGTTCAGTTAATTGGTTTTGCGTTACTGTAAAGGTTTTATATTATACAAGTATAATCTAGTACAAAACAAAAACTAACATTTTCGCATAAAAATCTAAAAGATTAATGATATTTGATAATTAATCAAATATATATATTTACAATAAGACATAAGAAAAATATATACTTAGAATCTTAAATGATAAAAAAATAAATTTATCAAAATTGTTAATAATCCAATGTTGACGTTCCACGGCAGAGACAGAGCATAACTTATTCAACACTCTGACCTCACCATCTGTTCTTTACTAGTCTAGTCTCCAGTCAGTCTATTCTGGTTCAACCACTGTCGGAATAGCAAATTATTAGATTCCAAGGTAGTAATTAGCAAAAGGTCGCTTGAATATCAAAAGCACTGCAATGAATAAATTCAATATCTATGACTGAAATAGCAGTTACTTTGTGCTGCAACACGATTATATATATATTTTTTAAATAAACCGAAATTTGTGCTACACACAATTGAGTATTATTTATATCGCGACTCTAGTTTGAAAACTGTGATCAAACCGCAAACGGAACATAGTTGCAGATGAAAATCTTTCCATTGCTGTAACAAAAGTTAGGCATTGAATATTGGGCAAGCTCGTGCATTTTCTATCAGCATCAAAACCTTAGATTACGAGTGCGAATGTCTAAATGATATAGTATTATTTTATGAAATGGAAAGCGTGACATCTTATCGAAGAAATGATAAGGCGACTGTAATCGATCTAGAGAAGAATTCTTAAAATAAGCTGGACGGGTAGAGTTACGAATGAAGATGTTTTACTTCAGCTGAATAAAGAAAAATAATTTACGAAAGTTTTGAGAATGAGAAACAGTGACGAGTATCAAAATCCCCAACTCCCCGTCCGCATGAAACTACAGCGTGTCAGATAGGTGGGTCACGTTCTGAGGTGCAGAAAGTGTGGATCTCAAAAATAATCCTTAATGGAGCTAGCTGGTAGAAGAGTGAAGAGGATGATGTAAAGAAGGGCTCAGTAGAGTTGCTACAGATTCGCGCTTGTGAACATGACATACGTAGATCGGTGTTTCTTATCTATTACCTGCCCGCTACCCCCCTTCTCTCTATAACCAAAATACAATATTTTCTGTGGATGTGTTCTCTATGGTATTTAAGTGAAGTTGAGATTGTACCTTCGAACTGAAAGCAGCGTGTTGGCTTGTGTTAAATATCGTGTGTGGGGCTGATATTTACATACATGTAATCGGTTTCTCGCTACCGCGCGAACCGATTTAGTACTATATATATCTAGCTATTATGCACGGTGTTGTTTAACACTTCGCACTACAACCTACGCTGTCCTGGAGCTAGAAAACCTGTAGATTCAGGGGAAGAAGATCCAAGTACTGAAAGGAGCATTTCACAGATGAGTTATGTTTTCTGGTTTCCGGTGGTTCTTCAGTCGCCCCATGTTCCCTAATCCTGTCGTTATCCCGTATTCTTTCGATTCAAAATTTCTCTTCCCCTCGTTTAGACAATTATTAATACAAAAATAATATAAAAGTAAAGAAACATGTCACACAAAAGTCGGGGAACAGAGGGGCGACTGGAGAGTAACACGGGCAATATGGACAATATGGTTTGGCTAGTTTACTGTAAAAAAGATGCTAACTTACATGATCGCAAATGTACACGAGAAGAAGAAAAAGCATATTTGGTTTATTTTAAAATTTAAAATATTAACACAATTGAAATTCATTACGCGATGGAGTTTTGCTTTGCGAAGTTCTAAATATAAAATGTAACATCGAATGTATTCTTGTATTCTGGCACGTAAACCGATGATGTGGACAAGTCGTTACATTGTCCGACACAGCTACGTAACATTTCGCGTTGTATCTGATATCTGGTAATAACGGGGTATTCGGGAACAATGTCGTTAAATGTCGGTACAAATTATTGTCGCGTACAGCGGTCGCTGGTGCCAATTTTCGCCAGGGCTACACATGTCTTTACATTTTTAACGGAGTGTAGTTCAGTTCCTTATTTATTATCTCACGTTTGGGGTTTCGGGGAGCCTGGTGAAAGGGAGACTTCCATCAGAGTGAGAGAGGTGACCCGAAATCGTTCTACGAGCGATAGATCTCTTTATTATTCATTCGATATAAAAGTGAACATAAAATAGCAATAATTACACAGATAAGTGAATGCTATTTATAGTCTTCCGCGATGGCACCGAGGGAGACACAATTCAGGAGCAGAGCAGCAGATTTAGAAGAAAGCAGTTCCTCTAGGGAGATAAACCAAAGCAAAACGAAAAACGCAAAGGTCGATTCGCAGCTCGAACACCACTGCCGGCAGAAATTATCCAGGTAGCAGCGCGCCGGGGAGTCCGACTGGAAAACTAATCAGACCGCCAACGCAGCTGGTCTCTTCAGGATTTCCCACCTAGTCAACCACACCCTGATAGAGATTCAAGTTCCTACCTTGATTTAATCACAGTGAAAAGTGGACTGTATTCGAAAATAGATTATACGCATGAAAGAAACCGATTAGAATGGTCAAGACTATTCTTCGTTACCTGGCTGGTGAACTCCGGACATCGACAATGAGCCAGTAGTCAAATGAGTAGTAGTCGGAGCTCTGGCTTGAGGATACTACTCACTGGATTCTTCTTGAGTATTTATTGCAATATTTGCGATGTTTGGAGAGTCATAGTGGTCAGAAGCAATGATAAGAAGTGAGAAGCTTTTTTTCTTGTTCAAATTCTATCAAATGGTTAGAAACTCGGTGAAATTATCACTGTCTACGCAATAAATAAATTACTTTAAAAATATGAGAATCTCTTGAGTAATAATCTACTAATGTTATTATGAGGTTCTAATGGTGTCTGTGTAAGTTTGGTAAATATTGCCTATGGTCCAGGAAAGACGAGCTGTACGTAGCATAACTTTTATCTAACTCGAGCCAAACTGGTCAGAGGGTGGCCTTACTGGTGCCCTGGCCACCGCGGGCGTTCTGCTGGCTCTTTCCATTCGGTACGTCAATTCTTCACCGTTACTCACTTTATCGAATATTGACTAGAGTCTTTGTTAAATAAACACGTGAGAAAACCGTAAGCACTTATTTTGCTCTGCCACCAATGCCATTGTTTGCAACACTTTCTCACTGTAAAGCCAAGCTGAATGCCTAATTATTTGAAGACAACGATTGTTTTGAATAGCAAACCTGTTTGGTGCGTTCTTCTTAAATACATACTTATCACTCTAATGATTCGCTCATGTAAAAACACAAGATTATCGATGTTCAAGTCTTTGGCAGCTGTGTAACCCGCAATTTGGCTTAAACTAATTTATTTGACTGCGTTATGACAGCACACCCCTGATAGCAGTAAGATTAGACCGAGCGATATATAATATTAACGATTTATTTAGAAAGCGCGGCGTGCTCCGCCGTTAACTACCGCAGCCCCGGCCGTTAAAGTGTCGGTTGGCTATAAATTGCTCGCGCGACCGTTAACAGCGCGCCGCCCGCGCCCGCCCGCGGGGTACAATGCAGTCTCCGCCTGGACGCGGGGGACAATGCAGCCCCCACCGCCTTTATTCAAATTGCATTTCGTTTGTTTATTTAGTGTCGGTGTTCTCTGGACAAAGGCGGTCCGGACCATTTCGTGCGAAGCGCTAAATACGAAAAAAGGCAGATTTATTTGGCATAATTGTGTTTGTTTCTTTTTACTCTTTTATTATTTTAAAGTTATAGCTTTTTAACAATTTATTTACTTTTGCGACTCGATGGCACGAGAGGTTTAAATTGTTTAATGAAATTTACTGTATAATTTCGTGTTTATTTGGTAAGCATGACTTAGAGTGAGAAGGGGTTAATGTTCTTCAATACAGTTTTGGGTTCTTTCTTAAACATAATAATATGACAATATTTTTTCTTCAAGTGGTGGAAGTATAATGGTATGAGTCCATGGAGTGAGATAAATCTTAGCAATATAAGCCAGGACAGAAAAGTGTAGAGCTCTATCCTCACTGCCTACCGGCGTGATGGTAAGTTAGTTAGTTTAATATTCAGAAGTTAATGTTTACTAAAAGATTTTCACAAAAATGAAGGATTCTTGCATACTTTGAGCATGTTGTTGGAAAGAATAATGAAAGTACAATGCAACACAAAGATCTCCTACAAAATTATTTGACTAAATCAAGTAGTTAACATGGACCTCTTCAAACGCTGGGATCAACATGGCTCGAGACGTAGTATGGACCGAGTTCTAGATATATCAGGGGACCGCGACTCTTAGCATTGAGCACACGATAAAGAAAAATAAGACGAGACCAAAGTTATCTATAAGTTAGACGCTTGTTAGTCTAAAGACTTAACTTACGCAATCGAGTATATACAAAGCTTTCAGTTTCTTGTTAATGTTGAATAACAATATTGTCGCTGGGCTGATCGGGCTTCCTATCCACACTATGGACTGAACCGAGCTTCACGTCACCATCTAGCTACATCGGCTCTACGCGTACGCGTACGCGAGTTCTCATCAGGTGAAGTCTACGGGCAGCTACATGAGAGTCTCCTTCGTCTGTAGGGGAGGTCGGATAAATAATAATAACAAATTTTATTCACCATACAAACTGTAATAAAATATTTACAATCTAAACATATTTTTATTGACATTCACCATTTTACGTACTTGTTCTCATGTTTCAAGTTTCCACATTTTAACTTCTTCAAACACCTTTTTCTTACTTATGTTATCTTGCAGTTCGGGGGCCCTGAGATCTGTGCGGCAGGTAGCCAGTGCGGACCACTTCCCGGATCTCGACCCACCGTCTAAGAATTTACCAGTACGTATAAAAATACGCCGCCATCTCACCAAAATTGGCAAGCGCGCTTAGCCTCTCCAGTCGTAGCCCTTATCAGCCTTATCCACCCATCTTCCGCTTTTTATTCCTCATCTCGGATGGCTTCGCGTCTTTTTCCATCCCTAGTCTCGCTCTCTCTAAAAAGTGATAGTGACCCCATCTTTCTTGACAGCTTTTCTCATTGGTCGATCTGGTGGCTAGACTGCAGCAAGTCTCAAATTCTATAATTAACGTTTTTGATGGTAATATAAAATTTGTTTTTTCAGTAAAATAAAGTTGAGACAGAGAGATTATTTAGCACATTAAAGTGGTCGCTTCGGCTCTTCTTAGAGACCGCCATCATTTTCTCCAAATTTTTCCCAAAGATGCGGTTCTATTTCAGCAATAGACACTTTGAGTGCACTGTACTCAGTGGCCTAGAAGAATATGGATGAAGCGGACCTCTATATTCAATAAAATGGTGGCAGATGCCAAATAAGTGACGAAACAATCGCGCTATTTTTCTTGGACGTTTAATTTCGAAAAATGGCGACACTAATAAGCCACCAAGATTACTTTTTTCTTTGGAGTCATACATATAAACCTTTTCCATACCATGATATAAAATACCCGAACGCAGCCATGCTGTCAACTCGTGTTACCGTTAATAACAGAAAAAAAATTTTTTTTAGCTTAAATGCTTTTAATGGCACGAATTTACTCTAAATATTAACATTATTTAGAGCTTTCATTTAGTCCTATACAATGTGTCCTTCCTTTTTATCTCTCTACTTTAATTAATGAGAAAGAGATAATTATATTTGTATGTTTATTATTTTTTCACCGTAATAAAAATGTGTGATCTCTGTCTTTCATACCACTAATGGTATTTTTACCAACGTATTAATTTTACAACGGATTGAATTGTAAAAATATTTATTTCCTTTTTTCACTAATCATTCCTAAGTGCTGAAATTTTCTTTGGGATTGTCTAAAATATGAATTTTATGTTGAATGTATTTACCGAAATATTACAGGTTTAATCATGGTGTCACTGCATGGTTTGGGAAGGGTTAAATGAAAATTCTATGCTTCATTCATAGTCGATTCACGTTTTCAAAGCTAACACCGAAGCCACTACTGCTGAAATAGAATTGCAAGAAAGTAATCAAAAACTTGGAGAAAATGATGACGGTCTGTGATACCCCAGATGAGATTCGACTCAATTTTTCATAAAAGAACAGTTCGACTCAATTTTGCATAAAATAACAGAACACCCGGTACGCATGCATCTTTACTGAACAAAACAAACAAACAAACACGGGCCTCGAGAAGACCCGAGGCGGTCATTTGGATGATGTACTATTTCAAAAGTAATCTTTACGTCTCTACTCTATAACGGAATAAAAATATCTTGATTATCATAATTGTATTGAAACACCCTTTGTATCATATTGAAACATCCTTTATATTGCTGATACTTATAAATAATATAA
The DNA here is from genome assembly GCA_022840565.1 of Eubasilissa regina. Lineage (NCBI taxonomy): Eukaryota > Metazoa > Arthropoda > Insecta > Trichoptera > Phryganeidae > Eubasilissa > Eubasilissa regina. The sequence continues at coordinate 3,809,214 of JAINEB010000035.1, read as the reverse complement.
TATACATTATTGATTCCTTTAGATAGACATCGATCGATTAACTGTCAAATTTTATCTGAAATACACGTATTAATTTGTATTCTGTTAAGCTATTCCGTTGCAAAATTACAAGGGATGTTTCAGCCCTTATATACAGGCAGAGAAGCTCAAAGGGTATCTGTACATGTTTCAAAACGAAAATATTATCTCAAGTAAGCTATGCTTAGTACCTAGCTTTGCGTCTGGGATATCTGAAATTAATAACTTGAGAAAGAGTACTGTCGGAAGACACTTTTACATCCTTGATGCACGCCCGACTAGTGAACTGCTTGTTATTGATAATTAATGTTTGTATTTTAAAATGGTTAATGGAACCTACCTTGAATAAATGGATTATTAATACTATCTAGGACAGCAAATTTTCATAGTAGGGGGTGTTTAAAGACTGCGCAGGTTTTTCAATTATGTGATTTTGTTACTTACTGATGATTGTAGAAAGATGCTTGAAGGTTATATTTTAGAAAATTCAGAGTATACTCGGTCAATAAAAACTCAGATTGTTACACGTTGGATTTATTTCAGAGAACTGGTCCTAAAATATCACCGTGTCTTTACTCTGGTGACGGACGTGACATAAATAGGCCGATATACCATACCTAATAACACACGTTCTCAGGTAAGCAAGTCGCATTGTATATTGAAGTGCATTCAGATGTTTAAACATGATTTTAAAAAGTTCTCTCATACCGTGTTTAAAGTCAATCAATGCAAAATTCCAGCATTTACAGAGGCACGTATGGCTGAGAAACATGAACTCCTAACAAAAGAGAAATATTATACCTTAGAACTTGACAAAGAGACAGACACGAAAAGACAAGAAAATTAAATTGTAGATTAGAAAAAGAACAGATAAAACGTAATTGAAATTGCGCTCGGAAGACGGGTCACTGTTGGACGCATGCAGTCAACTGGTGGTACGGAATACTATAAAACACTCACGAAATCATCAAATTCTGCGAAAAAATTTGTAAAAAATTGGATACTCTTGAGTAGCCCTTCATTCAGTTGTGGATATTAAATTGCTGATAATGTTTTTAAATGGAACTTACCAACTTACAATACTTACAATAGACTAAGAAATGAATTTTACAATTAATGTTAATAAAATAACTAAAATAAGCAGAGGTATCCTCGAACGGCTGTCGCTGACACAAAAAAGTATACACATATATTGAAAACAGTCTAAAGCAATTTCTGATCGTACCCTACTTTTTACGACCCAGTTTTATTTCCTGCATTTCATTTCACCAGATACTAGACTTTTACCTAAACGACATAAACCTTTTTTTTTACTGCTTTTTATTAAATTTGAGTTTATACAACTTGCGACAAGACAAAGACTGAATCAATCGTGCCTTCTGTATTGGATCAGCTCAAGCATATAGAAAAGGGTAAATGAAATGCAAATTTTCAATATGCCCTGGCAAAGATTAAGATTAAATCAGACTTTGAAATTTGACAAAAAAGCGAGTATTTTCAGAAATAGTTTAGTTAGGAGGAGAAATTGTACGCTAGACTACAAGATAATCCATACTAATATTACGCTGCCCCATCTATATCTATAACTTTCTGAATATGGTTTCAATTGTGTCGTTTGTTGCTGTAAAGTGTTTATCGTATTATGGCTGGCAAATATATTGAGCGTCTGTCATCCTGTCATAGATAAAAAAATCATCCTGTCATCTCATATGTCTTATCGTCATACCGCGTCGCATTCTATGGTCGCAGTTAGAAAATTCTAAAAAAACATTATAATTCAAAGATTTCAAATGCTTTTTTACTGTAGTGTATCATGATATACCGATTGTATGACCAAATTAATTTAACCGCAAGTTCCATTCCACATTTTTTTTCCTAAAAATTATTCTAATAATTTTGTATCAAGTAACAATTTAAGCTAGGTACTAAATTTATTTTTAAATAATTATTGTTTTTCAATAAATTTTTAATTTTTTTTTTTTAAATAGATGCCGTTAAAGAAATAATATTACATATATTTCTGATTAGTTGATAATATCCTGAAGAAGAAAATGATATTTTTCGAAACCCGTAGATGTACTTAATTCATTAAGTGGTTAATAAAACCAAGTTAAAAATGGATTTTAACCACAAAGTTGATTTTGCAAAACTTAAAAAACGAATTAGATTGTCGAGGATTCACTGAATATCATATTTTATGCACTTAAAATGATGTATCCATAGGTTAATCTAGAAATCATATCCGAAATAAATATTTCCATTATAGCCGAAATGAAAAGGTTCCGAATCACATTAACCTCGCCATCAAATCAAATGAAACTATCCCTTGTAGTTCGATAAGAGCACAAATAATATAACCAATCATGCGGAGGCAGTGAGGGTGCCGAGCAGAATGGATTTGTTCTTCCTATACTTAATCCAATTCCCCACCAGGGGATGGGGATGAGGGTGTCACGGAGACTCCGGGTCCCCGGTGTTATTTGCCACCACGTCACACCGCGGGCTGGACGTGAAGTGTCATCGCACGGCTCGGGGTTGTTCATCAGCGCGCGGTTATGATGTAGCGAAGAGTCCTGGGGTTTTTGAGCCCCCCCTCCCACCCTTCTCGCAGTGCCGGAAGGGTAGTATTTATATATGATCTGATTCAACAAGAATTCTGAATTCCTCACAATTCACGGTCGAGCGAGTGTGCTTACTATTGTTGTTCAATGTTATTCTTGGAATTATTTTATTTGAAAACATGTATTATGTATACGTAAACATATGTGGCGCCTAATTCCAAAACCCCCTAATATTGATTTTGGATAATATAAGTTAAATATCCAGTTTTGTAGATTTTTTGTCAGCTTTATGCCAAACAGATTGTTTCTCGCAAAAATCACTTAAATACATTGATATTGCTTGTTCAAATCGAGGTTAGTTCCAAAATATCCCAAAGCAGACAGAGTATAGGTTGTTATTCCCCCTTAAATGAAATCAGCCAATCACGACGCTTGTTGAAGACCGCGTGATCTAAAATCCAGTATGGCTGCCAGAACGATATGTACAGAAAAAAATTACATTACAGAATTGTCTCTTAAAAAAATGGTGATGTGGAAACAAACATATGTACATTTTATTTTAAAATACAGACACATACATAGGTATACATACATACATATATAGTTTTGAAATTTAGCGCCACACATATCCTTATTTCTCGGGTCAGATACTTAGTTATCTCCTCTTAATGCAGTTGTCAATGTGTGACCGCGATATTATTAATCTGGTCAATTTTATATGGTGTGGAATTATGAACCCTGAAGGTAAGGGAGGAAATACCGAAGTGAGCCTTTGAGATGTGGTGCTGGAGACACATGTTGCGCATACCGTGGATGGTGATATGTACGAATCGAATAACATCAGGGACAGACTCTCAATCATTTTGCATGTGACGAAACTTCAATTTTCGGGCATGTTGAGAGAAGCTCTTGCAGTTGGGCACGCTGAAGGACTATTTATCGGTATTTTCTGCTCACAAAACTAGTTCAAACCTGAACTTCAAATAAAAACAATGTTTCCAATCGCTCGAGATTCAACTTTCCAAATAGCCAAACCCCTCCCGGCAGGCAGGACACGACCATCAGCGCCAGCCGCTCTGAGCTTTCATCGTCTACCCCATTCCAGAACATTTCACAACACAAACGGTTGTAAAGGGTGTCCAACGGAAAATTTTTAAGTTTAATATTAAACTTAAAAAAAAACCACAATGTTATTCTCATATTTATTAATAAAAAATGGAGTTTAACATGTGGATTTAAACAATATCGTCTAAATGCCGTTCATTTTTCTCAAGACACTCTTGCAATCGGACTCTTTAATTTGCGAACACGCGAGAGCAAAGCGTCGGTTTAGTGGCACCGACTTCACGACGAATATTTTCTTGCAGGGCGAGAATTGTTCGAGGATTTTTGCTATAAACTCTCGATTTAAGGTATCTTCATAAAAAAAAGTCACACGTTGTAAGGTCCGGTGACCGAGGTGTCCAGGGTATGTCTCCGTACTAATATTGGGAAATATTCCGCTCAGGTTCTCCATCGAAACTTTAGCTGCGTGTGGGTGGCCCCGTCTTTACTAAAATTGTGTTCTGTTGTTGAACCCGAGAAACGGCTACAGTTGTGATACCAAAACTTGTCGATCATTCGTCAATATACGTCAGCGGTGACTGTCTCTCGCTGGTTAAAAAAATAAGGCCCAATTATCCCTCGGGCAGAAATTGCACACCACACTGTCGTTTTTCGACAATGCAAACTTTTTTGATGGCGTTCCCGCGGGTTGTCGGGGCACCAGTATCTCACATGTTCTGTTTATTAACATAGTCATCGATATGAAAGTGTGCTTCGTCAGTAAATAATATGTTTCCAAGTGTTCGTGCTGTTCCGAAACATTCCAGCATCGTCTTCGCTAAAGTTTCACATAAAAAATAGTCATTTTCATTGAGAAACTGCACGATTTGCATCTGTGGTTGATCTGTAGTTTTTTTTTCAAAATAACGTGCACTGTTGATTTTTTTTATTCCAGTGCAGGCTGCAATCTTCCTTATCGATTCACGCGGATTGCGCATAATTTCACGTCGAACTTGAGCCACATGTTCGGGCGTCGCCCCTAATGTTGATGGTCCCGGAGAAGTTTGGTTAACAATTGCCTCTTCTTGTCTGAACTTTTGAATACAATAAGTTGCGAGCTCAGCCCATCGCTTACTCGTCGAATATTATAGTGAGTACAAAAAGCCTGATGGTTTTCGAGCAATTACAATTTTGTCTTGAAATGTTTCAGCTGGACACCCTGTATCACGCGCCGTACGTCATCGTATTTACGAAACGACTAAAATGTAGTCGCTTCTGGTGGCCCCGTTCCACAAAATGGGACACATTTTCTGCCTTCTTTTTCATCAATATAATTTATCTCGGGCCATTCTCCCCTTCTTAGTTGTTTTATTGCTTCTTTCTAATTGTGTCCTGTCTCTCTCTTCTTTCTTGTGAAAAATTACACATTTCTGATCATTTTACATCCTCAATTAGATAATTTTTGAATTTTTTTTTAACAGCGTCTTGATTGGTTTACTACAAGTACGTATTTGTTTACAACTTTAGAAACTATGTCTACGAGACTGATCGGGGTCACTAGTTTGGGCGTGGATGTAATGACGGCATCAGAAGGATGAGATACGAATGGTAATCCGCCTCCAAAATCGTTTTACCATTCACGATGTTTCTCTTGGTTACAGTATAAGCCGATGGCGAGCAGTTTTGCCAGAAATTTTCAATTAAACAATAAACATTTTACAATTAATAAATTTTAAGTTTAATTATAGTGGTTGAATTATGCTGATCGATTGTACGCGGAGAAAATGGAAGAAGCACTAAAAGCAGGCGATGACTCCAAAGGTAGAGAAAAAGTGAGAAGCGAAGCTGAATATATGCAATTCTTGCGGCCAAAATATTGTGTTTACTTAATGGAGCGCATTTGGTTTGATTTTCCATAGATCCATAGATCTTCCCGTCTGTCAGAAGTTTTGCGTCCAGTACAGAACGTTCTTCTCTGTTACTGATATCTCGGGTGCACTCTTCACAACTCACTCTTCGATTCAAGGTCTTGAGTCGATCACGTTTTCAGCCTGCCTTCTCTCGCCGCCCGCTGCCGTTACAGCTTTGCCACCAAGTGTTCTACGTCTTCGAGTTTGGCTACGTAACCCTAACATGATCTTCCCACGGATCGTTGAGCCAAATTCAGAATTATCGTCATGACATCCGTGAGTGTCCATGTTTCACATCCGCGGGTAACGCCAGATAATACTGATCGCTTATCTCGAATAATAAGTCAATAATCTTCTCAAACTAATTCAATGCTGGTGTGTTTACCTATGCAGTGAGAGTACGGTGGAAGCTGTAAGTAGATAGATTCGTGCTCTACATAGTAATCAATGCAAACCTTTGTTTAATTACGTATGCGAGCTGTGTTCACTCGTTATTAACGTGTCATGTCAATCCGCCAAAAATATAGTCTTCTTCGTTTGCTTTTTGTGATTCTATTTATATTATGAAGCGTTCAATTCAGAACAACTTATTATTTTAATCCCAAATGTCAACCTGGTCAGTTGTCGGAATGAAATGTCCAATAAATAAATTAAGAATATTAGGTGTTCTTCGATGGTTTATATTTTCTCGATAGCCCCACATAAACTACCCGCATCATTAGGGTGGAATCTCACTGCCAAGAAAGATCCGGTGCTCACTGAACGGATTACAGTGTGAACACGAATGCTGAGCACACTCGATGGATGGATGAGGGTTGGCAGAATTTTCACCGTGCACTAATTACCGGCGTTCACGGATTGAAATTATGCGATTAAGAAACACAGCAATATGTATGATAACTATGTGATCGCATTATTTTTTAAATGGATTATTAATATTATTTGAGTGTAAGTTTTGCTTAGTTATCTTAATATCTTCAAGGTATTGTTTTTTGAGTTGCTATTGGTAAAAATACCACGTATGTAACGTATAGTAGTATAAAAAATAAGAAGACACCACAAATACTGTTTAACAAAAATATATTTTCAGATGATTTTAATGATAATAGTATGCATAACAAAGCTGTATGTAAAATGTTAAGTCTCCTGATTATTATCTCAAACATACGTGTACTGAGAACCTTCTTTAATGAAGTATGAGGCCTACATGACTCGACGTGTTCTCATAGGTTGAAAAGTGAGCAGAATTACATTAAATAATATAGTTACCAATATTGTGCCTGTTTACACACTTTTTATTCCTTTGACTGCCACCCCCGGAGTTTCTTGTCGATTGGTATTGGTTATTTTATGTGCTGTGAATGTTGCCGCTTTTCGGAGATCGAAGGATCGCTATCAAACGACCAGTGGAGCTCGATTGCGATCAGTACATTGCCCGGTAAGGACCTCTCAATAATCACGTAGTGCACGTTTTGGTCGGTCGGAAAACTATCCAGAGACAAGAAGAACAATAACATCGGACCGGGCACGACGCCAGAGAAACAGCTACTGTCAATCAAAGATTAGTCGTAATTTTCATTCTGCATACATGACCATATTATAAATAGGAAACCCGAGAACAGTATCCACCATATACACAGGACAGACAGGCTCGACTACAATTCCGATAATAATTCACCTAGTTACTCATTTTCCGCTTGATACGGAGTGTAATTATTAATTCATCCTTATTAGTTAAGTCTAATAATATGCATTAATGTAAAAAATACGTCTTGTTTACACAAAAATGCAATTTTAGAATAGTAAATATTTTCACTGTTGCATAGATGTGTCAATAACTGTCGGATTTATGTTTCGTTGAATAAATGTGTGTAGAATGCCCCTCGTCCTACAAATAATGTTCCAAACCCCTCTCCTGTAACTACACATCATTTCATGTATATTCATTTACTGGTCTGTGAACCAACCTGATCAAAGTTACTAATTATCATTTTACTACGGCTATCTGGCATCATGATATTCCTATATATATTCGCACCTTGCAAACACCTGGGTGTAAAATTAAGCTCGTATCAGAAGTAAAAAAAAAAAAAACATGTACCAATACAACGCGCCACAGCCGCCCAGGGAGCCGGTCCTCCCTGACAAGATGACTAGCGCTTTTTGTTGTAAGTAGTCTTTATTGTTGACATGAGAATGAGCGTTGTCGTGGTGGAAAATAATTTGATTCTTTTTGCGCGGCCTTTTCAGCTGAACGGAAGTACAAAGGCGATCAAGCTGGGCCAGGTACACGTCGCTTTTGACGTTGTACTGCCTTTGGCTTCTTCTATCAAGATTCGAGAAAAATACGACAGATAATTATGTATCAACCTAATATATAATTCGTTGAATGCACCACGCAAAACTTATCCCAAAAGTTCTTATCTTCTATCGAACATAGCATAGCTGGTTCTACACCCGAAGAAGAGTGTGAATAATTCCTGTAATCTAACAAGAATCTCTCTAAACTCTCGTCACACATTTACTAAAATTGTCTTTAAAAATTTTTTGCATGTTTTCACAGAATTCTCAGCCTGTCCATTTGACATTGGTGAGAAGGCGGCCGACGCTAAATGTTTAATGTCCCGTTCTTTGCAAAATTTTTTAAATTCTCTCGACATTCCCTAATTGCGCGAATAAACTTTTGAAAGCCTTTATCGTACACCCGCACTGACATTCTTTACTTCTCTAAACATTCTACCCATTTTGAACTTGCATCGCAAATTACTAAAAAAACTTTACCTAACCTTTTTGTAACCACTTTCTTGTAGCGGCCAATTCGATAAATTTGCTTTGGAGGCGCTGGTGTTACCTTGGTGCAAGAATAACATTCACTAATTAGTCGGACAATGTCTTCATCTATCTTTGGCCAATATACATAACCTCTAGCTAGCCCTTTAGTTTACGCGCATCCTAAACGCGATCTATGTAACACTTGTTTCCGTAAAACTGTCGGTATTACTAACCTATAATTCCAAACCACACAATCTTTAATTATTGATAATTCAAAAAGTTTAATCCAAAAATCAAAATCAGAAATTATATGATCTATATTCAAATCAATAAACTATTTACCCTCCATTGCACAAAACTACGACTCTAACAACTCATCACTATTCAATCCTTTACCGGTACTCTTGATACCAAATCTGAACAATTTTGATCTGACTTCAAGTATTCCGCCGTATGATTGAATGGTGTCAATAATAAACGATAACGCTGCAATCGGCTCGCGGCTGAAGTTAGAATTCCTTGTTTATCGCCTAGAATTCTCACCAGCGGTTGGTTATCCACTGCTAATATAAACATACGACCATATAAATAATGATAAAACTTGCATTTTTTTCCGTATCATTTAGCGCCCGGCTTGCAAACGAAATTGGTCTTTCTGATCCATCTGCATAACGATGTAAAATCGTTGCCGCCAGCCCTTTATATGATGCGTCCGGTACTGATTTCAATGTTATATTTGGATTCTAATGCGTTAACACGTTATCTCCCATTAACAACTTTTTACCCTTATCTATCACAATTCTACACTCTACTGGATATAGTGAAATTACTCATAAAATTTCTGTAGTAATTAACTAACCCCAGAAAACTTCTAAGTTCTCCTATATCTTTCGGATAATCTGCCTTTAAAATGGCATTAATTTTGATTTTTAACGGTTTCACCCCGTTCTTGTCAATCTCATGACCAGCATTCATTCATTTAACACATTCTTTAAAAAAATAAAAAATCAGAGGTTGCAGTCCAACCTATCCAACAATGCCCTTACATTCATTTCATGTTCTTCGAACGTCCTCCCTGATACGAGAATATCGTCCAAAAACACTACTAGCGTCCTTTTAATCCCTGCAAACACGATGCCATCGCATTTGCAAATATGCCTGGGTTTGAAGCTATCCCAAAAACTAATCAGCTGTAATGAAATAATCCCAGCGAAGTTGAAATTATTGTAAACTTTTTACTATTTTCTTCCAATTCTAACTGAGAATAAACACTATTCAGATCTACTTTACTAAAATAACAACCGCCGCTTATTTCAGCCAAAATCTCTTCATATCTAGGTAGTGGGTACCTATCAATGGATTTATAGTAGATTCAACCTATGGATTTATAGTAGATTTATAATCCCCACAGATTCTTAAATCTACATATTTTTTTACTATAGGAACAATTTGTGAAGCTATTTTACTAGCTGAAACTGGTGACAACACCACGTCCTCAACAATTTCTTTTATTTCCGCTTCTATTTTAGCTGTTAAGGCAAATGATACTGATCTAGCACCACAGTTACGGTTAACTTAACTTTGTATTTATTAAACACTCCAATCTTATCAGAAAAAACCTCCGGGTAATCTGTTTTGATTTTATTCGAAAATTTTTTTGTAACTCATTAATTTTTTATAAAGTGTTGATACCGCTAAAACCAATTTTAAAAGTACTCATGAAATCTCTCCCCAGAATAAGTACAATTCCATTCCTGATAATATCGACATTTTTCTTTGATCTTTCACTGACACTTCCAATATTCCGCGTATCTCTAACGGTTTGTTGTCATACGAGATCAACTTAATTTCCGTTTATTGTAATTTTAAATGTTTCAACTCCTTTTCTTAAACATTAAATGGAATTACGTTAATCGCTGCTCCCGAATCTAGCGTCCAATTTAAATTTACATTTTCAACCTGAACCGATAACATAACTGATTTCGTAACACTATTTACCGACTCTTTCTTTCATATTTTTCGTAAGTGACTTATTCTGTTACAATTAAAACATATTAAATTTTTGAATTTACAACCATCCTGTGCTCAATGAACCACATGCAAAATATTTTGCGTTGTTTGATTTGCTACCTACTTGTTTTATGTTCCATTGCGAATTTTTAAAACTCCCGCGATATTTCTCACTATTTGATTTCGCTGTCGCCTTATACTTTGTAACATTAACCGCAAAAATTTCTTTTTTTGACGACCGTAATTGTGAATTTGCCTCAATATTACATCCTATTTGAACAAAATAAATACAACCTTACTTTAGTTTTAATATCTCTTATCCCAGTGACAGACAAATCTTTAATATTGTCATCCAGTCTTTTACCGAAAGCAGACTCACTACTGAATTTTTAAAATCTTAATACAAAATCCCGAATTGATTCGTGTTCCAACTGTTTAAATTAAAAATAATTTTCCCTTGGTAAAAATACTGATATTGTTTCTACGCAGTATTGGTCGAGTACATCAAATGAAAATTCCAATTTTACTTCATTAATTTTTTTAGGTACACACACATCTTGCAACAATATAATTATTTTTTCGGACAAAGCGGTTAGAAAAATGGCTTTTTTCTTAGATTCAGTTCCCTTCTGATTATCAGCTAACAGAAACCAATCGAACTTCTCCTTAAAAACCAACCAATCATCGATCTCGTGGTAAAAACATTGCATTTTCTTATCCATTGCCCCACAGATTAGACTAAACAAATACTTAGCTTAGCTTCTGCCGTCAGGATCCTTTCAGCCTGCGTCTCCTGTAATTGGTCCCCTCAGCCTCGGTTTGTAGAAGCCCGCCTTGCGTCTTTCCTGGTCTGCTTCTCTGGCCCCCCGGCTGCCTCGGTCCGTAGAAGCTCGCCTTGCGCCTTCTGTCCAACTGCATGCCCAAAAAACCTCAGCTCATGGAAGTCCGCCGACGATCACTGCTCCAAGAAGAACGATCCCGATCTCCTTTGCTCTTCTCTCGATCCGTCGCTTGTCCCTAATGTGTTTCCTCGCGAAACGAATTTAAATCCAATGGTTCTTATTTCCTTGATGCTCGTTATCAATAAAATCTCAAACCGATTTCGCTAATATTACATTAAGTCAATTATCCAATGTAACGTTTTGCCAATTATTTGGCTACCGACTGCGCCAATGTTACGTACTTGACTTCTTAGTACGTCTTTAGTGTACACCTCGTAATGTGAAGGTCCAAGTAATAGACTTTGTAACAATTAAACGTTTATTATAATAAATTATAATTTAGTACAAGGTGTATCACTAGTACAGGTCAAACTATTAAGCCGATGGACCACCGATAAAAGAGACGCGCGTACTCCTGCGCACCATCTTTATAACCACACATACCAGCACCGGCGGTGCGGGACACATACACACATACACACACCATCCCACCATTCCAAGGATATTACAATTATTATCGACAATAATGCACTACTGAGCATCAACTGTTTTTAGATTTTTAATATTTTGCAGTTTATGCATTTATTTCAAATTTGGATCCAGTTTATAGGGTTCCGTACAGATTTAAGTATCTATTAGGTGTACATGGAAACTTTTCAATCTACAGTAGTGATTTTTATAAATTCAAAGTACAAGTTCTCTCGAATAACTGATACATAGAAGTTATCAAACTGAAATAAATTCGCGTTTCCAAAAAATATGGGTATATCATGTGAAGGGGTCTTCTCCCTCGAGAGCGCTGCAGCTTCTGTCCCACTCACACCCTTGCGTTTTAGTACTATTTTCAATCCACTTTTTTTCCTTCTATCATCTTGAGAAAGTTGTGAGGGTTACAGCCATGTTTCCCGTTTTCACGCATTGCGCGCGATGGCGGGAGATCGAGAGAGATATTTGAAATCGATCGATTTTTCTGAAAACTATCGACATATATATTTTTTAGCTTATTGTATAATACTCGAGAGGTATCTGTTTATGATTTTTTATTGTACACGTAGTTTTTAAATCGGTTGAAATAATCTAAATGAAAAAGCAAACAAATATATGCTTACTTACTCCTTAGGACCCTACTTAAAATACAGGCCTTCTTTTCTCTCCCCTTTGCCGCCCCACCCCCTCAATATAAATGTGTATTAAATTAAATGCTATCCGTTCCGTCCAAATTCCGTCACCCCCCAGATGTCTCACCTGCCAATTTTGTAGCATCTAGAAACGATCGACAATAATTTATGTACAGAACTAGGTACAAGGATTATGCTATAATTGAAAAGTTAGAAAATCGGTTGATGCACGTTCCCCGGATAGGAAGAGATCCAAGTTCGAATCCCAGTCACAACAATATTTTTTGATAAAAGTGATTTTATATGTATATCTTTCTAATTAATACATTTAATTTGTATTAAAAAAAATAGTATTTTTATTTAATTGATATTGGAAGCTCAAGAAGATATGCAACCTTGTGGCATTCATAACTCGGATCAGCCCAGACCGATACGACCAATCGGCTATCAGGTGATGTGACGCTGCAGCGTCGTTATATTTAACAAGTTTTTTTATTTGGTATTGATATCAAATATCTTTATACCATAAATTTATAATTTACAATATAAAATTATTATTGATATTTTATTTATTTATGTCTAATGCGTAAACGCCGTTCCTAACCTCCCAACTCAGTTACCAATATTGATTCGGTCTAGTGATTGGCAGGCGTGAGCATAAAATTAAGCATCAGTGATGATTGTGGGGGCGGTTTAGATGGCTGAGTGATGCAAATAAACGCTCTCGGTGTAGAGTCGTTTATCGTATCGTATCATGTTCTTAGTGCTTACTTTGATAATCCTGCTTTTGTTTCTCTTTGATAATCTTCAATTTCCAACTTTTGTGCAATATCATTGTTACTTATCTCTTTTTCACTTCGTTATTTTTATTTTCTACCTTTTGTTCAAATATGATCTGCGTTGTACTATTCTTGTGGGTTAAATCTGCCGGTAGTGGTGCATAGAGCGTGAGTTTCCTATAGTTTTTATTTTGTGAAGTCTCGCCTCCTCCGCTCCTCGGCCTTGTTACATCTCGTCTATCTCGCTGTCAAATATTCTATGTTATTATATTTTAATTGTATTATTTATATGATTAATTTTATATACAAACATGTTTCGTTCTTTATTTAAATGTATTATAAATATCTTATTCACTAATAATGTGAGTCAGCCGAAGACAATGAGGGAAAATTTTGTTTTGGCAGCTGTGCGGTACCGCCCTGTCATATATGGGGGGTACTGTCGAACAGCTGCCTTGTAGCATTAAAAAATGCCAACCAGGCGGCAAATGAGTAAAAGTAAGATTATATTAATATAAAACAAATAAGACAAATTTAGTGGCTGATAAAACTATATCCTATGTTACAAATATACTACATAAAAGTAATGTATTGTATGGTCCTTTAAAAGAGGAAATATAAGTTAACGCGGCGCCAGTCAAATTCAATTTATCGACCGTCGCCGATCGCCTTTTAGCTCCGACCCGTCGTAAGCGAATCTCTAAAAATTCAAATAAGTTACCCGTAACATTACGCCATATCCGTATTTTACTTGAACATTTCGTTCTTCGAAATGTCAATATTGTACAAATATCCAGTCCTTAAAGGGAGAGTCCGACAAACTGAGACATATTTCAAGAGAGAATAGGTAATATTCCGGCGGTCGGGCGGAGGGGGGTCAGAGGACTACATGCTCGGTATATTTCACGGGATCAACATGACACGAGAGAGTCATTTTGGAAAGAATGACGTCATATTCGTCTTTTGTGTTACAATGTCACCCGGAAAATGTCCGCGCTGTTGGCGAAAAATTGTAAGGGAAAATATATTACGCGAGATATCCTCCACATTTATTTAGCGAGAATTCAACAGACTAGAGTTATTAAGTAACTGTATCACGCTGCTTCTTGTTTAGGCGACACTAGTCAACTGGGCTCAACTCGTTCTTGGGTGTGATTTAACTGACAGATAGCTACGTGTGACGATTGAAGCGCTATTGTGGCTGTGATTGCATTCGATTATAACGATGATTGGTCAGTTATTGATTATTCGCCATTCTTTAGAAATTAAACCTTCCACAGTTAAAAAATAGTTTATTAAGGAGAACACATTCTTATTGTGAAGTTGTTATTATTCAGAACAGACAGTCTGTGATGTTTTAAATACTAATTTAGTGTATTAATTATAAATATGTACAATATAGAACGGCAGATGTATTCATTTGAAAAAGTGTAATATACAGGTTCGAAAATTTGTCATGAAAAATACTGGCGCTATAACACAATTGGTAGTGTACCTCCCCGGATTGGAAATAGAGATCCAAGTTCGAATTCCGGTAGCGCAAAAACAATATTTTTCGACAAAATTGATTTTATATGTATATATTTATAATTATTACATTTAATTAGTATTTAAAACATAGTTATCAATCATCGTTATAATCGAACACAATTACAGTTTAAATAACGGTTTTACATAACTAATAACTTAGCTAACTGGAATATTTACGATACACACATAAATGTGTATCAGAAAACAAAACTTCTTCTTTTTCTTTCGACATAGCTCAGCACAACAATTTAAGGACTCATCTCAGGCAAATGATTGAGAGTGTATCATTGATTCATTGACATTCGTGCGTCTCACCGTCCACGGTATGCTCAACACGTGTCTCCAGCACCACATCTCAAAAGCATCAATCCGTATTCTCTCATATATAGAATGTACCCAGAGACTGTATAAGCCTGACCTTCGTTGTCTCGGAAATACCGCGGCCTTTCCATATTTTCAAAAGTTTGGACATAAAACTTTTCGCCATACCTAGGGTTAGTACGGGTGATTTAACTATTATATTTTATTAAATAAAATAGAGAATGATTACAGTTGCTTAATCATTACACAATCAGAGTTACAATCGCGGATTTTTCCAGAAAAATGTGTCTAATAATAATTCACCAAAAATAAAAAGTACTTACCGAGGGCGATAAAAGACATTTTTTCACGTAAACAGTTACATAAAGCAGTTCATGCTCCTTTCAATAAATATTCCATAAATGGTTCAATTCCGACCGATAGACTGAAAGTTATGATTTTTTGAAACTTAGTTTACCTGTTCAGTGAAAAAATACTTTTTATTCCTCAATATATAACAGTCAACTTACATCACGTAAATGTCATAAATTTTCTTGAAAAATACGGAAGTTTATTTATCACATTGAATATTTTCTCTTTGAATATTCTATTTCCATCGGACCTTTCTCGAAAACATAACGACACTTTGTTATATCGTATGTGTAGTACATATTCGCGTTGTAATTCTGCGTCGTGCTATCGAGATTGCCAACATACAGGCGCGGTTTATAAAAATGTTCACTTGCAATGATAAACAGGAAAATGAGAGGGGCAGCTAAAATATGCGACAGATATACAGTGATCTAGAAGGAACGTAATCAGTTCTAGGACCTCAATCTTTATAGAATATGTTCATTAGAATGAACATATTCTATAAAGATTGAGGTCCTAGAACCGATTACGTACAATGAGGGTAGACCTACATTAAAATATCTGTATTTATGTAAGAGAAATCTGTTACAGGCTCACGATCTATCATGTAGAGTCAAATGGAAAGTCTCCAGAATGCAGTCACGTCATTCGTAAGCGCGTTCGGTAAAATATCTTAACTATACAATCGATAATAAAAGCTGGAAATCCCCGACACGTCGACACGTCATTCGCGAGCGCGTGATACTGAACATTAATTTTTCCAATGAACGATAAAAACGGGATATCCCAGATACATCATTCGCTACATCAGCCTATACTATTTTCCTTAGCGGTTCATTATAGCATCTCATGTGTCAATCATCGCCAATATTTATAAATAAAAACATGAGAAAGTTGAGCTTATCGTGTGCAACCGTACGCACTTGCAGTTGTATGGTAATAAAACATAGGTGTTTACGTATTTTTATACTTTGATAGGTGGTGGATAGGTGTATTCATTTTGAATATGGGCGTTCTATTTGTGGATTTAAAAACAAAAAACTGGTGAGATATGGTTTCGGATTTAGTCGGATATATTTTACGGCGATGACATAAAGTTTCAGAGACTGATCAGCACAGTTTAAGAAGATTCAAGACTGCAAGGAGAGCGACCATCGGCGATTATCAGCCCAGTTTCACAATGGTTGGTGTCTTTTTATTTGCATAGGTTGAATGAATGTATTCAACATTACTGATAGAAAGCCCAGGACTAGCTATCGAAAGTACATACGGCAATATAATTTGGTCTTTCGAGCCATCATTTTATGTTTATATTCCATAGATTACAAATTAATATTATCGATGATTTTTCACAAAATGAAAAAAATAAATTGATCAAAGGAATTTAATAAAGATGAAAATAAATATAAAATGTGTACTAATAATGACTTGGGAATGGATGGAATCAGAGAACAGCGCCAAAATGATTTTCCAAACTTCCACAACGCGAGTGTAAGTGCAGCCCGCCCAATTCAGAATAATATTCTTCAATATTGAAAGAGCTCGGGGCTGAGCGAAAAACCTTTTAAAACCAAAGGGGTCCCGAAACACAGAATGAAGCCTCAAGAGAAATTGTATTTTGTTGGAAATTTCTTACCCCAATTCTCGTCCAAAGCTTCAGTCCCCCAGCGCTCGAGGCTTCCACCCCCAGGCTCTATCCCTGTATTCGTTCTTTCCGAAAAAATCCAATTTCTACCCCTAAAATAGTTAGACTATGGGGTGAGGAAGGTTCCCTCCGAAATGGTGTTCTGATAGAGCGGAAGCGTAATCCTCCTCGTGATATTCCGCGCGTGAGAAAATTACAACGCTTTGTAATTTTATCAGGGCCCGAGTCACGTGGACACTTCCATGATCAGCGCTTCATTACGGTGTGCTAAGTAGTTAAGTCTGTTCATTAATTAAATTTTAATTCGATCTCGGAGGAAGTAATGTGTACTGCGAGGCGTCGAGAAACGAAAAACAACCCCGAGGGGGGACGAAAGCTCAAAAATAACCGAAAGGTTATTTGACACCCCAAAAGGGTTGATACCCCGATTCTATTTGGTAATTGGTCACGACTATATTATAAATATGCTTTTGACAATAATTTTATAAAATGACAGGAATAATTGAGATGTCGTGCTGCTTAAATTATGAATCTGTAACACGATTTATTGCTTATCATCAACGTTAAGGACTGTTTACTTAAATCGAATGATATCATTTTTTTAACATCTCGCGAGAAGGGAACACAGCTCGGAAGTTTGTTATGGTGAGTCAAAGATCTCACAGATCACGATTCTTAGTCATGAGTTACAAGATAGTTCTAGAAAACCTCCACAAAGAGTAATAAATAATATTGTATAATACCATTAAGCGCGATAAAATGTTATATTTCGGATATTTAATTTGTGGGTCAAAGTATCGCCTTGTATAAATATGTAGTTGAAAAATATTTCAAATGATAATTTGAATATAACTGGTTAATAAACAAACGGAAGTGGAATGGTTTTCTGTCAAAGAACTGCTCCCCTTGCTAAGGTCAGACTTCAGATAGCAAAAATGGTGTAAATTGTAGGATATGGTCCTGAAACTTAATATAATCCCATACCTAAACACGAGTACGGCCTTAAAATATTACATAAAATATATACACGAGTGAAGTACACCTTAAATAGAGACTATTACAAAAAAAAATGTTACGATGAATTGGAAAAATATTGTGTTAGAAGCTTTAACACTCAACAGCATGAGATATACCTTATCTGCCTACTCCGATAAAATTATTAGCATGTAAATTCAACCGAGTAATTCATTTTTTGTAACAATTTATTAATTATTAATTAAGGAAACTTGAAAATTGCTGACCAATGATGATAAAACATTTTAATTTTTCTTTCCCTTACATATCGCATAGGATTGAGAGGTCGCCGTAGTAACGCCAATACATATATGTGATAAGGATACGAGGCAGTAGTAAAAGGGAAGGTCAGAAAAACGTTAGATAGACTTCAATAAGCAAATACTGTAGTTTTATGATAAAATACATCTTTCTGAAGCCTGTTTTAGCATCTCGCCGAAATGATAGGATAAATAATAATTAGCATAGAGTCGCGCTTCATCGAGCTTTGACAAGATACAGATTTGTATTTTATTTTTTTCCCGCAGTCTATCTTATGTTATATCGCAGTTATCTTAATGGCTCTGATATATAGACTAATTTTCTAAAATCATAGTGGACCTGGTGCTGTTCCTGTCTTGCTAAATGTTCTTCAATTTGTCCATCTTTTAATTTTATTTATTTGACATAAATTCCATAATTAAACATTTAAAAATATAACACATTTATTAGTTGACTATGCGGACTGCGGTAGGTATATAAGGACCTCTGATATATAAGGAATTGTCCTGGCTACTTTGCTAGACCACCGTCGTTATTTAATAAAAATTAAATAGAAAGGGTCAGTCGACAGAGATACAGAAAAATAAATAGACAATAAAAAAGTATAGTAAATGTGTTGTAAATCTAAGGTGAATTATTAGTGTATTGTATTGAGATTACATTGGAATATTAAAGAGCGATACTTCTGACCGATCTCTACCCAATTGAATCATATATTGAGTTCATATTTGCGTAATTTTTTTGTAAGTGATCGATTTCCAGTTAGTGTTAAGTGTGTTGTGTAGTTTCGGAGCTAAAAACATGTAGAAACGTTGATAAAATGTCGTTGTTGCTCTTTGAACTAGTGTGCAGATGTTTATTCGTTGTCTCGTGTCGTGACTATGATTTATTGCTAGAGGCTCACCCCTTAACTCATTACTGTTTGAATGGAAATATTGTAAAGGTTTCAACATATAAATTAGCCTTACGTCTATCAACCATCATTTTTTCTTTTAATTTCAGTTTCACAGCCTTCAGCGGTTCAAATTATTAATATTAATAAATTCAATATAATCAATTCTAGTATAACGCGAGAATGACGCAATATCTCAAGTGTCACGACACGTGACGTTGTCGATCAATATTCAATCAAACAGAAGTCTCAGACATAGTTTCATATTGTACTTTCATTTCGCAAGTTTTCCACTCGAGGGCCGTTATTTACGAAAAGTGATCTTTTAGAAGATTCGAGACCTTCAGAAAGTAAATCTTGAAACGGTTTCCGATATGAAAAATGAAATATTTCGTTGAAATCAGCGGGGGATGAAAAATATATAGATTTATTTGTAAGAGCAATAAACGTAAAGTGAATAATGTTATCGGTGTATGAAGTTGATAAAATGTAATATCAATCAAATTTTGTTTCAATAAAAATAATTAAATAAAGTTTTAATCATTAATATGAAATTATTTAATTTGTCTAATTTAATTTTTATTATTTAACGCCACCCGGTTACGAAATAAAGTCGCGTTCATTCGTTAGGACTTTAATCTGAATAATATACGATTCGCGTTTTTTTATTAAGTACCGGATTTTTTTTAAAGAATCACAACATCACATTTACAACACTTTACTTAAACTACTTCTCAACATAGTCGCTACTATTATTAAGGCACTTCAGACCAATTTTTGAATACCTTTGTCGTACAACGACGCCGCCTGGGATAAAAACTATGTCCTGTACTCAGTCTTTGAGTATGAAGGAAAATACGTAAATCACAAGTGATTGGCAACAAGTTGCCAAGTTAGAATAAAACAGGACCAACTTGACAATAATTTTGAGCTGGTTTCATGTCTCTCGCACTCAAGAAACGAATCATGGATCGTATTTCACAGTCGGCGGGCTGAGCAATTTTTTAAATTTATTTTTTGTAGCATAAATAATGCACATGAAAAAATATAAATAATTACTTTACTAGACGTGGTCTGTTCTAAAGCAATTACTTGTACAGTTTTTAAAAGTTGTCATTGTTTAGAAGTAAGTAAGTATAATGTTTAGTAATTTATATGAAAAAAGTACAATCTGAAGTTATAAAATATTATTGAAAATAAGTTATAAAAATATTATTGTCTGTAATATACAATAGTTGAAGACAAAAAGCTGTAGGTGGTTATGTTAGCACAAATGACAAATTAGATTCATTTTGCTTCCTACCCACATCAAACAACCACTTTGTTATTTTTGGTTTGAAGTCGTTAATCACTTTAGACTCTTTAAGGTCTAGTGGCAATTTGTTAAATATTCGCGGAGCACAAAATAAGAAAGCACAAAGAAAGAAAGCGAATTTGGTATAAAATGTTGGCACTGGAGAGTATCCTATGGCTTTGCACCCGGTTGCCTTTGGATCGGATCGTGGAAGTAAGGTTAATTTTTTTAATAAAAATACTTTTACGATAGCTCTCGTAATCCAAAACTTGGAAGGATTTGGAGGAAGTTTTTCAAAGTTATGTCTAAATTATCGTCTTGAACATTTAAACCACTCATTACAAGATAGCCACACTATGTGAATATCTCTAACGTTGCATGTGATGAGTCTACAGATGAAAGAAACCATTGCGCATGCGCAAGATCGTAACCGCAGCGCTACACCGGGAATATTCGGAAACGTTACTTACTTAAAAAACGAGCCTTGCATTATTTGAGTTACATTTTTAAAATCTCCCGTGTTCGAGTTCCCCGTCTGTAAAAACATGTTCAATAGTATAAAGTGTCATGGGAGTTGTGAAATAAATACTCTGATTAGAACAGTCATGCCACAATCAGTATTACATTCGTTTAAACATTGTTTTTTTCACTTTATACTAGCCTGTCCGCTGCTTCCCCACGGGAGCAAAAATTTAAAAAGTAAGAAAAAAAGGTGAAAAAATTAAGAAAAAATTTCAAAATAAAAATATCATAAAAACTGGTTTTCCATATAAACATACAAAAATATAAAGAAGAAAATATGATAAAGATGACTTATTAGACGCAGTATAATTTTATCTATCTCCAGAGGTTTTAAAAACAAGAATAGTGTCTAAACTCACGGAGAAAATCATTATGTGTCCATGGGATATCTCTTTAATTAAAATAATAAGCAATACGCACGTGAAAGATAAATCATTACGTGAAAAAAGCGCTAGCCATTTACACTCAAAAAAATTATATTTTTTATTTATAAAATCGGGTTAATAATAGCAGTAAAAAGGAGGAGTAAAAATTTCTCCGACAGATATAAAATGTACTATCATAGAATATAACCAGAGACCAGGTAAGTAGAGAAATTTGATAGTCAAATTTAATAACTAAACTAAAAGAGCTGAAATTCTAGCTACCAAGAACAACCAGAACAAAAAAAAAAAATGAGAACGAGTCATATAAATGAGTGAGGCAAATACAACACACAATAAACGACTTCTGCGGAAAACAAAAATGAGAGCGAAAGATCTAAATTTACAATACGTATGGTTTAATAATAGCAAGATCTTAATGAAAAAAGACACAAACTCCAAAACGACACATCAAAATAGATGTAGATCTATTAATACTGTAAAAGCTTTCAAAAGTCTAAGAATAAATAAATAAATGAAAATCTCAAATGTTGATTTCCAAACTCTTTAATGAAATAGACAAATCATGCAACATCAACTATTTTACCATTCCAGTTGCAAACAAGCAAAAATTCTTATTAAATTAACTTAAAAATACTAGTTATACTTTTTCAAATGAATACATCTATCGTTCCATTATTTGAAAGCCATCTGATTGAGATTCCGTATAAATAAAGTAGATCTATTTATTTGAAAAAGTGTAACATATAGGTTTAAATATTTATCGTCAAAGTACTGTATGCTGTAGCATAATCGGTTAGTATACTTTCTCTGATTTAGAAGAGATTCAGGTTCAAATCTCAGAAGCAACGACAATATTTTTCGATAAAATTGATTTTATATGTATATCTTTATAATGAATAAATTTAATTAGTATTTGATATTTAATTGAATGAAGCAATCATCGCCTTAATTTTTGAAATTCCTCAAACACGAATTGTGAAGTTGTATCATCATCGCATGGCCTTTTGACATCATAAACTACCCTCTTAAGTTGTTTGAGCTGGACGGCGTGGTATCATTTAAGTATGTTAGTTATTAAACATAAAACCAAACATCCACTGGCAGACGAGGTGTTCTTCAACAGACCTCAGACAGTCGCACAGTGTGTCCTATAACTTATCCAATAGAACATTCATGGCGCGCCCGGGGCAGTCGCACGCGGGGCTGATTTGTGGCCGAAGTTTCCCGAGTGCGGTTCGCGTAATTGTGAGTGGAATTTCTCACTCGCTAGCTGTTTCAGTCGGACAAGATAAATAATTCAAGGTTGCGTAATGCGTGGGGCATGAAAATATTACTTCACTCCCTGAAACGCGAACATAATAAAATAATTTTGATATTAGAATTAAGGAGCACTTGAGATGCCTAAATAGCAACAACTATTCTGAATTTGTCAATCAGCTTTTCGAAATAAACCATTCTTTTGACATTTGGGTTTAGATATTATACATACAAATACTAAGAGTTTATAGTTAGATAAATTTGAAATTTTAGAAATAAGAAAAAATAAGAAAAAGCAAGCTAAATATAAGAAAATCCTCTTTGCACCTTTTCAAGTCACCTTTTAAATTTGTTTTCATATTAGTTCCTACTTAGTTACCCACCACTTTATACTATTTATGCTTGTATTTTTAACATCAGTATACATTGATTCCTGAAGAAGATACCATAGGTATCGAAACATGTTAAATAATCAACAAATAGTAGTTTAAACAAAGTGTTTCGTCTTATTATTTAAAAAAATATATATTTTCAATGAAAGTATCATTTTATAGTATTCAATTTAATATTATTTTAAAGTACATCTTTTGGTCTATATTTTAGTAATATTGACTATGGTTTTAATACCAATATTACTTCAAATTGCGCTGTTGTATTAAATACGAAAAAAAACAGTTTTTTTATGCGTTCAAAACAGGTGGTATAGCAGTGTAAACTAAACGATACTTTTAGTGTGAGTATAGTTAAGGAATGCACGTGCAATGGTCGTGCTGGAGTCGAGAGCCTTGAAGATGAAGAAGGCTGTGGGTAACCCGATAACGACCAACTGAGAGCGTTAGATGAATCATAACTCCGAACAATAATCGCAGAGGTTGCACAAATTCAGGCGTTAGTCATCAAAACAATTAGGAAAATCAATATGGGTGCCGCACGAAATAAATAAATCAAAAAAATTGCCGTTACAAAATTTGTTCTAAGCTGTGGATGCTCGTTGGGCAAAGTAACATTGCCTCATCTATCATACTCACCAAATATCATGCCAATAGATTATCACTTGTTTAAGCATATCTACAACTTCTTACCAGCGGTGCATAATGGAATTCTGGTGTAAATATTAATATAATAGATTTGGCAAAAAAATAAAGAAAATAGGCGGAACGCCGTATAAATGCGGACGCTTAGGGATATGTGTGGTAAATCTTTGCACACTAGCTGCAAAGTTAGCTGGTTAGCTGAGATGGTTAGATCATGTGGAACATTTAAACCAGCGATGATGCGAGTATTGAAGAACGATTCTGCCAAAAGCGTCGATGATGGAAGAGCGTGAATAAGATGTTGTGTGAAAATAGATGGTAAGTTAGTTAAGAATCTTCAACAACAACTGCCGTCGAAAGCGTATTTAGAGATTTTATACCAGTAAACTACTTTGTTACATAGTTGAAATATAATACAAGGAGTCCCAAAAATCTTCTAAATAATAAAAATTCGTTAATACAATTATGGATGGGTTTATTAAAAAATGTTTATTTAAGTACAGTCCCTGGGAACTTATTTCATAAAAATATTTTTTTCTAAATGTGATCCGTTATTTCGCTAGCACTCTTCCAGAAGGGAGGCAAAATTTCTGAGAACTGCTCGACACGTATTCACCTTGATCGCTGCCATTTGATTACCTTTGATTTAAGGTAGCCAAGTCCATCGGTGACAAGTCAGGGCTGCGTGGCTATGTCACCTCATGGAGATATCATTTTTTTCTGGTAAGGACTGAATTCTCAAGGACGCGGCTAACGATCGGGATACCCCCCGCCCCCATCCCTCTCATAGCGTCGGTGCAGCGAAAGTACCAAAATGCACTGTATTTTATTTAAATTTAAAGGTCGTAAACCGCAATTATTATCCTGGCAATCTAATAATAACAAGATTTTCTCTAAAATTAAACAATAATAATTCTACCCAGGCATCTATACGATATAAAGTGAGATTTATAGACGGAGTTACATCAATATTCTGGCTTGTGTGCAATAAAAACAGGACGAACTTGGCGGTCTCCCGGGAGGATCATCAAACTCCCAACCCCCCGTCTCTGGGATAGAACATTACGGCTAAACCAAACAAAACTTTAATGGAGGAAAGCTGATCCGGTAATACAAAAATAAAACATAATAAAAATAAAAAAATTCAAAAATCTTCTCAGATTATAACTTGTTTGAATTTGCACATCATGTAATTTTAATCATAATTATTGTTTACGCGTTTTTATATTTCGATAGGTAGGCCTGGTATTATATTTAGAATATATGCATTCAACATCCACACGCCAGTTTCGGAACGGAGCAACAACGACATTTTATCAAAGATTCTACAAGTCCTTAGCTCCGAAACTCACTCCGACACTCGGTACCAACTGGAAATCGTTCAACTCCAACAAGGTTACATAAATATGGACCCAACATTTGATCTAATCGGTAAGAGATCAATCAGGAGCATGGCTATCCAACATTCTAACATAATCATTACACAATACGTACACTGATAATACACTAATTCTACAATAACTCACACTTCATTTTCTTTTATTTTATATATATGTATATTTTTTTTATATTTATTTTTATTCCTGTCAAATCTTAAATAACAGCACAAAAAAAAAACTGGCTACTTTAGCACATACTTCAGTCTAGCAAAGTAACCAGGACATCGCTGTATATATCAGAGGTCGAGTCTACTCCATCCCACACAATAAACATATTATAATATACTCACCTCTGTTATAACAAAAATATGTATGTCAATAAATAAATAAATAACGTTGCATAGCGACGAAGAATCGGCAAGTAACAGCCCAGTTTCGCAAAGGTTGGTATCTTTTCATTTACATAGATTGAATGAATATATTCAACAAACCAATTAGAAAACCCGGGACTAGCTATCAAAGTTAATTACGGCAACATAGTTGTGTATATTTCGAATTAAATCAAATAGTCCACAATACATATTTAATAATAAATAGACGATTGGATATGCACAAGGAACAGTAAAATGTATAATATTATCCATGTTTAAAGTAAAATTTCTACCGCTGTTCTATAATATTAATTAGCCGCTAAATCTGAAGATGAACATTGCATTATGTATGTATGATTTCGTTTCTCCAAGCTGTTGAAGTTCACTCATCCAAGATGGAGTCGATGAATAATATAACACCATCTAATATATCCGCATTACTTTCAACGGTGCCTTTAAAACCTATTTATTCTATATGTTTTAGATTAATTCTTTGTTAATATATTTTCTTATTTGGTCAGAGACAGAAAAGGACGAATACAAGAGATGATGATAAATTATGAAGAATTAGAAGAATTAGGCGGTGGCTTTTAATCTCAGTCCTATCCCGAGACCCCTCGCGGAGCAGCGAAGTGGAAGAACTGTCAGAGTCAGAAACTGAACGGCTAATTCTCTGCTGAAGTCAAAAACCTGGATGCAGATGTCCACCGGTGTCGATGTCAGCTGGGGATAACGATGAATTCGAATCGCTGTCCTCACACTCCTAAGAGGCACCCGAAAAAGGAAGAGATTTAACTAAACGCACGATGGAGGGAGAAAAATGAGAGACGTTAATCCAGCAGTAGTTAGAGAAAGGCCGAAGACGACGATAATTAAAATAAATATTATTTCCCTTTATTTTTGACTGGTTAACACTACTTTGAATATAATTCGCGTATTCTTATGATACTAATTCAATAAAACTCGTAAAAAAACAAAATGACATTACAAAATCACTCACAAATAATGCCCACTTACAAATAAAAATACTGATATTATTAGCAATATATCGTATCGGCGTGAGCTCGACCCGTTACAAAGTTATTGATTTTTACCATGACGGAGCGTAAAATACTTTCTGTAAATAATGATCGCCCCCAAAGTCGGCGAAATACGAAAAGTTATTCAATAAAAACGATTTCGTCTCGGCGTGCTAATCGGCGATCAGGTGAAATACAGAAATGGTTCAACGGCAGCGAGCAGCGTTCCTCGTGGAGCTTTTCACAGCGGGAGACGTCACTTTGCTGCGTCACCCTGCCAGAATGCGATAAACATTGACATTTTAGGAAATGAAACAAGTTAGACAACGCTTGCAGCTATCTGCCACGTTTAACCCGAACTCTCAGCCGGCAGTGCCAAGTTGGTTTGTACAGCGGTTTTCTTGCTATATTCCCTGTTTTGTATTTAAGATAAATATTCTTGTCTCTGTTGTGTAGGTCTTTTTGTCTGTCTTTGTTCTTCATCGGAGATGATGTCCTGGTAGAACTGACTGCATCAACGCAGACAAAGATCTAACAAAGCAGCCAGGACAACATTGAATCTATGAGGAGATAAAACTCACACATTCGTTGACATGTATATAATTTCACCACAATCAACATACTCGTCTTTTAAATTCATTCGACATAAATTACTAAATCTTGATAAAATAAGCAATTATTCCTTGTAGAACATACCACCATTACGAAATAAATAATAAAAAAATTAAAGAAAATAATAACCATTTAGAATAACTTTCAAATTCACTCCACCCAAATATTAATATTACATGTAAATTTCATCATCCATTACCGACAAAATCATGCGTAAACTGGATGTACTATCTATAAATAGACCATCCGAGTGCACACGTGCCGTTCGAACAAAACCAGAAATATCGCGTCACGAGACTTCACCACTATAAAAGTATACCCTGGGAAGTACCTGTTACGGTTGTGTTTCGTAATTCACTCCTTTCCCCCTCCCCTTTATTTGTCATCGCCGCTTCACGGAAGGGTATAAAAACAACCCCCACTTTCATCTCGGCAGCAAATAAACCCAACATCTACTCGACATACCGGCGCGTCCGTGAAATTATATCGCCTCACGATATGTTTTACGGTACTTCTTTTAAAATGTATTAGTCTTTTTGAAACTCTTTATTACAAGAATATTTCTCGACCATCGAAATATTCATAACCAAGTGTGGTAGTAATTTTTATTCGAGATATCGCAGTAAACTTATCCGAAATCCGAGGTAGCTACCTTCATAAATCATGTAATCAGTATACAAAAGTTTTATACAAATTTTTGCAGTACATTACCATTGATTAATTAATATCCACCAGTGAACTAACCGGGTTCTCGGAGATGTGACGATTTCTTATGAAGACCGTCGTAACTTTTTAAATTCTCGATACATTTTTATTACCTTATCTATCGCCTAATTGCTCCTGATGACCTTGCACTCACTGAGAAGTCACTCCAGACGTCTACTATCAGCTTCGTAGATCCAGGAAGATCGCCTATGCCAATCTGAGGACCCCAAGGTCCGCGTCTCATTAGATACGCCGTCACCATAATCCACATAAACATCAAAGGTATCGTGTGCCCCAGTGTTCAGGGTTTCCACTTCCACTTCCACTTCGTCGAAATCTTTTAATCTGGATCTTTCAACTCTCGCGGACGCAAATGATGATTTCTCAAAATTTTCTGCGTATTAAATAAAATTTATAAAATAAATTGATAGTGATAAATTATCTTCGATCGCCTGTGAAATTATAATAAGCACTGACTTACTTCATCAAACTTTGCTTCTCTCAGTAATAAATTGTGTTTCTACCTTATACTCTGGTGTTGTCTATAACTCTTTGTAATTAATTTTAAACTGGAGCACTGCTATTTACATTCAAGCAAACTAAACTAAATTCAAACTTGCATACATAATATAACCATATTCAACCATCTCTGGTTTTATTTTATTTCTTGGTAATGTTATCCTTAATCTAGTATAATAACTAGATCCGGTCGATTATAATTTTAATATACGTTCGGTGTCTCTCCAGTGTCTACTTTCTGGTAAAACATCAAGCACAACTTTGTATAAGTTAAGTCCTCAGTTTAAAATACAAATAAAATAAATATTACTCTCCATTTAACCAAAGACAACACGTCATAATTTAAAATTCTGTTTAATACTATCACAATTTTAACAAAATGTGATGTGACGGTCTCAATACCGCACACTCAGACATACCTATCCCCTCTATTCTGTTATCTAAAATATGCTATATGTTCCTCTGTGATTTTTAATAGTATTTACCAATACCATAAATATCTCAATTCTATACTGTCCATGTTCTGTTTGTGATACCTAATTTGAATACATGTCATTCTATACTAACTGTACATAAATCCTTTTATTTTGATACGCTGATCACTAAAAACCATATTGTTATGTCGTGCGCCATCATCCGAGGATGGAATCTAGCGCACAACGCCACCAGCTAGACTCAGCCTGTGGGTACATTAGGGTTGATGCCGGAATGCCTATCTCAGATGTGTGGGGGAGGTCTCAGACAATAATAACACTTTAATCACATAATTTACACTTTATTCACTATACAGGAGAAATTCGTCATTGTAACACGTAGAGGGTTCCAGATCTTTCCGTGGCCGGACTAAAGCATCATCTCGTCTTCTGGAGGCTTTCTAGTGGACCTATCTTGACGTCAAGGCGTGAACCGTGCTCGTCTCGCTTCCATTCATGCTCGCAGCCTCCCGCTCGTTCCCGCGGAGAGTCCTTCCTTCCTTGACATTCTCGGGCAGAAAAAGGCCCAAATATCTCTTATTCTGCCGTGAATATAATACTACGCGATGAGACCCTCCTTCCTTGACACACACGGACAGAACAAGGCCCAAATATCTCTTATCCTGCGGTGATTATAATACTCAGTCTTATTCGTCGCCATTTCTCGATCTTTTACACCAATACTCAGATCTCGGCGGAGCGCCGCTTGGCCTCCACCCACAAGCACCGCACAGCCCGGGCGCTCGCTACTATGTCCCCTTCTTCCTTCCTCCGACCTCGCTCTACCGGCCGCGCCTGCTCGCGCCGGAAGATGGCGCCTTCGGTCTTCGCGCGTATTTTCGAATGTTACATCATATTGAGTCGAACCACGAGCTAATTTGGAACGAAAGAGAAAAAAGGTTCTATCTAACTGAGCTGGAGGACTTCAAAAAAGGTAGGTGCTGGAGAACCTGATCGAAGATCTGTCAAAAAAAATAACTTCGTCCGGAATTATAACTTTAAAAATAACTAGAAAAAAGTTTTCGTAACATCTTTTAATAATATGTTCAATAAGTGTGTGTGTGACCAGAGAAGGTTAAGAAACGGAAATTCTACTTACGGTTGAGGCAAGTTTATTGCTTAGCAGAGTTATAGTTTAGAGATATAAAATGAACAGTATTTACAGACACGTTAGTTTCCCGAAGATTCTATTTTCAAGGCGGCAGCGATAAGAGTTGCACTTAGGATCCAGCCTTTTGGACGGCTGCTGATTGCATTAGTTATTGTGGCGTCGGTACCGAGCGGCGATGGCTGTGGAGGTGTTAGACTTCCACAAACCTGTCAGAGATGGTACAACTGCATACTAGTCAAAATTATGTTATACTAATTATGTTTACATAAGGGGGTGGGAGGAATCCGGCTCGAAGGACTAAATGTTTACACGAGAGGGTGGGAAATTAAGGGATACAGGAAAAGTGGAAGGAATTAGTGAAATGGACTGGAGTAGAGAATAGGGGCTAGCTGAAGGACCAGCCAGAACCAGAAAATACGACCAACCTGTGGAACCCTCCTTTTGTGTTCTGGATTTTTCACTGGATCCTCAGGTCATCTGGCTCCAGGATACGTACAACGTCGTTAACTTACATTTGAAAATCTATCGGTAATAACTCTAAAGTGTCTTAATACCTTGCATAATCGCACAATGTACAGGTTTCAGCACACACTTTCGAGAGGGAGCAAAACAAGCACTAACATCAAGTAAACTTTACAGCAGCTTCAAGTTCAGCAAGTACGAGCATATAGCAGAATCTACTCTACTTCTTACAATTCGAAGGTATGGCGGTAGTAATTACAATTCAAAGGTACGACTTCAATTGCTAAACCATAGAAATAGGTCGGGTTCTGATATAGGAGGAGGAGGTGGTGGGTAGGTACTGGATATAAATTATATGTACGTTGCTTTTATATTGCGCGCACACGGTGACCGGTTAACGTTGGATAGTCATTGAAATCAAACAATATCAATAAATAACGTTTTCCCTTTCTGGTATTTCTGTATTCTCCATCCAGCTTCGTCTTCTTCGTTGGAGTCGAATTATGCACCCTGAAAAGTAAAACATGGAACATGCTCGGGAATAGGCTAAGAAGATATAAATAAACTAACAATTGTTGATAATATACTACAATTAACAATATTATAACTGAATATGAAAGTAAATGAGTTCACCTACAAAATAATAATTCATTTAAATTCATTATGAATACGGAACAAGACTTGTAAGACGCAGTACACTTTTGCTAATCTTCAGAAGTTTTCAAAATACAGTAGTACCTCGGTAGACGTCCTTAATCCATTATAGATCTTTTGACTTGTACCAAACAAATTTTTCCCATAAGAAATAAAGGGAAAATAGTTGATCCGTTCCCATGAAAAAAAATTATATTATTATTTTTCAAAAGACCGAAACGCATCAGTTTTACCTTTTCGCAAATCATTGCTTCCGACACGCTCAGATCAAAATAAATTTCTCAACATCCTGTAATATCTCTGATCTTTGTTTGGTTATCGATTTCACCCCCTTTGTAACTTAGTAGATTTAATAACGTCTTTATTTTTCACAATTGTGAATATCGTCATTTTCGACATACTGTATGCAGCAGCCAAGTTCTGGATACGCGTGCAACATTCATACTTTTCAACAAATCTCTTTTTTCAACTCTGTGGTAATCCTAACTATTTTCTTCGATACTTGACTTTTCTTATTAACTTTCTTAGAACTTGTGGTTAATGAATTTACAAAAAAATTTCAGAGTCTCGCGATTCCTATTATTTACTGAATGGTAGAAATAATTATACTGGCGCTCGTGGACAGTCGTGGCAAAATGCCCCCTCTTCAAAATGAAACGAGAACAATGACGTAAGCGCGCATCATTTGACGTAATCCAAACAACGTATACCAAATTGGACTTAAACTAAAGAAAATGTATATCGAGGTACCACTGTATAACCTAAACTCACAGAAAAAATCATAATGTGTCCACGGGATAGCTCTTTTAATTCAAATTATGTATAAGCAATGCGCCTGTGGAAGACAAATCACCAATGCCAGGTGTTATGCAGATTGAGAGTGTATTAGGCGCAAGTCATTTATTTAATTCATAAAATAGGGTTTTCTAGATAAAAAATAGAAGTTATGAAAAAGAAGATTTGTAAAATGCTGTACACTTTTTCAATCTCCAGAAGTTTTTAAAGCATAAATATTGCCTAAACTCAAAGAAAATCATAATGTATCCACGGGATAGCTTTTTTAATTCAAATTATAAACAATGCGACTGTAGAAGATAAATCACCAATGCTAGTAATAATAACATTATTGTTCAATCTTTATAACAATGTTTTATGGATCGCCAATCGCCGTCTTGCGCAAATATGAACGTGACATATAGATTTGTTCCTGTTGTGACAATTATAATAAATCTAATTATCGAAAAAATATGTTTGTTACTACCAGATTCTTTGTACAGTACAATAATTCAGTTTGTGATTACACATAAAAAAAACTTAAAGAATAACGTTTTTAAAACAGTGATTTTTTGGAGCCGTGACATTGCTTTGTACGTCCAAATGTCATCTGTGACATTGACGGTATGTTTTTGGGACACAATTAATTATTTTGCTTTTAGGGTTTTCACGAAAATATATTCAAATGAAACTTCGCGATGAATGCTTAATTGCTTTCGGGTCGCTGGGAAATATTATTTTGTATAGTCGTTCTGACTCTGACGAGGATTTGACTCAGATAATGCTAAAGAATTAATTATTTGAGCAAACAACTTCTAAACAC
The DNA here is from genome assembly GCA_022840565.1 of Eubasilissa regina. Classification (NCBI taxonomy): domain Eukaryota; kingdom Metazoa; phylum Arthropoda; class Insecta; order Trichoptera; family Phryganeidae; genus Eubasilissa; species Eubasilissa regina. Next base: position 3,776,652 of record JAINEB010000035.1, on the reverse strand, counting down.
TTTGGATTGCTAAATTAAGAAATAAAATATGGTCCGCGTCCAGAATTCTTCATTAATTTATCATTGTGAGAATTGTGTAATCACCAACTGGAACTGTACGACAGCTAGAGTCGGCAACTCACTACTTTTGACCAACAATCATTGTCGATATTTTAAACATATTCGCGTCCAGTGCAGAACATATGAGGGGTATTGTAGCAAAAGTAGCAATCTTGGAAAAATAGACAGCTCGTACACATACTGTTTTGATTGCCTCGATTACCACCCTCTGGGTTATTGTTGTTATGGTTGTAAAGAAAACTTTTCTCAATTGTTTTTAGAAGTTTTGATTCAAGGCTAAGTTATTATTTTTGACAGACCCTTGATTAGGTTCTCCAAACCTACCTTATCTTGAAGTTGCCAGCTCAGTTGGATAGAACATTTCTCATTCGTCGCAAGTTTTCTCGGGGTCCGACTCAATATATGCTTATAGTGGTCAGGGTATCGAAACAAAAAGATTTATGTGCAGTTAGTACAGAATGACATATATTCTAAGCAGGTATCACAAACAGAACATGGACAGTATAGCATATTTTAGATAACACAATATAAGGAATATGTATTTCTGAGTGTGCGGTATTGAGCCGTGACATCACGTATGTTAAAATTATATTATTATTATTAAACAGAATTTGTTGTCTTTTGTTAAATGGAGAGTAATATTTCTTTTAATCTTATTTTTAACTGAGGACTTAAGTCATACAAAGTTGTGCTAGGTGTTCTACTAGAAATGGACACCGGGAAGACACCGAACGTATATTAAAATCATAGTTGAACGGGTCTAATTACTAGATTAAGTTTGATCAAAACTTTCTTGTATGTAAGTAGCAGTGCTCCAGTTTACAAACAATTACAAATAATTGATTTTATTGTAATTTTTTTTTTTTTTAAATAGAGATGCGTACATGGAATACGTGTCACATTAATATTCTTACTATTTTCAAACAAAGCTAAACGCTTGTGCTATGAAAATAGGATTAACTTGCTGGTGTCCTGGAACGAGTCGCGAACCCCCGACCATTAGATCATTAGGCTAACATCTTAACCACTACACCAACAAGCTACTCAAATTGGAAGTGACAAAGAGTTATAGACAAGAGACTAGAGCCTAAGGTAAAAATAAAATTTATTACGGAGAGAAGTAAATCGGTGATTATTATAATTTCAAAGGCGATCGAAGATAATTTTTCACTGTCAATTGGTTTTCTAAAATTTATATACGCAGAAAATTTGAGGAATCATCACTGTCCGCGAGAGTTGAAAGATCCAGATTAAAAGATTTTGACGAAGTGGAAGTTTACAGTGAGGCACACGATACCTTTGTTGTAGACGTGGATCATGGTGACGACGTATCTAATGACATGCGGACCCTGGGGTCCTCATGTCATTAGAGGCGATGTTTCAGGATCTGCGAACCTGATGGTAGACGTCTGCGGTGACTTCTTGGTGTGTGTGAGGTCATCAGGAGTAATTAAAGGATAGAGACAGTAATACAAATGTATCCAAAACTGAAGAAGTTATGGTCTTCATAAGAAATCGTCACATCTCCAAAAACCCGGGTAGTTCACTAATGGATATTAATTAATATATTATAATTTGTATAAATATTTTGTGTACCAACTACATGATTTATGAAGATAGCTACCTCGGACTTCGGATAAGTTTACTGCGATATCACACTTGGTTATGAATACTTCGATGGTTGAGAAATATTCTTGTAATAGAGCATTTTAACAAGACTGATACATTTTAAAAGAAATACCGGAAAACATCGTGAGACGATATAATTTCACGGACGCGCCGGTAGGTCGAGTAGATGTCGGATTTATTTGAAAGTGGGGGTTGTTTATATACCCTTCCGTACAGCGGTGATGACAAAATATAGCAGAGGAAAGGCTAGAATTAAGAAACACCATCGTAACACATACTTCATACGGTATACTTTCATAGGGGGGAGTCTTGTGACACGATATTTCTGGTTTTGTTGGAACGGCACATGTGCACTCGGATGGTCTATTTTTAGACGGTACATCCTGTTTACGCGTGACTTGACCGGTACTGGATGATGAAATTTGCACGTAATATTAATATTTGCGCGGAGTGAATTTGGAAGCTATTCAAAATGATTATTATTTTCTTTTATTTCTTTATTATTTATTTCGTAATGGTGGCATGTTGTACAAGGAATAAATGTTTATTTTATGAAAATTTAGTAATTTATGTTGAATGAATTTAAAAGCGAAATGATATACATGACATGGTAAGCCTGTTTACGCTGTGGCAAGGTCACCTCTTTGTCTGGCGGCCACCACTCAGGAGGCCTACAAGACACAAAAACGAAACTCTCGTCAACCGTAAAGATACTCAGTACCGACAGCATGTACCAATACCAATGCTGCTACGCAAGTTCACCGCTTACGCGGATGATTTGAAGATCTTTGCCAAAGTGAGTTTCCTAGATGAGTGCCGCGTTGTATTCTATTGCAAGGTGAACAAACTCCTCAATGCTAAAAATGTTTTCAAATAACATTAATTTTACTTACGCAATAGACAACACTCGGTGTAATAATGGTTGTGATTCCGACTGCCAGTGGTGTATTCTTGTTCGCGAGTTACAGATTCATCTCCTGACAAATCTTTATTGTATTCGAAGCTGCGGGCCGCAATCAAACTCTCTTGTCATATGACAATCAGCCGTTTATTGAAAACTCGAATACAATATAACACAATGAAGAGTTACTAAATTCGCGTCGGAGCAGCTCACTTATACGCCATTTGTCGCACACACATACTAACACTCGGACCTCACACTCAGTTAGTAATAATTCTCGTCAGTTAACTTCTTTTCAAGAATCGCATTGAACAAATTACCTCCAATGCTAGAATTTATACTTCGAATCTAAAAACATTCAAAAACTCTTATTCCTTTAAAATATTGTAATGGGCATTTGTTCGCAGTCATTTAAAGTACGCATCTCAAATGTGGAACCCGCACATTGCGAGATGAGAGTGAATACAAACTAGGTTTCTTCGGCCCGTTAACGGGAGATCTAATCTATCAGTCACTATTACGAGAGGTCATACCTGGTGCAGCAAACTTTCACAATATGAAAACCCTGGAACGTCGAAGAGCACGACTGATCTAATACTTATCTTTATTACCTATATCTTAGAACCTATATCTTTCCACGTTCCATCCAGAGCGACCCGACAGACCGCAGGTACTCTTCCACGATCCAGGAAGTAGAACCTCTTACGCGTGAAATCCAGTTATTCACTGTTCGTGTACATACCGTAATGAGAATTTAAGAGATATTTATTTTTTAATACTTGCCTTATTCATAGCAAATCTATCAAATTTATCAACAAATCGACCCCTTCAAGTAATATTTTGGGCTAATTTGAGTAATTGGGTGAAATGGGTTCCAAATGCATTACTCTTTATTTCTTCCATGCGCGCCGACTCTATTTAACGGATATTAAATTAAATAGCGAGAGCTGCACTTCCAACTGCATCAGTTATTTATTTCAATTTATGGATCATTATTGTTCATTTACAGTGTTTTTTTTATTATTTTTAATATCCCTCATCTCACAGTGGTCATTGATAATACTGAAAATAAGTTAAGAACTTAAAACTGATCATATTTGCACACTCAAAACAAAATATCCATGAATAAATGTTAAAATTCAATCAACACTTTTGACCTCAGTATCTCAAAACAGTGTCAGTGTCAGATGAAACCTTATTATTCTGTGCTAACTAACGCAAATACGCAACGTCTCAATATTTTCATTTTAGTGTCATCCGCGTGATCACTTTGGTACCACTTACACAATCAAATTACGCGACATTTTTTAAATATGTGACTCGATTGAAACGAAAATTTAAATGCTGATAATATAATATGTATTAATGTAAAAAATACGTCTTCTTTAATTTTCAAAGAGTTTAGTTCTTTTACTATTCCATAATTGTGTCCATAAACTGTCAGATGTATGTTTCCACCAAGAATGTGTGTAGAATGCCGCAACTAATATTCCAAACCCCTCTCCTAGATCTCCTATTTACGCGTTTTTATTCTTCGATGGGTAGGCCTGGTAGTTTCAATATGTGCATTCTATCTGTGTGGATTTAAAAGCAGGAAACAATAGCGAAACTGCTTCTATTCAGAAACGTTTTCGGAGTCGGTCTTATATTTTACGGCGCTGATACAAAAACATTTCGTGTATTGTATTTTTTCGGATTATCGGTTGTGCTAGAGTTTAGGAGGCTGGTTAGCAGAATATTCAGAAGTTTAAGACAGCAGGAGGGCGAGAATCGGCGAGTAACAGCCCAGTTTCGCAAAAGTTGGTGACTTTTCATTTACATAGGTTGATTGAATATATTCAACGAGCCAATTAGAAAACCCGGGACTAACTATAGAAGTTAATGACGGCTACATCTATTTTTGCGATGGTTGACTCAACTATCAGTTATAGAGTGAGTAACTATGGACTAAAATTTAAAACATACTGATAAAATTAAACAGTTACAACTAAGATTATTAAAATTTATAGTAGGTATATAGTAGTATAACAGAACAAAGTGTTTGTATTGTAATTAATGTATTATTTATTATAAATTATTTATTATTACGATACGCAAAATCTTACCCGTTGATAAAAAAGTAACATATAATATAATTTTAGAAGAGATGATAAACGGTGTAAATATACTGACCCTCCCCATAACTAAACTACCAGAACATACTCAAATACAAAGTCAAACACATTCTTATCTAATTATTTCATTTCTCCGTTATATTACTTTTTTTTTAATATTACTGATAAAATTTTAGATTACTTGAAGGGAATTCTCGCCGTAAAATTGCTATATATTTTAGCAAAAAAAAAGAGTCATGTAATGAAGATGTTTTTTTTAGATGTTTGTTTTTAGAATTGGCAACACTTTTTCCAGTGACAGACAATTTGACAGCTGATAGCTGATTTGTCGTCCCCAGCTGCTCCAAAAAGTATTTGAACTTCCAGATTGCTCTTTATTCGAACCAGCCGCGGCGCCCATATGCACTAAATCATATTTAAATACTGATGGAATAAAATTATCTTTCCAATAAAGCCGATACCGTGGGCATAACCATTATATTTATTTCATTTTTAAGTTCTGTACCTCTAAAAAAACACCCGATATAAGTAAATGTAATAAAGTTGGAATAAAAAAATATATATATGCTTTATTTTATGTCGATTCATTTACTGGTCTGTGGCCAGTACACTTTTGGCATTACATTATAATTTTAGCAGATCATTCTACCTACAAATACACCTCCTTGCTCTCCCGATACTGTATCTCAATCTCCCCATCCTTTCTTCCAGTTTTTATCTTCTTCTGCTAATGTAATGTAACTTCATATTCAAAACTGTGATAGTTGCACTTCACTGGATTTTTATTAGATTAATACGCTTCATATTATATTAGTGTATTATGATTATTCAAACTGGTAAGATTCCTTAATAAATTCAATCCGCTGTTCCTACAGCCACCCCCCACCCCCCAGTCAACAGTTCCATAAAACACCTCCGACAATAATTAGCGCAGTAATTTAATTGTACGGGAAACAGGAAGTTTCGTATGAATAATTATATTAAATATTCAACAAAATCATTAAGTAAAGGAATCCTCGCTATTCGCCGAAAATAAATAAAACATCTGTTCAAGTTAACTACCGTCGAAATAACTACATACATCTATTCCAATTTATTGACGTAAGGGATGGCGTCTCAAATATATCTGGAACACGCAACTAAATAACTACATTACCGTATTCTCAGCGGAGGCTTTTGAAGGATGTATTCTCCCTTCCTGGTAATTTATTGTATACCTGCCACTGGCTTCACGAAAAGAGTAGTAAAATAAAATGTTGTACTTCCGGCGTCCATGCGATGAAATAAGGTTGAGGGGTGAGCTATTTCCCATCTATTTATGTTTGGTCGTATTTGATGCCTTTGTTGAACATTTAAGACAGTGTAGTAAGTCACGTACTCGCACGTGTAATACTAAACTGGTGTATCAGTAACGTCATTAATAGTCTCGTTACGAGACGAGACTATGGCCATGTGTATGGGATTATTTAAGATGCAGTGCCACTCTGGAATAATCCAATGGCAAGGTGGTCCGAGACGACTGGAGCTCTTCGTTATTTTGTAGCCTTTTCCGTCTATACACAGGGCTTATTTTGGAGTAACTTAATATTCGACCTCTGGCAAAGATCTGTATGAAGTCATTAATTTTACATATTTTTACTTCTTCACATAATAGTGCCCTCACAATACAAACTATCGTAAGTAATCCTAGGATAGTTTGTATTGTAGTTCCGTATATTTTGTTTCTTTTTCTTCTCCCGCGGCACTACATCCCAGGATGGGATTTGGCCTCCTACACATCTGCTCTCCGACGACTTCCATCCCTACAGTCCTGCTACAGTGTCCCTCCACGCAGTATCTCCCCGCATCTTCCTCGGTCTGCCATAAGTCGCTTCTTCCGGGATATCTACTTGACTATGATCTTTGGTGTCCTATTTTCTGGTATTCTTTCAACACAATCCGTCGCGGTCCTCGGGACCTACAGAATCTTAACATTGTTTTTTCCTAAAGCAAGTTTTCGAATCCCCTTTTTTATTACCCTTGTTCACCCTTGTATCCTGGTCCGTCACTCTCGCCTTGTCCACTTTTATATATCTTCTCATGCATGCTCTTCTATTGTAGAAGATTTTGCCTTCTGTACCAGTCGCCTTCTGTAATCGCCTCATATATTCTATTTACAATCCGTTCAAAATGGCAAAACTATCTATCTATTATAATAATAATAATGTGTTTATTCCAGCGTGATCAGGTTTTTTTTAACCCGATTCGCCATACAGATAATACATATTATATTATACATTAAAGATTACGAAATAAATATAATGCTATGAAAAAGAAATCCAAGGAAAATATTAATAAATAAAAAAAATTTTTTTTTTAAAAAAAAGTTAATAGAGAGTAAAAAGTTCACACATATATACACACAAAATATAAATATTACATTTATAACTACTTGTATATGAAGCTATTCTGTAGGCGCTGCCATTCTCTGGTCAGGGAACCAGCTTTTTATGAGAGCACCGCTCTCACCAGAGAGTCGGTGCCAGCCTCAGCTTTACGCCAGCAACTCGATGGCTTAGAAGCGGAACGAATCCATGCAAACGGCCTTCGGTAAACATTGTAGATGCGCTACAATAACGCGCCAATCGAAACAGTATTCTGTATGAGTTTTGAAATGAATTTGGAGACGGTTATACGTCACTTGCTTGTATTTCGACCAGAGAGACTAATAAAGAGAGTTTATAATATTGGGTAATTTTATAAAACAAAGAACAACGCGTAGTCTTTTGAATATGATCGCAAATTGTGTGAATGCTTTGTGTGCGTTGAACAAGAAAGACTACTTACAGTTGACAGAAGTTTATTATTATAAATTATAAAATTATAAAAAATATATTACAAAAAGTCAACAACGTTTACCAGAGACGGTATCGGGAAGGCAGCCCCGAGAAAAGTGGCGCTCGAGAAGCCGAACTTCAGACGGCCTCCGCTCGGTGGTACTGGTACGGTTTTGTACACGCCCATCGCAATAAGTAGAATGTATGAAACGCAACATTCATACAAATGAAAAATAAATACCTTAAACACACTCTTTAATATTTAAGACTACTAAATTTGGTCCGAGTCTATTATTTACCTACTCGGTTTGACGCGGGAGCCTACTCCTCGAACGGCGTTTCATCAGCGCTTTCTTATTTGATTATCCTTTTATACTGGACCGCACAAAGGAGCGCCCGATTCGTCATCCGGGAACCGAGAAGGAAGGAAGACTTGTCACTCTCCTCTCTCATCGTGCGACGGTCAGATTGTTAAAGTGGCAAAGGGCTTCGTATCCAATGTAGTCGTAGCCTCTTGTATAGCCCGGTCAACATGAGAGAGATGTCTTCCGGGAAAGCGTAAATCGGACATGTATCCATTAACACAACATGACTGTTTGTATGCTTAAAATGTACTCTGTTATTGTGATGTATCTATGGAACGAATGCGTGAACGCGTGAAGGTCGGTACGCGAAAGAGATAAATCGTATATTGACCTGTACTATACATTGTATCGAAGCATTCAGAATAAATACTTATATTTTATTATTAGTTACTGTAACGAAGCACGAGCTAAGCGAAACATATTAACGTTTAATAAAATTCGTGATTTTATTTAATCTAATATGTCAAACCACAAAGTGATTTCTTTCTACGAAAATATAATATTTAATTGGTAATACTATGAAAAGTTCCCTTTTCTCTATGAAATCCCCTAGAAATTACTTCGTTAAGAATGAAAAGAAAATATAATAATGAAAACAGTTACAATCATAATAAATGCGGTTTCAGGTTTAGCGGGGTGGGGGTGGGGCGGTCGGAGCGTGAGGTACGAAGGGGCTGAAGAAAATACCCCCGACATTAAATTTTATTTCTCCGTTTATCATTTTTCATCTGGAGAGAAGTAAACAGGTCCATCGTAAAGTTGACAGATGTCGTTCGGTTGGTCCGCTTATTTTTATTGTGATTAAGTTAGAAAATAAACAAAAAATAATGCCCAGTCGTAAAATATTCATTTAACATTCGAAGGGCTGCGAAACACCGTGTGGAGAATTTGTATAATTTTACAATCCGTCTGGTTTAAGCGCGTGACAATAATATACTGTCTGGATTACTAAAAATGTTCGCGGGATTCTAATCTCAATTTTTCCCAGATTTGTGAACCGCTCAGTGAGATTTATCATACAATTTCCATTTTAATATTTTTAAAGATTATTTGTCACTTCAGTAAACGCTGCCAAATACAATTAAGATGTGGTGTTAGAGAAGGAACAAAAAATAACTACTCCATCCTATAATTAAGAATTATACATTTGAGATGTTCTGTCATTGACATGCAGAAAAAAAAATTCTGTCGTATTTTGAATATATCGCCCAAAGATAAGATGTTTGCGCGTTTTATATATTTCAATTGGCAATTCGAGGTTTTCAAAATATAAAGTATGGACCTTTTAGTTTTGTGTTGGTTTACCACAAAATTTGCAAGAGTGGAACTAATCGGACGTACAAGGGAGACTATCAGCTCAGGTCAGATGTGCCATAAAGCACTCAATGAGAGCCAGAATCGAGGTAAGTGAAGGAAAATACAGCAAAAACTCGATTCGATATTTTCAGATTCACATTTTGCCTGACATGCATCGTCCAATCTCCGAACGCACAACTAGCAGAAAAGACGATAACTTGGAAAAGCTAGTTTAACACGAGACATGAAGGTTGGAGAAGAAGAGAACAATCTTCTACTCGCCGGGAAATTGTAATTTATTCGGATCGGCAGTCATGAACGTCAGGACATCTCTGTCTGACCAGATACGTTACATCCATCTCTCACCTCCCAGTACCGCCTGAAAATCTAGACAACAATACATCGTGACGCAACTGGTTCGAGAAGCCATCTGAAACGATCTTATTTCCTCATCAGACGCGTCTCTCGGAAGCTTCACTAGTCACGAACTTCAACTTACAATTTAATCTTCATATATTTTAATATAATAGTATTTATTTATAAAATCCTCAATAAGAAAACATCGGCGGAATTTATACGAAAAATTTCCCATACCGTGGTACCGTATCATCGCGAAAACGATGATTTCGATATTCCATTAGAGTAGTAATTCTCTAATTTGTTAACGTATTGCATGTAATAGTATTTTTATTGATTTGATATATTATATTAGTTGTTTAATATACCATCGGATGCCCAACTAGATATACAATGTTGTGCCATTCATAACTTAGATCTACTCAAAACATATCGATGCAGATTGTTGCAGGGGTAGTCTCATATATTGTACGCTCTGCCATGACAGGGTTCACTATTTTAATTAAGACTGCTTAAATAATTTCAGTATATTGTAATTATGATTTTCTTACCCGATACTCATTTTATGGAGGTCAATCGCAATCATCATCACCGCCGACGATCCCTGAACGCACCTTACAGATAACTAGGTATAAATCTGTGTAGGTTAACATCCTTGAAACACGTCCGCTACCGACGCAAATGACAAGTGTCAATAACATGCGCTGGCAGTCGTCCGGAAAGCCGGCTTCGGAGCGCTACTCCTCTCGCAATTACCCTTTCAACAAGATCTCTAGTAAACGCTCCTAGTAGTAGACTTAAGTGTCCTAGGTAGTCCTAGGTGTAGACTTTTTATTGCATATTTTCTAAACTGTAACTAACTGCTCTCAAGCAATAATAAAGTTCTGTCAACTGTAAATAGTTTCTCTTGTTCAACCTGCTCTGACTACACACACACACACACGCACACACACTTACACACACACTCCGCGATTACGATCAAATGAACACGTGAGAAAATTGGTGATTTATATTGGAGTACTCATTCACTCACGCTTTAGAAAATCCTTCTCATTTACAAACTTTAAACATCAAATCACATTAAATAAACTTTCATAATCGTATAAGTTCAAATTCCCCATAATTTTAATACAATGTCCAACATAGGTTAATAAGGTTAATAGGTTAATATTTAATACAATAAATATATTTACATTAATACAACCGACAACTTAAGGGAAGAGAAGGGTTAAAAATATTACAAAGGTAACATCAGAAATTCAATCGCTGCACTAGAGCCACTTTTCATTCCAGGGGCGAGTTCAGCATCTTTTCCAATCATTCTTAAAGGGGTGAAACGAACCGTTCATTTGAAAACAGAACCCCCTGAGGTTACTACCGGTTTAGTGTTTCCGATTAGAGTATTTCCGACTGCTCTGATCGGAGGAAAATGTCAATTTCCGGTGCGCAAATCTTTAGAAGGAAACAAGTCAACAAATCTTTCGAATAATGCAAACATCGGGAGAAAGAATTTTATACAAACTCTCTTCACGACTTCAGAAATAGTTTAGCTAGGGAAAGTCATCTGATAGACAAGTTGTTTAATAATAAAGTTTCGTTCAATATTCCACTGGGCTCAACCGAACCAATATTGTCACAGTGTGCCTGATATGAAAATCCGAATTGTATTACTATTTGTTATTCGTGTGTACCGGGGGTGAAATGTGAAATCACATTCTTCATTTGGGAGCGGAGATCGTCGATCATCCTCGTACACGCAGTGTGCGGTTTTGACAATGACTGCAGGGACTTCGGAGACGTCATACCTTTCAATTCCCGGTTTACAGAGTTTGCCAATACTTTCCCCTACCGACCCTTTTCTATATCCGTCTCCCGATATTCCTACCCCACCCTGCGGCTGCGATGTTGTGTAAACAAATGTTGCAATCTCTGCGATGCAAAGTCTGGTACATAAGGTTACAATAATATTAATTAGAAAAGTACAATATTTAACTACGAGAGTTAACAATTTAAGCTGCTGAACCGGCCTGGTGTACGAGAGAGAACGCTGCAGGCTGCAGGACCTCGTCAGCTCAGACTTCGTCAAATATAAAGGGATACTTGATTTCTTCATGTGCGGATGGTGCAGCGAAGCTCGCTCATGCGCCGATGAGTCTCGCCGCCTTAGCTTAGATTTTCAGACTGTAAGCGTCACTCTAGGTCCGCTTCACATCTTACGTAAGATAAATCGGCCTACTACTGCTATTTAGTTGCCAGCCTCGGATTGGAGACGACACTTTTCAACGCTTGAATAAGTTATTTAAACCTGTCGATGAGAGGAACTGCACAACAACACTCAGTCGTGTTTTGTAAATGTGTGTATAGCGCAAAGAGTTTAAATAAAAAATATATATAATTTACAGCAAAATTATCATCAATTTTACTAAGAGAACTAACTTCAAACAAACTTGCGCTACAAATAAATCAGAATTGAATATTGTTACTAAGCGATTTACTCGGTGCTAGAACCGACAGTTATTAGACTGCTGGGATTTGAGAGAATTGTTTGATGAAGAACTTTATATGTGCACTAATTGAGGACTAATTGTCGTCCTGCACGTTATTGAGAAGTCGAGTGGAAAATGGTTCGACTATTTGATCTCCCCACTGTGAAATAAGTCAGCACACTAATTATACACTTAAAACACTATTTAGAGAAGTTAAGTCGAGGCTTTTATGTCTCAGTTGATTTCAATTATCTCGGTTGATAAAAAGAGAAATTCTCTTTTGGACAGCCCTGAATTGTTGAATGATGCAGTGCTAGATAGATGGATTTATTCTGTTCTGAACAATGCGTTTTGAATAATCGTAACTTCGCAAATAAGTTCTGAATTTAAATAATGTTTAATTGTGGAATTAAATGACCTTAGAGAGAAATGATTAGTTTACAATTAAGCGCATACGACAGCACGGTGTGGCTCAACACGTCATTGCCTTCTCGTTCAACAGCACCCCCTCTAAACTCCGGCTCATAATCTTAGAAACTATCTTCCACGATTACTCCTCTTAAACTGAAATAGTCCACAGAAGGACTAACTAGTACTTAAGATCAGAGTAAGTATCCTCTTTGACATGTGTGTTGTCCTAACCATCCCTTTGCTGAACTTGTATTTTGATTATTAAAATCCATATGGTTTTTACAATAATTATATTAGATATTTAGTATACCAGTAAGTGTTTAGTAATTCTTATATAATATCTTAATAGGGCGACAGATGTCGCCTTGTATCACCAAATAAATAATTTGGAAGATCTCCATTAGATGTCGTTCTAACAGTAGTGGTAAAGATAATATAAGAAAATATTCATCTTCCGACCGCCAATAGTCTATTTTTATTTTAAATTATTCACTTATTTTAATATTGACCTCACTGGGTTTCGCCCGTACTGAAGCAAACATGTTACAACAGTTGATAAGTAAAAATTGATCAGTACTGTTGTATTTGTCTGGGTTGGTACCTCCGGCAGTCTCTCACGAGACGTTATGTCAATCGTACACCCTACGCTATCTCTAAATATCAATCAGGTTGGAGGGGTGACCATACTTTGGATTCAAGCTCGATCAGAGATTTTTCTATCCAAGTTTTTATCGCATGCTTGAATTTTTACTCGTTTATTTTCAGCTTCTGGTGTTTTTAGTATTTCCATCGTAATCTCAGATATCTTAATAATTTAATGAGAGACTTTTTACATAAACTTGAATAACATTAATTATTCTAAGACTATTGAAATGTACATTTGAGCTCGTTTTCATTATCTGTAGGTTTGAAGATGACTTTCAGTACATTTTTTGTGCTGTACCCACAAATTCACCTAAATCTTCACCTAAATCTCATCGAAATAACTTCTTCTGGTGAACCTTGGCATTGGGTCATCGGTGATGAGTCTACTAAATGATAAACCATTACTGTAACTGTGATTGGTTAATAAATGGATGGGTCCAGAGCAAGTCGCGAGAACGATAAACTTCTGACGAATGACACTCGGTTTAATTGTATTTTCCGGAGCTGTAACTGGAATATGGCGATATAAAGAGCGAAACTCGTGATTCTATATCTCTGCTGGCCGCGTTGTTATTTTTACAAGGCGTCGGACTGAGTATCTTCACGACTGATAGAAGTTTCATTTTGTGCACCAATACTTGCCGGGTATGCGTTCAGCGTCGCCACCGTCGTTCAGTTACGAATCATCATTACAATCGAACAAAATCAACGATTAAATAATGATTTAACTATCATTAGCTTAACGCTCAGAGGTTGTCAATGGCAATTTTTTTTACATTTCAACACGCTCCAATTAGCCTAGTACCTCGGCCAGCTAACTAGTCTCTGAATGCTACGTTCGAACGTATGGCTTATTGGCAAGTTATCTAAATTCCTTTCGGAATAGTTGGACACCTTTACTTTCGTGTTCCTGCAGAATTCCATGGCTGTCGCCTGCCCTGTACGTGTTCTACTGATGTTCGCAGTCTCGTACATTCCAAGACATTTCGCCTGCAGTCGGCCGGTATAGCAGGTCGCTTCTCAAACTATTCCAATTACGACATTCTTTGTAATTCATTTGCGCCAGACTCATGTCTACCACGCTCTTGTAGTTAGTTGTTAATTTATTTAAAAACATCACAAATACAAATGAAATGTATTAATTAGTAAGATATATGTAAATATACAATTAAATATATTAATTAGAAATATATACATATTGTGGAGAAGTATTTATCTTGGTGTATATTTGATTTGAGGTTAGATAGATAAGATGTAAATTACCAATAATCCGGTGCTCGACTTATTCGATCAGAGCACGGATTGTCTTTCTCATAAGGGCTGGGGGTATCAATGACAAATTCAAGGAAAATACTTCAATAAAGTACGGGGTAGATTATTCTAAGACAATATGCATTTATTCGAGAAAACAGAATTTATAGATGGATCAGAATTACTAGAATAAAATACGAGGGTTGACAAAAATGGGTGATATGATATACAAAGTAAATGCAAGATACAGGAATACACAATGTGCTACTCAGTTAGTAAATGTATAAATCAATTTGTGGATGATCAGTTCTCCCTGTCCATATCCAATGGTGATGGATAGCACTGGTATTATTCCACGGAGGGGATATCACTTTTATCAGCCAAGCTGATGTCAAAGGGCGAAGGCACAAATTCGAATATGGATTATCAATAAATACCTCGAGGGTTACAATGGTAAGCACAATATCGGTGTAAAGGTGTAGACCTGCACATAGGTCGGAAGAGTCGGTGATGATGATGAAATGGCCAGCAGGATGGAAGGATGGATGGAGGAGCCTTCGCAGCAGAAGTGCACTAGAGAAGCTCAGGCAAAAGGCAATGGCGATGATCAAGCGTAATGGTTTGTATGACGCGTGACTTTCGTCGGGCGCGTAGCAGTTAGAATATTGTGAGCAATAATCTCCGTGAGACAGAAAGATATAGATATAGCGGTGAGTACAATCCGATAATGTTCTGCGGCGAAGATTCGGTTGGGCGATTGCCGATGCTGATGAAATAACGCGTGGTCGCGATACAAAATGGTGTGGGCTTGGAACGTTGAAGAGATTCACATGGCCGGACAGTATAGTAATGAAAGTACTTCGCGAACCACGGTACACAGATATTAACACAATGATAGATGGTACGCGGATGGAGGTCGTGCTGATTTCAACGGTAGTCGGGGCGAATTTGTCTATGCATATGAGAGTGCGCAACGGGTGACTAGACTCAAAATAGGACACTTGTTTATGAGATAACTTTATGTCATAACAATAAACCTATGACACAATAAAATCAATTTTATGGAAAAATATTGTTGTCGCTACCGGGATTCAAACCATGATCTCTTCCAATCCGATTTGTTATACCAACACAGTGAATTGACGACAAATTTTCGAACCTATATGTTAGACTTTTCAAATTAATACATCTATCGTTCCGTTATTTGAAAGCCATCTACTTTGTTTTTTAATCATATTACAGACCATCTGTTCTGAATAATTACAACTTCACAATAAGAATGTGTTCTCCTTCATAAAAACATTTAATTTATGTCGCAAATACCGTTCACGCAATAGCATTGGCAGTAGATGGAATTTGTTTGTGTTGCCATATGACTCCACAAGTGTTTGTTTTATGGTGTCGTACGGAAATTATATAACGTGTTGAATAAAATAACAAACAAAATAATATTTACAAATAAGTCGTCAATCAAAGATTTTTAAAGCCGACATTTATTTAAAAATCAACGTAAACATATACCAACATTGAAAGCATTCTCTCCATCTATCACATGTTAAATATTATATTATCAATTAATATCTTATTAAATTTAATTTAAAACCATTATGAGTTATTAGTCAAACAAGTTTTTTCTGATTAAGGAAAAGGTATGTTACGAAACTGGTTGGTGAATATAAATAACTCACAGCGGTTTATAAAAGTTAATAAACTATTCATTATTAAAATAAACCACAACTGGTTTTCGTTAAGTATTAAAAATAAAATTATTTTATCAACTAACACGTAGTTATCTGCTTCTTCAATACCGTGAGGTAGTTAATTCGCTACCAAACATTATTTTTACATGTACATTTTTAATATCATTTTTTTCCTGTCATTATTGATGGGCTTTCAGGAGCTAGTTTAGCAAAAAAATCACATTTTTTGACGCGATTAATGCACACCTTCACGTGCTAGAATTGATATCTATCAATGAATGTTGCTGGTTGATATGGGGGACGAATGAAGATAAATAAATGTGTTTGATTTATTTGTATTAAACTACGCGACAGAATATCGCAAATCAACTGAAATCAATAATCTTTTCCTCGACTATCTAACGAATAGTGCGGATGCCTACGAGCCCAGAGATGCCCTAGGGACCTTCCCACATTACGCCGCCATTTATTTAAGGAAGGTAATTCTGAGAAAAATGCCTTAAGGGAAATTCACAAATACAACGAATAGAATTTCATAACAGATTCAATTTTAGACGCCAATGACAGCTCTTATTGATATCCGATGTATTCAATTTAGGTTTTCCAACAAATTTGACAATATAACATAGTTATCGTCATTCATTGTGAGAGTCCGAGCGATTGTTAAAATATCTGAGACATTCAACAAGAAATAAATAGCAGGATACAATTAGGAAACCCTTGTTACTCTGCTTTAAGGATATTGCTGTCATTGAGGTCATCAAAAGTAATGTCAATATAAATATTGACCCTCACCACAGCTATTCTACCGGGTCGTCGGGTCGAACCGCGAGAGTACCGATCGCGAAGCGAACGAGGTGTACGGTGAGAGAACGAGAGAGTATGTCGTGTCACGAATATTTAATAAAAACAAAAGACTTATTTAAAATAATGAGACCCCAGTGACCACCCTAAAATATAACGTGAAAGAACACGAAGAAGAAGAAAAAAAAAGTTTTTTTGTTGGTAAAAACTCTTTAATTACTGTGAAGGGTAATCCTTACCGTAAAACTATTCGGCAGTTGAGCAAATATTGAAAATTGTAATTATGTGTTGTAAATTGTAGGTAAATATTCAACATTATGATTGTAATAAGATTGAAATAAAAAATTAAAAGGTTGAGGTTCAAAATTGTAAGAGTAAGCTGTATGTGAAACTGATTATCTCTCAGTTTAGCGCGAGAAAATAGGTTGCACGTCTCAATACGAGATAACCTTACCGGAGAAAGAACTTAGAACTATACCGCCCAAAATGACCTGAGGCTGCAGTGCGCGGGACACGCAGCGAGAGCAGATGATATATGTAACCGATGAGTGTAAATAATATTGAAATCTTTTGGTTCCGCATCGAGCGTCTATAAAGAAGGTTTCATTCGTGTTATGTTTCGACAAAATATGAAATAATAAAGAAAATACAACATTGTAACATTTCGATTATTATTTTGGAGATTTACCGTCAACCAGTCTGCTGTTTCCAATTTCCTCGAATACCCCAAAAGCCCGTCGACTTACGAGCCATTGGATGGAAATCCCACCCCGATGAAAACCTCCCTCAATTCCCGCTTCAAAGTTTTGCCGCCCTACTAGCCAGTATTAATACATTTTTCCATGATTTCAGCGTTTCATTTCCGGCTACTCATTCGCATTCATACCGGATATTCGCATTCATCCCCCGCCCCTCCAGCGGCCGGGATGATGGATGCCGAGGGCGCGGGGCGGGCGGGTATCGCGGGAGCGCGCCGGCTCTCCGGGAGCATCGCTCTGTTCTCTGAAACTACCTTAGACTCGATACCGCCGCCGGGTGAAGCGATTTTCATGTATGGTTATTGTGTTGGATAAAGCCGTTCAATAATGCCCTATCTGCAGCGATGAACACGACATTTTTTGCGCGATGCGTTGTGCGTCAAAGTATATGCGTCTGAGTTTCTTCGATAGCTCGCGGTTGTCCCCGGATTTTCTGAGGCAGACAGGCAGCTTCTAAGCCCAATTAAATGATGACAAAATCATTCGTCTGCGGAAATGCGTGGAAGCGAATTCCAATGTTTTCATTGGAATAGTGGGAGATACTCGGGGAGGCCTTCATCTATTAGCGGATAGAAAACGGTTGATAATAGTGATGATGATTTTATCAACGCATTTCTGGTTTTAGATGATAGTTAAAAAATATATTAGGTACATTTTACAGGAAGGTCGCGAGTAGACTGGAATAACTTAGTTATATACATCAAAGAGGAAAAATATGAAAGGGTGATACAGCATGGTAAACAAAGCCAGCACGTGCATATGTTAATGTAAAGCCAAGAAACTTTAGTCTAGATAAGCCCTAGTTTCAGAGGCGGGTGGCGTTCTGCAGATTTATCATCGTCGGGAGCTGAACAAGAGCCTCTCTGAACATAAAGTTGCATTAGCAAAGCCGGAACCGGAACCGGAAGTGGCGCGAAGTCGGATGCAACTTGCGCTGGACGAGCGTGTTTGTGCATTTGAATGTTTACTCCGGGATAAGCCCATTGAAGGTATCCAATGATACTGAGAGGTTAATCTGATAATTTGTCGCCGGTCAGTTAAAAATAATAAGTTAGATAAATTGTAGATATAATTACATTTTATGCATTATAGTAGGTAAAATTATTTAAAATACCTATATGAACGTAAAAATACCGAGTCGTAGATTGGCAAATAACGTAAGCGTCTAAACAAGGGGGTTGGAGAAACACGCAATGTAGGTAGGGTGGAAAGAATTTAAGAGAGGGACAGGATTAAGGAACAGAGTGGGCTGAAGGACCACCCAGAATCAGAAGACACGACCCACCTGCTCCTTAAGGTACATGAAATTTCCATTGAATACACAATTTTTTTTATCTCCAGGATACGTACTCCATTGCTCCTCACGAAGTGTAATGAAATAAGCCCTGTGCACAAGTTTCGACACATTTTTGTTAATTTGTAATGAATACTTGGATTAGCGTTCATACATATTTACAAAAATGTGTCAATTATTCATCAGTTATCTATTAGCACTAACACAGCACCTAATCAATTGAACAAACTTTGTAATTTTAACCTATGACGTACGACACGCGTAATCGCTTTTCTACAGCGTTGTGTAGTAATTTGCATTTGCGACATATTTAATACCAGCAGACATTTCTTCAGAGCAGACTTTAAAACAAAATGAAATTGAAAATGAAACAGAATAAGGGTTACTCCAATGCGTTGTTATTGAGCAGTGTTATCATAACAAGACTATATATAGTGTATGGCATTGTTTACTTTTTGGAACTTTTAAAAAATATATTTTATGTCCAATTTCATTGTGTTTAATTGCTATTAGTCATTTTTTTCAAGAATTTAAACACTATTTTCTCTCATTTTGAAACATCTTTGATTTACGAAATAAAAATTGAAAAATCAATTTATTTTCAGAACACGTTTTGGGTCACACGATGCCCGCTCGCCGAATAAACCTTACTTCACCCAACGCCGATACAATCGAGAGTCCCGTATAGATGCGACGCTCGAATCCTGCATCAGGCACCGGTGCAGGAAGCGGACTGTAGGTCTCTGAAGATAAATTACTCTGCAAGATTTACGATGATCTCACAATGTAAGGGGATAATTAGTTACACTTAAATGAAAATGAAATTCTACACCCTCTCTGTGCGATGCCTCGGTAAGAGGCAATTTATTTAATAATGCTGCTAAATTTATGATTCTGAAATATTTCTGAACATCAGTACAGATTATAATTAGATATTTGATTTCAATAAGAGTGATCATTGATTAAAAATTTAAAGAATGTCTATCTCAGTTGTCTAATTAATTGTTTTGTTTGGGTCATTATTACAACAACTGGCAACTTCCCACACTAGTGTACGAAATATTTTAAACACCAAGCATTTCATAGGATATCCATATTTGTATCAATATATTACCTGTTCGACTGAGAGAGAGAAAGAGAACATGATGACTGTCAGCTACGTACCTGAAACAAAGAAATTTCAACAATGAATAAAGAACTGCGCCAGTATATATACACGTATAATATGTGATTTGATCCAGAAAATATAAAGAGAACAAAGAATGAAAGATGAAACATGTGCTCGATTTTTTGACAGAAAAATCGACGAACTTCTGTTGCTGTGTCAGTTCAAATTCTGGTTCATTTTGACTTGTTATTTCTCTCGCTTTTAATTTCACTGTCATCCGTGTAAAAACATGTCAATGACTGCGCTACTGACGCTCCATATCAGACGTTAAAAGGTCAGACTCCGACGGTACGACTGACATGGGTCATTAAAAGACTCTGCACTCCAATAAAAGTGAATGATGACCCTTTCCTTACCCAGAATCGTTCTGTTTAGACATTATTGTCAATTTATTGATTGTCAACCCCTATACATGAGTAAGTGTGTTTAGGCACTTTCTTATTTCTTCGACTGGCACTCAAGTTTTTGTCGCTGTCGGTATGATTGATTTATGTATTGTGAAGGTCTCCGCTTTCTGCTACCGGGGAATCTCTGTCAAACCACTATCGGAGCGACAATTGCGGTTAGAACATCGTCAGAAAAACATCTGTAAGGCCGAACGGAATAATACCCGGAGATGGGGCCCAAGATAAACAATACTTCGGACCATCGGACCGTAATATATTGGACCGATACATTGCATTTTTCACTCTATTATCACTCTATTATTAGAACAAGTAATCTATGAACGAAAATAACTGACCCCAAATAAATGAGTAGAGGCAAATAACAAGTAGAAGATACATATGAAATATTATTTACTTAAAATTTACAAAACTATTGAAACGTGCGCCAAAGTAAATAGATTAGGGTTTTTTGACGAGGCATTGGAGAAGGAAAAAACAAGCTGGATGGGAATATTATAATCAAATCGTCTACGTCGGTCCCTCACTATTGAGGATTGTGATCGCTATGAACTCCCGTCCTCTTAACTTCTTCATTCTTGTGACTGTCACCAGAGAAGTGACTGTTGCCTTTTCCACTCGGTCGATCCGATGAATGGGAAATCTTGCTCTTTCTATTCGTTCTTCGACGTAATCTATCGCAACAAACTTCTGCAAGCCGTCTTCCCTTCTCGCTAAATATTCGAAAAATTAAAGGATTCGATCAGGTAAATGGTTGAGAATCTATCCATAATGTTTAGTTCCTGCCGAGTGGAGACGTTTCGCTGTCCGGTGGATGCGCAACATCAAGGCATCAATCCGCCTTCTCTTCCTTACCTCCAGAGTTTACACAAGGCTGATATTCGTTGTCTTTGAAATATCGCGGTCCTTCCATATTTTGTCAAGTTTAGACAATAACTTTTTGCCATACGTATCCGTCGTTTTATTTGTGGCTCTCAGCTACCGTCATCAGTATTGCTAATCGAAAAGAAAAGACAATAACGGTTCAAAATAATAAAGGACCAAATAATGACAAAAGCACGCCTGGTCTCCTGACGGTTGCGACAAAGAATAAAGACAGGTGGAAAGCTACATCGGCGACAACAATGAAATTATGATATCCACTTCAATATAATTCTCATTTGTACGACACATTTTTAGTAATGACCCGCGACTATAAGCCATAAGCGCGCGTATTTCGAATAAAATAATTCTATAGCCGCTTGACACCGTGTCGTTTGCCTGATTGTGAATAAATATGTATCTCTGGATATTTAAAAATAATTGTCGGTACCTAATTCGCGCGTGTTCATCAATCTAAGTACCGACTACTCTACAGATTTGAAAAAAAAATTCTCCCGTCATTATTCACCTTTCGCCTGGTCTATTTAATAAAGCAGTAAAATGAAAATGAATGTATTTTATGTAAATTCTACTTTCATGAATGTCTGTTCTACTTTCACGTACCATATCAAAATAACCAAAGAGTGTTCTGTACGAATACGAATACGAATAATAGTACTTGTTAATTTGTACTTTTATGATAATATATTATCTTCAATATATTATAAACATCAAATGTACACAAATATCAATAAAGTTAAAACAGAACGATGTGGAGGTCGATCGCTCCCACTATCATCGTCACCTTGCAGCTGACTGGGTGTAAAAATAGGCTCTCGGCAGTCTCAAAAATACGCCCAATACCTATGGATGTGTCAATAATACGCGCTGGCAGCCACCCGGGGAACCGGCTCTCGCGACTGCCTTTCCGTCAAGATCTCTAGTAAACGCTCCCCGGGTGTATACTTTTAATTGCACATTTTTCTAACTGTAACTGAGCTCAAACAACAATAAACTTCTGTCAACTGTGAGTAGTTTCTCTTATTCAACCTGATTTGGACGCATGATGACGTAATACACTCACAAACTTCGCTAACTCCCCATTATTGGAACTCGAAATTTGCAATTATTTTTTTCGCGTAGGCAGATTCATTAACTCTTTTACAACGTCGCACATTCCCAGGACAGCTTTAATACCCTAATCAATCATATTTACGATACAATGTAGCATATAAAAACACTTATATTTAAGAAATAATTAGCTAAAAATGTTATCGACCAGTGTAAATTTGTTACCAAGTTTGCGAAATTTTTGTATTGGTGATCTTATATAATATTTTAAACAAGAGACCATTTAGATATAACTCTGAAAATTTTATAAGACAACTGTTTACCAGATCGATGAACTTAATTTCATATCTCCGATCCAAAAAAACTAGGAGTAAAACCTTATGATACTTTTTAATGCCAAAAATGGATACCAAATTTGGTCAACGAACTTTCTTATTTTATGCACCGCGTATATTTAATAAATTGCTACTAAACCTTAAACGGTCTAAACTGATTAACGATTTTAAATTAAAAATAACAAAGTGGTCGCTTGGTGGGTAGAAAGCAAAATGAAATCTACACATTTTGTCTCCAACTAAATTATAGATTTTTTATAATTTCTGATTGTACTTTAACAATATACAACTTGTAAAAAATATGCTTCAAAAATAAATAAAATTTTAACACAAACATATTAAACAGCTCTAATGACTTAGCGCTTCGAGTAGAAACACGGCTCAAAATCAAATCAGTTAAATCGAGGACGTCCAGCTTACCATTTACTATTTTGTATATAAATCAATCAAAATTCTTCTACATGACAAGTTAGTTAAATTAAGAAAAAAATCATAATTGATTGATTCAAATGGAATACATAGTTCAAAATTATGTTGAAACTTTATATAATGGAGAAAACGCGGGATCAACGGATTATCTAGTGATAATACAATATGAGAAATTAGATGAGATTAAAGATTAGAAACTGAAATAGAAGCCGATCCGTAAACAAGTATTGAATAATCTTATTTACTTATTTTATAGCCCACAAAATACGATCAAGTCTGACGTAGTATTATGGTAGCAGCTGAAGCAACAGGATATTACGTAATAAAAGGTTTTACAGTTATTAGCTTATGTGCCTTTTTTACTACCATATATGAACACTGGGATCGGGTCACGCGGCTTACTCATACATCCACAGCTCGGGCTGTACTTCCAGACGCGCACCACTGCGGTGTACCTCTTCCCTCGTTGCAATTAAAATACGTTTCACCCAGCTTCGAGCCCTTAATGGAAACTCTATTTAATTTATTACTCCGTTGTAAAACCTTACTTTTTAACATTAAATAACGCACACTAGCATTTCGTGTACAGCATTATTATTATTTTCTAAACCTCGGACTGTAGCCGTGACGCTGCCGTATAATAGTAGTACAGTTTCATACGTTTGCGTTCATTTAAAACGGGAACTTTAATTCAAATTAGCAAAATAATGACAAAGTTGTATTTTGAGAATTAGCTTTTTTAAATAGAATCTAAGGGGTTAACAATTGTAACAAAAATGATCACTTAGAAATATCATCATTAAAAATGAACAAGAGTAAACAGAAAACTGTAATTACCCAGAAAGAAGAATAATACTTGCTAGCGCGAGGAATGTGTGACGACATGTGAGACGGATGGAAGAAGTTTGGAACAGGAACAGAAAAGGAAGAGGCATCTAGGACACGACCTACATGCCAGTGTTAACACTCCTTGCTTGCGGTGACTTCGTTATTTCGCACAAAACCTCTCGATATGCTCAAATGTCAATTCTTTAACAGTTCGTCGTGCTCAATAGGAAACGTCAACTTCAACAGTTCAACTTGTCAACGTCAACATAGACAACATAACATCAAAAAAAAGGCACGCTCTGAGAAGGAAGGGGGAGACGGGTAGTTAATAGGACAGGAACCTTACATATATTTGCATGTACACAAACTAGATTGGTAATAAGAAGGCAATCTTTTCACATAAAAAATACTTGAAATCAGAATTTAACAAGAGAAAAATTAATTCATTAAAACCCACATCTTGAGCACAGCGGCAGATTTATGGAAGAACTACAATATAAATAAAAAGCTGAACTGAGATAATTAAAAATGTGAAGGTCCTGAGGAAATAAAAGACATCCAATAATAGATATACAGGCGTGAGAATAACATATATATTTTTAAAAATTTAATTAATTAAGGGATTTCAACAGTGTAAGTAAACATAAAAGAACTCACACAATTATAACATATGATACTAATTAAAAATCTCCACAGAAATATTCAGGCAAGATAAAAAAAGGGTGGGAGAAAGGGAGGGGAAGTTGAAACTATAATTGTGGTAAAGGGAAGTAAGATGTGTTTGTTGGTAGAATTATTGGTTCAAATTGAAATTGTAAATATTAAATAAAGTAACAATCACTTTGTATGAAACCACCTAATTTATTATACGTCAACAGGTTTCGCTTATCTCAAGCTTCATCACGAGGTATTTGAAACTAATCATAAATACAAAAAGAGTGCACTTATTTTTTTATTTTTTGTAGCATAAATAGTACATATGAAAAAATAAAGGTAATTACTTTATTAGACGTGGTCTGTTCTAAAGCTATTACCTGTACAGTTTTTAAAAGTTGTAATTGTTTAGAGGTAAGTAAGTATAATGTTAAGTAAGTTATGAAAAGTTACGTGGAAAAAGTGCAATCTGAAGTTATAAAATATTATTGAAAAAAAGTTATAAAAATATTGTCTGCAATATATAATAGTTGGAGACAAAAATGTGTAGGTAGTTAGGTTAGCTTTCTACCCACATCAAGTAACCACTTTGTTATTTTTGGTTTGAAGTCGTTAATCACTTTAGACCCTTTAAGGTCTGGTGGCAATTTGTTAAATATTCGCGGAGCACAAAATAAGGAAGTTCGTTGAGCGAATTTGGTATTAAATTTTGGTTCTAAGACTTTGCTTCTAATTTCCTTTGGATCGGATTGTGGAAGTAAAGTTTTTTTTTTTAAAGTAGTTTTAAGATTGTTCTGGTAAACAGTTGTCTGGAAAAGAAAAACTTGGAAGGATTAAAAGAGTTCTTCAGAGACATGTTTAAATGGCGTCTTGTTTATAACTCTGATGACCCATTTCTGAGCCTTAATTAAATATTAAATTAAATAATTCATTGAAGTAAGAACTGCACATATTGTGTAACTGTTAAGACTCTGACAGAGTGAATAGTATACCATATTTAATAAAGTAATATTCATGAAGCTGCGTAACATTTTGAGAATGTAAATTAATATTCTCACTTGGGAGCTTACTCGGTCAATATGAGGAGCCCATCGTAAATTTTCATCAATTTTTAATCCGAGATGTCCGTTAATCATTCGATTTTTTAACGATGTCACAGTTACATATTTAATTTGAATCCGAAATGCGTGTGTGTTTTGTAATAATATTTGGGACGACAAGGCAATGAAATATGTTTATTTTGAATTAACTAGTAGATGATTTTTGATTTCTACAGTGGCTAATTCTGCCCTTTTAAATGTTTCATCCTAATATATATATATTTTTTATTTAATATCTTAGTTTAATAACCACAATTGAGTTTAAAAAACATCTACCGGTTTCGGAAAACACCTTTTCCTTCTTCAGGATATGTCAAAACTAACTAAAAATATAACATTGTTTTTCTATTTATCCAGAATCTATTTTTAAAAAAAAACAACAATTATTTAAAAAGTAAATTTAGTACCTAACTCAAATTGCTGCTCAATACAAATTTAGTCGAATAATTTTTAGGAAAAAATTTTAGAATAGGACTCGTAGTTAAATTTAGTTGGCTGTTTAGAATTTCCTGATTACTTTTACATGCTTTATTTATTTAAACTCAATTGTGGTTATTAAACTAAGATATTAAATAAAAAATATGAATCTTAACCACCAAGTTAATATTGCTAATTTTAAAAGTAATATATATATACATATTAAATATGAATGAGAGAAACAGAATACATATATAGTTAATAAAACATCAAGAGAGACAGAATATGAAATTATATGCAAAATAGAGAGACAGAATACATATACAGACAGACGGAACATTAAGGGAGGGGAAAATACGTGATTGCTTTCTGCAAAAATATGAAATTGTAAATGTTTAGATATATTCTTAACTCAGATTGCGCATACCTTAGAAATTAACAGACGAAGGCATACGCTTAAAAATTTAATTAATTCAACATTAGCACGAGCATTGTACAGAAGGAAGAGATAAAGTAAGATTATCATTCAGAAAGAAGGACAAATCTCGGAAATTGATGATGTATAGTGCTACGAAGATTTTCTATGTAATGTCAGAGCTCATAAGAAAAGAGAAAAAATTGAATAAATAAAAAATAAACGTATGTACCCTATATGTTATATATATAGGCGACTTAAAGTGCCTTACAGTACCTAGCTGTCAATTCACGTCCACAGAATTGCAGTTAACAATTCATCAGCCAGGCCAGCCACTTTTCCGCAGCCCGTCCTTCCGGAAATACCTCAAGCGAGCATCTCCAATTACAAACTTTATTTGTGCAAATTAACTTTCTAATTGTTGTACTTTTAATTGTGAATCGGCCCGCAATAAACGACCCTTGCTCTAGTCACAGTATATACTCTCACTCGCACATTCCACATTCATAAAATTGCATTTATTATTTACTTTTTGAGTCATGGTACAGTATATTGTATTGTTACAATATGATAAAACATTGCAGCAAAGTTAGAAGTGTATTTTGGTGCCCTACCAGCTTCACTAGTATTATAGCAAACTGTACTTTTCCGGTATAGCAGTTAAAAAAATATATATATAAAGTAAAACAAGATGCGATTAGATAGCATATAAATACAATGTTAAATTAATACGTTGCGTTATACATCCACACGCGTGAAAATTGAAGAGAGATAGGTCCTTCAATACACCGTGTACAAAACCTTCTGATCCGAATTACATAACCTTTAAACGTCGGCCATTCCATGTGAGTGACTAGGTAACTCAAAGATCACACATTTCGATTCTTTTTTTCGATTTTCTTCTTCTTTTTTAACGGGTCTCATGGGACTCGTAACTCCATGACCGCAAACTCAACGCAGCCATCAGGACATCGCCTTCATGATCCAGTGTGCCGAGTACCTGCTTACCTCTCTCAGCTCTGACTTGACATTATCCCCCATCCTAGACTCGATCTTCCCCTCGGTCGTGATACTGTTAGCTTGGGTGTGAGGGTTTTATAAGACTCACCTGGTCTTGTTATATGCCTCGCCCACTGCAGCCTCCTCGCTTTCACCTAATTCAACTACAAATTCAACTTCATGTACGGTGTACCTGGGGCGTTATACCGTACATTAAGTTCTAAGTTGTTTAATTTTCTCCATTCTCCGGCGTATTGGACCGTAAAACTTTATTTTCGAAGGCCTGTAAGAGATCAAACTTAACACTACTTAGAACGATTGGTTTTATTTATATTAGGATGTAGTAGATTCGGGCGTAGTGTCATTTGTGGCTGTAAAGCCCTTGAATAAGTGGCCAGGTCTGTGAGACGCGAGCAGGGCAAAAACAAAGGTGTTTTTAATATACTCGTGCCGGCTGTGTCACTTTGAGATATCAAAAATCTGCTTTCAGTCCTTGTATGTGTGTGTACGGGATTGAGGTACCACAAGATAACCCGATGTGATAATAATATACTAAGCTTTTTGTAAGTATAAGTAAGATGCGAGAAGACGCGCGCAAGAGCGCGGCGATCTTTTATTCCTTCCACTCTGCCAATCTTGCCAACATGCGCGCGTTACGCATTAGTACATCAAGATACATTACACTTAATATAGTACATCCTTAAGTACTTTTATATATGTTCTAATATAAACAAGATCAAATTCGTTCCTTCCTAACTACAACTTATCTTTTACATATTTGCTTAGTTTCATTTTAAATCTATGCAGTTTCTCCTCCTTTCTTATATTTTCTGGCATTTCATTAAGAATCTTCATTGCGCTGTACGTCATCGATTTCTGAGATTTACCCTTCTTCTTGAATGGCAGTCTCAGTTTATCTCTTTCTCTTGTATGATGCTCGCGCTCTTGTTGATTAGCTTCAATTTTTCCTATAAATTCTGACGATATTTTCAGGATTTTATAAATGAATACAATTACATGGAAATATATTTTCTCCTTAAAAGTCATCATCAATAGCAAAATTGTATTACGGCTGGCAAGTATATCTAGCATCTGTCATCCTGTCATCTCACCTATGTCTCATAGTCATTTCGGTCTTATATACCATAGGGTAGCACTGCCAAATGCGACCATAAAGGAGATGATAATGATAATTAATGTTTTGTTCGTTTTCCGGATTGAAATATAGATTCTACTGAGACTCTGACCACGCACCGATCACCAATAGCCGCATAACGGCCACCATTGGCCGCGAAGACTGCTGGTCAGTGTTGAATATAGTTTAATCTTAAGTACGACAGCAACTTCCGTAAAACAGAGTGACAAGTGTTTCCTGATTATACCCTGCTATTTATTTATTGTTGTAAAAAAACCAAGAACGCATTTTTTTAATATGATTAAATAAAATCAATAACCTAAGTTTAAAATTAATATCCGATTATTATTCATTCGCTCGTATTAATCTTTTGTATTGCGCCTCTTGCGCAGTCAACCAGACAAATCCGGGATAGGAAAATAATTCCCGGAGAACTGGAGACAGAAACAGTTTGAGTTCATTTACATGGAAATTTGATCTGCAGATAGTTCAATGACCCAGAGGGGATGCGATAGACAATACGGTGATGCCAGAATGATAAAAGACTCGATAACAAACTATGACATGTTTGTTTGTTATTACGCGGAACTTTGTTTTTCGGCAAATACGCTGGAACGTTTGAGCAAAAGGAAATTGACGCTGGATCGATGCAGCGATGAGGAGGTCACGATTTGGAGTAATTAAGATACGACTGCTTTATGTGAAGTCAAGAATAAACCAGGACGTGGAAGTGATACAACAGAGATGGGGTCTCTGAATCCAGTGCCAATAGAGCTGAATAATATATGTATAAAAACAATAATAGCTGTTTACACAAGTGGGTGGTGAAATGAAATTTAGAAAGTATAGTAGGATTTTTGTATAGGGACAGAACAATAAGGGCTCAAGGACCAACCAAGAAGAACACGACTTACCTGAATTTTCTTGTTGTATTTATAACTCTCCTGAATTTCAGGATATTTCTTCGATGATTAGCACATAGCATAATGATATACAATAACAGTTTCGGCACACAATACAAACACAATAGCAGCAGTTATTTAACAATAAATTCATGGTGCTCACTCTTCTTGACAGTTCGCAAGTCATAGATCATACACAGAGAAAGTCGTGCTCTGTGGTAAGGGTAAAGGAAGGGGGGGGGGGACCGATAGGTATAGTTAACATTAGTGTTGGTTACAATTTAGTTCTTCTGACCTATCAGTTAGGAATAAATATGTAAAAAAAAAAAATGTTACATTTCATACTTTTCCCGTGTATTTTATACACTTTGCACTTAGGATTCATCTTTGATTTCCTCTTTCGTTTTTTAAAAAAAATTATTAATTTATAAAATACAGCGTACCCATTAAAAAGTAAAAATAGATTTTGTGTAATATATTTAAATCTTGCAATAATTCAATTTTTTTACAACGCATGGCAACATTATCATATGCATACTTTTGATATTTCGTAACCAAACAGTCTCATTATTTTAATGTTGTACCAGCAGTTAGGCAGCTAATTTTTGCATGACTTGTTGTGTTTTGAATAGGTACGTAAAGCGGTAAAGCACAACGAGCCACATCGATATGTGCTGACCGTGTTCTGAGTTGTTATCAAATGTTAGTACTAACTTTCCTTTCATCTCTCGTATTATTATTATTTTTTAACTATCAATGAAAATACAATCTAATAATATTTTTATATTATATCTCTCGTTTCAGAATTATTTTTCATAAAATTAACATAATAATTACCTTTGTGTTTGTCGCATGACAGCTTCCTTTTGAATTTGAAACGTGGTGAATACATATCATCGCCGGAACGACACATTAAGTATTTAATAACCTCACGCTATTCCCTCGAAAGAGTAATCATATAAAAAAGAACGCCACACTCTTGCCTCGTCCAAAATCAAACATTTTATTATGTTTGCTTTTCGGTTGTTAAGGCTTTCATCTGAACTATCCTCCAAAATATGATTTATCTAGTCGCGCCAGGTCTTTCTCTCTATTCCTGTTGCTTTCAACACTTACCCCATATATTGTCTTTACTATCCTATTTTGGCTCATACGTTCCACATGACCAAACCTTCTCAACGATCGCTTTCTTTATTCTACTGATAACATTACAAACATCACTATATCGTAGATTTACCGCGCATGCGCCTAAACGATCGACGCAAGATATGATATAATATTAACCGTATCATAATTTCCCCCGCTATTAGACCGCAAGTACTCTGGACTAGGAATTGAGATCAATTATTATTATTATTACTCCCCGGAGAACCTACCGCTCGGCAGCAAACATTTCACACGTTCGATCCAAATCGATAGCGACCACTTCCTGCACCCTGTTCGGATTACAGGGGTGCACTGAGTGTTCACAGATAACTTCCGCTATAAAGTTCTCTACATTATTCTAGTCAGACCTCAGGTAGAATATAATTCGGTTACATGGTCGCCTCACTACATTGTTCACGCGACGGCGGTTGAAACAATCCAGATAAAGTTTTTAAAATTCATTCATTTTAAACTAAATATACGCTCTGAGGATATCAAATATGATTATCTCCTTAGCTGTCTGAAATTGTTAAAATTATCAGTGAGATACGATGACCGACCTTATATTTCTATACAGGATCATCAATGTTATGATAGACTACCCCCAGATTGTTGGTCTGCTTGACTTTTATACATCATTGAGGTCATCGAGACACAATTCATTATTCTATTACAGGAGTAATGTCAGAACACATGCATTAACTAACTCCGCATTCCCCAGATTGCATTCTTTGGAGAATGAATATGCGGAAGTAGTCGACATGTTTGTTGTGAATTTAACTCTTCGTAAGACTACATTATTATAATTTCTTGTGTCTCAACTCAATGGTGATTGATAAATTGCTCTATTTTACATTTTTTATATATTTAAAATTTATAATTTTGATTATGTGAAAACATGCTGATATTTTGTAATTTTTTTCTTTGTGTATTCTTCTGATGAGATTTTCTATTATTTAAAAAAAAAAATTAATACCCGATTAGGGTGTCAGTTATATAAATAAATATTGCCGTGGTAGGCATCTTGTCTGAATGTTTAATGCTTCCTTAATGATCTGGTACTGGCGTAAAGCTTTACTCTAGAGATCAGTGTGCTGTGGAACAAATTATTAACAGATCAGATCGGTTTAATTCCGCTTCATGTTGAGATATTTTAATTTATTGTTTATCAACTATTCAATGTATGTCTAAATATTTATGTTCAGACCTGCTTTGAGTTATCATATTTCAATTAACCTTTTTACCATAAGTCCACTATTTTTGTATTTATTGTTAGTTTTAAACACGCCCTGACGAAGCTTGAGCTAAGCGAACCCGGTTGGAATTTAATAAAATTCGTGGTTTTATACAAAGTGATTGTTTTATTTAATCTTTTAATGAATACGATATTTTGTGTAAAACCATTTTGAACTGCAATTCCAAAATTATCGAGTATCGAATTATTCACAGCAATTTCAACAAATTAATTTTACTCTGATATCCGATGGTAAAATCGTTAGTTAAAAATGATGGACTCTTCACAGCCGTTTCAAAAGTCATCCGTCACATTGATACTTGAAAAATTGGAGTACACGACGATAAATCATTCAATATCCCGCTATTTTAGTGATGACAGTTCGTCCGATGGTGATCTCGCTGTTTAATTTATATTACCGAAGATTTTTCGCCAGCAAAGTGATCAGTAGTAAATTTTTACCATAGTAACTTTTTACCATCGTCTATGACAAAAACGATTGCGGTTTGTTGGTGCCTCAAATTTACTATTATCAAAGCATAGATAAGAAATCTCGCCTCAATTGTGGCAAGACAAATAATCATGAAATATGCTTTATTCTCGTTAGCGTTCGACGGCGAAATTTTTTTTCGGATTATGTGATAATATATATTAAACAACGATTTAATCATTGGACGAACTCTCATCACTAAAATAGCGGGATATTGAATGATTCATTGTCTCATACTCCAACATTCAAAGTATCAACGTTTGTGATGACTCGAAACAGCTGTGAAGAGTCCGCCATATTTAACGATTTTCGATTTTAATCGTCAGATAGTAAAATTTGTATTTTTTTCCAACGATCGTATAACCCATTTACGTATATTGTTTTTTACTTTTGTAACTTTTTTTACCATAGTAAAAAGTTACCACTGATCACACAAACAGCCCTTAGACAAAGTGTAATATTGTATATACTAGCAGATAAAGCAAAGCTGCATGGTCAGGGTAGGCATTTTTTTATGCTAATAGGTAGCTGTGCAATTCCGTTCGTCACTTAGTGCAGTGATATCTCAGTTCTTCACTACAGAAGTGCTTACAGACGTACTTGGAAAACAAGAACGTAACAAATAATAACTCAAAATTTTACGATACCGGAGCCAACCTATGATGGTATTATGATGATAATGTTTAAATAACTAAATGTAATAAAATACAAATATATGTAATTATGACGAATCGAAAAGAGAGTAAACAACTCTCAAAACGGTTCGGGATAGGGTTTAAATAAATAAATAAATAAAAATACAGAATTGCGAGTCAAGTGGAAATAAAAAAATAGTCGTCCAACCCAGGACTCTGATCAAAGTAGGCCAGATCCATGTGGCATTATTCCTTTCTGAATCCAATTCGGGTTGCATTAACTAAATAGTCATTTAAGTCCACAGAAGGTCTCATCGGCCATCACCGAGAGCCATATGTATATATATATACAACATGTTCAATTTTATTTCAACTCATTGAACAATTAATTTCCAATTTTATTTTGCGACCCGAACTCCGATCGCAAAGCTGATTATGAAAATGGAACCCTCGGGTCGGGCGATAACCCCAGCGTGACCTCTGGGCTCTCCGACGTAAGGCGCAGATAACGAGCCAAATCCCTGGCCCTTCAGATAACACCGGGACATCTAAATCTTACTTATCTCCTGCGAGGCAGCCTCCGTCGGCCCCGTCAGCCCCGACAGCCTCCAACAACCAGGACTTAGAGTTCAACGACTATTTGATCTAGTTTACGGCGAGTTTTGCTATACCGGCACCATTACGGTGGCACAAACTTGTGGGTTACTTTTATTGGTTTCTGCGATTGGTATTGTTTGTCACAGATCCTCCTTTCTTTTAAATATCGTGCCTATGGGAGGGGAAATTTGAATATTAATTAACTAATAATAATATCAAATACAAAAGTGTAATTCGTGCATACCATAAACCGACGCTTTTAACGCCGAAGTCTATCGGCATAGGCACATCGAGGGAATTGATTTCATTCTCTTTGGAATTCACGCGCGTGCGTACTTCTAATTTTTAATAAATTATTTATTCTCCTTTTTTAACACAACTTTACCACATTATACCTACATTTCATACTAAGGATTATCTATCAGAGTCAATAACGATCCATTGATAATCTGTATACAAAAAATTGTCCGGGGTCACCCATCTTTCCTTCGGAGTTGTCAAGAAAATACATCTTGGAAATAGATCTTTTGGCTTTGGAAAGACGTTTTCAAGCTGCCTCAATTGAGATCTTTGAATGCGTAGAAGTAGAGGTTTTATTTAGGGGGTCTCCTTAACCGCGATACTTCTCCCTAGGTGCATTAATGTCACTCCAACTATTCCCTTGAAAAATTAGTTTCAACGGCTTGGATTCTTTATGTAGATTTTTTCATAAATATATATTTTGCGGTAGATACTCGAGGTCAGGAGACTCCAGATGATATTTGAGAAAGAATAACGAAATCCTAGGATCGCAAATATATATTTTTTAAAAGGTTCCAAAGAGCGAGGGGCAAACACACTAACACTTATTTTTTATTCCGGATAGGTTAATAAATATAAACCTTTGCCAGGTTTCGGAGAGTTCTCCGAACGGTTTGTAAATATGTCCGGACAATAACAAATAAAGCACCCGCCACGCAGACAGGCAGGAATAAATAGTGGATTAACCCTAGGAAACCAAACATCCCCCGCGAGTTGTGCGCGTTGAGATTTATGACGCCTTGAGACAACAGGGCGGCTGGCCGTGAAAAATAAGGCAGCCCGCAGTTGCCCCAGCTGAGCCTCCTGCAGATTAACCCCTGCCGATGTCGGACAAATAAAATTTAGTATTGTTTCACGATTATTGCCGATCCAAGTGACGTAACTTTTCTTTGGACCCAGGGTCTAATTTGTTATGGCGTGAGTTGCTCATAAATCGTAGTTAATCTAGTATGAATGATTGTGTGTGAGTTTGAAGTATGTGTAGTGTATGGTAGATGCGGAGTATCTTGATATAATTGTTAAGGACCTTGAACGAACTAATGTTCAGTGCCTCCCACCTTCCCTTCCCTTCTCCGCACTAGCGAGCATGATTAAATGCTATTATCAACTTGGATGGTTCGATAAGTCTATATATCGACCTTTGGCGAAATAGTGATATAATTATATACAGTCCACTGAGGTGATTGAGAGATCCAAAAAAATGATTAAAATTTTGAACATATGATTTGTGTGAAGGTGTGGGATGCTCCTATACCATCGTTTTATTTTGTGTCGCGGAGTGCATTGTGGCTCGTATTTAATATTATAATAATAATAATGTGTTTACTCCAGCGTGGTCAGGTATTTTTTTAACCCGATTCGCCATAGAGATAATACATATTATGTTATACATTAAAGTATATAGGAACAAATATAATGCTACGAAAAATATAAATAAATAAAAAGTTAAAAATTCACACAAAATATAAATATTACGTATATAACTACTTCAGTCACGACCATTGTTGAATATGTAGCTATTCTGTAGGCGCTGCCATTCTCTGGTCAGGGAACCAGCTTTCCATGAGAGCGCCGCTTGCACCACAGTTCCAGAAGCGGAACGAATCCATATATACGGCCTTCGGTAAATATTGTAGATGCGCTGCAATAACGCGCCAATCTAAACAGTATTCTGTATGAGTTGTACTGAATTTGGAGACGGTTATACGTCACTTGCTTGTATTTCGACCAGAGCTCGCAGGTATACATGCTGACGAAGAACGATTTAAACAGGATGCTCTTCACCTCCTTACTGCATCGGCAGAAACGCCGTGACAACATATTTGCACGAACGCTCAACTGTCATCATCATCGTTTTGTCCATCTTCATTTAATATATAGCCAAGGTATTTGACCTTATTTTAAACGCTCAATTTCGTCCCGCCCAGCCACACGGGAGGGATATTATCTGGCCCTTTACCATATGACAGTGACAAACTGTTTATGGATGCGCTGAATTTATTAATGTTAAACAAGTTATTGGAACTGAAATCGGAGGTGGCTTCTAGAGCTGACGCTCGGGCGACGTTGATGGGGAGAGTGATTGTGATTAGACTTGACCGAGTGCAGCTGGCCGTATTTGTATTGTTACGTGCCGTCGATTCCGTACATGTCAGGAGTGGGGGCGATTTATTTTATTTATTATATAAATACCATCACATATATTAATCGTAACCGAACATAGTTCACACCAATATATTTTTGTATATTTGGTTAGTCATCAACATAGCTATTGGCTCTACAACCGCCGGTGGGTCTTAAAGAATTTTCCTCCGTTAATGAGACCACTCTTGCAACAACACTGTATATCGTTTGTGAGCAGATCTGAGTTATGAGTCCGTATACGACTTTGTACATCTTCATGGGAATTCAACAGTATATTAATCAGCCAAATAAAATAAGTAAAAATACTAATGTTGGCCCAAATCGAACGCTGGATTTAAATTGCAAATAAAGCGACGTGTTAATTTATTTAATAAAAATCCGATTAAATATAAATATTAGATGGGACAAATGGCCTTCTCGGCTTTGGTTCAAAACCTTGATTCTTTTCACTTTCGATTACAATTTCACACAATCTCTAATCGATTCGGGCTGCATTCGCTTCTCATAAATCATGCGAGGATTTTCTGAGTCTCGAATGTGACAATTTTGACGCCGAGTTGAAAATGCGCCTCGTCTTTTCGACCAAATTGAGAGTTCACTTCGTGGTGCTGTACAAATCAACTGGCAAACTGTCGGCGGTGGGAATGGTTAGCGAGCTAATAGCATTTTTAATCGGATAAATCTCATTCAGAAAGTGAGTGTTACCATAAAGTACCCCCCCTCTTAAAGAGAAGAAACACTAAATATTTATCCTACCTCTATAAAATTTTAAATAACTTAGTTGACTCGCCCTATTTTAATAAATGATTTCTAATGAACAAATAATAATAGCGCGACAAACACGATCAAATAATCTTTTTTACCCAAATTTGGGTAGAACTAATTACAAATAAAATTAATGTCATCCGCTCTACATCAAAATATAATGCCGTAAATTTTCTAATAACATGGACACTTTCAATGATAAATTGCTCCCTTTTAAATTTAAACTACGCCAACTTTTTAATAACTATTAACATAAATTGTATATATTGCATCCCATTTCCCTCCCCTCCTTACCCTTTCCTCTTTATGTAAGTTCAGTTTAAAATCACTCTTTTGTTTTTTTTGTTTCAGTTTATTAATATTATTATTTTTTTAAATATATACTAGTTTTAAGTTTATTATGTTTACTTTTATGTATATCAGTCTGTTTGAGTATACTATTTTTTAGCTTATTATGTACCACGTATTTAATTTCCGAAGAAACTTCACGGGTGTTATTTTTATATATTATGTAATTATCAGTTATTATTGTTACACTGTTTGTTTCTCCAAAAATAAAAAATAAAATATAACTATTAAAGTATCAGAGCTACCAACCGCAAAACAAAAAAATTTAAATCCAACGTTCAATTTGGGCCACCCTACTTTACACACGATGTCCAAGTGAGCTTTTTCGTAACAATAATGTAGTTCCGTATTCGTGAAACACATTTTAGGCACGCTTTGCGAATCGGCCGCGACCGTGTTACTGACACCTTTCCACGTTCAAATTCCCACCCATCGTTTTTTTCTCTATTGCTTGACCAGTGTGAATAGTGACCTTGGTGTTGGCAGATGTTAACGCGATGCGACACGGTTGCGACCCGCGATTGCATAGCGGTGTGGATTTTGTTCACCTCCGGTGCATCAGCACTGTTATATTGTGATCCTGTGATTTGGATGAGCCGCGGGTGAAGTGATTTGATATCGCCATCTTCATTTGGAAGCGGAGATTTTCCCGCCCGCATGCTGTATGTGTAATCTCGGCTGCGACTGCCGGAGTAACGGAGGCGTCATACGCGAGGTAAGGCGAGCAGGTCTTGAAATTCTCCGATTCCCCGAGATCCACTGGTCCTCCGGCTGGATTCCCTTCCATCATCGATCGTTATCCCCCTTAATCCAAGTTCCTTCCTTCCTCTCTTCCTTCCTTCCTTTACCGCTCCCTCTTCGGCGATTCTGACTTACGACCGGAATCGTCGAAATCCAATCTGCGACTCAGAGATCGCGCAATTTTTTGTTACGGTAGATCCTATCGGCGCGAAATCTACGTTTTCTTTTCAAATGTATATAATACAATATTTATACATGTTAGAGGGTTTGGAGGGTGTATATTTGCTCCAGCGTGGCAGGAATCTGGAGTTGTTTAGGGGCTCCAGATGGGAGATCCTCCGGAGAACTGCTGCTGCTGAGTAGCTTCATCATTATTATTTTCTTTTTCTTATCTGCCTTCTGCTCAAATATTATCTGCAATGTTCTGTTCCTGTGGGTTAAATCTGCTGGCAGTGGTGCGTGAAAAAATGCCAAGCCTCGAGCTTATTGAATTGGTCCTGAGTAAGCAGTGTATCCGCCCTCATTGGTACTAATATGTTGAAAAACCGATGTACAGTGTTGTTGAATGGGGAGGGGATTAACTCTATTGCACGCCGTTTTTCTCCAACCCTGGATTTTCAAGACGGAGATGTCTTAGAAGTCATTATCACTCCATCATAGCTCTGATCTTCCCAAGATTCTGTATCAGCTGTGTTGTTCTTCGATCGTCCTCTGAAATTTTAGGATTTAAATATACCTCGAGTTTCTCTTTTCTCGTTAAACTAATTTTGATTGATTTTGAATCGGGGGAACCAGGTTTAAAATTGTCAAAATACGATTCTAAAAAACTATACACAAGACAAATGCATACATAGGCAACTGCGTACTAACGACATGCCAATGGTATGATGTAGGTAAGTAATAATATAGCTCTCATACTTCTAATTAAAAAATTCATATTAGAGACATCTATGCTATTTCAGGGGAATGAATATCAAATTTCAAACCGTAAAATTTGGCAGTCGACCGTGAGTAGAATTGGTAAACATTGCATCGTGTAAAGTGATCACTCGAGCCAGTCGAGGACAGATCGTAAGCCCGTGACTTCCATACTTCCCATACAAAAATAATAGCTTCGTCTCTAACGCGAGCTTGTGGATGCCGCAGAAGTAATATTAACCAGCCAAGTTCTAAACTCGGTCGCGGAACCTGCAGCGGCGGGTTTAATGGATTTATCTGAACAAACTTTTACAACTTCTGTTTGTTTTAATAAAGAAAAAGTTTTGCCAAACAATTATGTGTTTGGGAAATTAAACACGTTACGGAAACAACCGGAGATGATGCGATAAGGTGTTTAATATATTTAGTTTCTCAACACTATATACAGCGATATGGAATAATTAAATTTTTTATTTTACAAGTATCTATAATAGCATTACGCTTCCACATCTATTATCTACACTTTCTAAATGTTTTAGATTCATACGTAGTGTCATTTGAGGCTCTAGGTAAAGATTACTTTATTTTTTTCTCTTTTATATATTGAATAACAGTACGTAAATATGTATTTAATTTGAAGTGTACTTTGTCTTTATTGCGAGTAAGAAAAAATATACATTAGCGAAGGCGTTTTACGACTGGCAAGTACGAGGCTATTTTTAAAGTAATTACCGTTGCCGGACATTCCGGCTGTAGCGCAGCGGTTGCGATATTTTTTCTTAATTTGTTGACTCACTACATGCAACGCTAGAGACGTTCACATAGTGTGGGCGTCTTGCAGTGAGTGGTTGAAATGTTCATGACAATAGATCAGCTCGCCGACCGTGAGATACGGTCCGTGATTCGCTTCTTGAATGCGCAAAACATGAAACCAACCAAAGTATATTGACGTCAGTTATATTTTCTATACCTAAGCTATCTATGGTAAGAGAGATCTCTTACATCTCGCCATTTTTGCTTTTAGAGTCTATTATTCTACGCATATTAGAAACAGAGATTACGCAAGCCTTACCTTGGTTGTATTATGTTTACAAGCGAAATTAAAGAAAGACGTATAAAATAAAATATGTATTTAATAGCGACTAGTTTGTTTTTTTTACGGTGTTTAGTTTCAGACCGCTATTCCGACCACAATTCGTCTGTTTGAGTTTGAGCGGTTAAAGAATAGAAAACCGATGAAATTACTACCCAATAAATTAACCAAAATCGTGTTCATATCCAGAATTCATCGCATGCGGGTTTCGGATCCGCTAATGAAGTGACAGCCGTCTATTTTGTTTGGCGGTGGTCGCCGTGTTGTGGCGGCCGGCAAAACTGCCCTCGAGGGAGCTGCAGTGCCTAGGGCTGACGGCAGTGGCGTAACGATGTGTGCACTGACGACCTGAAATTGTTTATCAATAATTGATAATCCAACGCAGGAAACAGACGCTTTCAAACAGTGCGGTCTGACCAGATACGACAGACAGTAAACGACAGAGATTATAGTGTAGCGATAATTTCATTAAATTCTGGTATTCCATGGGATCGGCGGCGATTCAATTTCACCGCCGTTCTCAGCCAGCGTTGATACCGGCGACCTCTACATTCAGCACCCTGGTCGCAATACAGAGAAATGAGAGGGGACCACCATTCAACCGGAACTGTTCTACAAGCAAAAGCTTTTATATCCGTTTATATCATTATCCGAAGAACCGCGAATGAAATACCTAAATTTATTAAATAGAAATTTACAGTACAGTTTAAAATAATGAATAAAAATTAAATCATTATTATTAATACAAAAATCATAATAAAATATTCGGAAAACATAACTTGATTGGGATTAACATGAACACTCTCTCGCGGGAAACGAGACCAACCCAAACAATATATAGGATTGATTCCATATCCGAGCACCACTGCCGGCAGATATTCTTCAGAAACAGCATACTAAGGGGTACAACTGTAAAATAAGTCAGACGCGAAATATAAGTGCGGCGGAACAGAGACCGAACACCGCTGACTCCGATATTCTTCCATCTCTATCTCTGATCAAATAAACTCTACACCAGCAGCGCGTTTCATTATTTACATTATCACTATCCTCTGTTTACTTAGAAGTGGCACGGTAATATCGACACGTCTCCCGGCTGAGTGTAATACCCAATTTTA
This sequence comes from Eubasilissa regina, assembly GCA_022840565.1. NCBI lineage: Eukaryota > Metazoa > Arthropoda > Insecta > Trichoptera > Phryganeidae > Eubasilissa > Eubasilissa regina. The sequence goes on along the minus strand of JAINEB010000035.1, from coordinate 3,735,517 downwards.
AAAGATCAACCGAGACTCGAGCCGCTTTATTTATTAAGATACAATATAATCTATTGTTGTGTATCGCATCATGTCGCTGGATCGGTAAGTTACGAATTTAAATCCATTTATGAATATTTTGATATTTGTTTTGCATTATTTGTACTGCGGTGGACCACGACCATTTTTTACAATAAACTAAAACATATAATCATAAACATACACATGTGCACTAGGTTGGTACAATATAAGGTTGGTACAATACACTATTGGAATACAAAATAATTTAAATTCAGAAAAAACACCAATGAATAACTTGACACAACCTAATACTTCATCCATATTTCCATCAACGAGTGAAATACGCCACTTTCATCCCCGAATAGGTTAACACAAAACTGTATTTAGTTTAGTTACCACCTGATGATGAAAAGAAGTCTAACTGTCCCGAAACTACAGTAGTGACAATCCCAACACGTGCACAGCATAAAGTTAAGTTCATTTTATAAAAATACTGAAACAGCACAAGTGAATATACATTTTTCGACACATTCTGCAACAAATCTAACTACAACAAGTGCTATCTACAGTAGCGAACAAAATATTCTTCCAATTCTTCGGCCCCATTACGCATCGTAGTGATAGCCTAGAAAAGAGATTATGCTTGTACTGAAGAAGAGTACACAACGATGGATAGATACGTTGCATCTAGCTGGAGAAACTCTGGAATCAGCTGTGAGAGCGACCCGAGACCGGATCTTGTGGAGGTGCTGTACAAGTCGAGTCTCATCTGATTCAGACTACTGTGTGTCAACACTGACATGAAGGAGGAAACAAGAAATAAAGTTTCTAAAACTTATAAATGTCAAACAAAATAATTTTATTTTAGATCGTTCTAAAATGGCGCCCAATTTAAATTCCCGGTGAGACGCAATAGCTACATCAAAACCGAATCGTGAAATCACTTTAGAACGATCGTCTAAACCACCTTTGAACACCAATTAGATTATATCTCTCGTGGCAAATTTACGGGTGCCATTCGACTTCAAACGGGTTGACCCGTCGACCCGAAGCCGAGCGTCGGCGGAAACGTCCGACCGATAACGATCGGGTAATCACTGCAGCCAGGGCGGACGGAACGAGCGCGGAGAGATTTCATTGCGACTCCGCCAGATGCTGGGATTCGGGAGAGCAAATTGAAACGTGTGTCAGTGTAAAGTTTTTCTTCTCTATTTGAAATGTTTTTTTCCAGTTTAATTTAAATGAAAACTAAAATGTTAAGCTTTGTTGTTTTTTTTTACTTGAATAGACGGGTCACATCAATAGTCTTACGATTTTAAAATAAAGCTAAACGCTCGAGATATGAAAATAGGACTAATTTAATGGCCTCCTGGAATGAGGCTCAAACCCCGCTAGCGCTAAGCGAATATCGTAACCACTAAGCTAAAAGCACGTGTTGGGACGACCCTAGTAATACATCAATTCTTAACCAAGCGGAGAATCATAATAATATTAACGTGTTTCCCAATTATGAATGAGATGTAATGGCATTATGGTACCGATCTCAATAATACTATTAATTACTTCCCTCACCATCCGTCGTTCGCCGCAAACTGGAACCGCAGTTGCGGTCTCCGAACCCAGGGGCGGTGCATCTTGCACCCTGCATACTGCACGCTGCACACTGCATAATGCACACTGCATAAGTGCACCAGATAACACTACAACAGGGATGATTGGTCAAAGGTAATGGCAATTAGCGGCGTAATTGTGCGGACGCAGCAGCTCCCACGCGCACTGAAGCAGAGGTATGATAACGTTTTGATTAATATTTTAGTGCTTGTTTGCTGTGATAGCAATAAGCGTGCTATATTCCAGCTGTTTTCTAGATATTTAGCTTATCAAATTTGTATTGTTTACATTTAGTCCCTCTTGAGATAAAAAGGTCCCAGGACAAAGAGATAGATACTGGGTTTTGGATATAAAAAGGCCAAAGCCATATTTTTATTTGTTATTTTATTAACCACTTAATTGAGTTTAATTACAACTACCGGTTTCGAAAAATAACATTTTCTTCTTCAGGGTGTCATAACTAACTAAAAACATATATAGATAGGTAGATAGATGTATTGAAACTCAATTACATGGTTAATAAACAAAGATAACAAATAAAAATCTGAAATTTAACCACAAAGTTAGTATTGGTAATTTTAAAAGTATGTAATTCACTTTCAAATTAATTAAATAAAATCTAACTGTTTATTTAGATGCTACGCTTATTTAGATAATTTGCGTGTTACAGAGAATGCATGCTTAATAAAAACCATCATGGTTTTTATTAAGCATGCATTCTCTGTAACACGACCTCATCCTCGTAACGAAGGACCGCCGAAAGACCACGATATTATTATTTTATATACTTATTTTTCTTTATTTATCCGAACCGTAACATTTTAATTCGTAACTCTGAAAATTTGAAATTTTGAAAAAAATAATTTTTGTAGATCCACATCTGAAATGCTTCAAATCGCCTTATCTTTTCTTCGGTAAGTGTCTACGCTTCCATTAAAAGATTATTAAAAACTTTTTACGAAACTTTCCGGGGTTTGATGTACTCCTCTTACTACCCTTAAATTTAATGCAAAAGGTTATACGTAACGTCCAAATTAAAATTAACGTTCCCTACAAAACTTGGCTTTCATATGCTTTATTAATCGTAGCTCATACAGAACGAGCAAGGTGTAACACATTTTCGAAAACTTGAATCATATTTCAAAGGCAAGCCGAGCCGTGAACTCTGCCTGTCTTTGTCCCCGCTATATGGAGGCGGCTCTGAGGTCCGGCTATCTCATTAGTGTCACCCGTTGTCGCCAGGGACGCCATTCAACCTGCGTGACATCGGAAGAGCCTTCGCGTCACAGCCGGTGTTACGCGAGGTCTTTCAATCTGAATTATTTTTATTTATGCATTACTGCATTATTTCACTCCGTCTAAAACCTGTATATACTTCCAGTGCTCGTAAAAAACCCGGACTCAACAAAAGAGAAGTCCAATAAAAACACAAAGAGGCATGAAAACATGTTTGTTGGGCAGCACGCGAAGAGACAGGAAAAGGTTTGTTTTTCTTTTCTCTCTCCCCGATTAGTTTATACTCTCGCACGTCTGCACTATTTTTTTGGAACATTGCAAGCATTTTATTTCCCAGTAATTAACTGTGATGTATCTATGGGACGAATGCGTGAGCGCATGAAAGTTGGTACGATTGTTGAGTGTGTGAAAGAGATAAATGCCGAGCCAACCCCATAAACCCCAAGTTTTCGATTTATTAACCGTTTTTTGGGAGATTTAATATAGATATATCTTTTTAAATATTATTTAATGAAATTGAATGATGTTCCATTTTATACTTCTACTAAAAAATTTAATTTTTTAAAAAAATATTTCGAATAATGTACAAATTCTTGCGTATCAACAAATGGGCTATTCGGACCAAATACAAATATTCACTGAACACGTGATCTTCTCATCGGCTCGACCGCCTGCCGGTGTGTCAATGATTGTAAACATTTTACCTTCTCTGAATTAAAAAATCATTTTTTATATATTTATTTTTTTCACATGAACAGAATGAAAATAATTTCAACAAAATATTTATAGAAGTGAAATAATAACAACATTTATAATTATAATTCAAAAATAACAACAATATTGTTAAACCGACCCTATGCTCACGAGGTACGGTCATAAAACTTTATTGGTGACTCTTTCTGGGGGGCCCAGAAAGGCGTAATACGCTTGAGGCATGTATTACCGCCAGACAAAAATAAGTCAAAACAAATAATAGTATAAATATGCGTACAATAATTTTATTAGATCACAATACACAAACCAGGTACGTGTCCTTTGCATATCCTCTCCACGAAACGAAAAGGAGTAAAAAATATGCTGAAAGTTAACAATGTATATTTTAGCGTGAGCGGTGAGAGGTAATTACATAAAAACTTTCTTAGGTCAGTTATTGTGCGTTTTTTCTCATTTTTATCAATAACTTATTTGAATCTCATCCGATAATATTCATTTGTATCTAAAATTATTTGAAATTAAATTAAATTAATTTTATTAAAGATTGTGTAGAAGGAAAACAGCATTAAACGAATATCTGTCGCATAGTTCATGTTTTTACAAACATCCAGATCAGATCTAACCAGAATATGTGTTAATTAATTTATAATCGATTCATTTCCCAACCACACTATCTTTCAATAGCATATTGAGTTCGCGTTCTCTAATTGTTTTAATAAACCTTCAAAACGATTGGGCCACACCGCAGACCGATAAATGAAATAAAGTGTACATATGGCGAGGGGTTTGTAACATCAGTAGCGGGACGAGGGGCTTCAACATACATTATTTATGGAAACATAAATCCGATAGTATGTGACACATTTATGCAGAAGTAAAAGTATTAAAGTCATATTATATTGTCAGAGTTTAAATTTTCGTTCCAATCGAGTCATATATTTTAAAAAAGTCGCAAAGTTATTTGATTGAGTAAGTAATACTAAAATGATCGCGTGGATGACACTAAAATGAAAATATTCTAACAAGGAATTAGCGTCAGTTCTTGTCTATACATTTGGTAGTCCGTGAGCCACACCCAAACGTAAACCTGATCTGATCACCGGGGGCGGTGTAACAATAAACACTTCTGTAAAAACGGCCACTCTTACGTTTGTACAATTATATTTATTTACCTTCGCTCGCGAGGTAAACCTTTCTGCGGTTGATATTATTCGGTCTTGTGATTAGTGGACTACGATTGTTTCCCGGTGTGCGGATAACTGGCGCTCGGACAATACCGCGCACCACTTCTTGACTCACAAGGGAACGGGGCAGCGGGTCAGATGAAAATGTGGCGCGCGTGAATCAGGGACGTGGAGGGTATTTGTTCGGCACATGTACGAAGAACAACGTATGTAATGTGTAATATGTGCCGGGTAGTCTACAGGGTGGACTCTGAGTACGAGGAAAGAATCCTTTTCAATTTAGCATTCGAGAAATTGCAGTATTGCTCAGTACTACTTTTAAGGCTGTTTAAGACTTCTAATGGAACAATAAAGGCTTGAAAGTATGCAGTAGAATAAAAATATATAAGCCAAATGACAGAGGAACGACCACCAATCTGTTTCTTTTTGGCAACGCCGAAAGGAAGACGTGTCCAGGAGTATGAATCGCCCCAGGCTAAGCTGGGATAAACAGCAGCTATTACTGTATGAAGATAGTTTGGGTCTAGATAGAAAGACCTATAAAGAAGTCAAGACTCAGGGCCTACGATGCTCATAGGATAAGTTGACGAAAATAATGATAATTATGGAGCGTAGGTGTGGATAGAGATAAGATCCCTCAGAACTGTGATGGATGCCTGCCGCTATCTATGGACCATAAAGCAAAGCGCGTCATGGCAGAGACACGCACCGCTGGGTATCTATTGTGCGATTCTTTCGCACAATAGATACCCAGGCCCGATGCTTCCCGGGTTGTTCACTTTTCTCTTTCTCTCCCGCTTCAGACTCAACGGCAGCTTCCTCATTCCGATTCATTCCGTTTCCACCGCGCACATATCTAAATAGATTACTAAAGAGGTCACAAGGAGACTCGATAAAACTTTTCCTTTAAAATCATTTGCTTTCTGTATTCCTCATAAATCTTACAATTACTTTTGAGAGAGACAGACCCATCGATATACCTGCAAGAACGTGAGAGTAGGGCTGACCGTCATCTTCGTCCAATTCTTCTGATATCACGACTCTCCAAAAAAATAGAAATACATTGTGGGACCGCATTAGATAAACAGAGGACATTGTTAGGTGGGGAGGACAATAACGGCGATATATACATATGTACATGTAAAGTAAGGAAGGTTCTAGGTCATCGCTTAGAAGGTCCCCTGGCAATAGTCCTAAAAGCCGGAAGTTGGACAACTTCCGGCATCCAAATTACAATTTATTGCTACTAGGTATGTTATTTGATCATACTATTGTTATTGTGATTCATGTAAAACACTAAAAAATGTCAATAAAATTTTATATTATTCTATTCTATCTTATTATTGTACATTTTTGGTCTATTCTGTCTGCTCAAATCTAAATAAATGAGTTTAAATAAGCATGAAAAATGTATGGTCTAATAACATTATTATCCTATGTATTAAAATATAACAGTGAGATAAGGCAGACATTGATTTTTTAAGCTACGAATAGTTTTTAAGGCTCTTAGTCCTACGTCTGATATTTGGAGGTAATTTTTACCACTCAAATAGTGGTGTCGTTACTGCTTCCGACATATTTTATTGTAAAGATATCAGAGTTGATTCCGAAATGAGCTGCAAAGAAGAATTCGGACGTCGGCCAACAAACATTCATTTTTTAAACGCCGTTCTAGAGATTACATTGAATCCCACTGTTATATTATGCATCGACCTTTTTTATCCTCTGTCGAGACGTAGTTTAACATGGTCGCCTAGCACATGAGTCTTACGGAATATATCTGAGCAGGGAACACTATTTTCCGAATGGTATTGACCACCCTGTGATTTCTTTAGGGGATTTGTGGCTGGCCAACTCGACATGCTTACGTAAATACTTTTGTACACCGACACATTCTTCTGCGTATATTTTTTAAAATAAATACACGAATTCATAAAAATACGAAGTAAACAAATAATTCGTTATAGCTCTCGTAATAGGTAGTGAGAACAGATTTATTTTTAGGATTTATACGAAGTTTTTATGAAGAGAATATTGAACCGATTATAAGCCCCCCTTTGCTTATCTGTGACATGAACCTCTATCTGTCTCGGGGCTCATCCCCTTTGTAGGTTTATAATTCTCTCAATACTTTAAAAGTAATTTAACTTTATCTTTCCTCATTTACCCGCTCCTTGGGAATGAATCTTGCTTCTTAGGATTGGAACGGATAGTGTATATTATCTAGTTTCACAAACCACTCGGCAGCCACAATTTTTTTCTAAATATAAGTCATTTAATCTTCTTATTTTGATACCATGTCCTTATGTCTACGGAAGTATCTATCATAAAACGCACAGCCGCTCGCATAAACAGAATTATTGTTAAAACCATTATGTTGAGTTATTTAGCCACCATGCTCTTCTTCTTCTTCCAGGACTCAATATTATAATCAACATCAGCCATTTTCCATAACATCTTCCAATTTATCCCTGTCCATTATTATTTACTACCAACTGTTTACGTAGAGTTTGATAATTTTATCAGTCCTGTGGGTTTTAGGACTATCTATGTCAGATACCACTGGATGACTACGTTTGTCTGACGATTGTTCGTTTCTACTACGTTCGTTACTAATACTAAACTTAAGACTAAATTGACTACGACTACCTACGGTTGAGGAGTAGAGGGTTAGGAGGGGGGTTAGAGTCGGATGGATATAGGGGTGTGGTCAACAAGCGCAGGAGAGGGGACGTAATATAAGGTATTTGAGTATTGATGACATTTTTGTTACAATTATTCGTTATTAATCACTGTCGAAGCGATGACCCTCGGTTCTTGCGTGGTTCGCCATTTCCATTTACGATGATGCGTCAGCATTGAAAACGTTATAATAAATAATAAATTAATGAAAGTAAACAGTGTTTTTATTTTAAATATAATTTAAAATGGATTTTCACAAGAAAATTTAAAAAAATATATATATAAATTAGAAGTGCGAGTCATAATAATACTGTAGGGGCGAGTTTTATCTCGTGATATAAGTCGCAATGAGTGTGATCTGAGCTTTCGAGTCACTCGGATGGAGTGAGGCCATGCAAGTCAGATGAGAAGGTTTCGTATATGGAGAGAGTAAAGAACCTATCATCTTCAAGTCTCACGATTGTGGATGTATGTCGCAGTATATATGAATGTAGTTGGTGCGAGGTCAATTTACACACATAAACCTCGTAATGGGAGATGTTCGCTCGAGGTATTATTGGAGAGACTAGTTTCTAAGCCTCGTCCATCGCGACGTATGCTTGTTAATTGCATTTCTGCAGATACCAGGTGGACCAACTGCCTGAATTCACATCCGTACAGGTTGACTACAATGCTACTGGTATTATATTCACTTTAAAGGTGTATAAAAAATCTAGCTCATAAATTAACATTGATTTGTAGCTGGAGATAAAATATTGATGGTCCATCTACTCGTATTACTGTACATAAATAAGAGAAATAGGGATGCTGGGTTGAGTAGAACCACCGTTGTTTACTGTTGTACGTCTAGCGCTGATTGATATCTCTGTAGCCATTCATTCCTTACAAATGATTATTTTATTTCCCATTGTCTGTCTGGTTGGAGCCGGAGCCGGAGCCGATGATAAAATGATGAAGTTAATATAATTAATGATATAATCCAGGAACACGGTAGGTATTGTACCATACATTTGATTAATGGAAAGTCGTTATTCTGATCCAGATATATCAAACACGTTTATTTGTTTGGTCGATGCATAAGTTCGTAGCTTTTCAATCAATTTATAATTGTCGATGTTTGTAGCTTTAACTTTGTTGTTAGACATAATATAATAATATATCTATATTTAACTTTGTTTAAACCACTGTATTATTTTTTCGTCTACTCGTTTCCATACTAGCGTATCTTCGTCAGGACTGGCGTACAACTGAACTATTCCATAAAATTTAAACGACATCCTTTACATCGTGTAGACGGAGTCTTGGTAAAAATGGGAAGGAGACATTGAATGACATGTATTGCTATTTAATATATTCTCTATTTCAATGTACAAATACCGTTGCGAATATTCCCGGTAGAGCGCTGTAGTTGCAAAGATGTGCACGTGCAATGGTTTCATTCACCTTTTAACTCACCGCGTGCAACGTTAGACACATTAAGATAGTGTAATCATCTTGTAGTGAGTGGTTGAAATGTTCAAGACAATAGATCAGCCCGCAATTGATTAATTAATATCTATCAGTGAACTACCCGGGTTTTCGGAGATGTGACGATTTCTTATGAAGACCACCGTAACTTCTTAAATTCTCGATACACTTTTATTACCTTCTCTATCGTCTAATTGCTCCTGATGACCTCACACATACCAATAAGTCATCCCAGACGACTACTTTCAGCTTGTTAGATCCAGGAAGATCGCCTCTGCCCATCTGAGGACCTCAGGGTCCGCGTGTCATTAGATACGCCGTCACCATGATCTACGTCAACATCAAAGGTATCGTGTGCCCTAGAGTTCAGTGTTTCGTGTAAACTTCCACCTCGTCGAAATCGCGGACAGTGATGATTCCTCAAAATTTTCTACATATTTAATAAATTTTATAATAAAAATTGACAGTGATAAATTATCTTCGATCGCCTGTGAAATTATAATAACCACCGACTTATTTCCTTGAACTTTAATTCTCACTGTAATAAATTGTATTTCTACCTTAGACTCTGGTGTTGTCTATAACTCTTTACAATGTCACTTCGAATTTTAATAAATTAAAAAATAGTAATTATTTGTAAACCGAAGCACTGTTATTTACATTCAAGCAAGTTCTGATCAAACTTGCATACATAATATAACCACATTCGATCATCTAGTTACGTGAACGTCTCATACTTACTAATCTTGAATTTTATTTCTTGATAATGATACCCTTAATCTAGTACAATAACTAGAGCCTCTCGAGTATGATTTTACTATATGTTCGGTGTCTCCCAGGTGTCTATTTTCTTATATAACACCAAGTACAACTATGTGTGACTTAAGTCCTCCATTTAAAATAAAAATATATTACTCTATATTAAATTATATTACTATTATAATTATAACAAAATGTGATGTGACGGCCTTGATACCGCACATTCACAAATACCTATCACCTATTTAAATAAGGAGAATCAAATTAAATTATAAGCTATCTTTGCATACATAAAAATATTCCATGCTTGCATTTGAAATAATCTAGCCAGAGAAAAAATGTATTTGCTCACGATCTGGTCTTGCCAAATGGTGTATTCCTTTATTATATGAAAATATGCTGTATGCTCCTATGTGATTTTTAATAGTATTTACCAATGTCATAAAGATCTCAATGCTATACTGTCCATGTTCTGTTTGTGATACCTGCTTAGAATATATGTCATTCTGTACTAACTGCACATAAATCTTTTTGTTTCGATTCCCTGACCACTAAAAGCATATATTGAGTCGGACCCCGAGAAAACTTGCGACGAATGAGAAATATTCTATCCAACTGAGCTGGTCGACTTCAAAAAAGGTAGGTGCTGGAGAACCTGATCAGATGTCTGTGTGAAAAATAACTTTGACTCGGATTGTAACATTTAAAAAAAATCTTTTCGTTACATGTTTCAAATAGTATAATAGTAATATTACATACACAGGTGAATATTATATTCCTGGTCAATTTTGTTTGACCACAATTTTGGTTTGGCAAACATTTGTTAATTCGCAATCAGTAGTGTCGCGAGTCTATTTTAAAATGTGAGTACCTACCGTCGTAAATAATCAAACGGCGCGCGAACGGCTAGTCCCTCATTCCCTCGCAAACCGTAGGAATTTCCGCTTCCTCCATTTTGCATAGCCAGATTCGCTCCGACCACCGTTGAACTCGGCACGAGCTCCGTCCCGCCACAAGTAAAATATCCAATATCGAGTTTCAAGAGTTTTGAGATCTTTATTTCGGACGTAAATTCTTCATGTAATCCTAACCGTATCTGTATATAGTCCTAACATCTGTGTACCGTAGTTCCGGATTACATTCTTCCATACTGCTCGTGTGTGAGCTCGTCCAACGGCCCGAGCGCACGCCATCTTGTACACTATCATAATTGCTTACATAATCTCCGCCGCAGAGCATCGTCGGAGTATACACGCTGCTATATCTGTATTCTCCCATCCCTCGGAAATCTTCACACACAATATTCCAACTGCCGCTCGCGACGAAACCGCGAGTAATTCTTCGCCTCGATAATCGCCATCGCCTCCTGCATCGTCTCATCGTCTCCACGCCTGCACTTCTGCCGGAAGGAACTCCTTATTATATTACATATTTGCAGGTCCACCTATCTAAACACCTACATTGTGCTCCTCAGTGTACGCTATGAGGTATTTATTAAGCTGTTCTTATCCACACTTGCAACTCGCCTTGTGTGATCAGGTCCCAGTGTTAATATCGTCGATTTATTATGGACATAGAGATTTAATCTCACTTGAATTACAACTTGACCATTAGTTCTTCTTATTCCACCACTATTCTTAGTTCTTACCATTATTATTAGTTCTATCTGGTATTTCATAGCATACCTCCTTTTTAACCGATACTTTGATTCAAATAATTCTATTGTACCATAGAATATTAACATCTTTCATTGAAGTGTTCTCCTGGAAGTTATCTCTGGTTCCCCCTGCCCGTGTTGAGAAAGAAAACCCGTGCTCTTTTCCAGCTAGCCGGAGCAACGGATAAGTATAAATATTTGTACCGAGAAATAATCGTCTTACAATAGATATAAAGAATAGTTGACTAGAATTTATTATAGAGCACATAACATTTCAACAACTTATTGAAGTTATTAAAATATTTTATTTAAATAATTTTGGGAATTCTGCAACCATTCACGGTGATTGCTATTGTCACACGTTGAAAAAGTTCTTGGGTTAATTGGGCCTAAAACACGCGTGGTTTTAACAAGATGGTGTCACCTCACATACGGCAATTAATGTCAAAAAGTGGTGATCTCCTCTATGACTTGATTTAGCGGTTCCAGACTATTTTATGTGAAGGTTCATGAAAAAAAAAGTCTAATCTAATAAGTTAATAATAATTTCGTTGCAACAGGACAATATTCGAAATAAAATAGCTAAAATAACACGCGAAGTGTGCGAGAATGTTATGAAAAATATGGTTAAAATAGTACTCATTTAAGCAGCTCCTGGCTTCTAAAAGCGGTCACATGGCCAATATTATATTATTATGCATTATTGTAATGAACTAAATAATTGATAAATAATAATAAAATTAAAAAAATATGTTCTATTTTCTAGTTATTTAAAAACAATATCGGCCTGGAACATAATACTCATCCTGTACATATGAAGGGTCCGGGAAAATGAGGTGCTAAGTCCCTTTAATAGGTGAAATGAGGTTTTGATGCAGTTGTGCAGGATTTTAGACGCCCCACAAAGCTGTTAAATAGACAAAGCTTAAAACGTATTGAATCCCACCCAATGGCAGTTTAAAATAATTGTAAAGTAAAGGGAATAAAGGTGTTTGGGGATTACGTGTATCGACACTGTGGAGAGATATATTGGTTGTGTTATTATGGATGGTTGAATGAATTACTGTCGATGTATATGTAGACTCGAGTCCTAAGAATTTTTAAGGTTTTGTTTTAAATGATGCGATGTAATTATGTGAACACGGCTATGGAAAAATAAGGGATACAGGAAGGATGAAAGGAGAGGGACAGGAATAGTGATAAAGAAGAAGCACTAAGCCATTCTGGCATTTATAAACTCAAGTGCAACAATTGTCTAGCTTTCTATAAAGACAAAACATCGAGGAAGATAAATATTATAATAAAATAACATCAGATGCTTAACCTTTACCATACCGTGATGTAAAATACCCGAACGCAGCCATGCTGTCAACTCGTGTTACCGTAAATTGTTTTTATTAGCTTAAATGGCTTTAACGACAACGAATTTACTTTAAATATTGAGCATTCAATTTTGAAATAATGATTAATAACATAATTTAGAGTATTAATTGAGTCCTATACATGTCCTTCCTACTTATATCTCTTTATTTAATTAGTGAGAAAGAGACAATTATATTTGTACGTTTGTTGTTCTTTTCACTGTGAAAATAGTGTGTGATCTCTGTCTTTTATATCACAAATTGTATTTTTACCAACGTATTAATTTTACAACGGATTGAATGGAAAAAATAATTGTTTTTGTACGATTACCTTTTCATAATTGGTTTTTCACTAGTCATTCCTGAGCGCTAATATTTTCTTTAGAATTATCAAAAATATGAATTTAATGTTGCATGTATTTATTGAATAATTACAGGTTTAATTATGATGGTTATTATGAATTCGCCGAACACTCAATTAATTGTAACATCACTCAATAATAATAGTCAGACACTAAATAACCAAGTCAATCTGTCCAATAGTCCGATATAAAAGTTGTTCCCGTGTAATCCCCACCCCCGACCCGATACTCTGTTCCACTATGATATACTGTTGCTCTCTCTTCTTTACCTCATATTTAAATATCTGTAGTTAGGTTAGTCTATACGCTATATTGACCTGAAGAAGGTCGGGCCCAACTGAAACTAGTTAAATTTAGTACATGTGCACAATGAAGTGGTTTAAAACTAAAAAAATATTTTATTCAATTATAATATCGAGCCACAACGTGTTCGCTTTCTTTCAAATATTTTTAAAAATTATTACAATCGATTTCCACCAAGTTAATCACGAAAATTTTGAAATATTATTAACAATTTAAATAAACAACTTGTATTTATATTTAAAGGGGGGACAACTATACAGTCCAGTTTAATCTCATGGAAATAAAATTGTATAGCTGTCTCCCACTATAGGTATAAATATAAGTTGTTGAGTTAAATTGTCAGATTGGCAATGCCCTTGCAAGGCGAAACGCGTCTCAATTAAATTAAACGAGTAGAATAAAAAAATCATAAAGCGAAAAAACCGTATGTCTGAAGTAATAAAATTCTCAAATGGTGATCTTTGGCATTATAAATTTTGCACAGATTATTCTATTTAGAAATTCTAGATCAACGCAACTATTTTCAACTTACGGCGTTATTATCGTTATTGTATATGGATATTCCGGACATTTCCTTGCATTGGTAACACTGAGTTGAAGAGATTTTTTACAATGTGCTGAAGTTTCAAGTTTTAAAGATTTTTCTATTCTGCTGGAGGAATAAATCATTTGTGATGGCGCGATTTGTTGAACATTTTTTGTGAATATAAATCACAAAAAATCCGGGAACTAAAACGAGTGTATTATAATCATGGACAATTTTAATGTAGTAATTAGAGGCTCGCTCATAATGAGTTATTGAAGATGGACTTGTGAATACATTCATATATCTCTGAAACCTGGATCATTTGGTAACGATGCGCCTAAATACGCAACCGACATAGCACCCGTGTCGTGCACGAATTACTCATTTATGTACACGCAACGTACATTTATAAATGACAACATAATTTTTTGGATGATGTGCGTGTCCCGTGATCCTTTGTGACCGACGCCGTCCCGCCCAACGCGGTCTTTGTCAGAAATGAATGTTAACGCAAATATCAACTCTTTGTGACAAGGATATAAGTTAACATTTGTCACGAATCTGTTGTGGTACACAGTTGGATTAAATATTTTGTAGTGAGACATCTTAGAACACAAGTTTAATCAAAATAAATAGGAGTGTAACGGAAAGCGAAACCAAATTTCTTGAATAGCGACGCGACTAGTCCGGTGTCCATGGAGAGATGGGCAGTATAAAGAGGATTGCTGGATATGGTGCTGCCCTGTAGCGCTATACGCATCTGGGAACTAACTATATCGAGGTCTGTACAAAGTCCTGTGCACAGACCGAAAGCGCTGTAAAGTAACAGAAAGCTCCGGTCGTCTCTGACCACTCTTGCCACTGGACCCAGACCTCCATTATTCCAAAAGTGTGTGCGGGTGGTACTGAGCAATATCACATACACCTTAAACAATTCCACGCATAGGCCTCTGCCATGGCCGACCCAATAAGCCGAGTGGCAATGTACTCAGCGAGATCACTCCTATGCGGTCACAAAAAGGATGGAGCAAGATCCTGTGCTCAGAACCGCCCTGCACGGCGAATGCGCGTGCACGGGTATACGGGTAAAAAGTTCGCATTCTTTTATCGTTTTCTATAAAAAATAATTTCCTATTAAAGTTTTTATAAGCCATTTATCGATTTAATAAGTATTTTTTAAATTACCTATCTAGTACTAAATTAAATTATATAGTAATTAAATAGTACTAAACTAGTAGTAAATTATGTATCTAGTACATATTGTTTCTGATTGATTTTGATTTTTTTACATCGATTAACTGTTTTTTTTCAAATGTTATATATATTAAATAAAAAGTAACGCCACGCATCTGATTAGAGAGCGACCGAAAATGGTGATAATCTGACGAAACGTGGTCGGGACTGTAGATGGAGCTCCTGGATGACCATTTTAACCTTGATTAAAGGCGAAAAGAGGTACTCGTATGTCAAAAATGTTAGTTTTTCTTAACTAGATATTCCATTATTTTATCCCAAAAACTGAGAACAATTATAAGATACAAGAAAACGGCGCACCAACGTTATAGAGCACGTCATTTTTCCCCGTTTCCTATTGATAATATAGTCACGTATGCAGAATGAAAATCGCTACTAACTTTGATTGACAGGAGCTGTTTCTCTGCCGTCGTGGGTTGATCCGATGTATTGCTCTTCTTATATCTGGGTATTATTCCGATGTACCGAAATGCGCACCCCGGAGCTACTTAGTAGGAGATGTTTTCCTGACGGGGTATCAACCATAATTATGTTTTGATTATGGTTTGACAGCGGTACTTCGGTTTCCGAAAGCGGCAATATTCACACTACATAAAGTAACTCATACCAATCAACAAGAAAAACGAGGGGTGCCAGTCGAAGGAACAAAAGGTGCGTAAACATATTTATTGTCATAAAAAACCAATTAGCGAGAAAAATAGCATTCCAAAAAAACCGCAATTATTAGACGATCCAATTGTTAATTTTAAGAATATACCAGAACTGCAATCGATCAAATGGTTTAAAAATATACCTAACCTAACCCAACTCAACCGGATGAACTACTGATCTCAAGTAAGTATATAAACAACGAATCATCGGAACTAGAACAAAAGATATAAATGTAAGCTGAGTCAGAAGAAAAAAGTAGGCATATAATAGGAGAGTCTCAATTTCTGTTCACAGTGTGACTAAAAACCTAACAAGACGAAGAAAGGTACTTAAAACCTGTCACATGACATAATTTCATAAAATATTTACCACGCTCCACCGCGATCAGTGTACCTCAATCGGATTATAATTAACTCACATTCCGAGTGCCTTTAGCTCCTTTTCTCCTCGCGCACCGGCAGTGGGAATGCGCAATGTTCTCCGAGCTCGCAGTCGCAGTCCGAATGCACCTTCAAAAGGCAGCGCGTCCGAGAGTTCGATGCGAATGTGACATTATGTGTATTTCGTTATATTCCCCAGACCCGAGCGTGAAACATTCAACGTGGCGCGCTGCAGTACAGATTAACCAGGGAATTGTATGCCCTGTATAACGACTTATTGTCGTCGAGATATTTCATTTATTTACAAAGTACAAAGCGAGCGCTGGTCGGAAGTGGACGCCTTGTTAGAGGTGAACGGAGAGACTGCGATACATGTAGTAGCTGAACCTTTTACATCGTCTAGTGTTAAAAATTCGTAATAAATAAAATACAGCTATCTAAATTATAGTCTACAATATTTGATACTTTTCTTCGTTACACGTACCTACCGTATTAAAATTATCAAAGTCCTACGGAAGGTAATTCACCAATGCAAGTGTTTGTGGAGCTCAGTCGTCTCCACAACCAATAACACCGCCGGCGGTTCCTAAACGCACCCGGCAAATACCTGGGTGCAAACTATAAGTTCTCACCAGCTACATAATCTCGCCGGTATCGTCCATATGTTGACAATAATAATATAAGCTGGTAATCATAGCGACACCTTTATAGCGACACTTTAAAAAAAAGACGGAGTTATTTCATTCACTTTAAAAGGCCGTAGTGAGGAATGGACCGAATAGAATTTAACTTATCAAAGGCTATTGGAACTGGACAGACTGGAATTGAGACAGATAATGTGGATATTGGTCTAGTATACTATTACTCTAATATACTGAGTGAGAAAGGACAAAAAGTAACCTTGAAATTGTTATTGTGTACAAAAAGTCTTTGCGGTTTTACTGTTATTTTGTTTTTTGATAGAGGGATATGTATTAGAGGAAGTTTCTAATCCCTATATCGATTTGGACAACCTTCCGAGATACTGTCACGTATGTTATTTCGCCACAGTCAATATATTCGTGTTTTAAATTCTTTGATCCTAAATTACGAAATCTTTGTAAAAGAAACATCTATTCCTTGTACAGCATGCCACCATTACAATATAAAAATAATAACCATTTTTAAATAACTTCAAAATGAACTCCGCGCAAATATTAATATTACGCGCATTTTCGTCAGACAATATAGTTAAAATCGCGCGTACACAGGAAGTACATTCTAAAAATAGATTATTCGAGTGCACACGTGCTGTTCCAAGAAAACCAGAATGATCGCGTCTCGAGTTCCTGCTATATGGAAATCACTGCCTAGTCTTTTCTATTTCAAGGGTGTACTGTAATTTTTGTCTTTCCCTCTCCCCAAATTTTCTGATCGCCGTTGGTAGGATGGCTACATAAGCGACCCCCACTTAGTCTCCTGAGCAGAATAAAATCAACATCTATTTAATCTAGAGGCGCGTCCGTGAGACTTTCGGTTCGCGATATGTTCCGGTCACTCTTGTAAAACAAACAGTCAGCTCGGTAAAACAATCTATCTTGAGAATATTTTTTAACGGTTGTAATATCCGTAACTATGTGAGATTATTATTTACTCGGCATGTCACAGTGAACTTTTCAAAATCTCAAAGTAGTGACCTCAACCTATCGCGTTTGTAATGTACAAAACCTTTGAAAAAGAATTTTGCCGTAATAAATTATCAAAAACTTTACATTCGCTTGAACAAATTTGAGGTCTCTTTGTGCCCGCCGTTAATACCAAGATTTTAGATACATTTATACTACTTTTTCGGTCGCCTAACTGCTCCGGAAGACCTCGCATTCACCAAGAAGTCATCCCCTACGCCTTCTATCAGCTTCATCCAGGAAGATCGTCTCTGCCCACCTGACAATAGATACGCCGTCACCATGTTCCTCGTTTAAAACTAAGGTACTATGCGCCCTTCAGTGTTCCGCATTTACATAAACCTCCAACTTTTCGAAATCTATACTCTGAACATTCCCGCTCTCGCAGAAAGTGATCCCTCCAGTTTTCTCTGTTTGAAACTCCACTGACAATGTAAAGCTATCCTCGACCACCAAATTATAATAACCTCGAATTACACCATCAAATTTTATTTGTCCGGTACTACTCTCTATCTTAAATCTTGGTTGTCTATAACTATTTGTCACTTTACATTTGTATAACATTTTATTACTAAAAAAATATATTTATAAACTGGAGCACCGCTACTTACCAACAGGGAAGTTCTGATCAAACTAGCCCACATACTAAAACCAAACCCGATCAGCTCTAGTTATTTCTTGATAAGGCAAGCCACAATTTATTAAAATAATTAGACTCAGTTGAGTATGATTTTAATATCCTTTCGGTGTCTCCCCAGTATCCATGTGCAGACATAATCACCAAGTCCTTATATTGTATTTTCTAAATTACGATATGTGATCTTCCTATGTAAACTTTTTATCGTATTTTTCCCCACCACAACACTTCAAATACACAAATTTTACTGTCTTTGTTTTGTTCATAATATTTTAACTTGAATATATATCATTCCGCACTAACTGTACATAAACCTTTTATTTCGATACCCTGACCACAAAAGCATATATTGAGTGGGACCTCGAGCAAACCTTGAGACAAAAGAGAAGTGTTCTATCCGCAGAGCTGGCAACTATCAACTTCAACTTCAAAGGTAGGTCTTGGAGAACCTGATCAAGGTCTTTCTACTAACCTATTTACTCGCCCATCGACGAGGCGAAATCAGTGTTAATTTGATCGTCGTACTACAACAACGAAAGCGGTTACTTTTCGAATGTGCGCCGGTCACTTACCCATCCTGAAAAATACCTGCAAAGTGGCCGACGGTACCTTCTTCATCAATTTCCGAGTGTCTTAAAAGGTGACTCGTAGTATCCGTCGAGGGATTTACATTAAGGTGAGCGATTCTGAGTTCCAACACGCAGTCCACTATGACTATCCCTATTTAAGTGCGACATATATCATCCTCGCAACAAGGGACTGTCGAACTAGAAGATGATATCAATAGACCGTAATCCTTACATTGAACACTTTGATTCAAAATATGTGCAGGGCAAACATTTAATAATCAAAAAATAACTGACATATCATAGAAACGAAGCTATTTTTAATTATATTTAATGGAAAATATAAAACTCGAAGTGAGTCAACATATTAACATACATACATATATACAATTTTCAAAAATTTTATTGGTGTGGAGATTGATAGGTGAGAATAGTGAACGTTATATTTATATAAAGTGATCACTTAAGTCAGCCGAAGACAGGTCGTGAGCCCTGAATTACCCATACTTCCATATATTTTCCCTTAAATATAATAAAAAATAGTTTCATCTCTTATCAAATATCTATTATTTGTTTAATAACAGTGCCTTTATATGTGAAAATTCAGTAATTGTATAATCCAAATGTTGCGATTTAATAATCATTGAGAACTTTCGGGATTTTAAAATATTTTATGCCCCAATGCATACCACTCTACTTTGATATTTTCGAAAATTTATTATGTGCACGGATAATATTCTTCATAACACACTGAAGTGGTTGGGGTTGCTGCCCCTCTCGCCCTCTCACAGTTCCGCCACTGCGTTTATTAAAAATACATTAACTTAAATGATGAATATAACTTTTATAACATTCAAAAATATAATTGAAGCAGTCGTCAGACTCGCAGAGCGCACGCGACAGTGTTTGCATCTCGTTAGGGGCGCGCGCCGCTCGGATGGAACAATATTTGCGCTTCGTTAGCCGGCGGCCAGTTCCGACGATCGGACGGACATCGCGCGTTGTGTGGAGATATTTTGCTATTTCAAATTAGATCTGCAGGTGCAGGTAGTAACCCCGAGAAACCGTTTCTGCCTTACCGTATTTCCAAGTTAAGTTGCCTGTTGTCACTGAACAAATGCTGGGTTCGTAACTATTATGAACCGAGTTCAATATGCGACGAACCGACTCAGGAGAATATAGAGGATGCCATAAATCAAGAAACTTAAATAAGCGTTGCGTACAGTCACAAGAAAACAAAGTTTCTCTCGACTGGGAATGAAAACTCAGAAATGTGTTCTTTCTAGGGACACTGCGGCGACAGAATCGAGAATGTGTTCCCGCTCGCAGTGCACTTGGCTTTATGTTTTTTTTCCTAGTAAATCGGGCGTCATACCTATATATTTTATTATATCAGTTATATTATTATAACTTCAGCTTGCGTCAATTCTCTGCAGGACGAGATTCAAGAACCAGGGACATGAACTTGGGGAAACCTCATCCTGCAGTCGATTGACACAAGTTGATGATACAGTGATAATCATTGTATTGTAATGTGTGTGTACTTTGAATATATCCTAAATAATCACAGTAAAAAATAAAATGAGAACCGAGCTAACTTATTGATTAACTGAAATAAATATAGGCACCTATTTTATAAAGGGTGTATTTTTAGAGGTATATAACTTTAAAATGAAATAAAACACATACAAATTATGGCCATGGTATTGGCTTTATTGGAAAGATAATTTTAATAAAGCCAGATAGTGTTTAAATATGATTTCGCGCATATGGGCGCCGCGGCTGGCTCGAATAAAGCAAGATCTGGAAGTCAGATTTTTGATCACGTTTTGGAACAGCTGGTATATCGGAAATAATGTGGTGAATGTTTCTGTTGAATGGAAATTGACTGTTTCATTCTATCTCAAAAAACAATTCTTCAATTTTATATCAAACAAAACCCATCTCTTCATTCTTTCTCACTCAATCATTCGAGGTCCTTCTGCGCGTTCTCTGATATCTTCAAATATTTAAATATGTAAACCAAAGTATACTCGTTCGAACACGCTCAAAAGCGTACAACGTTTTCTTGCAAAGCTAATAAAGCAAATAAAAAATGACTCTCCGAGAGTACCGAAGTGTTCTCGTGTAAAACGTCTTCTTCCCAGTTAAGTCTGCTAATAACTCGAGCCAAACACTGGAAGAACAATCATAAATCCCGGCGTTTTTCTTTTGTCCCGAGTCCGGGAGCGGGCTGACGTCACGGTACACAGTGGGAGCTTTCCCAAGTTTGCGGGGCATGTGAACGTGGAGACGACGCAGCAATGCTAGCGGAAGAGGAAGTAGATTAGATTTACTACCCGAGATCCGCTCTGACAGTGTCACTTTATACAATAATTGTTATGTCGACTGCGTGTGTCGAGAGCGGACGGTTTCAGAGATTTGGATCGGGAAAATAGAAAGAAGAAATAGAAAAAATAATAAGAATTTTTTAAAACAATCCGTGTATCGCGTTCAGCATTCGCGACCATAGCTCAATACTGGAATACGGGAAATGCAGGTGGACAAATTACAAATAATCTTCAACTTTATTTCCGAAGTGAAAAGGTAAGTTAAGAATAAATAATCTAGTTACTGGCATTGGTCTAGACCAGTCTTGTGCAATAGACCACGTCTCTAGTCGAACCTCTCCACGCGGCTATCAATAGTACATTATTTGGTATCGTTATTGCGGCGTCCATAAGGACATTTTACTGATGGCATAGTGTTCCCAAAAGTCATGTTTCTCCTTGCATAGAAACAAGGCTCCATTTTCTTGTGATAGTTAAGTTGATCAATTAATATTACAGATATGTCCAAGAACACACAATTACTAGATTTTTACCTACAAAGGCACTGTTATTAAACAAATTATAACATCTCATAGAGACGAAGCTATTTTTATGATATTTAATGAAAATATATGGAAGTATGGATAATTACAGGGTTTACGAAACCCGTCTTCGGCTCAACATCGGGGATGTGATAAATAAGCAAACCTTGATGTTTATATACGCCTTATGGTTGTAAAAATTAAGGTTACAGATATTAAGGGTTTGGCCTCTTGTTAGAGAATTTAGAGGGCCTTGAGATAAGAAAGGCAGTGAAAGTGGTAGTGCAATTCTTTATAATGAAATTAATTTATCCATTAGCTCCATATTATTTATATATTTATTTTTAAATCAACTTAATATTTATTTTAAGATCAATGAACTGAAATTTGAAGTTTGACATAAAACAATCACTCCTTGTCTTGTCTCATCACATTTTGAGTCTAAAACCTTTCCATTCATACTTAATTTTAGCTTCTAACTACAGTTTTTGATATTTCGTTTACAAAACGATATAGATAACTAAATGAAAAAAATATTATCACATTACAAAGTAACGTCATAAATTTGATAATAAATTAATCTTGTAAGGTCATGATATCATCAATTAAATTTTTGGGATGGTATCATTATTTTTGAAATTTTTTATTTATGACGGCAGGCGGCCACGAGGTTCGCTCTCGTTCCTACGGGCTGCTGCTGGCCCGGCAGAGTGGTGGCATCAATTCTTACCACTCCGCTGTGACAATGAGATATTAAAATCCGTAAAAAATCTCAGGTTGGGTCACAAGGCGGCCAGAGAGAATCATCCTGTTCACTCGTTATATTTTACCGTTCCACTGAAGGCAAATGCACCCAAGAAGGATAATTTAATGATAAAATTGACCCACCATAATTAGATGATCTGGCGAACGTATAGACCCGCGTCAAGGATGAAAATTTGCATACTACCTTGACGTACGGATTACTGAGTTCTGTATCTAGGATTCCAGGACCTGCGAGTGGGCTTGGACTCGCAAGCTACCCGTCAGAACACCGGAGACGTGCACTGCAATCAGGTTTTTTCTTCCCGCGAACTGACATTTAATTTCTAGTGACACAAAGAATTTTGAAAGAGATGATTTTAAACTGTGTATTGAACTATTGGACATTAATTTTCTGTAAATCTCGAAGAGATCTAAGTTTTGTAAATTTCATTATAGAATAAATTATTGACTCGAATTTATGGTCCGCTCTCATTCTGTAATAATCTTTTTTCTTACCGACACATCCACATATCATATTTCAAATAAAATTAGTAAACATGACCAGAATATGAAATAAGAGGTAAGAGGGGGATCTAAATCTCGAATCGAACTCACGTTATATTTCATGCTCTACCCTGTCTAGCCGGTGAGGAACGACCGGCCTCACTCGGAGGCCGGATCGCATACTACATCCAGATCACCTACGAATCGATTATGTAACAATCATTTTATGTATTCTCTGTTATGCTCATTATCGGAGATGGCATACAATAATTATTCCAGAATGATACCAAATTTGAATAATTTTTTTGTCTATTTAGCAATGCAATTATTGTTTGTGGGAGATGTATCTATTATATCTGTGACCGACGCGAGTCGCCCGTCAGCAAGTGGTGGATGGTAATGGAATCTGAAGGATGGAGGGGATAGAAAGGGGACCTTCGATAGTAGACTAGGATAGACTCACGGAACCAATGGACAGCTCGACTCTCCTGGTTGATGACGCCGTCACGTTGCTCTTTCGGAAGTTCACCCAATGTAGAAATTGACACTGCACAAAACTCTGATGAGTTCCACGCGCACAAATAACAAAATCACAGCGGTGTATGCGAAGTAGTGATTCAACACACACTATAATCACACACTATACTTCCTCTCCTCGAATGCACAAAACACAACCAACCGATCCAAAGGAACAATATGTACTGGTTTGGGAACAGGCTAAGGGGGTAGCAATAAACTAAAAACAGGTGACAATATACTACATATAGTTAACAATCATTATTCAGGGCCAAGTACGAAAATATATATAATTTATTAAATTTATTACAAATACGCAACAATATCCGTTTTATGAAATGTAGAAGACATTGGCGATGTCGCAGCTTTTTCTGGTAAAAAATTGGCAGTAAAAAGGTAAAGTTGACATTTCAGTTGATAGTAAATTTTGAATGTAAAAAAATTGCGTAAGGAAAAGTAATTTTTTAAATGCGTTTGTTCAAATTAAACACCATTTTTTTTTCTCCAAGAAAAATTTTTATATCAAATGCAAAATGTCACATGTAAATACGTATTTTTTTTTGTTACATTAGATACTAACGTATCTTCGTCAGGACTGGCTTACTACTGAACTTATTCCATAGAATTTAAACGACATTAGCGAGGTGATTGACAGGGAGATATTGAAATCAATTGATATTAAAATAACACAGTGGTTTAAATAACATTAAATATAAATACAAATTTTTAAAAAAAAATATTCAAAAACTTTGTCAATTTTTTAAATTGAAACTCCTCTGAATATATTTTTGGGTGGGCCTTTGAGCGCTACAGATGTTATACGATACTAGTTGGATTATGAAGGGAGCAATATCTGTCGTAATGTGGGGACTGTGCGAGATCGAGGTTAAGCCTGCTTTGCTCAAATTTGTGTAAAACACGTCGCTGTTCTGCAGAAAATGATATCAGATATCAGGCATTAGCCAGATCCTACGATTATTAGCAGGGGCTAGGGGCTAGAGGCTCCGAGCGCTAGATCAATTTTTGCGACAGAGATTAGGGTAAAATTATAAATAAAGTTTGGCCATAAAATTATACTAAAGTTTCATAAATATAGTTATGTATTACGAGGGTCCGAAGAGGAAATTCTAAATCTGTATGTAGAATATTCTAAATGTTTTCCATGTTAATACAGTGGCCAGCGTCCGAGCAATTAAACACGATGAGATATATTTTAGAGATTAGTTGAGATAAATGTCAGCATTGCGTACAGTTACATAGATATCTGTTTGACAAAGGTTGAAAGTCTCTAAGCTGAAATTTGACAGCGAGATTAAACATATGCGTATAAACGTCATGTGGAACCATCATGTCCACAACTATTTACAATGTAAAATTAAAACGTAACAAACTACAAATCTTTATTTCATCTTAACTCATTCCTTTTGGGGAGATTCAATTTCACCCAGCTGATTAACAGAACATCAATAATCAATAGATTTGATGTCCTGTTCGTCAAGGTTCAAAGTCAAGTTAAGGCATCTCGCTTTCGCAGTAGAAAGAACAATATAAAGTCAGCAGCAGATAACAGCCTACAGGTGGAGGAACATCGTTTTAAGGGTGGTGTCAGGGCCCTACTTCGGAGAGAGAAAAATCCTAAGACACGTCCAAAGTCTCGATGAATAGATGAAATATTGTGGGAGTGATAATGACCTATGATTATTATTTTTAAAATAAACTGAACTCTATGTACACACATCAGCTATTTTTTTATTACGACTATAGTTGCGACCACGAGAAAAGCCTCAAAGAAGATAGGGTCACCGCATTAAGATAGCTTAGCATTCACGACTGGAGGACTACCTGTGAAGATAGTTACCAGTGGCGAGAAGTCATACTCGAAGGCGAAGATTCTCAATGTGTCATAGAAAAAGTAAGATGATGCCGATGATAGTTTCAAGAGGTGTAGTCCCTCTCATCAACGTTTTTTGTAAGCAATGTCATCACAAAAATATAACTTAATATGTATGTTTCCTAAGTAAATGTAGGAAATGGATAGGTCGGTTAATTAAAAAATCCTTCGATATTAATGGACCAGATTGTGAGGATACATCAGGAAATAGTTAAGATTTGACTTGACTCAATTGATGATGACGTCAGTCTTTTTTCCTGAAGCTCCCAATCACAAATTTGACGTTTTAGTTTTCATACTAATGTACTGATGAGTATATTTCCACAAAATGATAACAATGAGGAGAAAATCCACTCCGATTTCGACAATTTCTTCTAGCCCGAATTGCCAACACGCCGAGCTGCGAGGTATTTTGTAACTGAGGAATGGGGTCTAAGCGGGAAGGAAAAAGGTGACAATAACAAATATTTCACGCAAACGTTAGAATTGTGTGCATCCATAGCGTAACTAATACAAATATTGAACAATGTGTATATATATGTACGTGTGTGCAATACAGAGTTTAGTTTTAAAAAAATAACAATTATGTTAAACCAAAAAGTCCGCTTTTTAATTAAAGATATGACTTGTGACGATGATGATAGTGATAATGACGTAACAAATAAGATTTTTTAAAATATCCAATTGTTTGGAAGCTATTCCAGAAACCGTTCGTGTCGTTAATTGGCCAATCAAAACGTCTCGCGTAATAAAATTACGTAGAAATTATCGAAGGAAATTTCCGTTAATTTAATTTCATCAAATTTCCAATCATCCTTTTCCTTTAAATTGATATTTAATTTTTAAAGATAACAATTTTGCACGAAGAGCTGCGAGCGCTGTCGTGGTGGGGGTGGTGGTGGTATCGATCGGATCCAATGAATAGACGCCATCTCTGATTAACCTTATATTTTATGTGAAATTAACTCGCCGGAATATTCCAGTAGGTTTCAGGAGCGTAGATGCAGCAAATTTGAATCTTATATTTATCTGTGTTTGTTCGTTGGGAAGATCGGAATCTAGAGCGATCGGTTTTATTATATATTTCGTATTGGTTTTCCGGGCATTTTTGTATTAAACTTTTCTACTAAAGAAGGAATTGAATATGTTGGACATATGGTGCTGGAGGTGGAATGTCTATTAGGGTAAAAGTGCGTGATGACGTCAGCGTGTCAGAGTGTTAATCAGAACGTTGCAGTGACCCGATTCGCCATATTAATAATACATTCAAGTAACAAAATAATTATTAAATGATATAAATAAATGTTTTGAAAAGAAAAGCAAAAATTAAGAAGTTACTATAAATACTAAATTTCAGTCACGGATATTATTGTATCTGTAGCTACTCTGCAGTCGATACCATCAGGAGAACTGGTCAGGAAGCCAGCCTTCCATGAGAATACTGCTTGAATTAAAGAGGCGGAGCTGAGTGCAGAGCTCCATTTGCTGTCCATGCACACGGCCTTCGACAAACATTGTAGATGCTCTACAATAATACGCCAACTCGAACAGTATTCTGTATGAGTTATTGTACTGAATTCGTAGACCATTGTACGTCACTTGCTTGTATTGCGACCAGAGCTCGCAAGTATACATGCTAGTGAAGAACCTCACAAAATTCAACACGTGCTCGCAAACATCATCTAGAATACATACAACAATGTAATCTTAAATGTTAAAAAAAAACAGAAACTAAATTACAAATAGTTATTCTGTTTTAACTGCTGCTGGAGAGGTTCAAATTCACCCAATTAACTAACGGAACACAAACGTAAAGTGAAGAGCGAGATAGCGAATCTCTGACATTTAAGCAAGAACACGATTTGGACTATGAAAGCTGAGAGCTGTCTCTTAATAACTACTTTTATAATTCCCTGTGTCCTACACGTGAAAACAATTGCTTCTAAACTGGTCGACATCAAAAATATAAAACACTATTAGTTAAATACATGACTATTTTGTACCTAGTTTAATAGATTTAAAATAAACCTATGAAGGCACAAGTTTTAATATTAAAAATAACATTATAAATTCATAAGAATATAACCACAAAAGCTCTTTAGAACAAAGTTTCACATTCTGTCTAAATTATTTCCTACCTTTGATACTTAACTCAAGAAATGAGTTAAGTAAATCGCGGTAAGGGGGTTAGTTATATTATGAACGTGCGTGGCGCGCGGCGCACCGGGGTGGAACGTAAAACATATATCATTGCAAATAGGGGTAATTTAAATCATACTTTATCACCGAAAATAATATTTTAAAATCCATCATTCCAAAATATAATACCAGGATTCTATATTTCAATTTCTTTCTCGTGTGACGTCTTCTGTAAAATGGCCGACGGAGTAGAAGTAGGCTGATTATCCACATTGAACCATTATTTGAGGTTACGCAGTAAAGATAATCTCATCATTATTCAACTTATAAGTTCGAAAATTTGTCACTAAAAATATCGTCGCTGTAGCATGGTTGGATAATGCATCTTCCCCAGTTTGGAAAGAGATCCAGGTTCGAATCTAAAATTGATTTTATATGTATATCTTTGTAATTAATATATTTAATTCATATTTAAAGATAATCTCAATGAGCTGTCATAAATCATGTTATCATTTAGGAAGAGAACTAATATTCTTGACAACTACTAAGTGATTTGATCTACCTACCTGAGATCTCTTGTCTCAAAAAATGGAGAGTTCATCCCTCATGGTCTGGGTCTGATGCAGAATAGAAGAGCTTGTTGGTGTAGTGGTTAAAGCGCCGACCTAGTGATCTAGAGGTCGGGGTTTCGCGCCTACACTAGTAAGTTAGTCCTATTTTCATAGTACAGGCGTTTAGCTTAGTTTTAAAATAATAAGAATATTGATGTGACATGTATTGTATACCATGTACGTATCTGTATTTAAAAAAAAATTACGTGGCCCAGAAACGTGAATCCTTATATGAAAAGAAAGGAACTTGCTCAAAACATTCGAGATATGGCGTTGACACCGTGGACTGTGAAACAAACATTCTTCAAAAACTGCGCACTAAAAAAGAACGTGCATGAAAAAAATTAATTTCCTACTTTGGGTATATTGCTAGAAGAGTTTGGGATATTGGGAGTGTAATATACAAGGACGAAGGGCGAGAGGTAGACCTCCAATAAAACGGACAAAAGTCTGAGACATGCAGCCTTTTTGCACGTCTCAATAAATAAGGCCCAAGATGGCGAAGAATGTAGGCACGCAATTAGCGCTGTAGAAGCGGAATAGAGAACCACAAAGCTCAATCGTTAGCACATAGACAGAGACAAAGAGAAAAGATTCATTGGTTATATGATCAACTGATGAGATCTTTAACATACCGACCTCTTAGAATAACAAAGTTCCAACTAATATTTTGGGCTAATTTGAGTTACTGCGTGATATTGGTTCCAAATGTAACATTCTTTATTTCTTCCATACACACCGACTCTATTTAAAGAATATTAAAGAAAATACCAAGAACTTCAGTTGCAACTGCATCAATTATTTATTTCAATGTATCGATCATTATTGTTAATTTACAATCTTTTTATTTTATTTTTAATATTCTTCAACTCACAGTGGCCATTGATAATACTGAAAATAAGTCTAGACCTTTAAACTGATCATATTTGCATCAAAACAAAATATACACAATTATACGTTGAAATTCAATCAACACTTTTGACCTCATTATCTCAAAACAGTGTGAATGTCAGATGGATCCTTGTTATTCTGAGGGGTCGACACGTCGATACAGACACATTTCAAATAGCTTCTGACTTTTAAAAGCCTGACCTTGACTCCATAGTACAACATGACGTAACATATACTTACATTACACACACGATGCTTGCGATTGCATTACAGACGTAATACGGAATCAACTTCATGTTTTTTATTTGTGTGTCCGTCATGTTTTGTGTAATCCCCTAGTTGCCCCTCTATCCCCCGAATTTTGTGTGTTATTACTATAGCTATTTTATTTGTATATTTTACCAAATAAAGATTTTTATATGGGGTCACAGGTGTAATGAGGAATGTTTTGGTTGGCGGCCGTTCGTCGTTGCTTGGACGCTAATGCGCTGAGCTGCGTTGCACGGTAGTCAACCTGGCGTAAATGAGTAGTACCTAGATAAGAGCTTTTACTTATAAACGGTCCTGGGTTAGCGGAGGATCTTCTCATTAGATGTGATGAAAAAATATTATGAAAATTTTAGTAACATACGTGTCGCCAGTACCGAAAGGTTTTTTTTATATATGCGGTATTTGAAAAAGATCTCGCAACTCGTGGGAGATAAATATGTTTATACAGTGAGTCCCACAGTACAGTTTGTCATGAAAACTGGGTTGGAAAATTTCCTATCAAAAAATGTTACTTTTATTTGTTCTTTATTTATATCTACTTTTATATCCTTTAATCTTTTTGATTTGAAAAAGGTTTTGGAACCAAAGAACCAATAATCTACAAGAAAGTGAAAGATAGTAGCGCTTTGTCGAGACTTTGATTCTTTAAGGAGAAGAAAATGATAAGATATATATACTTTTGTTTTTAATATTTTCAAATTCAACTTTGTAGTTAATGTTCATTTTTATATAACTTAACTATATTTGATAAATTCTGTCATGTATATAATTTTGCCACAGTCAATATAATATACTCGTCTTTTAAATTCATTCAACATAAATTACTAAACCTTCATAAAAAAAACATTTATTCCTTGTACAATATTCCCCATTACGATATAAATAATAAATAAATTTAAGAAAATAATAATCATTTTGAATAGCTTCCAAATTGACCCCGCGCAAATATTAATATTACGTGCAGATTTCATCATTCAGTATCGGTCAAGTCACGCGTAAACAGTAAGTACCGTCTAAAAATAGAATATCCTTGTGCACACGTGCCATTCCAACAAAATCAGAAATATCGCGTCACGAGTCCCTCCCCTATGAATCCCGTATTCCGTATGTATTAAGGGTGCATTTCTTAAATCCAACCTTTCTCCCTTTCTATATTTTTCCATAACCTCTCTACGGAAGGACATATAAACGACCCCCACTTCATCTCCGCAGCAGATAAACCCGACATCTATTCGACCTAGAGGCGCATCCGTAAGATTATCGGTTCACAATGTTTTCCGGTCATTCTTTTAAAATGTATCAGTCTCGTTAAAACAATATATTACAAGAATATTTCTCAACCGTCGGAATATTCATAACCATGTGCGATAATAACTTATTCGGCATGTCGCAGTGAACTTATCCGAAGTCCAAGGTAGCTTTGACCTTGATAAATTGTGTATGCAGTATACAAAAGTTTTATACAAATTTTTGCTGTAATGTACCATGAATTATTTAATATGCACCAGTAAACTACCCGAGTTTTACGGAGATGTGACGTTTCCTTATGAAGACCACCGCTACTACCTAGATTCTCGATACATTTTTTTACTATCTTCTCCATCGCCTAATTACCCCTGGTGACCTCCCACACACCAAGAAGTCATCCCAGACTTTCCACTAGCTTCGTAGATCCAGGAAGATCGCCTCTGCCCATCTGATGACCCTGTTCTGCCCGACCGACGAATTCTGATCAAAATTGCTTAGATAATAGAACCATATTCGATCATCTCTAGTTACGTTAACATCTCATACTTTTATTTCTTGATAAGGTAACCCTTATTTTAGTATAATGACTATGATTTTAATATCCATTCGGTGTCCATTTTCTGATATAACACCTAGCACAACTCTGTATGAACCAGTCTTCAATTAAAAAATAAGATTAAAAAAAATACTACTCCTCTTTAACCAAAGACAACACGTAAATTCCTTTTATTATTATTATAATTATAATTTTAACAAGTGTGATGTGACGGCCTCAATACCGCACAACCAGTAATACCTATTCCTTATATTGTGTTTTCTAAATTATTTTACATGTTCATCTGTAATTTTTTAAAATTATTTTTCGTTACCATTAACATTTCAATGCTATACTGTCCATGTTCTATTCAGGATACTTAAATTGAATATGTCATTCTGTACTAACTGTACATAAACCTTTTATTTCGATATCCTGACCACAAAAAGCATATATTGAGTCGGACCTCGAGTAAACTTGGGACGAAAGAGAAAATATGTTCTAATGCAACTGAGCTGGCAACTTCAACAACAAAGGTATATCCTGGAGAACCTAATCAAAGGTCTGTCAAAAATTAATAACTTGTCCTGAATTACAACTTCAAAAAAAACGAGTAAAAGTTTTCGTTACAATTTATTAATTCCAATGTTTATTAACTTGTAAAGATTGTACTGCTTTCTATATTGGTAAAACAGGTCGAAATTTTAACAAAGAGTCAAAGACCATTTAAGATTTTTAATACATCCTCTGCTATGGTGGATCAGATTTGACCCCGGTATTTGTAAAAATATGAATTACCCTACAAATATTCATTTAATGCTGTTTTCCTTCTAGCTAATCTGTTATTAAATGTTTAAATAATTAGAGTTATAAATAAATTTTATCGGACGAGATTCAAACAAGTTATTGATAAAAATGTGAAAAAACGCTCAAAAACTGACCTAAAACAGTCGCCTTTAGTCAGTAAAACATATATTATCAATATTTTGAGCGTTTATTTTTACGGTGAGTAGACAAAAGATATCAGGTAATTATTGTACAGATTTATATGTTTATTTATTTTAACTTATTTTCCTCTAGCGACCCCTAAACAATGCCAGTAATATAACTATTTGAGAGGCGTTGCGCCTTCCTGTAATTTTTATGACTCTACCTGGTCGGGTTCCGGTGCAGTTTAGAACCGGGTCGGTCATGGGGCAATTGTTATTTATATTTTTGACAAATAATTTTCTGACAGGAATTCACAGAACACAGTCAATATTATATATATTTTGAGTATGAGTTATCAATTGTAATAGTTTTTTTTTTTAAATTATGTCAATTTCATTTGCTTCTGTTTATAATATTGTTGATTGCGTTTTATTTAAAAAAGATGTAATTTAAAAAATATTTTATAATATATTTATCTCGCTTCTATAAATATTTTGTTAAAATTATTTTCATTCGGTTTACGTGTGAAAAATACTAATATATAAAAAATAAATAAAACATTTTAATTGTTTATAACCACTATTACATACCAGCAGGTAAAACAATCACCAACCAATCAAAGATTACGTGCTCAGTGGATGTTTATATTCTGGCTGTGCAGGGCATCTGTTGATGCCTGAGAATACGTACATTATTCGTAATATTTTTAACTTTATTTTTTTAATATAATTTTCTAATTACTTTGTATCATTAAATCAATTTCCACATCTATCATCATTATAACAATTTATGTAAGGTACTAGATTTATTTTGAAATAATTATTAGTTTTTTTTTAATAAATTTTTAAAAACATTATAATGACGTGATATAAATTGTTTTAGTGTGTTAATTTGACATCCTGCCAAAGGAAATGATTTTTTCCGACACCGGTTGAAATATTATTAATTAAGTGATTAAAAACAAAATTAAATAATATTTTTTAAATATATATTAGTAAAGTAAACTTCTTGTAAAATAAGAATAGGATTGGGAAAGGTAGTTCGGTCGTGTCTGAGCGAGGATAGGTTGTAATGGAAATATATGAGGCAACGGAAACATAAGACGTCTGCTAAAGACTTGGAAAACTTAGATATTAGAGGATAGAATAAAAGTGGCGTTCGGCCTAACGGTGTGAAGTGATTTTTAATTGTTTGATTCCTCGGGATTGTGGTGGTTAGCTTCCCCGCCTATTGTGCGGGAGATCGGTGTTTGGTTCTCCACCAGGTAGATTTTTATATTTTTTAAATTTATTTCAGTGAATTTATAAAAAAAACTCAATCCAGAGAAATGTATTGGGAGTATGCATTAATTCATGCGGTTTTCTAAGAGAGGGCGTTACTAGTATTATTTCGCGCCGTGTTCATCCGTGACTATATTCATTTGAAAGTTACTGTCATTGCGCGTCTTTTTCAGTATATGTCATTTGATTGAAGTGTAAACAACATATTTTTCTATTCATTTGAACATGTCGAACTTTGTGCCAGAAAAAGTGTTTTTGCGGGGAGTTCTTCTTCATTACTTTAACATGAAGAAAAGTGCTATCGAAAGTCATCGTATTTTAGTAGAGGTTTATGGTAACCATGCTCTAGCTGAAAGAACGTGCCAGAAGTGGTTTGCACGGTTTAGAAGTGGCGATTTCAACTTAGAAGACAATGAACGACCCGGACATGAAATCGGGTCAGACGATCAAAGGGGACCTCTACCGAACACAATTAATTCGTTTGAAGAGAGCGATTGCGGAAAAACGACCAGAATATGTAACCAGACACGAATCCATAATTTTCCATCATGACAACGCTCGGCCACATGTTTCAAGACTGGTTCAAAACTATTTGGAGAACAGTGGGTGGGAAATTCTACCTCATCCGCCTTATAGCCCAGACATAGCCCCTTCTGATTACTACTTGTTCAGATCAATGCAGAATGCCCTCACCGGAATACGCTTCACTTCAGAACAGGGTATCAAAAATTGGCTTGATTCGTTCTTCACCACCAAGCCGGAGAAGTTCTTTTGGGATGGAATCCACAAACTGCCAGAAAGATGGGCAAATGTTGTAGCTTCCGATGGACAATACTTTGATCATTGAGTGTATAACCATTTTTTCACAATAAAGCCTTAATTTTCGAAAAAAAACCGCATGAATTAATGCATACTCTTATTATTATATATAGGGATGGTGTGAATCATGTGACGATTTTTTTTTTGTTTATCGTGAATATTTAGGGGTGGCAAACTTCAACGCAAACGGTTAAGATATAAACCGACGCGTTTGACTAGAAAAAGTAACGGAAGCTTAAATATTTGAAACTCGGCAAAGTAATTCTCGGAATTGAAAAAGCTTAGTCGAAATTTGGCCCCGGCGCCGTTTTCCCAAATCGTAGGTTTCATTTAAATATTCCGTTTTTACGAGCAATAAACCAATTTTCCGGCGAGTTGATTCCTCCGTCTTCAGCTCGAACACGGAGTTTCGGGTCAAAGCGAAAAATGATATTTTAATGGCCGCGGACTAACTGCCACTCTGAACGGTTCATAATTAGCAGGTTTAAATACCAGAATTAAGTGCCGGAAATAATGAATTAATAATTAATTCAGGTCAACATAAATACTATTGCAACAGTTCGCACGTGATATCGCGCGTGCGAGTTTACGATAAAATGATGGTTGTAATTTCGCGTGTAAAAACTTCTCCTAAACAACATTTTAAAGTCTACGGCGAAGCGGACACAGGGTGACATCTTTCATAATAACCTCAAAGCAAACTGTGTAACACGTTCTGCACTCGCATCCATGGGCCAATGTGGATCCAGGTTCAATTTTAAAGTATGACGGTGGATTCAATAACAACACCAGTAACGATGGCCGATTAAGTCAGATTCAGTACTGCATAATGTATAGTCTAAGGTAACCTTTTAGTAGTAGTAGTAGGTAGCCTAGCGGCTCACGTATCTCTTTACATACGAAAACGAAGAAAAAAAGGTTTTACCATCTAGCGGTGATTGTTTTTGGTAGATATCGTGTTTACCACTAATAAATCCATTGCACAGTAGCGGAAATGGTAGCGGACCTGGCGATCGCGCCCCGAAGCTAATCGGCTCAGATATCAGGTAATACCGTATCGAAGTCAGGACGGTACACGGAATGTAAATATGGTTACAAACATACTCTAATTTTAAACGGCAGTTGTAGCTTAAAGCAGCCACGGGGAGGCTGCACTGCGCTTCCATGTTCGCAAGCAGGGTGTCTCATGGAATACGCTTTGCGTAGCTTCAGTCCGGCAGAAACTAACCCTGACTAATATCATTAATTGACATAACGGTTACTTTGTGGTGTAACATGATTATTTTAATTTTCACAACTAAACATTGTACTACGTACACGTTGGGTTATTGTCTCTACTATAGTTTCGAGAGATGCATTCCCTCTCATCATCATGTGATAACTAAACTAATATCTACCTATACCTTATAAAAGATTGAAATACAAACGAATTTAAATTTGGAGAAAACACTATTTAACAACATAACATTCCGTAACACTTCACCTTTACTGTTCATATTCCCGATAACGACTGAAACCTCCGGGTGAAAAAGATAACGGGAGAGACTGCTCTAAACTAAACGAAACTAAAATATTGACAATAACTCAAAGTTTAGTTGTGAAAATTTAAATAATCACCCTGATTAGTTCACAAAAGACTGGTATGTCACTCAACTGCCTCTCCTCCGCGGTTGGTATTCCCAGCATCCCCCACATCTTGATGTGAGCTCGGAAAGGTCCGAGCTCTTTAAATTTTACATTAATCATAAAGTATTATATTTTATGTTAAAAATCCCGTTTTTTGCTGTTGAGTAGAACCGAAACGTGAGTTGCACAATTCCCAAAATGGTTCCGGTAAAGGGTGGATCTTTCTGCCCGCGTCTCTGACCTCGTTATCCCCTCCACGCTACTGGCCATGATACAACTGAATATTGTTTGTTGATATAGTGTTACCATATGTTGTAGTAATGTGCTAAACACTGCGTGTGGATATTTTGTTCGTATTTTCCAAGAATGTCTTTAAATACACCGTTTGTACAATTCCAGGGAGATCAATATTAAGAGTTGTCACCGATCACGTTTCTGTTCACGCAAAAAATGGCTTCAGACGATTGCTTTTTACTGCTATCGTGCTTGCGAGGCCTGTGGTTTATCTATATTTCATCTAAAGCAATATAATTAGGATGCACCATGCACTATGTAATGGATCTGCGCATTGAAATATAGATTCTACTGAGACCCTGATTGCGTAGCGGCCACTATTGGCCACAATAGCCGCTCGCAGGGCCGAGTAGCGAGGTTATCTGCTAATATTGCTATATCGTTTATTCTGCTCACTTTATACGCGATAATTATTCGATATACTGAAAAGATGTATAATATATAATAATCGTATAAACAAAATGTATAATTTAAAGTAATATAAAAATTAGATAAACGACTATATATAATTACCTTATACCGTGCATGAATGCATGATATATTGTCGTTAACCCTACAAATATAATTTTTCATTATTTTTCGAGAATTGTGGTTTGCGGCGCGATAAATAGTAAAGTAATGCTCGTTCTTCGAGCTAAATCACAAATATCGTATATTCTAGTTAGCTTTAACTGCTTGTTTTTTGTAGAACGGAATTGTATTTTCATAAAACAGAAAAGCACCATGAGCCGCGATGTCGCTCTCGTTGTGATAAGTCTGTACGATAATGTAACTCTTAAAAAAACATTATTTAAATATAAAAACAGTATTCTTCACGATCCACTAATAAGAATACAATATTTAAAAAAAAATACTGTTACTCAAAATATGTATCAAATACACGCGAAATATTAGTAAATCAAGAAATGGTTGGTTACGACACTTTAGAAGGTGTCGATTTGTATATCGGAATGCATTTAATACATATAGCCCGGTGGGTCTAAACAATACCCGTCCGGCGGTGATGGGTCATTTTAGGCCCACCCCAAGTCTTCGAAATTTTAACTGGTTTTTTGGGTGATTTTTTTACGATAAATTATTTTAAATATGATTTAATGAAATTTGTATGATGTGCCGTAATCTTTCTATTAAAAAATCTATGTTTTTATAAAAAATATTATGAATAATGTATGTACGTATTCTTGCGCATTAACGGCCTGTTCGGACCAAATACAAGCATCCACTGAATACGTGATCTTCTCGTCGATTCAACTACCTGCCGGTGTGTCAGTGGTTATAAATATTTTACTTCTTAAATTATAATTGATTTGCAAATATTAGTATTTTTTATTTTTTACACAAACAGAATGAAAATAATTTTAACAAAATATTTATTTCTATTGAACTTCATACGACCCTTTCTGAAAAAATACGTATATTACCGCCAAACGAAAATAAGTCAAAACAAAATAAATATGTGTTCAATAATTAGACTGAATCACAATATATAGATACCTGTAATCCTTTGTGTACTTTCTCCACGGAACGTTGGAAAAGAGAATAATAAAAGTATGTTAAAAAATGCTTTAAAGATTGACAATATATAATTTAACGTGAGCGGTGAGAGGTAATCTCATAAAAGCGACCGCCTTAGGTCAGTTTTAGAGCGTTTTTTCACATTTTTATCAATAACTCATTTGAATCTGGTCCAATAATATTCATTTGTGTCTCAAATTATTTGAAAAATTTTAATAAATGATTAGACACAATAAAAATATCATTAAACGAATATTTTTGGCGTTATTCATATTTTTACGAACACCCGGGTCAGATCTGATCCACCACCGCAGAGTATGAGTTAAAATCTATACTATATGTACAATGTAGATTTTATCCGCAAAAAATCTATACTAGCAGATAATCGAATATCTATACGCGGTCATTGGTGACCACTGCGCGGTCAGGGTCTCAATAGAATCTATATTTCAATGATAGACCTTTCCTCAAAATAAACCACACGTAAATAAAATGTCAATGTAATTAAAATTATTCCATCTTTGTAAGTTAGCTGTCAAAATGAACAAAAATTACATATACAAATCGTGGATAGACAATATATATGGTAAGATTTCTCCCTTACCATAGACGGAAGAAAAGATGACAGATATCAATATACTATTTCGCTAAAATATGTATTTTAAACAACGTATACTTCATTTCAAGTTAAATATATACTTTCGTACTGTTATTGAATATATAAAAGAGAAAACAATTAAGTAATCATCCTCATTGTTCACATCTCACCTACCTAGCTGTTTAATCAAGCACTATACAGCCATAATTACACTACCGAAGCCGGCATCCAAAAGTCACAGACGCAGACGAAGAGGCGTAATATATATATATATATATATATATATATATATATATATATATATATATATATATATATATATATATATATATTATGGTGATTATATTAATTTAAAAATAATTTTAAAAATAGTGAGGTTGATAAACTAAACCCTTGTATCTAATTTTGTGTGTGAGTGCAGAATTACTAATATTAACACCGAGTTCCCGGCACATTTCAACAATACATAAATTAATTTCAGCTGTCGTTTCACGTGTCGTGGGTGTGATATAAATAGTACTAGGGTCGCAGGTAGGTGTCGGGCTTACAGCGACATTTTTATAATTTGTGGTTACAGTGTTAGGGTTTGAAGTGTTACAAATATATTGTAAAATTCCGTCGAATATAAATAGAAGTCCAGCTTTGTGCTTAACGCTTTCTTTGTAGGCAAATTTGAAACTTGAAAGGAAACTTTGTAAGCAAATTTGAAAGGAAAAATTGTCGGCAAGTTTGAAAGGAAATTTTATAGGTAGTTTTGAAAGAAAATTTTGTAAGCATCTTTAAGAGAAAACATTGTAAGCAAATTTTAAAGGAAATTTTGTATTACAATCTATCGTAGTGGTTCAAAATATGGAAAATGAAGTTTCCATTTTCATTAATGTGGGACCATTGAGAAATAAATCTAGACCTGGTAATAATACAGATAACAGGGAATCCACAAAATGGACTGCTTCTGGGAGACACATTTGTACGTCAGTTTATACAGATTGTGTATCACGATTCAGAGTATACAGCTTTGCTCTCCTGGTGGGGTGCAAGACTGCCAGAATAAGAGCCAGACTGCCGGGATCGAGGTCTATGGTATGACACCAATTATTTGGATTATTATTAATATTGCATCGTAAAAACAAATAACGCAACTTATAGTCGATTTTTCAATTAAAATAAATTTTTCCTTTTATTTACATGAATATTTACAAATATACAATTGTACATTACCCTAATCTTATCGCAATAAGGAATATGGATATTGTTATTATTATAAAAGAGATTATGTTTCCTTTGCACCCAGTAGAATTTACCTTTACTGAAACACTCAGGTGAACCTGCGCCCTCATCCCTTGTTAATCTATTCTTACCCTAATTTGGTTCTCACTCGGTACACTACTACCTCATTCTCTTCCCTTCCGTCAAACCTTCAATCAGCTTCAACAGCCTCTCGTATCCTTTAATGGGGCTTACAGTTGATTGCCAGGGTCTGACTCTGTAATAAACTTTTTTAAATGATTTCTTCCCTCGACGCGGTTTCATGTTAACAGTAATATGTTACATAAACTAAGGATTTGCTATAACTACATATTTCTTTTAATTTTTCTTCATTTATAATAAGCTTTTAAATATTTTCATTTTACCTTAGCTATTAGAAATTAAGATTTTAAATCAAAATTAATAATATTAAAGTCAAGCAATCGTGAATGGCACTAATGTACTGTCACCATCATCAACGTGCGTGCCTCGATTCTGTGGCACTACACAGATATTTACTGTTCTTGTTTTTTCTTCTTCTCCTTGTCCCTTATCCTCAGGTGGTCTGAAGTTCAAAGTCTCAACATTTTCCCTTGTATCTTACTGTTTTGTTTACTTTATAGAAAATCAAGATACAATTTGTTGTCATACAGTCATTATTACTGTTCATTTTTAATTAGTCTGGGGTATCTGGAGTTGCCAAGAAATTTCTCGAATGACCAAGATGTATCTACATTATATGTCAGTGTGTGTGGCTAGAGCAGGTTGGAAAAGAGAAACAACTTACGGCTGATACAATTTTATTATTATTAACTTTTAGAAAAATTAATTAAATAAAACACGATGTTGTTTACTTCACACTTTACTTAAAATTAAAATATTTTCTATGTTTACTGCACTGTCTTCAGTAATAAAGTAAAACTTAAAACTAGAAGACATTTTATCGACTACATGGGGGGGTGTGATATGAGATCGGGATTGGAGATGGGAGGGGTTCTTTTAAAAGTGAATATGGTGCCACAAAATTGTTTTAATATAGAAAATTCTTGCATACACGAAATATATTTTCTTATAATCTTGAAGCCAAAATTACGGAGACAAATCTGCATTGAAGCAAATAAGCAAAATGCTAAAAATTAATAGACTTATAAACCATTCAATTTGAA
Source organism: Eubasilissa regina (assembly GCA_022840565.1). NCBI lineage: Eukaryota > Metazoa > Arthropoda > Insecta > Trichoptera > Phryganeidae > Eubasilissa > Eubasilissa regina. The sequence continues at coordinate 3,694,830 of JAINEB010000035.1, read as the reverse complement.
GTACATATGATCAATTTTCGACATTATTAAAATACTTTATTTTAGCGAAAACATACGTTTTTAAATAATATATTGTATTTGAAGCTTTAGCTACTATTTAAAATCAAATTTGATGTCAAAATGTAATAATTTCTTACTAATTAATATTTGTATCGATTTAAGATGTGTATTTTTAATTTTCTTAATTAAGATCAGATCGCCGATCGCCAGCGGCCGTAATGGCGTCTAGTCTGCGCTCGAGTAATTTTCATTAAATAATGCCGAAAATAAATGTTTCCGCGCATATTTTACCCACGGTATGAATTAATATGTTTTAGGAGAAAACAACGTTTTCTTGAACAGAGTAAACATTTTATGTATATCGCAATTATATATTTCGTTTATATATAACACTGTTGTATTTTAAATACTAGCTGTCTGTTTTGTAAATAGTATGTAATTATGAAACAGACTTATCACCAAAATGACAACGTGCCGTTTTAAATCGATAATATTAATCAAAATAATAAATTGAAGCTAAGGCATAATAATTTTAAATTTAGAACATTAATTTTAGCGACCATCTAAATGTACGTAAATACTTTGATTTCAAAACATATTCATATACATGAATTAGGTACTCAATAAATTATTTAATTTTCCATGGATTAATTCGAAAGACAACACGTTTTTATATGGAACGAAATAATAATAAATCAATATGGAAAATACTCCATATTGCACGAGTTGTTTTTGATGATTGAGAGAAAATCAACATTTTTATTATCGTCTCTTTCTATTCAAACATTCCACTCTCGGATAATTTACGTAACAAATAACGGGATTAATTATTTCTCCGATATTTTTAAGAATTTAACTATTGATCTTATCTTGAAAGCATATCTAATTCGCGTAGAATTGCTCGAATTTCGAACTGGAAAAATGAAAGCTCGCCCTAATGGTGTTCGTCTTTTCTTCCAGTTTATCCAATATGAGATGATTGACAGTTTTTACAATTGATGTTGTATACTCCACTCTATTATTTAACATATATTTTCAATAGTGCTCAACAATAAATGTATATTTTCTATTGCATTTGCACGGTGCTCAACGATAAATCAACTTTTATACGGATATCGTATAAACTGTTTAATAGTTTTTTTTTTAAATATGAAACAAAAATTTAAACACAGACCATATGATATGCATTAATGTTAGAAGTATGTCTTGTTTAAACAAAGATTCAATTTATTAAGAGTAAGTACTTTTACTGTAAAATAAATACGTCATAATCTATCGGATTTATGTTTCCACCAAGAATGTGTGTAGAATACCTCTCTTCCCCTTACTAATGTTCAAAACCCCTCTCCTATATGTCCACTTTATTTCTTGTCTATTTATTTACCTACTGGTCTGTGCATAATGCGAATAATTAACAAAAAATCTACACGTGTCTCAGGCACGTGTATTATACTATACTATTTCTGCAAATAATGTTTATTTTTAGTTGTATTAAAATTTGGTTAATTAAAAATAGTTTAAAATAATAATCTCCTCGACGATTACAAGAAAGACGTGAAAAGTGCCGTTAACAAATATATTACGCTATTTTTAAATACAAGCTTGCTGTAAAGTTCACCAAGTTCAATAAAATTAAAAATCAGTGTTAAAATTTGATATTAAATAGCAATGGACAGGCCACATCGAGCGGAAGATCCGCTACACTGGCAAAATTATCAAATTCTGCGAAAATGTGTGGCAGCGAATAACAATGGACAGATACGAGTGATAGACACCTGCGTTGATAATTATAATGAAGTATAAATACGTTTAAAATTAGCAATATTAACTTTGTGGTAAAAATTCATATTTTTTATTTATTATCTTTGTTTTATTAACCACTGAATTGAGTTTAAATACATCTACCGGTTTCGAAAAATACCATTTTCTTCCTCAGGATGTCATAACTAACTAAAAACATATATCATTGTTTCTTCACCAGAATCTATTTAAAAAAAAACAATTATTTAAAAAATAAATTTAGTACCTAACTCAAGTTGTTGCTTAATACAAATTTAGTCGAATAATTTTTAGGAAAAATTTTTAGAATGGGACTCGTAGTTAAATTTAGTTGGTTGTTTATAATTTCTTGATTAGTTTTACATGCTTTATTTATCTCTAACGATTCCAAATTATTTCATTTGTGACCAACACCTTTTATATGCAAAATTTACAATCCCAATCTTTTATCAAAACCGTGACCATTTTCTATCAAATGATTAGCAAATTCTGAAAACCCACTATTGTTCAAACATCTCAAATGCTCCCTTACTTTAATATTAAAATTTCTACCCGTTTTACCAATATAAAATGCAGCACAATCGTTTATAGACGTCAGTTATTTTTCGAAACCGGAAGATATATTTAAACTCAGTTCAGTGGTTAATAAAACAAAGATAATAAATAAAAAATATGAAGTACAAATAATCAACTATAATTGATTTATACTTTAAATTAAATCAAAAAAATCAGTGTTATATGCATACTCCTATATACAACTATACAGTAGAATGCTCTCTTAGTATGGGAAAGGTGCAAGTCTAAAATCTTTTTAAGATAAAAAAAACTCAATATAAAGGTGAGAGAATATAAAATTGTAACTCAGTTTCCGTACAAATACAACCGTATTCTATGTTTAAAAATGCAATCATATCTTAGATATATGTGTAAATAATGTTTTTTTACCAATTTTTTCCCCATTAGTCACTCTACAAAGGAACTAAATAATCTAATATATTACAGTCAAACCGCAAACCCCCTATAAAGAATTTCTCTATTTCTGCTGTGGTCAGATATGAAATATGATCACTACCACTAATTTTTGATTGAGCGCGCCGATGCTCTGGCGTCGTAGCTGGTTCGATGTTGTTGTTCTTCTTCTGGGTAGATTTCCGACCGACCGAAATGCGCACTGATTATCGAGATCTCTTTACTGTACCGTCTACTAGATGCAATTGCGTCTTGTCGTTTTGCGCGCTCTTCAATCTCCGAAAAGAGCGGTAGTATTCATACACATATGTGACCAATAGCGACAACAAGAAATCCCAGAAACAGGCATGTAAACATCTAAGTTGCATTTTTTAAAGTTCGGGGATGTTTCGATAAAACATTATTGTATGTTAAAATGATCATTAATAATTGTTATGCTGATCTTGTTTTCGATTTTTCGATATACATTCACATATAGACCGAGTTATGGAGGGTTCGGGCCCCGTCCCGTGAGACCACCGAGCTAGTTTATTTTTCCTATCACTCCTATCACAATGAACTTAGTTAGAAAAGTAGTAGTTAAGGTAATTAAAAATAGATACATTTACTAACTTAGCGGTATCCGGGGATGAGGGTCGCGTCCCCCACCAATTAGTCAGTAGGCGTGTATTTCATCCTTAATTTATATACAAGTTTTTGATAAATAAATCAATAAAACTTTCATTCGCTATTGGAGATAGCATTTTTTAGAAATATGCAAAGTAGTAAAAATGTGTAATAATAATGAAACCAGATACAATCCGCCAATAATGACAGAAAATGTATCTCACGTGAAACTTTAACGAAAATTCAACAGAAAAATATTTTAACACAAAGAGGCATGAATAGATTGTATGTTGCCCATTACAAAAAAAGATAAAAACAGGAGTAATTGATATAATTAAATGATGAAATGGAAAATGGCAGGACACATCAGAAGCGTTGGACGAATGCAGTCGTTCAGTGGTACCTGCCCTAAGACCCGCTAGACTAACGGAATCATCAAATGACAGCAAATAACAATGGACAGAGAAAAGTGGGAGACACATGGGTAGACCTTCATCCGGCAGTAGATAGAAAACACCCGATAATGACACATGCTAATGTTATTTTTTATTACATTTCTTACTCTTATCGATGAACGATGCTACACATTCAAAATTATTGTGACAGATTTGAAATCTGATAATGATAAAATAATTTTAAAAAATCGTTTGTACATAACAATGTTGTCTTTTAAACACTATCTATCTGTTTTATAAATAGTGATGTAATTATGAGACAGACATGTAACCAAAACGACAAAGTAGTATTTATTTTAAATCGATAATATTAAACAAATTAATAAATTTAAATTATCATCATAATTTTATATTAAGAACATTAATATTAGCGACCATCTAAGTATATATAGATACTTTGTCTGATTTTAAAACATATTCATATACTCCAATAAATTATTTAATTTTCGATGCATTAATTCAAATGATAACGCAAATTTTTATTTCATTCTATATATCTATTTATTTATTTATTAACGCCCTTATTGACTTTTACAAAGTTGGTTTAGAATAAAAAAAAAAAAAAAACATGGGCAGCTACACAAGTAGCATGGAATATATACATAAATACATTATTACGTTATATTTGGTACCTACCGCGCACGATATAGGTTAGGAATTGACATTCACCAATTGGCAACACTGACTGCGTAAGGAAAAGAATTCTCGCTACCGTCTTTTTCTGTTGACAGATATCGACGTGCACGGCCGTTAGTTAGATGTAAAAACAACGAAGATGGAACTTCGTATAAGTGAAGAAGGGTGAGAATAATTAAATATGTTTGGCATCTGTGTTGTCATGCACCATATGTAATTTTCTATTCGCTGATTGTGTATGTAATTTAACTTTTTTTTATTTTTTTTGTTGCCTTCTTCTTAAAGGTGGTTATACCACGACAATACTTTCGACTTCAGGAAGGATTTCTCCTGAACGGAAGGGGTACGATTTGATCTCAGCCGCTAATCGGTACACGACGAAATAATTTTACAGCCGAAGATGACGCAAGGAATTCATGGCGAGCTAAAATACAAGAAGATGACCCAGCCTTCCTGACGTTTGGCCAGTCAGAGATACAAGTATTTACGAGTGCCTCGGACAAGTTAAATCTGGATGAAGACTGTGGACCTCTGCCCCATGGACATTTAATTCGCGTGTAACGGTTGTAAAATAAATTTTGATGTTCATATTGAGAGTATTGTAGTCTTTTTTTTATTTTAATTTTTTAATTTAAAATTAATAACTTTCTAATCGTGTTGAACAAATTTATTTGATATGATTTTTTTGGTACATTTAATCTGACAAACTAGTCAGCTGATAAATTTGTGTAATGTTATTTTCTATGTGAAGATTTTTACATTTTAAAGAATCGACTTTTTTTATTACACTATTACTTGTACAATAATCTGTTGATTATTCAAAAGGTAGTAAAATTTTATTATTTTGATTGGGGCAAAAATTGCCAATCTCATCTTTTGATTTTATCATATTCTAGTAATGAATCTCTTACCGCTTTCTACTTAAATATTCATATATTTTCTTGTCTATTAATTAAATTTTGTGATTATAAAATTTGAACTAATCTTATTATTTTCCCTGAGAATGCTGGCTAATGTGAGCAAGTCGGTGGACGTGCAATATACGGCGTCACAACATATATAGCTTTAAAAAAATATTTAAAGTAAGCAAAACAAACAATAAAAATTTAGGTTTGACATAGAATGGCCGAGTATCAAAATCAATTGTATTTTTGACTCAGAACAACATTAAAAACAACATTACTCTTATATTTAAGCTTTGAATATCGGAATATATCTACAATACCAAAATCATTCCCAAACCTCTGATATCTTTGTGTGTGTGCATTCCTATAAAAATTTGTATATGATGAATTTACACGAAACAGCGCCGAAGACCTGGTACTTCGCAAAGGAACGTGGTATACAATCAGTTCAGTTAAATTACGGGCGTCCAGTAAACCATTTATATTTAAATCAGTTAAAGTTCTTCTACACGATAATTAAGAGTGCTTATTAGAAAATCATAAAAATAGTAAGAATATTGATGTGACATGTATTCCGTGTACGCATCTCTATTTTTTTTAAAAAAAAAATAAAAAAAAATTGTTCAGCGGGTATACACAGTTTGAAAGTTAATAAATGTTAAAAATTTATGCTGAACCCTTTCTAATTTTAATTCGTGCACTTTATAGAATGGAGACCAAATAGTTGAGTGGGATTCTAAATTGCTACGAACCACAGCTGTATATAAAACTATAAGCGATTTAAGTGAATCTTTCGCCGTTCTTAATACAAAACCAAGACATTTCATAGCTTTATTGATGTTTTCATTAATGTGTGGAACGAATGACAGTTTTTCATAAAATAATATGCCAAGATCTTTAAATACTTTTTTAAGAGGAAGGCTCTTTATGCTGCCATGGAAAACAATGGGTTTTTTGATTGTACAAAACGTTATAGATTGGCATTTATCAATATTTAAAAAAAAATTGTTTTGTAAACACCATTCATGTAATTTGTTAAGGTTAGATTGAAGAATAAGACAGCATTTATCGACTCAATTGTTATGGATATTTTAAGGTCATCAGCAAACAATAATATGTCGACTTCATCAAATCTAGCAACAATATCTGTAAAATGTAGTATAAAACTAGTCCTAAATGTGAGCCTTGAGGAACACCACTAGAAGCCTCAATATGAAAAGACTCCAGATACGAGTTATATTTGACACTTGCATCGAATGCGAGAAAATCAACAATTTTATTGTTGTCTCTTTCTATTCAAACCTTCTTCTCTAGCATGATTTACGTAACAAATAATGTCATTAATTATTTCTCTGTTACTTATAAGAATTTTCACTATTAGTCACATCTCGAAAGCATATTATGTAATTCGCGTAGAATTTCTTGAATTTAAAACTGAAAAAATGAAAGCACGCCCTTAAGGTTACTTCATTTTGTTGGAATTACAATAATAAAAACTAAATATAATACCCATAACAGAAAATTTATTAAATTATTTTCCCCCTCAAATATCTCGGCGCCAACGTTAAAACTAGTTATTCTAATTTATAAACTCCGCGATCAGAATTAGTTCGGTCCATTTATCTCAAATTTCCCGCCGCCGTCGCGCAAATTGTAAGTCAGACTTCACACGGGTTTGGGGAGTGCGAGGGAGACGGGGGGCGAGTGACGTCACGGGGCGGTAACCACGGCGACCGGTGCAAACACTCATCACTTATTCACCTTTGCTAATTCTCTGCCGGACCCGCCCCGACCGCTTCCAGTCGGCAGGGGTAGGATTTGAACCGCGGTCGGCACCCCAACCCCACTGAACCGATGTGTTTTATTATTTTATTTTTTTTTATATAAATTGGTATGGTACGTAATAAGCTGTCGTGTGACAGGATATTATTTTTCATTCCTCCTTTATAATGCACCTCCACAGATGCCGCCTCCAGCTCCAGTGTATCTCTAACCAAATGCAACACAATTTTAAAAAAACAATTTATCGGAAAAATATTTGGTTACTACCGGAATTCGAACCGAGACCTTTTCCTGTCCGGAAAAACCCGTTGCCATTTCACGTCTACGTTTACGATAAATTCTTATACATCTGTATGGAATATATACTGGACTCTCTTTTAAAAAAAGAGCAAAAAATGTACACTAAAATAAAAAATAACGGTTGATAGTGGTAGGAACAACAATATATTTCGATAAAATAGATTTTGTATGTATATCTTTCTAATTAATATATTTAATTTGTATTTAGAACCCGTGAACCCGTTGGTAACTTGAGATATCCAGACCCTGTGTAATATTTCTTTCCAAATTTTCGGGTTTACTGGCTTTGAAAAAAAACTCTGTTATCGATCGATGTGACTATTTTTTTGTGAGTTTCTTGTAACACTCTCGGTAACGAACTATGCAAGCGGTCAAATCACTGTGAAATTGTACAGGTCGTTCTATTTCCAAGTTTATTAGCCAGTTGCAGGTCTTCAAGGATTAAATACGCCGTTATCGGGCCTCCTTCATCATCGTCACTACTTTCTTTGGGGCCGGTGTGTTCTTCTAAAACGAACAGCGGTCAATTCAGAGATATGTTCAATCGTAAGCTTTTAAAAGTCTTCTCGATCGGCATGTGCCACAATTATATCTGAATGCAATTCAGTTGTGTTTGGAATAATAGGATTAGTTTTATCACATTCTGGCCAAATTGATCGCCCCGCTTTATCCTAACCCCCTTCTGCATAGTACTGAGTAGTATTTACATACAACGACCGTGTTGTTTCGAAACCGTGTAAAAAGAGAGTCCAGTGTAGATGTATGTAGATATACAAATGACTAATACATGGATTTTTAAAAAATTTTAAAAGCAATTCACTTTATATTGCGATAAATCCCATATAAACTTTTGAAATACACACCAGAAGATGCCAGAATTAAATTAATCAATTTTATTAATTTTGAATACTTATATATTATTAATGAAAACACATTGTTGTCGTAAACGTAATTGGTTGATGTAGTGAAATGGTACCACGTTTCCCCGAATTAGAAGAGAATAATCTCTTCTCATCTCATAAGATTCGAATTCCAGTAACGAGTAAATATTTTTAGATAAATTGATTTTTTTGTATATCTTTCTAATTGATTAATTTAATTCGAGAAACTTCACTTCAAAAATGTTTTTTAATTAAAAACCTTTATTTTCCTTTATGGCACCCTTCCGGATCTTATTTGGACCAAAGTTGCGCCCAAGATCCTCTTTTCTAGGCGTCGCTTTGACGCATAACGGGACCGAAGATCCTTTTGTTCACGGCTGTAGACAGGACGTGCTGCGGTTGAATTTGTTCCAGGATTGAGGCATTCGCGTGTCGCGCTGTCCACGGGATGCGTTAATCGTGAATTATTTATAATAAATGTGTAGAATGTTACGTATTTAATTATCACAATTCGGTATTAAAATTTACCACCGAAGTTATGTAGCGAGACGGCGAATCCAAATTTGCATAATTAAGTCTCACCGAATTAAAGCAAACACGAAAGTTAGACAACAACGCCTCCGATAAATATTTAAAGACGTCAATGACGTCACAGTTTCCGTGATACAACGACACGTGTAAAATATTCACCGCCGTTTATGAAATTTTAATCTCGTCGCAGCTTCCCGATACAATGCAGCGGTCCGTACACAAGACGATATTTCTCCGTTAGAGGCGAGGGTGCGTTCACAGTTGTCGAGAGGTTCTGCAGATATTAAGAATATATAATATTAAGTGTGAACACGAAGCGTGCGCGTTGTGTGCACCGTAAAGGAAGGAACGAATGAAATCTTAATACATTTATTTTTGACATTTTAAAATTTATTTGAACTAAATTGCTGCTTGGCAACTTGGTAAATAAATACCAGTGGCGGTAGGTGACTTTTTGTAGAAAGGATGCTGGATAATAATTTTATACCTACTATCAAATATACAAATCTATTGACTAGCCCACAACTGCTGATGAAAATAGTCGGTCGAATTAGCTCTATAAATCATTTACGCTCCGCAACATCAATTGCAGATCCATTTTTTTAATTTAAATGATGAATTTAATAGATAATCCAAGGATATTCAATGGTTTCAAGAATTCTAGTCATAAATGCGCCACAAACAAAATCCTCAAAAAAAAAAAAAATTCGCTCGCTTTGTAATACGTATGATATTCTGTGCATTATACCAGTAACCCTTAAAGTCGTTTTTTGCGTATACAGTATTCGAAGATCTTGACAGGCGGAACTGAATGCGCATGCCCGAAAGTCGAATACTTTCAAACTTTGTGAATACGGAATGGACGATAGAATCCACTGTTGCTGATATCTGCGTTTATGCGATTCACGGACGTTCGAAAGTTGATATGTACTTCGACAAAAGGACAGGACGTATTTATTTTCAGCAGTGCTGAATTCGGCTAGAAACAAAAGTCTATACCTTTTTGATTCTAGAACACAATGGATACGGAGCATAAGTACTAGGTAACTAACTACCTTACCATCACGCCGTTTCCCCGCGGGGGTAGGCAGAAAGGATAGAGCGCCACACTCTTCTGTCCTGACATACAATTCTCGCTTTATCCATATTAATACATCTTATACAAGCTCGTCGATTGTTGAGTCTTCTAATAGAACCATCCTCCAGTATCTGGTTTACCTGATCTTGTCAAGTCTTCCGCGGACGTTCTCTATTTCTGATACCATCATCGCACAGTACTAGGTAAAATAAAATAAAAGGTAGGTTATAAAATATAATAACTTTTTAAATACTCGCGACCGGATATTTTTACTGTCCAATGATGGTGTGTTTTTGAATTATTTCTTTAGTTATGGTTTGGTAGTATTATTATTTAAACGAAATTCTAAAGAGAAATATTTCTTTAATATTTTTGACTCAATGGTCATTTTTGCTTATTGTGAAGTAATATCGTAGTTTATTGGAAATCACGCCTTTTCAGAAATCCTAAAAATTAACCATAGATAAAGCGCTTCAAATGTCATAAATTATTATCGTAAAATTTTCTAACCTTAAAGTGTAATAACTTTTTAAATACTTTTTACGCGAAAATCTATTTTTTTGTAAAAAATCCGAGAAAACACCATATTTTCAATCCATACCTTATTCTTCTTTGTCAATTTATACTCACTATAGTATCCCATTTTAATAGTCACATAATAGTGACCGGATGTAAAAAATCCGAGAAAACACCATATTTTCAATCCATACCTTATTCTTCTTTGTCAATTTATACTCACTATAGTATCCCATTTTAATAGTCACATAATAGTGACCGGATGTAAAAAATCCGAGAAAACACCATATTTTCAATCCATACCTTATTCTTCTTTGTCAATTTATACTCACTATAATATCCCATTTTAATAGTCACATAATAGTGACCGGATGTAAAAAATCCGAGAAAACACCATATTTTCAATCCATACCTTATTCTTCTTTGTCAATTTATACTCACTATAGTATCCCATTTTAATAGTCACATAATAGTGACCGGATGTAAAAAATCCGAGAAAACACCATATTTTCAATCCATACCTTATTCTTCTTTGTCAATTTATACTCACTATAGTATCCCATTTTAATAGTCACATAATAGTGACCGGATGTAAAAAATCCGAGAAAACACCATATTTTCAATCCATACCTTATTCTTCTTTGTCAATTTATACTCACTATAGTATCCCATTTTAATAGTCACATAATAGTGACCGGATGTAAAAAATCCGAGAAAACACCATATTTTCAATCCATACCTTATTCTTCTTTGTCAATTTATACTCACTATAGTATCCCATTTTAATAGTCACATAATAGTGACCGGATGTAAAAAATCCGAGAAAACACCATATTTTCAATCCATACCTTATTCTTCTTTGTCAATTTATACTCACTATAGTATCCCATTTTAATAGTCACATAATAGTGACCGGATGTAAAAAATCCGAGAAAACACCATATTTTCAATCCATACCTTATTCTTCTTTGTCAATTTATACTCACTATAGTATCCCATTTTAATAGTCACATAATAGTGACCGGATGTGAAAAAAAAAATTATTTAAAAAAATTTATTAGGGTCATTTATCCTAACCTTATTATATCATTAGCCTTTCCTCTCCGATGATGTAAACTGAGTTGATATTGCCTCTATTATGTGAATATCTCAGTAAATATACTAAATACATAGTTCATATTTTAGGAATTCTTCCGTAATATGTGTATGTATTGGATAAAATAATTACAATATATAAGTATTTACCATACGCAACAATAAAAAATCTTTTCTCGAAGAACCTGACGTGAATTTGTCAATACGTTTACGTGTGCGTGTGGAGAGGAGCGTAAGGCCCAATGCGCGACACGCGGGGTACCGGATGCCGATCGTCATTTTAGTGGCATAGCGTGCGCTGGCCGAGTTAGACGTGTCCTATGTGTTGTCGTTCGTGACTCATTGTGATCATTTTTAGCACTTTTACACAATAATTGATATTTCATATTTTTCCGACTACAAAATCGCAAAAGTCTACATGTACACTGAGTTGACAGCACCGGAACGCACGTTTTTATTTTAACACCGTAAGGGAAACGTTAAACCCTTAATTCTTTGTACAATATAAAATAAAAATGTCACCCTGAATTAGTGTTTCGTTTTCTCTCGATACTACCCTCGGACTGTTTGTCTAGGAGTCAATTATCGGCCACAGCCCTTGTGATGAAGCCTCCGTGTGCGGGGACGAGCACGCACGCAAATAAAATGATGCAACTCACCGATTGTAAATCACGTGCCATACTGCCATTGAAGTCAACCGCTGGAAGTTAATTCCTGGAACAACGAAATAGCACGTAAGCGTCATGGCTTTATAAAATCATGTAGAACCAGCAGCAGGACATAAATCTATATAATATTTCCAACGTTTCTCTCAATCACCATAAAATTCATAATGAATCTTGAATGATGCCTATCAATGACTATCAATTTAATTTTAAGTCAATTTATTCAATCAAGTATCGACAATAAGAGAAAACATACTTGACATCTGTCATATTTTCTTATGTATACTGTCTATGGTATACCATAGAATAAAGCACTCTCTGCAATGTCAAAACAACAATTTTTGGTTATATTATTCATCCGATTACACACAGAAGGATATTGGGATATTAATTAGCATGTTCCTACTTAGTATAAATATACCTACAACATATCATGTAAAATAAAGAAGTAACTTGGTGACCCCTCTGAATGATGATTGAACTACAGATCACTAGTGTAATACATTTGGTCAAAATAACGATACGCGGGGTATGTAATTATTTTTACTCGGCAGGGGTACGCAGACTCTCCTTCTCCTCACCTTTCGGTTATTGAAGCTTTTGACAAAACCGCCCTCTATTTATGTTGCCTTCAACATTCGCCTCATATATTTTCTTTACCATCCTTTCCTCCCTTTTACGTTCCATATGACCAATTCCATCCCAATAACCTATTCTTAATTATATCGACTAGGCTTTACTTCCAATACTTATTAAAGTGATTAATTAACATTAAAATGTAATTTTATCAATCTTGAGATGTAATCTAATCACTATAGTTTTTGAATGTTTATCGATTGGTTCAATAGCTTATAAATTTCCTTACAAAATTGTAAATCCGAATCATGTCAAAAGAATTCGCGGAACCCGAAATCGGACCAAAGTGTTTTCTAAATGTAGAACTAAGTGTGTTCTGAATGACCTCTTAAGTACTTATCCGTGTCGTCTAAAGGTCGGGCGATCCTTGACAATACCGAGAAGCCTCACAGTCTCCAAATAGATACTATTTTGGGGAAACCACTTAGCACCTTGTATTTTTCTCAGAAACACAAGACTAGCGAGCGGAGGGGGCGGGGAATAAGAAAAAGAAGAAGCAGACGGTATTGTGACGACAACAAACAGGCCTGAACACCGTACAGTGGATATTCTGCACAATGGCAAGGCTCACTTCATTCTTGCCAGGGGGCATTATTTGCTAAATGAAGATCTTTTGTTCGGAGTTAGAGCAGTACGGACACTAAACGTCTAATATCCTTTTCTAGTAACATTATCGTCAAACAACAGGGGTCTTGAAGATTGAAAATATTACCAGACAAAGCCAGAATAATTTAATTTGTTTTGTAAAACGCAGTAGGCACGCGTTTATTGATCGCACGGTTGACAAACGGAGTGACAACAAGTGTGACTGCCAAATATTTCAACGCGAATAACAAAAATAATAACAGTTTTATAAAACTAGCATTAGTTTTATTTCATCATCGCTAACTATTCATAGATGACGAATTCATTTTTCACTCAATTTTGGCAATGCCGAGATTATCACCGGATCTTTATTTCCCTTTTTCGTATTCGTAGACGACATTAAACTAACATGTGCGTAAATTTTGAGCATAGAGCCAATTTTTACTTAGCATATATACTCTTTCTCAGAAGATTTATATCTCGGTAAAAGTATGGTTCGACCGTAATTTGATGAGGCAGCGCCTTGACAATACCGCGTGTTACCATACCAAAATGTCGGCATAGTGTTTCCCCAAGGAAACCATCTACAAAAAACGCGATCTAACCTAGTAAACGCAATCTAACCTCAGTTCCATATATATATTATGACGTTATATTTGGTACCTACCGCGCACAAGATGTGCTGGGAGTTGACATTTACCAAATGATAACACTGCACCGCGTAAGAAAAAATTATCGGTAGTATTATTTTCTTTTGACAGTTTGCGAGCACGAGTAAATTGTCCCGATGCTAAAATCACGAAGATGTGATATCGTATTGAATTAAGGAAGGGTGAGAATAATCAAATATATTGGGCATCTGTGTTATCCTGCACCATATAGTGAGATGTGTTTGCTATTTTACTTGTTTTACTATTTTACTTATGCTTGCAGGATGAAAGCATCCATTCCTTACATGACGGCAGAGAGGTCATGTAGATGACAGTACTTTTTCTTCATAAAGGATTTCTCATGAATAAAGCAGAACTGGGATACAATTTGGTCTTCTCTGCTTCATAATTTCACAACTGAACTTGTTTTACAACAGAAGAGGACGCAAGAAATTCCATGTGAGTTCAAATGGAAGAAGATGACCCAGCCTTCCTGACGTTTTGATAAGTAAGGAGTTATAAGTATTTACGAGTGCCTCAGAACATCAACTCTGGACGAAGATTATGGTTCGCTGCCGGAAAACAAGACACCTCGTGTTTAAATTAAATAAAATTAAAACAAATTTCGATGTAAATTGTTAATATTTGAAGTATTGTAGTTTTTTTCTAACCTTTTTAATTTCAAATAATGACTTGCTAGTCTGTCTTGACAAACTTATCGGAGGATTTAAATTGTTGTAATATAATTTTCTAGGTGAAGATTTTCATATGCAATGAATCTAAGTTCTCAGTCATCAAGCTTCAAGCATCAAGCAGAATCAAACTCACCATCAGTTTTAGATAATAACTTGTTGATTTAGATGTTCACACGGTAGGAAGAATTCTATTATTTTATTAAGGAAAGACTTGCCAATCAATCTTTCTACGTAATCACATTCAAGTGACAGGATTTTTACAACATTCTACCTTATGATTCATATGTTTTCGTATCTAAGTAAATCATTAAATTATATTGTTATAAGAACTTGAAACTAATCTTATTATTTTCCCTGAAAATGGTAGCTAATGTGAGTGGCAGGCGACATGGTGAATTCTGTGCATCAGAACCACGCACCTTATGCTATACTCTGAACGAGCTGGTTGACGGATAAAACACGACGTCACAATATATATATACTTAGTTTTTTATGTTATATTTAAACGTTATATTAAAAATGTACTGTTATATATTTAAATTAAATTTATTATTATTCTTATGTAAAAGTCCACGAGCGCGTTCATGGAAATTATTGGTAATATATATATGTACATTTTGATTATTATTGTAGACGTATGTATTGGAAGTTGTGTTTTAGTATTAGTATTAAATATCCAACCCGGTCACCTGATATTTTCTTACACATTTTAACAAAGTGAACCCTTTGCTAAAATTCTTTGAATAAGATAAAAGCTTGGAAAAAGGGAACGAAAACATGTATACGAAAAGACCGATGATAAACATTTTAGAAATTAAATTCTCGTTAAGAATAAGATAGGTGTCATCGGATCAAACGGAGCACAAAAAGTTGGCAGCGATGACATACAGTTTTGCTCTTCTATCTTGGGTGAACATGTATTGAAATAAAAATTGTGATGAAGACAAAAAAAAGAATTACGTGTATTCATTTATTTTAATTAACAGTTTATATTGTTGCCGTATATTGATCACGTCACAAATTTACAAACATAGTTAAATTATTTAACGATATTAAAATTAATTATAATGTTAAATGCCTCTTCGCTGCGAGGATCATTAGACGCAGATTTGAGCAAAGTTTCGGGAGATAATAAACTTCCTTAGCCCGTCAAGTTTCAAGTCCTGCGATCTGTCTTTTAAGAGGAAAATAAAGGATGGATGGAGGCTGTAAATGCCAGATACACTACAGAGTAGCGAAGCGCGAACAGAAGGCTTTAAAGGAAGGAGTCGTTGGAAAAATGAACACTTTTGTATTTTCATTATTTAATACAAACATCTGTGCTCACAAATTTTGCGTAGTGTGCACTAGTATTTCTGTCACGGGGAACGTTGAGCGAGACGCACAAACCCATTTTGTTACGTACAGAAAAGAGTATTGTATTTTAATTCTGTATTTTCCGGTGCCGGTTTCATCAATCTTTAGATGATTGTGTACAATTAAAAAAAACAAATTAAATAAAGATATGCATGTAGATAGATATATATCGCAAAGATTCAATATGACGTACATCAATGAATTAAATAAGAACTAAAATGTATCAGGTCTGAAGCTACCGATTTAATACAATGAAAGGACGTTAAACTTATACAGTTTGTTAAAAATATTAATTATACAACCCTCGCAGATGCGGTAAAAATAGAACTGTGTATATATATATATATACTTAATTAATTTATTTAATTAGTCCACGTTAACTGCGCATGAAACCTGCGCAGTAAAGCGTATAGATATCAAATAGTTCAGGTGTTGTTTGTGAAACCGCGTGGACTCGAACGCGATATACATAACAATAATCGTATATCACGTATTTCTCAATAGGCCATTAGGAGCGGTAATAATATAACGTTAATAGTTTTTTTTATATCAAACTTTAAAATATATATTTTTTTTTAATACTTACAACTGAATCATTTTTGAAATCGGGCACACAATTCTACAGAATTTTTTTTTTTAAATTCGAGAAAAAACAATACTCGCCATACAAGCCCCTGTTCTCTCTAATCTAATCCTTCTATCTAATCCTTCTGACACTATCATCATCAGTCGTCCATCGTACCCGAAAAATGCTGTGCTTCACGATTGTGGGTCCTCAGGCGGCCGAAGAGTTCAATTTTTAATCCATAGGCTCTTCCATTTACCTTTGCAACTAGTTGAATTTTTCAAGAATCACTTTCAGGAAGTCTACAAAGCGTGATCTACCCCCTGTATGTGAGCGTACATTATCTCTGTTGTTAGTTTGATTTCATGTATTTTGACCACGTGACCAATCCATCAAAGTTGTCGCTGAATGATAATGGCTTCGATGCTCGTTAATTTGACTTCTTCAATCACACTATCTGTTTACGCACATTCTTATTACTTTGACTGGCACTCCTGGTTTTTGTGTTGCGGTATGATTGTGTGTGCGGGGTGAAGGTGGCCGCGTTTTTGAGACGGGCGCTAATTGCAATCGCTACTCTATCGGAAAAGGATCCCCTAATAATCGGCTCTGAAAGTTCATAATTTCGTACAGTCGGAATAATACACGGAGATCGGATAGGCACATCCGACAGCCAACACCGAAGCCCTAAGAAGAACAACACATCAGAGACCAATCCACGACCAGCAGAGGAACAGCACCCGTAATTCCATTGCATAGATGATAATATTATGAATAGGAAACCCAGGAATAACAAGCTATCGAAGCAATTTACTAAAACACTATCATTCGGGCAGCTGTCTTCCTATTCTACTTAGTTTATCCTTCTGAGATAACACATTCATCAAGTGTACAACCCATCCTCTTATATATACATTATTTATTTAGTTGTCGAACGACATAATTTCCCCATTAATATTATTTCATAACAAAATGATTAATCTGAGTTTGCCCCCAGTTGGAGCTGTCAGAACTGGTCGAGGGCAGAACCAAATTGACATTAAAACATTTAGATTTATCAAAATCAAATTACTTTATTTGGTACTTCAAATTATTCTGTTCCCTCCAACTTCACTTAACTACAACTACACTACAAAAAGCACTTAAATGTCGTGTCATCGTTCAACAGAAAACATGAACGTGACATCTTTTATTATCTGAACAATCCTTTTAAAACTTTATTTTTTAGGTTTGAAATAACTGACTCCGTAACCGATACCGGGTTTAATTGAATAAATCATGTTTTCTGACTATTCCGAATACCGTTAATTTCGGTTGTTGTCTTTATGTACATAGAAAATAAGTAATTATAAACCATATTGTATATAAAATCCTAATGCTCTTACGTTTTAAAGGTATTCACATTTTTCAAAACAGTAAATTAGGTAGGTATATTATAATTATTCATACAAGTATTAAAATGAAACATGTTTTCGTAGAAAGCGATCACTTTACGGTTTGATATATTAGGTTAAATAAAACACAATCACTTTGTACAAAACCACGAATTTTATTATACGCCAACCGGTTTCGCTTAGCTTAAGTTTCGTCAGGTGGTATTTAAAACTAACAATAAATAGTAAAACAGTGCACTTGTATAGTATTAAATACATGTCGATGAGAGTTACCGTTTCTTTCGGAACTCGAGTAGTGCTAATAAACTCAAGTAGACTTATAATATTGTTTTATTTATATCCATCCATTACGATGAAACTCTACAAAGTTAACGCCAATTATATCAATAATATGTAAAAATATTTTTAAACTCATTAAAGAGTAAACTAATCAAGTTCCTCTTAAAGTGTAAAATACGTTTCTCAGTGAAGAATGCAATTTTAGTAATTATCTGACAATCAGATAATTTATAAAATTGTAACATTGCAATCCTGCTATAAAGTGATATCAATTAATTTAAATTAAATTAAATAAATAGGTGATTTAATTTCATTGTATATATATATATATAATTAGTTCATTATGATCTGAACACGATATTCTCTACCACGCTAACCATTCTATGGACTGGCTTTAAAGATTTGTTTCCCTTATATTTATTGTATATTTTATTCGGATGCTTCTCCATGAGTTATAAGCAATACAAAATTGCACCGGTACCGTAGAGCTTTTTTAATTCTGCTCCGCGCCGCTAATTGGGCAGAGCCGGACAAAGTATCATTTATTTCGCGACCGCCAGCGGCCGGGGCTGACCGTAAAATGGTCCTCCATTTTGCTAACTAAACTTTGTACAATTCCGCCTTGAGTTTCCGCGCACGTAATCATTTCTCGCTCTCGCCACTTTTGAAAAAGTGGTAAAAGCGCACGAGTAAATTGACTTCTTAAAGTGGCATGTTCTTATTCGCGTGACGAATTTTCTATTCGAGAATTGTTATATTTCTTAACCGTGGAAAAAATCCCGTAAAATATGAAGTATTTTTCTGTAATATTTATTATTTTGTGGGTTCAACGAGTATCTTCAAGGTATATAATAATTAAATAAATCTCATTCTATATTTTTCATTTTAAAAATTAACCGTTCTTTGTTTCAATGTCAAGTGTATTTTCATCGTATTTATGTTAATATCATTTAAAATTACTCGTACATTTTTCAGTTTTTATTTTGGTAACATCGACTTCAGTTTTAATGTTTTATTTACATTTATACATTTTAATAAATTTAATTTTGATTCAAATTGGGCTGTTGAATTAAACATGGAAAATAAGCAAATATGAATAATGTTTGTATGTGTTCAAAACGAATACACACCAAACTGCTCGTAAACTAAACGATGCTTTTGAAATGTGATTATATTTATAAACCCATGTGGTATCGAATTTAAAATTATATCTATATTTAACATTGTTTATACCACAGTGTTATATTTACGTCAACCGGTTTCGATACTAACGTGTATTTTTTCGGATCGGCGTACAACTGAACTCTCCCATAAAATTTAAACGACATTACGGGGTGTAGGCGGAGTATTGGTAAAAGTGGGAAGGTGATTGACAGGGAGACATTGAAATGGGAAATATATTGAATAGTGGGATGATTGTAAGGTTTAAAATTGGTTATTGAATATATCGAACTTAATGTTGAGTTTTTTTATTTCTAGATTTTCTAAACTGTCCAATCTAAGGTCTTCATTATTAATGTGTAAAATTAAAATGCCGTTTTCTTTTACTAAATTAATGCCCATCTCTAAAAGATGATCGGAAAATTCTGAGAAGTTATTATCCTTATTAAATATTGGATTAACCCATATATTATCTATGACTTATAGGACGTATCATTTGCCAGTAAAAAAAAAATATTCACCAAAGTAGCGAAAATATCGAACGCGTTTTTAATATCTCTAGGATATGATTACTTAAATGTTTTCTCTTGTGTATATTTAATAACAGTACCTGAATATATATTCAATTTGAAATGAAGTGTACATTGTATTTATTACGAGTAAGAAAACTTATTTTAGCGAATTCGTACGAGAAAAGGTAGAATAGTTTTAATTAGATGGAGATTTTACTTACGTGTGGTTTGTTTTAAGTAAAGCTCTATCATTAGGAGAACACATTCTTATTGTGAAGTTGTAATTATTCAGAATGATATTTTAAATATATTAATTAGAAAGATATACATATAAAATCAATTTTATCGAAAAATATTGTTGTTGCACCACCGGTGGACCACTATAATCCACCTTCTCCGGTTAGGAAAGAGATCCAGGTTCGAATCTCGGTGACGCAACAACAATATGTTTGATAAAATTGATTTTATTACCTTTCTAATTAATATATTTAATTCATATTTAAAGCATTGGAATATAAATTCTATTGACCGCGCTGTGGTCACCAATGGCCGCCCGCAGGGCCTAGCAGAAAGCTATCGGCGACAGCCGATTGTTTACCTGCTAGTTGACCACTTTATCATCGAGGTGCTAGTTTGGTGTTGCTTAAAAATATGTCACACTGTGTTCGCTTTGTCGTAAAGATGGGTATCCAAATAACCATATTTAAATTAAACAATCCGTAATTGAAACCGAAGAGTAGATTACAAAAATAATTTCCAAAATTAGTTGAATAAAAAATAGGAAGGATAATCAAGACAAGACAGGTCTTAAACCGATAGGGTTTAGAAGTGCGCTGAAGAAGAATGAGAAAGAAGAATTTATTTTAACCACAAAAGTCCTTTCAATTAAAATGTAAGTCATTGTTTCTTGTGTCTTCATCTCTTTAATCGCCTTTTGTTTTTTTTAAAATTTTTATAACAATGCATATTTTTTCAGCTGGCAAATTATGAAAGCCCGAGGATTTCAAAGAGAAATACATTTTACTTTCCCTTGTAATTTTCTCCGATTTACGCTGAAAACTCTGAAGACATTCTCATCGAATACAGCGTTATACAAAACTCTCCAATTTTTAAAACATAAATTTGAAATATATATATATTTTTAATTCGGGCATTTTAATTCGTACCGCGACTCGCTCGTGTTCAACTTTTTTTATCTTGAAATATAAATGCGATCGAAGTGAAAAAAATATGAAGTTTTAAAAATAGATTAATATTTAAATATATACAGGATACGCTAATAAAATGCAATAAGTATACTCGTAATAAAAAAATAAACTTTAAAACTCCTGAAATTATATAAAGGTGTCGTGTTATAACCGAGTGCTCCAAGGAAGACAACATTATCTTATAATATAAGATTTTAGTTTCACTTCTACTTATGGTGTAATAAATAACATAAAAAGGTGTTTTGTCTCAAACTTGTGTATCATACCACCCCTGCATATAATATGTTTATAGAATATTCCGGAACCGAACCCCGGTCACCCTCACGACAGACCAAAACAAAAAAATGAAATTGGAAAACATCAGTTTACTTCATAGAAAGTATAATAGAGGTGCATTTTTTGAAAACTCATTTTAAAATTATTGTAATGTATCTATGGAATGAATGCAAGGCTCGTGCAACGCAGTCGGGTGCGCTCTCTCGTATCTGAACCGTTGCACGGAACACATCTAATATTATATTATTTACTACACACACCAAGAGCAATAGTAAATACATTAAATACTAAATTAATGTATTAATTATAAATATATACATATAAAATCAATTTTGTCGAAAAATATTGTTTTAGCGTCACCGGGATACGAACCTGGATCTTCATTTCCAATCCGGGGAAGTGCACTACCTTTGTGTTATAACGCCAGTATTTTTCTTGACAAATTTTCGAAACTATATGTTACATTTTTCAAATTAATACACCTGTCGTTCCATTATTTGAAAGCCATCTACATTATTTTTACAGAATCTCAAATACCTTTGAGTAAACCGATTTTCAGACGCCAGAATTATCAATTCATTTTTATTAAATTTTGGACACGTTGATACAACATATATTAAGGAAAACACATTCTTATTGTGAAGTTGTAATTATTCAGAACATAGGTCTGTGATATTTTAAATACTAAATTAATGTATTAATTATCCCGGTGACGCTAAAACAATATTTTTCGACAAAATTGATTTTATATGTATATATTTATAATTAATACATTAATTTAGTATTTAAAATATCACAGACCGTCTGTTCTGAATAATTACAACTTCACAATAAGAATGTGTTTTCCTTAATAGTAAATACATTACATAGAAAAAATAAATTAACGTATTAGCTATATTCTAACATAAAACCTCAGCATATATATACTTATTTAACACAGTCAAATGGGGAGGAATCAAGATATATGTATCGGAATCAGTACTCGGTGCCTATAAAATTTTTTTTTTCATTTTTTTCATTTTCAAAAAGATTTTGGTATTAATCCCGACACCGGTAAATGTAAAAATAAAACGTGTTATTTCTTTTGCAATTTCCGTGTCAAATTATACTTGTAAATGAGAAGATCTGCAATCTGCACCTCCCGAAGCTGTTTTTATTAAATAATTTTAAGAGACATTACCCGCTCCACACGCAGCGCATACTTAGGTTACTCTCTCTAATCCATTAGTTAGATTAGTTATCCGCCGAATAGTCTCCCGGTTTGAAATGAAGCGAAGACGGCGCGCAGGGTGCTAAAATAATTACCTGGCAAATGGCAGCCCAACTTTTCGGGACATTAGAGCCCGAATGGGGACAACCCTTCAACGGGGGCGCGGACACTGAAATATGACGGAGCAATGGAGGGGGGAGCGCAGCCTCCGCCGTATCATCTGCGTGTGAGCCTTTCATGGACCCGGATCGGCCGTGATTTACGACCGTTTTATCTTCCTCATTAACATCTCTCCTTTTTAAAGTCGGTGTATCTCGCGGCCCTGCTTAGAATGCCAATCTTACTTAAATTTTAATAAAAAATCAACACATTTATTTGCCGCTGACAATGTGCATTAGAAAATACGTGCCGAAGGCTGATTTTAATAGTAGCAATAAATTTGTTAGGGAATTATGAATGGAGTCTGATTTAAAACGATGTACAGTTGGTCTGATTGCTAACTAACGGAATATCCATAGTGATTTTCACTCCAATGGTATGTGTTACGAACGTGAATAACATTCAAGAATTCACATGCATTGTACATCGACCTAAAAACGAACGATATATTTTTTATTAGAACACATTCTTATTGTGAAGTTGTAATTGTCCAAAATGTAATAAAAATGTATTGATAATTCTGGTATATGCTATCAGATTACTCAAAGGTATTTGAGATTCCGTAAAAATAATAGGTGTCTATATATCTGCTAGGTGTCTATATATATTTTTTTGAGTTTCAGATAAAAATTTATAGTAATCTGTTATTTTTCTGACTGTAAGGAGGAGATTATCAAAGAATTTAATTAAATACTAATTAAATGAATTGATTAGAAAGATATACATATATAATTAATTTTATCGAAAAATATATTATTGTTGCTACCGGGATTCGAACCTGACTCTCTTTCCAATCCGAGGAAGGTGCATTATCCGACAATACTACAGCAGACAGTACCTTTGTCGACAAATTATATGTATACACGTATATCTTTCTAATTAATACATTTAATTGGCGTTTTTAAAAATATCACAGAGCTATGTTCTGAATAATTACAACTTCACAATAAGATTGTGTTCTCCTTAATAAAGAATTTAATGAATAGATAAATAAAGTGGTTTTGAGTTGCAGTATATTTAAGTTTTGGAACATCAATTGTATTTTTAAATCTCGTAGATTAGAAATTGCTTCAAATATTTTATTTGTTTTTTAGTTTAAAAATATGGATTTTAGATTTTTTTTGTACATATTTATTATTTTTGGTAATCAGATGATGCACCATGTATAACATTTTCTGTGTGCCACATTTAACGGCTAAAAAGAATACCTGTAAGTTTTCCTGGCGGTTAATTCCCTCGATATATCGTATCTAGAAACACGCGTTTTTACGTATAGTATAAATGGCATATTTATGTCACGTTTGCCACATAAAGTACAACAGTAAGTAGTACCTAGGAAATAAATTTGCTTATACAAGACACCGGGAATATTTTTTAAGCAGTTCTTTTGAATAAATTCAACGTGAAACAACTTTTCTTTGTTTTTATTGACTAATTTTTTACATACATATCTCTCTACGAATTATTATCAAATAGTTAAAAATAACCAGAAGACGAGAAAAACTAGCACCTGAGAAAGAATACGAAACCGAAGAAATAGTATTTTTTCTATAATAGGTAAACTTAACATAAAGTAACAAATAATGGTTATTGTATATACTTCTACAAATGAAATAATCTCAATTAAAGTGACTTGAATACGTCTTTACAGTGCCAGGGAGTGACTATTTAGTAAGATCAGTATTAATTGATCAACAAGCACCGAAGCAGCGCAAGATAGGAATGATGGAAACGCCTTATCGAGATTTTACGCCCTCGACCCTGCTAGGATAAGGGAACGAAAGTAATGATGTTTAATGACGGTGGTGACAACCCTATTTTTAATATCTTATGGAAAGCTGAGTTCAACAATTTCCCTACAGCTAAATTGATCACGGTGGCCTGTCTGTTATTCTGGCAGACAAATCGAAATTAATAATTGTACGTTCTTTCCGAATTTGCGGAGACACCATTAAATATGAATTTCAACGTTATATAATTTTATAACAATAATATTTGAAATTTTAATAGACATATCATGTCAACACCTTTAAAGACTATCTCTACTCAACGTGGTTTATGTAAAATATGTATGGCAGTTAAGGGCGAGCATTTATTTTTCCAGTTTGAAATTCGAGAAATTTTATACAAATTAGATGTGCTTTCAAGATGACGCTCATAATTCAATTATTATAAGTATCAGATAAATAATTAACGACGTTATTTGTCACGTAAATCATGCAAGGGAGGAAGGTTTGAATATAAAGAGATGACAATAAAATTGTAGATTTTCTCGCAATCGATACATGTTTTACACAAAACTCATGCCGGGTGCACCACCTTTTTTCATATTGATATATGGAATCATATAGAAAAAAAATGTGTTGTCATTTGAATTAATAAATCGAAAATTAAATCATTTATTGGGTACCTAATTCAGATCTATGAATGTGTTTTGAAATCAGACAAAGTACCTACATATATTTAGGTGATCGCTTAAATTAATGTTCTAAATTTATAATTATTATGAAAGCTTCAATTTATTATTTTGTTTAATATTATCGATTTAAAAGGCCACGTTGGGGTTTTGTTATAAGTCTGTTTCATAATTACATATTATTAATGAAACACACAGCTTTTTTAAATGTGACATACATAAAAATAACGTACATAAAATGTTTACTTTATTCAAGAAAACATAGTTCTCCCTTAAAATCAGTAAAAAAACATATAATTTATGAAATTTACTACTAATGTTGTGAATAAGTTCAATATTCATACAATAATTCATACCGTGAGTAAAATGTGGGTGAAAACAACAAAACGAAAATAATAACAGCGCGGATTCTACGACCATCATGGCTGGAACGAGCGGCGTATTGAAATTCGATAGATAATTAAAATCATTGTATTTTATAAAATTGAAAATATATTATTTAAAAACTGATTACTGTGTTTTTGATAAAAAAAACTTAGTTTTAAATAGTAGCTGAAGCCTCAAAGCATGTGAGTAAATATAATATATTATTTAAAAACGTACGTTTTCACTAAAACAAAGTATTTTAAAAACGTCGAAAATTAATTAATTAGAATGATTTATAACACTATTAATTTTTAATATTTTGTTAATTTGTCTCAATCATGATTTATCTTCGTAATCTTGGCTTCAAGATTATAATTTTATAATTTTCCATATTAAGGCAATTTGGTGGCACGCGGAAAATGTATGTCCTAACTATGGCTAATAATATTCAGTTTATTTGTTTTAAATGAGTATAAAGGTCATATCTAAGTAATAGTTTAAAAATGTCTAATCTGGTTTTACTTTTGATATAAATAAATAATAAAAACTCACATTTTCGTAAAAATATGAGTTTTTATTATTCAAACTCATATTTTCGCTAAAATTTAAATTTTTAATTAAGGCGCTGCCTTAAATGATTAAATTCGAACATTAAGTTTAGTTATTACAAATAAATAACCCCAGAATTATTGCTCCAAATATCACAAACACAAATACTGTACAAATACTAATTTCAAATTGTCATTCTTTTAGATTTTGAGACTTTGGTTAAGGGAAGCAATGTTTACCCGGCGGTTTACCCTAACATATATCTTCACAGAAGAATAGAAAAACATGACAACACTGGCATTTGTATTTACATAATACCAACCTACCAGTATAATATTATTGGCAACGTATTCCAGGCAAATCCTCGCGTAATAGAAAATTGTATCTTGCCAGTATCGCAGCATTCGTCTGTCACATTAACCCTGACAGATGTGCCGTCAGCTATATCAATCTCCCGCTATGACAAATAATAATACTAACACTGATCTAATCCCATTATAGCGATATTCAGGGGATCATAAGAATTATGTTATAGTGAATATAAGAAAAAACATATGCCTACTATTTAAGGACAGCTGGGGGGGGGAGTACCCACCCACCAGGGACCGTTTTAGAGACTAGAGCTCCCTTGTCGGTCCCACTCATTAAAGTTAATAAAAATACGCTACTTTAATTCAATAACATATTCAAGTGAGTGTATACAGTATACAAAACAAAAAACTAAAAATATATTTAATGCGATTATTAGCAATTTTTGCAAAAGTTAAAATTTAGACTTTCCGGCGTTCCTTAACTTATAAACATAAATCCATAGATTTCACAGTTAGATTACATATAGATAGAAAATTGATAGTAAATTAAGGTGCAGTAGTTCGAGGCAGACACTCAGAGATCCAGTCACTAAAAACACTCAATAGAGGGACAGTGGACGAAACGCAAAAGGGTTTGAGTCACTCCACAACATGCGAGAAAATATTTTTTACATACTTTGGGAGTTTTTCTAGAAGAGACGAAACAACCCGAAGAATTTGATGGTCACTAGAAATTTATTTACCAAATTATTAACGCCCTTATAGGCTTTTACAAAATAGGTTGGGTATAAAACACAATAAAAAACACATGAGCAGCTACACAAGTAGCATGAAATATATATTGTAGCGCCGTGACCTTCATCCGCCGATGGAATCCGGTGCAGAATGCCACCAGCTAAGCTCAGTCTTTGGGTACCTTAGGGTTGGTGTCAGAATGCCTATCTCAGATGTGTGGAGGAGGTCTCAGACAATAATAATACTATAGTCACATTAATTGCACTTTATTTACACAACAGGGTAGAATTGTCTTTCATTACACGCAGAGGGGTTCCTAACATTTCTTGGCCGGGCCACAGCATCGTCTCGTCGTCGGGAGGTTTCCTGGGGACCAATCCTGTCGTCATAGCGCGGATGGTGCTCGTCCCGCTTCCGCATTTGCTCGCAGCCTCTTGAGAGTCCGTTTATTTAAATTCACCGGCAGAACAAGGCCCAAAAATACCTCTTGTTCTTCCGTGTTTATTAAAATTCCGTTTTCCTTCGCGCCATTGGTCGATCCTTACAACAATCCGCTGAACTCGGCAGGGCGCCGCAGGGAGTCCGCCACCGACACGACCTCTCTCTCGGCGCTCGTAACGAAGTCCCCCCTCCTTTCTGCGACCTCGCTCTACCGGCCGCATCTGCTCGCGTCGGTAGACGTCGCATTAGGTCTGCGCGCGTGATTTCAATATATATATAAATAGAAAAGAAAAAATATAATTTAAAAAATAAGCAAAACAAACTATAAAAAATAAAGGTTCAAGACGGAAAAAATAATAAATTTTAGGTTTGACACAGAATGGCTGAGTATCAAAATCAGTTGTATCTTTGACTCAGAACAGCATCAAAAACATTACTCTTATATTTAAACATAGAATATCGGAATATATCTACAAAACCAAAATTGTTCCCGAGCCTGTAAAATCTTTGTGTGGGTGCATTCCTATAAAAAATAATAAATTATGAATTTACACGGAAAAGCACCGTCGACCTGGTACTCTGTGCAGGAACGTGGTATACAATCAGTTCAGTTAAATTAGGGGCGTCCAGTATGCCATTAACTATTTTAAATAAAATTAATAAATCACTTAATGTTTTTCTACACAAGTTAAATTAAGAGTGCTCATTGGAAAATCATAATTCAATTGTACAGCGGGTATACACAGTTTGAAGTTAATAAACCTTAAAAATTTATGCTGAACCCTTTCTAATTTTAATTCGTGCACTTTATAGGATGGAGACCAAATAGTTGAGTTGAGTTCTAAATTGCTACGAACCACAACCGTGTATAAAACTTTACGCGATTTAAGTGAATTGATATCTTTCGCCGTTCTTAATACAAAACCAAGACATTTCTTAGCTTTATTGGAGATTTCATTAATGTGTGGAACAAATTATAGTTTTTCATCAAATAATACGCCTAGATCTTAATTTGAGATACTTTTTTAAGAGAAACGCTGTTTATGCTGTCATGGAAAACAATGGGTTTTTTGATTCTGCACAATGTTATAGATTGGCATTTATCAATATTTAAAAAAAATTGTTGTGTGTACACCATTTATGTAATTTGATAAGGCTAGATTTAAGAATAAATAGGAATGTACGGGAACGAAGGGCGAGAGGTTGATCTTCAAGAAAATCAATAAATCAAGTCCGAAACATGACCGGAGCCACGCTAGAGGATCAGAAGAAGGAAGGCAAGCAGTTGTAGAAGCAATCCAAACATCCACGGCTCTCAGTCTTGAACACACGGACACAAATAATTCCAATGAAATAAGCTTATTTATTTATAGTATAATTGTTAATATATCACATATTTTGTTATTAATGAACACCTGTTCTTATTTATGCTATAACGTCCTGTTTATAAATATATCACGTCCGCCAATTGAGAGTAAATAGCATATAGCTCGTAAATCTACCTATATAAGATGAGGTGAATATTTTTTGTCAATTCTCTGGAATAAATCTGCCGTTTAACATTCAGAGTTTTTATTGACAGAGTGTATCCTGAATTATCTGGTACACAACTTACATGCATTTTTCTACTGCGTTTATTATCAGTCAAGTCTACAGAATCATATGAAGATTGAAAAAACTAGCTCCTGAAAAAGATTACGCTAATACAGAAATATAAATTATTCAATAATTTGAAGTATTAAGAAATTCAATAATTCTAATTTTCAAAATTAAAAATCAATTAAATTTTAGAAACAAGTTCCGATCTACAAGATATAGAGATCAAATTGATATCCCAAAAATAAAATAAACCGCAACTCAAAATCAATATATTTATCAATTTTTCAACAATCTATCCATTACAATTAGAAAAATTACTGACTATCGTAAATTTGTAACTGAAGTAAAAAAAATACAAAATTAACTTGGATATACTCCTTCTCTATACACGAGTCTTACTCTCATAGAGAAGAAAACAATCATTATTCAAATTGTATTATATTTTTAATATAAATAAAACAATTTGATAATAAAAATTATACATACCTACGTCACATATTAGCATTCAAATCCCTCAACAATGCACGCTTCCCCCTATGTTCTAAGCATCAATATATTTAAAATATTTTCTGTTACCAAATCTACGATTTGGCAGCGAGCCAGCTCTCTGACAATCATAAATAATAGACTTCTCAATAATCCATTTATTCGTCGTCCCATTTAATATAGCTTAGTTTATTGTGCTAGTTAACCTTTGCCTGACCGTCACCGATAAAATCTTGTGGGGTACAGACAGCACCCTATCAATATTGTTTGTCACATTCAAGAAACGTTTTCTCTCTCCTACAAAATTGAAGAGCGCATTTAATAATGTAAAGGACGTTTTTAGGGCGAAGATAGTTTTTTATAATAAATTAGATCCCTTTAATGTTCGTGACTTTAATAAAGAATTTATGTGTTTGGTATTTTACATGTTAATGACACAAATTAAATATATATATATAGAATAGCAGTAGTTTACCACCGGTTTTTCAATGGAACATGTTATCGTGCCGTATATACGAGTATATGTATATAGGATGCGTCATAAGTTTTTGCAAATGCAAAAATACTTTTAAAAGTGCAAAATCTTTTGGTTCTATGAGACCTCTCTTACAATAACACTATAACATAACGGTTTTTACAAATGTGAATTGATAGATGGAGCGTCGGCCATCTTGGATGATATACAGTGTTGGGAAGTATACCACATACCTTAGGTGATCCATACTCTGATTAGAAACTCATTTCTTGGGTCCCGATTCTTGGTAAGTGGTCTCTGTATTTTTGTTGACAATATTCGGTTTACACACTTTAGTGATTGACTAGTTATTCAGAAGAATCCGTAATGGAAGAGAGCCGTTCCCCAGAGACGGTCTCTTAAAATTTTTTACCCCCACCACTTATCTACTCACTCTCCTGACATGTACACATACATATATTCAGATCTTCCCAAAACCGATATACAGTGTTGTTCCCATATATACATGTGATAAAAGATTGTGAGATAAAAAGTTTTAAGAACATAATAAGGAACTTACTTTGAGTGCCTTTTCACTGCGGATAATATAGGTCTATGGGGCAATTTAGGGTGTCGTAAAACACCCTAGTTATAATAAAGAAATACATTTCAAATCCGAGCCGCACCTACACGGTACACATGGACGATATATTCTGACTCCTTTATTTTTTATGTGAATTATCTTAGAGAATAAAGACCAGGTTGAAGAAACTGTGGTGATCCTGCACGCGCCCCGCAGACTCACCCGACAGCCGCACAGGGCCGAAGCGAACTGACCAATAAGAAGATATCAATATATCGTGACTGACGAGTCTGAAGAGCTAGCCGACCATATTTCCGCAGACCGTCCTTTCATCGACGTCAGCGAGTCACTCCAGTATTTAACTTCATAAGCACTACGCATTTAATTTTTGTAAGTTACACCACCAAATACACTGCGACATGCACTAACACGCGTGAGACTAGAAGATAGTTAAAGGCTTCAGTTTCACCACCGCAATACCTTCTAATACAACCACGGTCAATAATATTCTACAACCACAATCCCTATAAAACCATTGAAAACGAAGATCATTAATTATTTATCATACACGTCTGTCTCTCGTGAATGAGGATTGTGATCTTCGTGAACTCCCGCCCTCTTGGTGAGAGATCTTAGGACTATCATCATTTTCATCCCCTATCATCGGGTGGAGGATCTACCTCTTCATCGCCATCTTTCGACGTGGCCCACCGCAACAAGCTTCTCCGAGTTATCTTCTCTTCACGTAAGATGCCCAAAAATTTGAAGGATTCAAATCAGGCAAATGGTTAAGAGTCTGTCATTGATGTTCAGTTATATTCTAAAATCGATACATGAAACAAAATATTGTTACGGAAGTCTACCATTCGCACTACACGGTGTGTTTATCGCTCCTGCCGATCGCACGTTCACGCTACAGAGTGACAGTGACGTTTCAACACTATTTGTGATCCCATTGTATAAAATGTTTATTTTATCCAATTAAAATGTAGAGTGGTGATAAAAGCCTAAATAAGCTGTTATTCGTTGGCAAAATTGCATTGTTACAAGTATGTTAAAATTAAACAAATTACAATTAACCCTTCCCAAACCATGCAGTAACACAGGTCTACCGCTCAAATTAAATCTGTAATATTTCGGTAAATATACGCAACATACACTCCATATCTTAGTTAATTTTAAAGAAAATATTTACACTTCAAATGACTAGTGAAAAATCAATTATGTAAGGCGAATCCGACAAAAAATATTATTTTTAATTCATCCCGTTGTAAAATTAATACGTTGACAAAAATAACATTTGTGGTAAGACAGAAAGAAATCACACATTAATTTCTCAGGGAAAACAATAACAAACATACGAATATAATGGTGTATTTTTCTCACTAATTAAATGTAGATAGATAAAAATCATACAATGCAACCTCCTATACAGATTTTGACGAATGCTACGAATTATAATATTCTTTTTTTTTTATATTTGATGCTCAATATTTAAAAGTAAATTTATTTTTTCGCATTTCACATTCAAGGCTTATAGAACTTTTATACCTTACGGTAACACGAGTTGACAGAATGGCTGCGTACGAGTGTTTTATATCACGGTATGGTAAAGGTTAAAATTATTATCTAAATGTACCTCTACGTGTAATGAGACATCCGAGATCTTGCATCTCATAATGAAGGGAAAAATTGCTGGAAATCGGTGCTCTGATTCAGACATTATGCCTGAAGAACCTCAAGTAAAGATTTGTTCAGTCTACTATAGAACTTTTCCAGGCCGCAGTATCTGTTGAACGGATAAAAAAAATATATCTTAAAATGGAAAAACATAATTTTCTGTTTCCGAGGTAAATTTGTAAAACTCCATAATCATACACACAGTTGTTTTTTATTGTACTCATTTAATTTACTTGAGATGCATTTCACCTTACAATGGTATAACCTATCTAACAATTTTAACTCAAACCTTGCCCCTGCAAGGTAAATTAAACGAGTAGAATAAAAAAACAAATGGGAAAACAATGATTTTTATAGATTTTCGAACTTTTAACAATATTTAAATTATTTATAAAAATATCTGTCCAGGTGTGGCCTTTATCAAATTCGGCTGGCAGTTAAGAGGTTAATTGCGTTCTGTCCAGACACCGAGCCCGTCGAGCCGCCGAGCACTTGAACCTAAAAGTAAATAAAACCGTGAATGAGCCTTTTTTCAGGCGAGTCCTTCTCAAACACATTTATTTGGAATGAATAACGAATGAGGGGCGATCATTGATTCCATCTCGTCTGGAGATTGGTTTAGAAACATCCCAAAGCTTATTGGATTCTGGACCGCCAGCAACTTTAGATTGATTGCTCTTAAAATACGGCCGCACAGAGTGCGCTAGGGATAATCCAACAAGACATCAATATTAAAACGCTGACCAAAATGTACATGTTTTATAACCTAATACGCGTATCGTGCATGTACCAGACTCTAAATTTAATTAATAAAATTCGTTTAACCTTTCAGAAATTTGAGAGAAATTCTTATTTTTAGTAAATCACCAAAATCGTACGCCGACTAAAACAGTTTGATCAAGTTTTTTAGAGAAAATTATATCTAAAGCACATTAAAATGTCGTGTTCGTGAGTTGCCTGTAAAGATGTACGTGTGTACCGAGGCCGCGAGCCGTGAAGTACGAGAGATGGGTGCATCTGTGTGTATGTAAGCGAGTCGATATCAGAGGACTCTTTTTACTCGGTCGCGATTTAGTTGATATCAATCTTGTATTACTGTAAATGTTATATTGTGCTTATGTGAATAAATCTTTATATTGTCATCTACAAATGAGTATCTCTATGTCATGTGTATATCTTATGTCGATGACAACATACAGTACCTCGATTATGTGCTTCAGCCGGTTAGTATAGGCCAGCTGAGTACATTATCGTGGCAATCTATTAATCGCTGGCCGCGATACGTTACAAAAAATAACCGACTGGGGTGGGTCTGCTCACACCTTACAAAGTTGCATAAAAATTCACTTAACAGTCATACAGTCCGACTGATACCCGCCAAAATAAACAATAATACTCCGCGCCGCAACCAGTCAGCGAACTTCGTTTATCTTATACTTTTTATAATACAACAAACAAGTGTGAATTCAATCTGTAAACCAACCCAACTATCGTAAGTATTGTTTCATTAATAATTCGCCCGTTCTAGCCACAAGCCTTCACACAAATACCAGTCGCTATATTGATAACTTACATATCATTCTGACACAAATAATCCCTATCGGTGACCTTAACGAGTCTACATATCATTAACACCAAACATCAAACTGTAAATTTAGATCTTAATAGTTTATCTTTTGTAACAATCACGATTTACTTTCTGGATGTGAAAATAAAATGGAATCCTTAAAACTATAAATACCCGAAAACTGCAATACTTTGGACATGTCACGAGACGCCTTAAAAGGTCTCAAATCCAAACCCTCACAATTCAAGGCAAAGAACATTCAGACTGAAAAATGTAAAGCAATGGTTCAGGAAGACTACCAGCGCAGTTATTGAGAGCCGGTACCAGCATAATAATGATCGCTAACATTCGATAATCGGACAAGCATTAGAAGAAAATTAACAAACACGCCAGTGTCCATCTCTTTTCAAAACATAAAGAGCAGTTTTTGCAAGGAACCAGTCAGGACGCCACAAATTCGTAATTTCATATCGTAATGTCAAATAATTTACACTAAACCGGGAGTGTCAATGTATTATTGAACAAAGATAGTAGTGACCGCTTTTTTGAAGAAACCGAGTCGTTTTTAAAAAATACCTGTTCCAAATATTAATATTAAAGCTCTCTTATTTCATAAACTTATATTTTTAAGCATCTGTGATAAGAGAAACAAAAGTAGACTGAATGCTGTGGAAATGAGATCACTTAGACAGATATGTGGCAGATCCATTTACGACAGAGTAAATAATAAATAAATGACGAAAATATGATATAGTGAATATGATTAAGAAAGGGTCACTTAGGCGAGAGAATGGTAAGAAAGATATATGACGCAAGTGTTGATGGTACCAGAAATAGAGGATGCCCGCGGAAGTCTCGGCACGACCAGGTAAACCAGATACTGGAAGATAATCCTGTCAGAAACTACAATAATCATATCGATCTTATATGAGAAGATGTATGAATGTAGATGATGCGAGAATTGTGTCAGGACTGAAAAGTGTGACGCTCTATTCTCTCTACCCACCCTCGCGGGGAAACGGCATGATATTAAGTAACTATTTTTAAACACAAAATAACATGGCGTTCTATGGTTTATGCCTTTCTCTGTAGAAAATGGCGTGATGGTAAGTTACATACTTAATGATTCCGACTCGAAGTATCAAAATTGTAACCGACGCAATCCATCGGAAACAAAATTGATAGAAGGGAATAGATAGGTGAGTATACTTTCACAAAATAATCACAATATCTACTGTAAGCTCACTGATCTCCAAGAGCTCGATGGCCAACACGCCGAGTCGAGAGATATTTTGGAACTAGGGCCAGGCGGAAAAAAAACAGGTATCAATATCATTTCGCGCATATTTCGTAATTGTGGCTGTCCACGGCGTACCTATTAGGAAGATTTAACATTTTTTGGTGACCCTGCTCGCGCCCGTAGACATCTCCCGGTAAGAGCTCACCTATCAACCATTAGGGCCCGAACCAGAGCGACCAATGAGCAGCAGCAAAGACGGTTACTGCCAAACAACTAGCGATCACTTCTCCGCAGGCCGTCCTAACTAACCTTGCACTCCAGAGTTCAACCGCGTATTTAAATTGTATTAATTATCTCAATAAACGAAACCTTGTAAATGCTCTTTCATTTATATACCCAGCTCTAGTTAAAACAGACATCCTACACTACGACACACAATCAACACGCGTGCGACAAGAAAAAGTTAGGAGCTTCTGTCTCACAGTATCATAACCTTCTGACACAATCTCGAGTCAATCATAGTTTGAATAACTTCAACACACACACCTGAACTTCTATAATTTAATTATTATCATAACCGTAGCATTATTCTTAGTGAATTATTTTTGCTTACCAAAAAGTGATTTAGTAACCACTGTGGACCGGGGTGAAAGCTCCGTCTATAATGATCACTTGCGCCGACTTTCTTCTGATTCTTTGTAGAAAATAGCATTAAGTATTCCATTTATTTTTGGATTCTGAAATTCGGTATTTTTTTATTAATCATCTACGGATAAGAGAGGAGCTCCACTAAAAACATTTTATTAGAGAGTGGCTATATCGGTCGTACGGGTGAGCCATTTATTTAAAAGTTTAACACGTGTGCATGTTCTGGAACTGTTTCGTACTTTCGTACTATAATTTTTAAAGTGTGCTGCATGCATATAATAAATTAAAATATACAACATACGTTAATTCAATAATAATCAACTCGTAGAAATCAACACAAATACAATTATGAAGGGTATTCAATTCGGTATATATCTATGGTCGTGGCATGAACAATTGAAAGTACAGGTCCTTCATGAGAAGTATTAAGTTTATTGAATTTAGTGTTACAATGATCACGCGGGTAATATTTATGCGATGGAACGCAAGTACGGAGGTTGAAGTGAAACGCTGTTAACAGGTTCATAAGCGGTAGATGGATAGCGGCTTGACCAGCTGCATTATCACCCATTGTGGCGTGTGACTGACATCACACGGTGCGATGTTCAGCTCGCAAAAATAAAATAAAAGCCCAGTCACGGGTCGCGCATTCGCGTCTCAACGATCATTATCCTACTGATCTCACCCAGGTCCAGGTAACAAACAGCACTTCATGAAAATGGAGTCAGGTCCACCGGCGGCCGGTCGTCTCAGCATCTACCAGCGTGAACCCACACCTCTTCTAACTCTTAAAAAAATCCGAGGTTTCTATCATTACATAACAGGTCATCGACTTATTTCTTCTGAACCATCAACTTGTCTTGTCTATACTTTCGTTACCTCAATTGAAGCATGTTTCGTGAACTTTATATTTAATTAAGAATAATGCGGTGTATTTTACGCAATAGAAAATATATTTGTGTACACAATATATTTTTAATGAAAACGTATTTTTATTGTGGGTTCTAATTTCAGAAAATAGTTCTGTGCTATTTTTAATACAAATTAAATTAATCAATTAGGAAGATATTTAATAGATTTTTTCTGTAAAGCTTTCTAATTGATTAATTTAATTTGTATTACAACACATTTATATTAATGTATAAAAAGAGAAATATAAATTTAAAACAAACGCATTTCGCTTTGTATTTGTGGTGGCTCTACCCACGCTTCACGGAGCTGCATAAAAATTACTAAACAACCGTACAGTCCGTCCGATACCCACCAAACTAGATAACAATACGACACGCCGCAACCAGTCCGAGGAAACCTAGAACCGACAACTGTTCTCCTGGCCAGCTCAATTCATTCATTGCAATGAACTTTGTGTATATAATATAACAAACAAGCGTAAATTCAATCTTAACGTAAGCGCAACTATATAACACAATGTATTTATTGCACGGCTATCCCAGTCAAATTTGTCACGAAAACAGCGTTTGAAATAGTGAGTTAGAAAAATTGTAACATTTTTATATATTCTCATTTTTACCTTGTGTTTCATTTTCTCCTCGAATGGTGAAAATTGAAGGTTTTGAAAACAAAAAGATTTTGAGAGGCGCCGATTGATCCCACTACTTCTCCCATACTAAGCGAGTGCTCTTTCATCTTACAATTACTCTAATAAACTCTAGTGTCTAGTTGTTTTTAACGTGCTTACTTTTGTAGTAGAATTTAATGCGTCGATTTATATTATTGATGTAGATCACTTTTTATACATTCTTAAGATTTAAAATCAAATTATCTCTTTTAAGCTTTGTAAAAATCCAGTATAAATAAAGAATTTAAAAACTTTTTAAAACTCCTTTCACATACTTACTTCTCGGCAGGGAGGTCTAGATTCGATTCTCCTCCAGATAGACTCTTATTTTAGTTTTATTTATTTAAAATTTTATGATTTTTTTTAATTTCAATTTTATTTTACGTACGGGTCCTATCCTCCCCGCTCTCCTTTAATTCCGAGTGACGTCGGGTAGTACCGGCGGTACCAGCATGCAAATAAAAGGATATTTGTGATCTGTTCAAAAACACTCTTTTTAATTTGAAATAGACAAAGCCTTCGGCTCTCGCAGATCAGTTCCGAGAATAAACTTGGGAATCTTTATTTGATTCACTGCGAAAAATGCCTGAACATCAATCACAGAACGTAACAAAGCCCCGTAAGACACAAACAGCAGACAGTCGCTGCATGACGGCGGCGGGGCGGCGGGGCGGCACCGTCACCTCTCCCGCCGTCATCCTCAGTCGCGGAACAAAACAGCTGATCATCCATCCTGGCTCTTGGTATTGAACGAACATGATTAATTACTCTCAGGCTCGAATCACGAAATGCTTCCTGGACTCGGCTCAAGCCAGCGAGCGTAGGCTAGAGTCTTCATTAAAGTATGTGAAATTTCACAGATTAATACAGGTATGGGTAACACGTGAATTTAGATTAGTTCGGCTACAATATGACATTTTATGTCGACTGAAAGAATTAGAACTGTCCTAACGAGCCGGGCATATATTATGTGCATGTTCGGCTTTGTCATCTCTAAGGTAGGAAGTAATTTCGCTTACGATAAAAAATAATAAAATAAGTAAAAAGAAGACGGGTATACATCTCTCGCGCTTCCCTGATGATTACAATGTAACTTTCATATTCACACAGCAGGAAGATACTTACGGTTATTAATTAACTGCGGTTTGTAACCATGTGGCAAGTTTAGCTACACGGCGCGGCTCCACAGACGAGGTCACGCTCGCTCGAGGTCTCGCTCCATCTAGATTCTTTATACTTCAGATTCTTTTACTTACCTGAACCTAAAATGAAACATTTTATTTCTGACATCTGACATCATTTGGAATATTCGTTAACTTTTGAGACGTTTAAGTATTTAAATTCAGTTTGTTTGGCTTTTTTTTTAAATATCTGAAACAACATCGTTAAAAAGTGGACAGACGAGTCTAAGCGCGGACGGCATGATGTTGAAGAGGATCATCGCAGTGGAAGACCATCGATAGAACAAAATCAAATCTTGCGGAATTCCTCTAAACTTGAGGATTATACCTATCGAAGTTTCTTGCTCGTTGGGTTCTTGCCCGAGGCTTCTGACGCCGGAGTAAAAATGTGCACACTTGGCTTTATTTGATGCTAATTTTATAATTTTACATCATTTGTGACTATGAATGAGACCTGGATGAGAACAGAACCAACCAGGATCCAGGTGACAATTTAAATCGGTTTTATCAGTGTGCAAAGCGTTAGTTTTCTGTGTGGGTTATGAGTGCATTCTATTATGTAACAGACTACTTGGATATTGTGATATACTGACTGTATCGCATACGATTGAGATGTCGCCAAGGTGACGTCAATTAATTGACATGATAGGACACGAGGCAGTGATTTTGAGGTATAATCATCGACGGGGCGTCTTAGAGACGTGAACAAAGACTGTCATTTTCTTATGAAAGCAGTGGGAAAAATATGAATAAATTAATGTGTTTGTAACTAAAATAAGAGGAGGTATTCTGCGGGCGGGATCGCATTCTCGATTATGTTGCCTTGTGCACCTGTATTGAACATTTTTTGTGTTTCATTTCTTCCAATCTAATAATCACCATTGTCGTCATCCTCAGTTGAGAGAAGTAGAGATCGGAAAATTGCCCATGTCTACATTTCTTGTTTCTTGTACAGAACACTGAGAGTACTACGGTAGCCTCGAAACTAAATTAAGAAGCTTATAAAAGGCGTCATATTTCATCAAGATTGGCAGAAAATTATAAAATGGATGAGCCGTCTGGCCCAGTACTGATAAACCTGTTCTCTAACCAAAGAAGAACTTTATAGTCGAAAAAACACCAGAAATTAGATTGGTGACCTGGTGGAATCGAGTGAAGAATAACGTCTCCAGATGTTTCTCAACAGAGATCATGATAGTCAACAAAAGACAGAGAGAAAAGCCCATTTACGCAACATACCTCTCGTAACTCAAAATCACGGCCGCCATTTGTAACAAATTTGACGGCAAACTGTGACCGACGCGAAGTTGGCGACAATGTCACTCTGTCCTTTGTCAGCCGCGTTACTAGATGACTGGGCGAATTTTGATTGACTTTAGTTTGTACCGAATGGCAACTGATTAGCTTTGGTGAGGAGTATCGATCTGGCCATTATGCGAGCCGAGACATAATGGTCTAAATTTGAGCGAGGTAAGACCCTTATCATTTAAGTAACACCACCACGAAGGCTGTGAACATTATATTATTATTCATTTTCTAAGGAACTTTGTGTAGACGCTGAATTTTAGCTCTGACATATTTAATGTGATATTTTTTAAGCTTTTAATTTTATTATTTGTGATTTTGGTTTGTTTACAGAAATCTTTCAATGATTTTCTAGCATAGAGCTATTATATCGTTATATTCATCGATGTACTTTAATAAAGTGTCAACAGATGTCAGTGCCGTGTTGTGACTAATGCGATTGATAATTCTTTCTTCTTCACTCACCCTCGTTCTTTTTCTCTTCCGGTTAAACGAGATTGAAAATATTATCCGCGTCATTATTAAAATATTACACATGCATGTATGAAAAAAGCAATTAATTCAAATAAGTCATTAATTAATTGACATAAAATCATAAATATTATGTATTATATATTTTTTTCAGTTAAATTTTAATAAAAAATTATGAAAATGTAATTGTTTATTCTTATGTAAGTAAATATGAAAAAAAAAAGTGACACGCCAGCAGAGTTAAGTTAGATTGTCCAAATTGTTGTCACGCCGAGACCAAAAGATTTCCCATCACTGGTCTATACGAGATAAGCTACGGTGTATTATATTTTGTGATAAAAACACATGTGATGGGCATTTTATCTATTAAAAATTAATTATAACCTATGAAGTATCATTAAACTGTCTATGCTTTGTATAATATAATATAAAATAATCTTAATTTAGATTTTTTGGACAACTCTCTATTTAGTAAAGTGAACAAGTTGAAATAATACAAAAAATCGCGATTCGGCGCACATTCTGCGTTATTTTATTTCACGTTACACGTAATTTATAAGCACCAGATATGGGGAGAGAAAGTGTTCCTACAAAATAAAACCTCACTGAATTTACAACACACAGTCGGGTAGGCGCTGCACTGTCGGCTCCATTGTTTTACACAACACTCATTACCTCAGCCCGAACATGAGAGCTGTGGCCTGTGACATTTGAATCGAGATCTGATTGATGGATATATGTTGTGGGAAATAGTGTGCGGGTGTATTTTACTCTCCATACACCACAGGCCACATGGATCGTATTCGTAACCCCTTATTCAGGACGAAACTCTTAGTAGAAATGAAGGACAGCAATGCATAATTCAGACTACTACTAGACTTCATTAATTTGACACCTTTAAGTATCTGGGAGAACTGCTTTCAAAAGACGCGCAACAAGACAAGGGAATCGATAAAATATAGCTCAGTAGTAAGTAAACAGAGCTCAACAATAAGACACCCTGATCTATGACCATCGAGTTTGGATGTTGACAGAGAGGAATCCAAAACGAGGTAGATGAGATATTTAAGAGGAGTAGCGAAAGTGATATTAAGAGATCAAATCGGGAACGATATCATCCAAGAGGATCTTGGGACAAACCCGCTGTTGCTCCAAATATAAAAATCACAGTTAGACAAATCCTCCGCATGTGAAACGAAAGACTACCTAAACAAATTTCCTCATCCAGTGCCAAAGGGAAGAAAAGCTGTAGAATGACCCAAGAGAACACGGAGAAGGCAAATGCAGAGACTGCCAAGAAAGATGGAACTGTCATCGACATAGCGCAGGACAGGGAACGACGGTGGAAGAGTACTATCCAAGCGTAGGGCCCCAGATTAGCATAAAGGAGATAACAAAGAAGAAGACTGAGACTCTCACCATTTTTTCCGGCAATATGTCAACACACTAATATATATGTATATATTAAATAATGCGGTTTTTAAATACTTTTTTAATTTTTCAAAATTAAGATAAACAAAAATCTTTTATAATCTAAAATATAGTCTCTTTCATTTTTTTACAATGCCTTTCCATCTTTCTGGTAGACTTATAGGGCTCCTTTTCCAAAATTAACTTGTTCGAGACGAAAAATACTTTTCCAGTACAGTTCTGATCTCGTCTAAAGAGTTCATATTTTTTCCGTCCAAATGATTTTGAAGACTACAAAATAAATGATAATCAGATGGGACAATTTCCGGCGAATATGGTGTGTGGGGTATCGTTTCTAATAAAAGTTCATATTTTTATTTGTTATCTTTGTTTTATTAACATAATTATTGGCGTAGGATTTTATACATAAATAACTTTTCGAATCAAATATCTAAACACCTACCACGAAACATTAGACGGGCATTTTATACAAATTATTATTTATTTATACTATTGTATAGGAAATTTACTCATAAATTCTAAAGACAAAGATGATAAATTTAACAGTTCTGGTGTCTATAAACTTAGTTGCAAGGATTGTGCTGCATTTTATATTGGTAAAACGGTTAGAAATTTTAATATAAGAGTAAGGGAGCATTTGAGATGTTTGAACAAAAGTGGGTTTTCAGAATTTTCGAATCATTTGACAGAAAATGGTCATGGTTTAGATAAAAAATTGGGATTGTCAATTTTGCATATAAACGGTGTTGGTCACAAATTAAATAATTTAATAATTTAAATAATAATCGTTGGAGTTGGATAAAAAATTATAAGCAACGAACTAAATTTAACTACAAGTCCCATTCTAAATTTTTTCCTAAAAATTATTCAACTAAATTTATCTGAGTTAGGTACTAAATTTATTTTTAAAAAAATTATTGTTTTTTTAAAAATAGATTCTGGTAAAGAAAAAATAATATATGTTTTTAGTTAGTATTGACATCCTGAAGAAGAAAATGATATTTTTCGAAACCGGTAGATGTATTTAAACTCAATTAAGTAGTTAATAACACAAAGTTAACAAATAAAAATATGAATTTTAATCACAAAGTTAATATTGCTAATTTTAAAAGTACAATAAAAGTTCATTCCCGAGACGTGACAGCAAAGAAAGCACACATTCGCTCTCTGCACGCGATTAGACTCTGAAAGTTAATGAGGAACCTAATTTGCTGACTTTGTCGATAAATGATCGAATGACCCAGCACAAGCTTCTCTGCTTGTTCCTCAACAGTTAAGACGGCATTTTGTTTCACCAGTTTGCAGGACGTTCTCGTGGAACTCTACAATGAGGTTCGTCTTCTAGGCTAGAACCACCGTTGACACTAGCTTATGCCTATTATCCGATCCCCATACACCGCATTATTATTCCTCGCACTTTCTGTTACTCCGTTACCTTTATTGAACTCATATAGCTAAATATGCCGAATATGCTTCTTTGTCACTTCCATTATAGCTTTGAAAAATAACTGTTAAAATCGAACTGCGCTATTCAAAACTACTTGCTTTTATAACAGGTAGTAATTAAACCTGATGCAGGTAGTTTATCCTGTTCCCCTCTTACTGTGTTTAAGTTAATGTAATTGAATAAAACGCACTATTTATGGGATAACCTAATTCATTCTTCTCCAGCTCTGTAACCCATAA
This sequence comes from Eubasilissa regina, assembly GCA_022840565.1. Classification (NCBI taxonomy): domain Eukaryota; kingdom Metazoa; phylum Arthropoda; class Insecta; order Trichoptera; family Phryganeidae; genus Eubasilissa; species Eubasilissa regina. The sequence continues at coordinate 3,651,218 of JAINEB010000035.1, read as the reverse complement.
TTTCTGAAGAGACACTTGTGCGCCTTGCGGTCCAGAGAATAGAAAAGATGACGTAATTCTCGAAAAGCGAGGAAGAGATCGGTCACCTGCAAGATTGGTAGATAAAATAAAGGAGTTAACACGGTCCTCTGTAAACGCTGCAGTTGATCGCATTGTTCTTATTGTTCCAACCTGTCTGTCGTTCACCAAGATCAGAATATGACACTCTGCACTGAGAATCCTATATATAATAAGAAGATTAAATACAAGGATATGTGTAGACAAACAAATGTATATATCAAAAAGATATTCACGCTTACTCGCTAAGATACAGCTCTCTTCAAACTATAAAACTCACTGTAAAAAATCATTTATTAAGTTGACAGCAGTTTAATGCAAAACAGTCAATTTTTTTAAATACACATTTATAAATGTATTTCGTATCACATTAATTTTCTTACTTAATTTAACCGTAGTGTGTTTGAGCTCAGGTGAGGCACACGCCAGAGCACTTCTTCTGAAACTGTGTGATTATGAATGATAATCATAATTGCGGGATTAGAAGGAATAGGTTGTTGGATCCCCCGAAACGAAAATCTATTAAGAACTGAAAGGAATCTCGGATAATTCAGAAAATTTATTAGAGTATGGGTCTCCCGCTGGGGGTTGCTAGGATGGACTAAAAGAGCACTGGCTAGAGAGACCTAACGGAGCATTCTACTGGCTCTCCCTCGCACCTCTCGCAATCAAGACAGGGTATATTTCTACCGGACTGTGACCGAGTTCTGCGACTGCAACACATAAATGTGATGTTTATCCTCTCCTTTTAGTGGTGCATAATTTCTATAGCTTCTCTCTGGTTGCCCTATGAATTTAATGTGATGACGAGTCTCACGTCAAATTGTACAAGTATGGCTCTGGAACGATGATACCGGAGCCAACCTATGATGGTATTGAGATGTTAATAATTGAATGTAATAAAAAAAAAAAGTAATATTGACGAATCAAAACGAAAGTAAACAACTCTCAAAACGATTCGGGATAGGGTGTAAATAAATAAAAAAACTAAGCTAGATACTTATGCTTTGAAAATTGAACTAGCTTGCTGATTAGAAGAACGAGGCTAGAACCCCAAATTACTAGATCTCTAGACCAGCGCCTTAATCGCTATTCCAACAAGCTACTCATTTTAAATAGAGTATAAATTTTCAGAATGAGTATTAAAAGAAAAATTTTAAAATGTGGAAGAAAAAAAATTAGATATCACGAATAATTTAAAAATAAACAAAGTATGGAAATTTAAAAAAAAAATGTTTATAAGAGTAAATACGAGTACATTATATTCAAGGTACCGGCCACAGTCGAACTCCTGGTGATCTTTCGAGGGTCGGGCAGGGACAGAACCCCGAGAGGGAAAATTACGCGATGACCATCGAGCTTTTTGAAGTTTAATCAAAACGGGAAATCTCGACGTTATCAAAACCCTCGGTAGAAGATTGGACGGGTCGGGGTCGATACCCAGACGAGCTGCACGGACTGAATTATGAAGTCGTCAGCGTGAATGGCTCTATTAGCTTTGTAGAGCGATGCAAATTGATTAGCTACCGGACACGAGTCACATTGCGGCGTGTCTGTGCGAACATTCTAACACAGGGAGGCCGTTCGGAATGAACTTCACAGCTATAGAAATCGATTAAGCGCGTTGTCTGTTTTATTTGTAGAGAGATCACTACACCCTTATATGACAGAAAACCATTTCTCTATTCTCGATATATGTACTTAAAGTAGATACGCATTACACCGTGTGTTCTATTTGAGTGAAGTCGTGAAGTGTACAACTATTTATAATTTATGTTACAATTTTTCAGAATTACCTTAATGGATAAACTAATTTTTACATAACGAATAAGATTAAAAAAGAACCAAGTTTAGTCATATGGAATGGATATATAATGATACTTTTAAAATTAGCAATATTAACTTTGTGGTTAAAATTCATATTTTTATTTATTATCTTTGTTTTATTAACCATTGAATTGAGTTTGAATCTACTGGTTTCTAAAAATACCATTTTCTTCTTCAGGATGTCATAACTCAATTAAATGGTTAGTAAAACAAAGATAATAAATAAAAAATAAGGATGTATAATACTTTATCCATCAACGCTGACATTTCATCAACATTTTTGGTTCCTTTCCCCAACACTCCATTTATTGTTTTCTAAATTGTTGTTATGTTACTGAATGAGCTAAATTTATTTGTGTAGTATATGTTTTTGGCTTTATAAATTTCTTTTTTTACCTGTTTTCGACACTGATGAAATTACTTTTTGTAGGTAGCTGTTCCACGAGATTTATAATTTCTTTATACATCCATTTAACTTGTTTTCTTTTCGGTTTTTTAACTAGATATGTAGATTCTTTATACGTATTGTTAAATATACTTATAAATTCATCCATCAATTCATTAGGGTGCGAGTGTTTCTTTAGTTTTTCGATATCCTGTAAATTGTTAATTACTTTTTTCTCCTTTACGATTTTTTACCTTTTCCTTGTTATAAAGGCCGATTCTACTGTTATATAGTGGTCTGAGATTTTATCTGTAATTATATTTAAAACTAATAAAAATATGATGAATGCACGATTTTGTTACTATTCTGCCATGATTATGTCTCCAGTGTTTCAGATATTTCAGAGGACCGCCGCCACTCAGTATTGAGCATACGATAAAGAAAAAGATGAATCACATTATATTTTACATTGCAAATTGATCTATAAAATATAATCTCTAAAATGTGTTTGTTTTTTTTTATTTTTTAGTAAGGCTAAAGTTTCGAACTCGAATTCCGGTGTTAACTGTATTTATTTTTTCTGTTTATTTTAAAAATTGGTATTCATTTAATTACTTACTGATAAATAATAAATTTCTCAAACTTCGATACTTGAATATGAAAGTTATTAGCAATATTTGAATGTGTCTAAGAACACACAATTATTGGACTTTTACCTACAAAGTTGTATATATGTTAGTATGTAGACTCGCTTTGAGTACCACTACACCATCGCCATTTGTGGACCAAATTTTATAACTATGAGCATACTAACATATATACAACTTTCAAAAATTGATAAATATGGAGATTACCCCATACTTCCATATATTTTCTATTAAAATATTTAAAAAAATAGATTTGTCTCTATGAGATATCTGATATTTATTTAATGAATGTCATTAGCTGCGATAATTTTCTAGCCAACCTAATAGACTACTGGAAGTCGGGGACTTGGAAGAAGAAGAAAATCCTGAATAAAGAGCTAACTGTAGAGCTTTTCCGGGTAGCAATGATGTCAGCCAACGTCCGTTGAATCTAATACCGACACATTAAAAATATCTTTATTATTTTCTAATCGTATGTAGACCACTTGTAAGCGAAATTTAAATTATGTACCTATTTGTAAGTAAATATTATATTTTTAAAAATACATCATTAGGTTGTTCATGCAATCTCCAAAAGCAGGTAGTAGCGAGCTCCTGCCCAAGAAGGGAACAACAATGCAATCCGCCCTCGCCCGCGCTCTCAGCCGCCGAGCAATCGGCTAATGAACCGGAAAGGACTGTTCCGTTTGCTTTGTAACGGATTTCCATTTCCACCCCCCACTCCTCCTCACTATACCTTCTCCTATTGTAGCAAGAAAATAATTTTTGGTACAATTGAAATTAAATGTAATCTTACAAGGTGTTCCAAATCACGCACGTGACGAGAAAAAATCGTAAAAAATTCAAAAGAAAGATTAGGTGTGAATTTTTTTATATTTTAAGCCAAGATATAAAGTATTTTTTATGTCACGAAGCAATTTATTTTATCTGTTAACATCCGCTTACAATAATTCTCTTCTCTTAAGAAGAAAGTTTTAAATGAAAGCTTGTAATGTTAATTCCTATTTTTTCAATCTCAAAAAATGTCTCTATTGGGTACCTAATCTCAAAGATCGTCTTCATAATAAGACTTTGGCTATTAAGAATCATTAAATATACACGTGTACTGAGTGCGTAATTATAATCCGCGTGCAGAGCAAATGGGGTGATGATCTATAAATGGCTTCACGCTGAACTGTCCTTTATGAGAACTCGGGTTGAATCTCTTAGAGAAATGTCGTCCCTAGACAAAGGCCATTACATTCAAATGGGACAGAAATAAACTACGTTTGAAGATTCACGTTTAAATTCAGTAGGATATAATTACGCATATGCGTAATTTCACATATGTGAAAATAATATACTTGTATTGTTGGATGGATATAAATAAAACAATGTTGTAACTCTATTTGAGTTCATTGGCACAACTCAAATTTCGAGAGAAACAGTGACTCTCATCGACAGATGAAGTATTAAACTAATCATACATAAATACTACCGTTACTGTTTCTCACGAAACTGAAGTTGTGCTAATAAACTCTAGTAGAGTTATGACATTGTTTTATTTATACCTATCCATCCATTATGATGAAAGTCTACAAAGTTAACCCTGATTCTATCAATAATATACTTGTATTTTTATTCTACTCGCTTAATTTACTTAGGACGCGTTTCGCTTTGTGAGGGGATTGATATTGTTTTATTTTCACATATGTGATTATGGAGTTCTGCAAAGTTACCTCGGAAATAGTAAAAATATATGCTTACGATACAAAGTCATTCAAACTAACCGTTCGAATATTCCAGAATACTAACATAATGACTTCTTTATTAACTTAAAATCTTAGTCACTTTAAAAGTTATATATTAAATATAATCCAACCTACCCTAAGGTGGATTAACCTAACTTAAGTAAATTTTGAATAGAACCTCGAGGATTCAATCTGAGTCGTTCAAAACCTTAATATTTCTGTTCCAGAAATTTCCAAGTAGCTAATACATCCTTTTTTAGAACAGTGGAACAGCTCACTTGTTGATCGTTTGATTCACGTCCCGAGAGACCAACGATTTAGTTCTATATTTTATAGGTACAAAACCCATTTTAGAAGTATTAATCGTTTGCGAATATTAACAACGTAAGTGATGTTATAAGGATTATTTTTATTTACACAACTAAACTTTGTACTACACACACGTTAGGTTAATGTCACTACTATAGTTTCGAGACGAGAGTTTTCCTTCTCATCATCAGGTAAAAACTAAACTAAATACAGTATTTTAGTTAATTCGGGTGATGGAGTGGGACTTGGGAAGAGGGGGAGGTTTCGGTCGTTAATGGAAATATGGATAGTGAAGATGAAGTGTTAGAGAATTTTATGTTATTAATTAGTGTTTTCTCCAAATCCTTTACAAGGTATCGAAGGAACTTGTCCATAACCTTTCAGATGTATTATTTAATTTTTTGTTTTATTAACCATGTCTATCATCAAACTCACAGATTGCGAGGTGCGTTTAATGATTCGTTTGGGAGTTACTGGATCATCCTCCATTTAGCCAAGACCTGGTGCCATCTTTCATCAAACTGGACGGAAAAAGCATGCAGACCAATAATGGCTTCTACGATACACTGTCAACTGGTTCAATGAGGGAATTAACAGTTTCAAAAATGCATAGACATCAAGGGAACTTATATTAAAAAGTAGTTTGACTTATTTTCATGGTAATTTCATTTAAAACAACTCAAAATATAATTACCACACTGACAAATACACATGACCTGCAAACCTCAAGAGCACATACAATATATGGCCAAAGGAACTATAAATATTTTAAACCTAAACTATTTAATAGGATGCTCAAAGATTTACCCCGATTGAACTGTTCCAATAACATGAAACTGAAAATAAAAACTTGGATTCGTCATATGGGTAGAGAACTAGTATTAGTGCACTCACCTTAACAAATTAATTCAAACCTTTAATAATTATTGTCACATATTGTGATGTTCTTGTAATTGTGTATGGGTGCCGCACCGCGGGTGCGTGTATGTGAAGATATAAAGACGGCGCGCGGGAGTGCGCGCGTCTCTCTTTCTTTGCTTGCGGTCCATCGGCTTAGCTGTTTGACATACGAGTGATATACCTTATTCGAAATTGTAGCTTATTGTAATAAAATATGAATTGCCACATAGTCATTTATTGGACCTTTTCATACGAGGTATACACTGAAGATGTACGTTACACATATTTCTTCAAAATAATTTATTATTAAGTCCACTTTGTAATATTTTTTTTTAATTCTTGTAATACTAATTTATTAGTACAATTGGTTGTAAACTATGCCCGTCTCAACACAAAATTTATCTAGTGAGACAGGCACAGTCCAACCTCATTTTTACTTATATAATATATAGTTATTAAATAAATAAATAAGAAATTTTAGTTAAAGGTGAGTCGGGGTAAGTGCAACTAAGTCTCCTAATTACTTTTGAAGTAGAAATTCTAGTGCCGAAATCACTACGAAATTTTATAAATCAATATTCGAAGAGACAGTCCAGAGATGGTACAAATCCAAACATAAGTTTGCTTGTAATACCATTTCAAATTACGACATTGTTCGGTGTCAACTTGCGAGTTGCGTATGCCTTTTCTATATTAATATAATATAATCTTATTTTGAGTATAGTTTGTGATGTACGTAAGTATACAATAAGAGTAATAATATTATTTATATAAATCTTTGATTGTTTTATAATAAAATTTTCTTTCACTACTTTTATCATTCGTTTACATTTATAAACACTGTCTTGAAGATAAAGCTTTAGTTTATTTTAATATTAAAAGTAATATGTTTTTTTTGGTCCGAACACTCTGTATCAGATGGAGAAATGTTGTGATTGAATTTTACGGTGAGTCTTTGGATTACTTGGTGCGGATATTATTTGTATTGTAAAATGGAGGCGCTTGGGTTAATAAATTGAAAACTTTCCTTTAAACCGTTGGCGAAAAATATCCAGTGAAAGAAGGGCCAGAAAGGAAGATTTTTTTAAGTGAGCAATAAAAAGAGGTTCTGCAAGAATAATAATGTTTGTGTTAACATATTCTTATCTACTTTTTTATTTCCTTGTTATATTATATTATATTCTGGTATCCACCCATAAAATACTGTGAACTAGGTCTCTTACGCCCTGTAAAAATTGTATATGTTTTCGAAAGATTGATTTTTTTCTTTATATTTAATATTCATTATATTTATATATATATTGTGACGTTATAAATGAGGGTCGCGTACACAATTGCCCCGTCACTTATTTTTGTTGAGCGACTTGACATTTCACAAACAGTTACCCTCAGGTTTGTATCACATTCAGCCTGTCAGGTGTCTCAGCTTACAAAAACGGTTGAAATCTATGATTCATTTTTAAACCAAATCTGTCAGACTAAAATGTAGCCGTGTGTGATTCACTCTACCTAGAGGGTAAGTATTTTTTTATTGTTTAATCACTAGTGCATAATTTAATGTTAACTTGTTAATATAATCGCATGGTAAATGATCTTTACAGGAAACAAAACGTTTACCTCTCGGTTTTGCCTCTGATTTTTGCCTCTAGTTTATAACACTGGTGCTTACTTCTATTTTTTTTTAACTTCAATTTCTACTTTGAATTTACCTTGGAGTTAGTCGTCTCACTAAAGTTGACAAATTTTATCATGATGACCTACAACAAATCACGTCTTCGAATCTGATCACGTCGACTTGGATACTCCGGCCTAAAACGTGATGTAATGCCGAGACATCTGGTGGCCTATACAAGAAAAACGTTGAACTCGCGCCCAAGCCGACGAGATGAGAATTTGTAGTCTGGATTTGTTTTATTTCTTGTAATCTTGTGTTTTTCTTGATTAGATATCTTACTTTTACTAAAGACTAACATCTTTTATTTATCTCGACCAGGTATTATTACAAATTTTTCCCAGTTTATGATGAAGGCAGAATGGGACACAAATGCTCAATGTAAAAGAACCCGCAGATCTCATGTTCTACACTGTCTAGCTGATGAAAGGGAAAGACTTAGAACTTTTACCCCACAATATATTTTTTTAATATATCTTTCTAGGTAAATCATCTTACTTTTCTAATTTTTTTCCCCTTGTTATATTTTATTTATAAAAAATATGTAAAAGGCAAAAGGAAATATTTTTTAATTTTATTTGTTAATTTTGTTTTATTAACCACTTATTGAGTTTAAATACATCTACTGGTTTCAAAAAATACCATTTTCTTTTTCAGGATGTCAATACTTATCAAAATATATTGTTTTTTACCAGAAAATATTTTTAAAAAACAATTATTTAAAAAATAAATTTAGTACCTAACTCAAATTGTTACTTAATATAAATTTACTCGAATAATTTTTAGGAAAAAAATTTAGAATGGTTTATAATTTTTTGTTTAGTTTTACACGCTTTATTTATCTCCAATGATTCCAAATTAATTAATTTATGACCAACATTGTTTACATGCAAAATTGACAATCCCATGACCATTTTCTATAGCAAACTAGCAAATTCTGAAAACCCACTATTGTTCAAAAAATATTGTTTATAGACACCAGAATGTTAAATTTACCATATTTGTCTTTAGAATTTATGAGTAAATTTCCTATATTATTATTTGTATAAAATGCCGGTCTAATGTTTTGTGGTAGGTGTTCAGATATTTGATTCGAAAAGTTATTTATGTATAAAATTCTACGCCAATAATCATTATTATCATTATATTTTATCTGTCATTTATATAAAAATTGAATATTATATTCTTAAAATTTATTTTTTAAAATAGTGTATATTAAACTTGTATTATACCCGTTATTAACTGCTATTTTTTTAGTTGTATTCAATTCAATATTAAATTGGATATTGACATAAGAATATTGACTAAATGATGTATCATGGAGTGGAACCCTGAATGCTTGTGTGATAATGGATGATTAGATTCTCTATGTATGATAGTATTTGTAAAAGTTGGTTTCATAAAAATTTTGAATTCAATTTCATTATTATTTTTAATCAATGTTAGATCCAAAAAGTTTATGGTCGAATTATTTTCTATTTCTAAAGTAAATTGTACTTTATTATTAAATGAATTAATGAAATTTAAAAATGTTGTTAGTTGACGTTGTGAACCTGACCAAATATAAAATATATATCATTCACATACCTTTTCCACAACTAAATATTTTTTAACAAAGAAGAATCACAATCAAAAATATTCCTCTCCAAATTGTCTACAAAAATATTTGCTATCAGTGGACTTGTGTGTGCTCTCATAGGAAGACCCTCTGTTTGATTGTACATTATATTATTAAATTGAAAATAATTTTGGTTCATACAAAGGTTTAACAGTCGACATAGATCTTTTACCAAATTATTAGGTAAATTAGATGAATGTAGTAAATCAGAAATTAAAATTTTACTTTCATTAATAGGTACATTAGTAAAAAAATTAACAATATCAAAAGAAACAAGTTTGACATTGTTGGGAAGATCCATATCCTTTAACATAATCACTAATTGTAACGAATTTTTTATGGTGTATTTTGGTTGAAAAATATTCAGTCTATTTATAGTTTTTATAATAAATGAACATAATTTAAAAGTCGAAGTATGAAACTACCGGTCTTATTGGAATATTAATTTTGTAATTTTTTAATAGGGAATACAGGTTTTGGAGGTATATTTTGAAACCGGTAGATGTATTTAAACTCAATAAGTGGTTAATTAAACAAAGTTAACAATTAAAAATAATGAATTTTAACCACAAAGTTAATTTTTCCAATTTCAAAAGTATGGAAAAATTTATTTAGTCGATTATACATGGTTCGGTTATTGGCCCTGATTTTTTTTAAATGCATGAGTATGTACATTCCCGATATTTGGGTAATACTATAAGCTTGCAGCGGGTCAGAGCCAATTGAGACGCCTTCGGTTACGTATTTCTTACGTGGTGGTGAGAACGAGATACAGATGGAGGTATAGTTTCTAGTGTTCGAGTAATTACAAATAATCAGTTACTAATAATCGTTACAATAGAACGCGATTACATTAACTGCAATTACATTCGTAATAACGATTTAAGTAACGGATTAAGTGTCACTAGTACACACGTACAACCTTTTTTTATTTCTACCAATCTCAAACTGGTAATCAAGTTTAACTCCAGATAAAAATCTCAATACGTATATATGATATATAATTTATCTCATCGTATTTCTTTCCGTGGATACGTGTCATTAAATCTGAAATTGTGATAAATTTTCTGAATACAGTTTGTTGATGCAAATCGCATATATTGTAACTTTATAAATTTTAGATACAAAAAAATAAATAACGATAGTATCTAAATAAAACTAAGATCTCCATGGTTAGTAAATTCTACGCGCCGAGCGGGACGCTTATCATCAGTTTCAAAGTTGGTCGCTGGAGCGACAGGATTTGTATATACAGACCGGCGCGAAGGAGTGGCACATTTGATTCGCGTATCGCGCTGGAAGTACACGCTCAAGCGTACAATACTCAAGGAAGTACAAGCGGGCGGCATGGCCGTCCCGCGCGTTTCGGAACTTTTTTCCTTGGAGATGGAACCTGAACCTGAAGTATCCAGGAGCGAATACGACGCAAAATTGAACTTGGAACGTCGCGCTCAGGATGACATTGAAGGGTAATAATAACGTTTTTTTTAGTCGATCTCAAAACGCACTCATTTCTAGCATTACAAATTCTAATTGTATCGTAAAAATCTCTATTATTGCAGGAAATAATTGAAATTTCCCTTCTTTCTTTCTTTGATCCATTCTTTCATTATCCTTTCTTTCTTTTTATCTTTTTTCCTTTCTCGCATCTTACTTTTTAAATCTTTCCTTCGTATTTTTACGTTTCATTGAAATTCTTCCTACCTTGTGATCTTCATACGGAAGACATGGATTTTGCTACAATACTACATTGACCTACAAAGCAAAATCACGGTTCATCCCAACACCCGTCGACATTATCTCACCATGGTTCACCTCGGAGAGGAGAAGAGGACGTGTGCATGTGCCGATGGTGGAAGGAGTACCTGACCGAAACTGCCTGGCACTCGGATATCTCGGCAGGCGCTGCTCTGAGGACACCACGAGAGATGGATGCGGGAAGATGCCATGTTTGCCATGCGTACCAGAAGAGTGACGCTGGTCGTCGCACCATTATTGTCGCAGCCGTCACATTTAAGTAGATTCGTACCTACAATTTTTCTTGAGTTTAATTTTTTTTAATAGTATTTATGCTCCAATTGTCATTTGAATAAATTCAAATAATATTTATTGACTTTTTGTTCTGAATATCACATCTCAAATCTCATTTTATTTTTCAAAGTGATGGTTAAGATGGATCTTCACACCACGGTACTTACCTACTTAGGTAGCATCTGATAAACGAAAGACTCACTACTCATGTCTCCGTTGTAGCTAGTCGATGGAGGGGCAAGCCGTGGCCTACACCTCACAATGGCGCACAACCCCACAATATATATATATATATATATATATATATATATATATATATATATATATATATATATATATATATATATATATATATATATTTATCCTATCCGTTCCAACAATTCCGTCACGATATATACCCCGCTCTTTCTGGCTGACCTTTTACCTGAGAGCGATCGGCGGACGACCAGGAGTGCAAATTCGAGTGTCAAAGATCAACACGCGCATGGTTCCACCAAGATGGATTATCTCCGTGCCTTAAGGTTATCCAGACCGGGAAACCGAATTCGACAGCATCTAATCCGAAGCACAGTGAAGTCCTTTTTCTTTATTGCGAAAGGAGTCGCGAAAGGAGAAAAGTGGCGCCCAGCTCATGAAATTGAGATCGAAGTAAGACCAGATTCCTTCTATCCTTATACCTTTTATAATACAAATCGTGTTGGGTTAAACAAACAATAACTAGCGTTGATACAGTCCACCACAATATCTTTTTCTTACCATAGTTCTGCGTTGGTCAAATTTCAAAAGTGATATATCAAAGTTGGATAGTGCAGCGTTCTCAGATTTACCTATTTCTGTGGAGAAACCAAATGATCGTCAGTTAATTAGTTAATTTCTACTTGAAATTCATTTTAATAATTCCATCCAGTTTTAACCGTTCATTATACAATGCACTGCCAATGCTGCTCTCGGTGGCTGATTGAGCTCAGATAGGCAACATTTTATCAGTAATTTCCTTTCTGGGTTCTGCTTTGCGGTTCTTAATATTTTTGATGTGATTTTTAATTACTTTTCTGTATTGATATTTAGTTTAATGTAATCACTCTATTTACTTGGAGACGCCATTAATATTGTTTAAAAGTATTTGTTGTAAACAACGCTGAACAAAGTTTTAATTGGGGATGTTTTTTGATTTCTCGTAACTGATACTTAATTAACATATTTAAAAATATTTGTTACGGTATTTTCATTTTTATTTTTTTATTTCATTAACATGCTTAAGAATATTTTTTGACGTTTAAACATCTTATACCTCTCCCTTCTTTCCTTTCTAAAAAATTCGTACTAAATAAAAAAAAAATCGTAAAAAATCTAGAGTAATTACCAACTGGGAAAAAGAGTCGCTTAGTCCAGTTAAAATTGAAAACAAATAGGCTAAGTTCATTATTAAGTTATTATTTTTAATGCCACTGTCTTGATCTAAAAGCAGCCCAGCGAAGCTGATCGCACCCAGCAAGGCGGTACTTGCTACACAACTCCCACCATAATGAACCATGCACCAGTGCCGATGTTACTAACAATGCAAACACAGCCAACGTCTGGACCGACCGAGTCTCGAGCGCACTCTACTAATCGACGTCTCCTAAGCAGCATTTCTAGAAGCCGCCTCCAATTTTAGTTCGCGCACTAAGTACCGACTGGTAAATCGGGATCATATTTCGACCGATCGAAATAATTCACTCCCGGAACGCCGATCGTTAGGCGATCCTCTTCGGACGAGCTACTGACCGTAATCGGCGCCAGTCACATACACTCACACAAATATCTACAAACATGTATAACAGCTAACCTTCTAAAGTCGTAAATCCGATTCTAAAACTATGATTGTTCAAAATAATATTTAAGTTCCACTTTTCAAATGTTCTTCGCTCGCAAAGCAATATAATATTATACATGTTTAGGTATAAATTTATAATTATGACACTACAGTCAAAACTATGTTACGTATTGCGTCCTTTATCAAAAAGTTTCTAACGGCACCTATGAAAATTTATTATAACTAAGCTAACAAACACGCCAGAGTTCCAGTTGACAAAGATAAACAAGTTGTACCTTTCCGGTTAGGGCGCGGGTCCGTGAAGCGTTAAGAGTGTGGGACGGGCGCGGCCGCTGGCGGGTTAAATTGTATGTGACTGGAATAAATATTATTTTAAAGTTGAATATATTAGTTGACGGGCCGTACGGTGTGATTAATTTCTTTCTGGTGTCTGTTTGTGACGTTGTCTTTGATGAAAGTGTTTTCGAACAGCCTGTATCGAAGTATCGAAGTTTGTGAGAAAATGAGAAATCACCACAGGCCACCGAATAAATAGGCATGAACCAACGCAAATTCCTTCTCCCAAAATTTTCACTTCGATGCCACTCACGCAAACAAAGAGCTCAGCGACTTTTTTTAAAAATATGATTCGATTGGAACGAAAATTTTAACATTAATGTAAAAAATACGTCGTTTACACAAATATTTCGTTTTCGAGAAATAAATACTTTTACTGTCGCATAGATTTAAGAAAAACTTTACATATATGTACATTGTGGAGGATGCTTTGAAATTATTGAGGCTGTGTGGCTGCCTCTAAAGCCAGCTTTACACACGCGCTCGTGAAGTAAAGGGTATTTGAACATAGAAATGTACTTTTCACAAAATTCATTATAACAAGGTTACATAAATGGTCTGGCTGTGGAGAGGAAGTGAACTCTGAGTGGCGACTACTGACTGCGTTCTTCCTTGCGTATTAAAGCGTGCCTTGTCCCACTCACCACAATAATGTACATAAATTACATACTTTTAATAGATAAACATCCATGTAACATATATTTTTAGGGCCACAAGAAGCTTATCCAAGCTACGAGTATCTTCTCTTTTTACAAAATGCTCAAAAAATCAAAGAATTCATCTCAGGCTGCAGGTTAAGAGTCTGTCCTTGATGTTCAGCTCCTGTAAAATGGAGATATTCGTACGTTTCGCCGTCCATGGTAAGCGCAACATGTCGTATCTCCAGCATCAATCTGTTTTCTCTACATTGCCTTCAAGGTTCATAATTCCACTATAATTATCAGCTACTTAACCTTGCCTTCCCGAAGCGGGGTATTCACATTCCCTATAGATCGCTCTAACTCGATAACTCTATTATTATTATGAAAACGATTTATTATTATTTTTTGTATCTTCACGGAAATAGTGAAAAAAAAATTGTCATTTTTTGTTTTTGAAATTTCTAAGCGTATAATATTTAAAAATATTGTTTTCCGTCCACTTCTTCATCTTCTCGCGGTACATACACATGCGTATGTCGATACCATACCTCTGTGCATACGTATTTCGATATCATACATCTTTAAGTTATTGTGCTTATTATTTGTTTCACTCTAACTAATGCACTAGGTAGCCCCATACCACAGATGCGAAAGAGGGAGACAGCCCTTTCACTTATAGCGACTCACGGTATTCAGACAAGAGACATCTGGCGAGGCGGTTGAGATCACGTCGCCCGTCATGAACTTTTTATTTTCGTTTGTATGAATATGATCTGGGGTGTTTCTATACCCCGCTTCGGACCCCACGGAAGTTCTGGCCGCTTAGTGACGAAAAGGTTAAAAACGTTGTTTAATTCAATTAATTGTCAGCCACTATAGAACGGTTTGGAAATTATATCAAGGTATATGTGATAAACAAGGAGTTTTCTGTCATCTTCTTCGGTGGTCTTTCGTCACGAGGATGACGTCTGCCATGGTTATCGATTATGAGTCCGAGTGTGGCTGAGGAGCCCTATTCTCAAACACACCCTTCCACATATTGTGCACGTGCATCCGCTGTATAAGGGGGGGTATAAAACTTAATGATTAATTTTAACAAAAATCTCATTAATATTCAAACATCTTCTATTACGTCCCTTCTCTATTAAGTCCTTCAGTCTTAAGTTTAGTATTAGTAACATTACTGAAGTTGATACGTCAGCATTGAAACATTATAATAAATTAGTGAAAGTAAACAGAGTTTTTATTTTTAAAATAATTTAAAGTTTTGTATGTCCTTCTTGGTATTTTAAGAATTTTTTTTTGCTTTCGATGTATGAACGTTTCTTCCTGGTAGGCTTTTGTAAATATTTCCATAAGGGTTGACTTATGACGGCTTTATCAGGGAGGCGATATTTATCGTTCTGTGTATCGAAGCCTGCGCATGAGCTATGGTTTTATTTGGCAGTGACTGAGCGGATCGGCCATGCTAAACACAATTTTTCCCCCATTGGCAAAGACTTTTATGTGTTTTCACAGTATTGATACTCGCGACCCTTTGTACTGGTCGACGATCGAGTGTGAAATACAGACCTTTTCTAACACATCTGACAACTCCCGTAACTTTCTCGATTTCTTATTTTATACATTATTATGGGGGGGAGGTTTGACGATCGCTAGCCGCGTCCTTCGGAATTCAGTCACCATGGAACGTGTCCTTACCAGTTTTTCATGAAATTTTCCCTGTAAAATTAATATTCCGACGAGGTGACATAAGCTGGCCTCCACGTAGTCCCGACTTGATACCAATGGACTTATTCTTATGAATCTACCTTAAATCAAAGGTATACAGTAATAATCCACCCTCTCTGGACCGATTAAAAGAAAATATTCGAGAAGAAATGACAGCGATCGCGAGAATACGTGCCGAGCAGTTCTCAGAAATGTTGCCTCCCGTTTAGAAGAGTGCCAGCAAAATAACGGATCATATTTAGAAAACATAATTTTTTTTAAATAAATTCTTAGAAATTTTATTTAAATGGAAAATATTTTTCTTTTAAACCCATCCATTATTTTATTACAGATTTTTTATTATGAAAGAAACTCTTGGGGCATCTTCTATTTAATATTTAAAATAAATTAATAAACATTGGAGTTTAAAGCATCACTTTCCTTTGAAATATACACATTTGGTGGATATATAATATATGATATGTTGTTCTGAAGGTACATTTTCTATTTCTACTATCAAACATTTTAAAATTGGAATTGAAAGTTAATACACCATCTGTGTACAGTTTTCTGAACTAATCTGCCGTGTATATCTGTCCTTTCTGGCCAACGTTTCAGATTCCATATAGATGGAAGTTGAAGAGGTCTGAACCCGCATCGGGCTCTTGGGCCATTCATGATAATAATTACTTATTGTAAACCAAGGCTGCCGCACGCCAGCGTCAGAATTCATCTCCCACTTTAGAAAATTGTTCAGACGCCATCCCGTTTAAGCTTTGTCCAGATCGCCCATCCATTCGGCCATCACTCGTATGCTGCGGGGTCTCTTCTCAACCCGAGAGTGGACCGGGCCCATACATATCTGGATCTACCGCGGTAACGTCACTTCTGTGCACCGACCCGCTACTCCCCCTTCCAGCGTTCACCTCCCACTCCCCCCCTCAGCTGCCCGCCAGAGTCAGATTCTCGTCCCTGATTCGCCATTTTTGACACCCAACTGCCGCAGACTGCCCAGACCCCAGCGCGCAGATTCAAACAACACGATATACAAATATCAAGTATTTAAAAATATTATTCTATATTAAGTCCCGTTTCTATACATTCCTGTATTTAATGTAGCTCCAATTATTTTCAATGACGTCATATTTTAAAATATTACATGAAAAACGCGGAGATAAAAGAAGACGGGGATGTGGAAAAGCTGATACAGCCCGTTTATTCAAACCCAGTCAATTGGAAATCCATTGTCAAGCTACGATTCAATAGCGAAATGTGATCTTGTACCTGCTCAATTCAAATGATAATTTCGCTCTTGTTCACCAATTCTTGAATAGTATATGGACGGGCAGCCACGCTCCCTATCCTAAAAGAGGGCGCTCAATCACGTATCCAAATAATTTATGTATTGTAGTATGTGCTTCAATTGGAATTTTAAACATCTGAAAAAACCTTTTTTTTATGAAATTTAAAAAATCTAATTTTAGTAAATATGATTATTGAGTTCGGCGAGGTAGCGTTATTGAAATGTTACAGCTGTTTTGGCAGTTTAGGCCATTTTACTTAAGACTTATTTAAGTGACTTTAGTTACCCCTTCCTCTATGGGTAATTAGATGGTTTCGGTGAAGCCGATTGTTCGATATTTATGACAGATCCGCGGATCGCCGTGCGCGTGTGTAAATGCTCCACTACGTTTACTGTACCTACGGTGTTAATTAATTACTCTAAGCGTTGCGACTAAAAATTTATGCAACGTCATTAATTTAATAATAAATATTTATAAATTATAATGTCATCATTTATAAATTAAATGCGTCGCTGTGAAACAATCTTGTTAAGAAATTAAAACGTTAACAAGTTTAACGTCGACGACAAGATGTTGAGAAGATTGGGACGAATGACATTCTCAAACTGTTTATGCTGGTAGAAAAAATTTAAAAATTATATTTTAAAAATCTTACATTGTCCTCTAATACGTGAACTGACACCGATCTTCTAGAACGACTGCCTTCCGGACACTCCGAACATAGTCCTGTGAAATAAAAATGTACCAGTTTGGAAGGTTACGTGTGTAAATTATATTTTTTACACCGACTTATTGTCGAATTTAAAAGATACTGTAACGTTACACACAACTAAATTCATATAGAAAATTTTTATTCCGTAATAGTTAAAATAAATAAATAAAATTAAAAATCTATCGGACGTCTATCGGGATCCGGCCGAGTGAAACGGCAGCTATGTCTGCCACTAGGTCGCGGCGAGAATATTTTAAAATCTGTAAAAGGAGTCCGGCACCTGGATGGAGAATTGTTGTCGAACCGGACTGCTGAGCTAGTATTCTATGGCGATATGGTGGGTTTGTGTACCATCGACGATTAATACCTGACAGGGTCTTTTGCATTTTGGATGGGTGTTGTGACCCATATTGGATATTGCCTGGCCGGGCAGAGGGTTTGGTCCTGCCCGGCAAGACATTAGCCAATTCGGCCCTGACAGGTCCTAAATTTAAAGAGAAACACTATTTAGGGCGCACCCTGATGTTTCTTTCACTCGTCGGTGAGAGTCGCGCTGAATCGTGCAATACGGAAAGGAGGATGGTCTGGTCTGTAAATATTGCTGTTCACGTTTTCTTTGTTTTAGTTACTAAGGAGGAGTTTGTTGCTAAGGAGAGTTAAAATTTGTTCATTTAACAATCTAGTTTTAATTTGTTATAAAAAAACTGCCTTTATTATTTTGTTATTTCAAATAATTCTTCTTTTGCCTCGAGACACGAATGTACATTTGGGAGATTGTTGGTAATGTAAGAAGTTCTGAAAGATTTGACTCAATGGGATCCACATCTTAACCCCCAGCTCCATAGCTCACATATTTTATTTAAACACTGCGAGAGAATAGTATTTATCTATCTAAAAAGAATTTCTTATGACACACGCAGTTCATATTTTAGTCGCTGTCCAGTTTATTTGTTAAAGTATTTTTTTAAATGAAATTCGACAAACTTTACGGTGTGCCAGCTGTGGAATAGCTACGTGGGATTTCACGTAGTTCTTGCATTCTGATTTATTAAATAAAACTTTTGTTCATAGAAAAATTATAACTGGTTAGTAAATCTGGAAATAATATAATAATGTTAGTACATACGCGTGAGGGATACGCGGTAAATATTTGTGGCCATTGCCTTGTGGAAAAAGTACATAATAAATCCATGTAAATATATCATTTACTGTCAGCACCGCTGAACGCACCCTGCATGTATATGTGTAAAACTAGGCCCTCATTTGCCACACTGATCGGATAACAGACAACCATAATATGCACCGTCAGCTATCCGTAGACCGGCCCGTGCGCGCCACTTATCTCGCGGCCGTCTTCCCGACTGCATCACTAGGCACTGGCCATCATCATAACACAAGTGTTAAGCTCGCTTTGAAAATAGTAAGAAATTGATGTGACACGTATTTCGTGTAAGCATCAATATAGTTTGGTCATCATGGATTGTTTGGTAATCTGATTGCTGCTGCTGCTGTTCGTCAGCTGCTCTTTCAATGAAAATTGCTGCACGAAAAAAACATTATTTTATTAACATCCATGTTTTATTTTTTGATACTGATCGGTTTCAAAACGACATCTTCGTTAAATCGAAATAAAACTGCTCGGAGGCCACGGTCACGCCTCATAGATCTGGTCACGTAAACAAACATTTAACAGCCAATCCATGCCGCCAAATACCGATAGAATTCAGACGACGATAATACAACGTGACGCAACCAGTCCCAGAAGCCAGAATCAATCACTTTTCCCATGCACGCACCCCTCGGCACCGTCTTCAGTGAGCTTCACTATTCACGACTACAATTTACAATTTAACATGCAGAGTAAATGTATTTGTGCATTATTGTAAGATTGTAAGACATGCTTCATTTTCTAAACCTGCTTTATCCGCAATACCAATAACTGTACTCACACGCACGCTCCATAATATTAATGTCCACTGTGACATGCATATACATGCGTGAGAATCCGGTAAGAATTGGGGCTCTCGGTTCTCACCTTAACCAATCCTTCTAATAAACATAACCTTAAATCATTTTTAAAAATTTTCTCGTGAAACTTTGTGAAAGGGCATTTTAAATTATATTATTATATTATTTTTATAAATATTTGATTTAATTAGATTATCACATACGTAGAACAGATTAAAAGAAAAATAGAGACAAGGATGGAAGAATACCTGAGAGGAATTAAAAACTTCAGCATCAAATCTGAAATGGCAGACCATGCAAGAACAGGAGGTCATCTCTTCAACAGTGACAACGTAGATAGAATTAATACATACATATTTGTAAAAAATTAAATAAACTAGTATTTTAGAAAACGATTAATTGTAACAATATTCAAACACCTTCTGTTACATCCCCTCTCCTGGGCTCGTTGACCGTGCCCTATACCCATCCAACTCAAACCCCCCCCTACCTTCCACTCGTCAACCATAATAGCGCGCAGTCCTTTAGTTTTAAGTTTAGTATTGGTAATATTACCGAAGATCACGCATCGGCATTGAAAACGTTTTAACAAAGCAAATTAGTGAAAGTAAACGGTTTATTTTTTCAAAATGAATAAAATAAAATTACGATACTGATACCCCTAAAAACAGGGAAAAAATATTCCTGTTGCATATATTTTGTATTTATAGATTTCCTTTGAATGTAATTCATCAGCCCCAGCCGTCGCTGCGAGCGCTACCTCCCAGGAATATAATGTAGTAACTTGATCGCCTCCACTTCGAGTAAAAGGTTTTGCCGAGAAGCCTCCGTAAGACAAACAGCCCTCTGTTTTAGCTCACCACTCGAGCCGCTGGTCCCGCGTCCCGCGTCCTGTATCAGGTGCCGGGCTTCCACTCAGCTCCGGTCAATATTGTACGTCGCACTTTATTTGCCCTCACTCGGGCTCCACTCACGGGAGCTCCGCCCCTGCCCGCCTCGCGCCCCATCACATGTTCTCAAGTTTTCACCACATTGCAGTATTTTGCATAGGAAACTCAATACGGAAGAGATGAAACAAGTTAAAAAATGCATTTGTGCATTTCATCGGAAGTAAGCTACTTATTATTTTGTCCTTTTATAAGGAATATTGTTATTTGATCATCGATTTAGATAAAGTTCTTGTTTGGTAATCGATTAATTTTTTGATACTTCATTTTTGTACCGTGTGCCGAGTGCCACTGCATAGCTTCGTTAGTATTTTGTAATAAACTAAGCATTTTAAATGTCGTATTCGGTTTTAACGTACTGAAATTAATAAAATATATGTATTTTCGAGTCAGAAACATTTTCACTGTAGACCGAGGTTATTCTTATACGAGCAGCCACCGTCGGTTGTAGATGTCAATCTGACAAAAATAATCCATCCTAAAAAGATACAAAATCCATCTGGGTAAACTCTGATATTGAAAGAAGAAAAGGATCACGTTAGATGCTTTCAAAATATGGTGTTGGAGGGGGGTACTCCGTATCTCGTAGACCGCGTGTCGCGCAAATGTTTCTGCCATCCAGGAGATTTTTTTTAAATAGAGATGTGTACACGGTATACGTGTCACATCAATATTTTTAATTGACGGCTTCTTAAAACGAGGCTCGAAACCTCGACCATTAGATCACTAGGCGAGTATCGTAATCACTAGATAGCGACCACTCTATCCGTGACTTTCGAGAGCCTTGTGATCACAGGCACAGTTGAGAAATGAGGTAACAGGATCCTCTTTAAACGCAGTAATGAACATAGCTGAAGACCGGGAAGCATGGAGACGTAGTAAATTATCAAGTTCAAGATATTTCAGATATATACGATAAAGAATATTTATAGAAAATGTACAACTATTTTACAGCCAAAGAAACGAGTAAAAGCATTTATTTCTTATTTTAAATGTTTAAAAATCACAAATTCCTTACGGAAACGCGAGTTGGCATCGTGGCTACGTGCGTGTATTTAGAATTAAAAAAGCCTAGTCGGTTAACGACGGTAAAATGTACATTAAGCGCTGAAATCGCTTTAAAAAGTAACAAAACAATTCAGATAAATGATATGAAGTGCGCGCCCAGCCGCCAAAAATAATCCCCAGCATTAAACGAAGCCATTTTACATCAATTATCCATCTCCACAAAGATAGAAAGTAAAGCCATCAAAATTTAAATATGATCTCCGTCGGGTGAACTGGCGAGGCTAGGAGGGAATTATGATTTTACGACCGGTTTATATATTAATGTATTAATGAGGGGGGCGTATAATCGGATACAGTACAAAAATACCCGATGGATGCTCGGAGGAAACAGAACGCGGTGGTACAAACCCGACTTTCTACATTTCAAAAATATTCGATACTACTAACAGGGTAGTACTAGCATCGGTATAAGAGGTACAGAAAAAAATACGCATTTGTTATTTTTAACGGAGATTTTGCTTATGTAATAAAATAAAATAAAAATTAGGCATATATCGAGAATATGGTCATTTCTCGAACTTTAACAAAAATATTTTTTCCTATAGAATTGAGTGCAATAACTTTTTAAATACTTGCGACCGTATATTTTTCATTTTTGAAATCAGAGCACTCAATTACGCGGAAAAATATATTTTTCGCAAAAATCTGAGACATGTTCTCGATATTAGTCAAATATTGTTACATTTTTATAGTCTCGCCTTGTTTTATTTTTTTGAAATCGAATGTATTTTGTAGGCACCGAGTATCGCTCGAGTGCCGGGCTCTTTCAGGTTGGCGCTTGACTAATCCTTAAGTGGACGTGGTATTAAATTATCGTATAAGTTTATAATGTTAATTTTGTTTTGGTTAAAATTATTGCATGTACTTTATTTTTAATGCAATTTTGACTTCAAATTTTAATACTGATTTACCCCTGGTGAACTTAAAAACAAGCAAAAATTAGTAAAATTTGTAAACGTTACATTCGTCGGTTGTGCGATTTTTGGCGTTTCGTGACACTAGAGAAATTTTAACTTTCTTTATTTAACTGAATTTATGATATTTTTATACTTTTACAATAGAAAAACATATTATAGACATGTAATAAGATTTAATAAAACTGTATCAATCTATGGAAGCCGTTTATTAATAATTTCAAATGGTGTTAATTTCAATAAATTTTTGATAGATTTATTCGATAAATTAATTATAATATTCTGCGTGTCTTATAATATATATACTTGAGAGATTTGGTCATCAAGATGATTGAACACTTTTGGTTGTAAACCCGAAGTAAAAGATCACTTTTAAAAATCACGTTCAAACGTCCGAACGAACTCAGCCCAGCTGTCTGGCTTCGACTCTATTTGCACTAATAAGTCTCACGAATGTAAGCTCTCGGTTGAACATCATGATCCTCTATGATGCTTCCACTGGGATCTCGGGACTCGCACGATATATAGGGAGGCTCCCGTCATATCTCGGATTTAGTCTGTCCATTTTATTGGAGATCGACCGCAGTCCTCGCGTGTTCCCCGCGATCACCAATTTCTCCAAACTGTCTCATCTAGCAACATGCCCAAAGTACAAAATAATTTAATATGTACAGTTTTCTGAGCTAATCTACCATGCTAATCTGACCTTTCTAGCCGATGTTTCGGATCGCATTATAGGATCCATCGTGTGATGTTGGTGTTATTATTAAGAACCGCGATGAAAGCAGGCTGTGTCATTTTTAGGTATCGTTTTGCAATACCGTGTGTGAAACGAGTCGTATTGTATTGTGTAATTTGTATCTATTGTCTGTGCGGACTCTTCGACTCCTATGGCTTTGAAGAGCCAGATACCGCAAAGTTCTTTATTTCGGCCCGTCATCTCTATTAATATTCACTGGGTTTTTATATATTTCAGTTGCCTCCTGAATAGTTTCCTGAGATACGGTGAAAATTATTTTACGAAATAATTATTTTCCTACACGTTGTGAAGAGCTTTTCTTTAGTGCGGAATTCCTAAAAAATTGTGATATTCATTAATTTCGTAGTCCACGGTCACGCAGCATGCGACTACAACTCCACACCTTCAAAGTGTCGATTAGTGTCATTATTTCCTTCTCAGTGTCCATATTTCGATTCCATGGAGAATACTTTATGTAAATAAACATAAAATTGCAAAATATGTGATTTTACTCCTTTTGACAAACGCGTATTCACATCGAAGATAAAATACTTTCACTTTCTCCTGCCTGCGTTTGGCGATGGTAAAAGTGTCGCTAGAGATCAGACAGAGGTCAGACGGTAAAAAACAAAAGCAAATTTATTTTTCCGATTTTTGTTCGGCTGCCGAGCTCCTCGGGCCCGACTTCATCAATTCAATTAAGTGCCGGAGATCAGATTCATCGGAAGAATCGAGTCGGCCATAAAGTATCGGAGAATCATCCCCTTCCGGAAGACAAAGGCATTTGTTTTCCCCCGCTAGGACAATACAGCGACGATGTTTCCTCCGCGCTGTGATGAAAAAATGAATATATTTTTATGGGGTCTAGAAAAATAAAGAACGACTTTAGAAACAACATCCCCGACAAAATGTACGAATCCAATTGAACGAATTATTTAGAAAATAAACAGAACGCAATAAACTTTTCTTCATGTTGTAAATACAAAATTAAATTAAAGTAATCCTTTAAGAAAACTTTTTATCCATAAAAATATGAAAGCCTCAAAAATAAATTCACCTCTCTCGTATATTTTATACGATGCAATATAATCGAAACTGGAAATTTCAATTATTACTGTAATCAAATTTGTGAAATGGATTTCGCAAAACATTATTTTTTATTTCCAATTAGTGACGTCGGAAGCAGGGGTGGACTTACGGTGCGAAGGACTGATTTATTATTTCAAATTATTATAAAATTATTTCAAAATATACAATAGTTTACTCTCAGTGTCTGCTCTACCACATTTTAACAAAACATTATATCTAAAACCTTGTCACTTAGGGTTTTTATATTATTTCAATTTGGATTATATATTTTTTGAACTTGAAAAGTGAATAATGTTTGACCGAAAGTAGTTTTTATTCTTGCAACAATTTTAATATCATTAGCTCTCGTGGGATAATATTTATTTTTCAATCCTCACAGACGGAACGCTTATTTCCGTGAAAGCTGGTTAGTAATATATTCAGCACATATAATTATCTTACATTCAAACCTGAAATTGTTACTCTGAATACAGCCTTCTGAGTAATGCTTATTTTATTTATATGTACACCCGGTGAAAGATTATTATACACAGTTTGCATCTTCTGTTTATTCAGAATACTTCATAGAACCTATTCTTAACATATGAATTTATACATTTTGGCATTTTTTTAGCTTATCCATCTAAATGAACATCCCATCTCACGTGTCTCATTATCTTACAACTTGCTATCCTAGGACAATTACATAAATTTATATATTCACAAGCATTGAAGTGTAATTTAATATTATGTACATTTTTGGGTTATCCTGTGATGGAAAAAAGTATAAATTCTGTTTTTGCAGCATTAAGGGTTTTTTGTATTTTCGCTTTATCAGTAATTCGGAGTCCCTTTGGAAAGTGGGACCCTTCGCAATTGGAACTTACTCGACTCTATAAATCCGCCACTCGGATAGAATGATAAGACGAAGGAGATGACGGGATAACCTTTACTCCGTTTTATCAGGTGATGTAAGTCGTTTAGACCTTTGGTCATCCAGAAGCTTACAAAATTGCAAAGAGATCATGGGAGAAGCAATCGTGGGGACATAACAATGTGAAATGTTTATTTAATTAAATAATATCAAAATAAAACAAGGAATCTTGATTAAAGAAATAATAAGACGACTTGAAGTATGTGAGATGAGGATCTGAGGAGTCCCAGCTCTTGGATATTATTGATATGGTCAATAGGGCTATAGCGCTATGATGAATGATTTTTCCTAGCATCCGATTTATTTCGAATTGTTTGTTATTGTACATATTACATTCACCTTTATATTTTCCAGAATATTACCTGCTATCATTCGTAACACAATCGTATCATTTTGTGTTCCGTATTCGTAATTTGGTTTTTTTATATAAGTGAACACATATATTTTCATACTTGACCCAAAATGATTATTGTTAAATGTACTATATTGTCACCAGTTTTTAGTTTGATCCTACCCCTTAACCTATTTCCTATCAGTACACATTTTTCACTTGGTTCGACTGGTTGTTTTTAAATTGTAATCGTAGAGATTTGGAGAGGAAGTGTCGTCCTCGCTGAGATCAGCCGTGTGATCACTTCTAAAGTACACGTTTGGTGTTTCGTTGTATGGAAATAAGCCGAAACTCAGAGTGAAACTTTTTTCATTGTGATCAGTGATCATTTTGGACGAACGCAACAGCGTATTTGTGTGTGAATTCAGTGAACAGCGTGCGGTAGATTTATCGGAATCGCCGGTTCGAGTCTGTTCGAATTTTGGGGTGAACTTCAGGATAAGCAAAGGAGCGTCATCATCCTCCATATCCCGTAAGCCATCTCGGTCCGCTATCGAAGCTCCCTTATCTCTCATCATTTCCTCGTTCAGATTCACTATTTCCTATCTACCCGTCCTTTCCGATTCCATCGTCCACCCCTTGCGTTCGGCGACTAGCGTCGGTCACATTTTGTACACAACTGAGGAGTGTCTTAATGTTCCGATTCTGAAAGGAAGTTTTCTAATTGAAAAAGGATTATTTTATTATCGAAAGTCTATTTCTAAGACAGAAAGTAAACACGAATTACTTTATCCAAGATTCCGTTAAAATCTGCAAAGAGTACAATGCTCTAGACATTAGACAAATCTTTATGTTGAGACTCGTCCAATTTTTCCTCGCTAACAATAACTCACCCCGAGCAATGAATCACGGACACAACACAAGACAAACAAGGAACATCTACACGCCAGTTCCGAAAGCAACAACGACATTTTATCAAAGATTCTATATGTTCTTAGCTCCGAAACTGTACAACACACTCAGAACCGACTGGAAATCGTTCAACTCCAATAAGATCACACAAATATGGACCCAATATATGATCCGATCGGGTAAAGATCAATCAGAAGCCTGGCTATACAACATTCTAACATAATCATTATACAGTACATATACGATAATTCACTAATTCTACAACACTCCCACTTAATTTTCTTTTATTCTATATATATATATATATATATTTATTTTTTATCTATATTTTTATTTCTGTCGAATCTTAAACAACAGCACGAAAAAAACTGGTTTCTTTAACACAAACTTCAGGGTAGCAAAGTAGCCCAGGACTACGCTGTATATATCAGAGGTGGAGTCTACTCCATCCCGCGCAATAAACATATTACCATGTTATATTATAATATATTCACCTCTGTTATAACAAAAGTATGCATGTCAATAAATAAATTAATAAATGTTTGAAAATGCTGCATTCGCATTTTGGAATAGAAAGAGATGGAATCAAATGAGATCAGACGTAATCCCAAAAAACATATTGAAAAATGATGTTTCTCCCATTTTGACAAACTCGTGTACCGGAAAAACACAGCGAAATTTGGAAAAATGTTCGTCGAGTTGGGAAAATCTAAATTTTCAATCACAAAATGTAGCATGGACTTAATGTAGCGCGGAATGTGAGGTAAGGGATGGAGATTACAACATCAATTTGTACTGCGCACCCCCTCGCACAATTTAACCCGAAGATATTTTTTATGGTTCGTTTATTCCATTCCACTTTCAAATTTGAAATTCGTCCTCGTCAGGAATCGTCAGGCTCCCCGGGCGAAATAAAATAGCTTTTATCTAAATCATTTTATTCCGGCTGGAGACCGCGCGACAGGCGGGAGATTCTAATATTTTAAATTGTTATATCGCTAATACTACCTCGCGGTTACGAACTAGCAGAATGCTGACTTGATTCAGATCGTCTCTCTCGGTCGATGTGCTCACGATTGAGCGTCGTGGTCTTCTATTCTGCTTCTACAGCGCGAGCTGCTTGCCTTCGCTATACTTTAGTGCGATGCGTAGTGAGATTCTTGTCTTACCTCGGAGTCAGTATGTCATTATGTACTAGCCACGTTTATATGACGATGATCCGTGCGCAGGTAGCGCGAGGGCGCTAGACTTCTTCTCCGAGAGGTGAGATGGCGAGCACTTTGTCCACAATCAATCGTGGAATAAGTGACAATTTCTTCTTTCGAGGTGCGATGAAAGTTAGTCTCCATTAGGGATGAATGAGACATCGAGCACTTCACGGAATCCGGGTTTTGAAGGATACGTGACCGACTTATTTGTTAACTGCAAAGCTATTAGGACGACAGATCAGCACCAGAGAGGCTCATTGTTTCATAATCTTCGATTTCTTTTGTATAAACAAGTCCAGTGAAGCTGACCTCTTTTATTAATTAAGTTAGATTCCCTACCATTCTGAATTATATACACTATTATAAATGTACCACAGGTGAAAGAGAATGGTCGTCAGCTAAATGTAAGTGAGCGGGAGTCATTCCAGTTAAACCCACACTTTCATGCTCACCGATTGATATGCTGGTGACGAATGGAACGATACGGTGGTGGATAGAACGCTCCCCGCTTCGTTCCGCCCGTAACAACGTTTCCTTTGATTTCCAATTTGTCCACGTTAAAATGGTCGTAATTCCACTTCGTTCGATTTTCATCGTTTCAATCAGAATTGACTTAAAAAAACATATATTAGTATTTAAAACAACTACATGCCTGCAATGCACAATTAAACCAAAATCACCCCATACGGATTTAGAAGGAGAATTAATGGAGCACAAAAAACCGTTTTCCCTTTGTGCAGACAAGTGTGCTGTAAATTATTAATATAGAGCAGCGAACAGTGAGCAGTGAGCAGCGAATAGCGAGCGGCGCTCTGAGCAGTCTCTGCAAAACTACTTTGTACATTTGTGTGACGACAATAATTAAAACGGAATTCACTTAGAGAACACGAAAGTCGAAGCTCCTAGTTAAGCGTACTTTGAAACAATGACAGTACCGTACATTTGTCTGCCTTGTTTGTGCTTTCAATTTGTCTAATTCTGTTTAAAAGATTTTGTTTATGCTCATTTTCATAGCGTTTAAAATACTGCTTTAATTCGCTTTAAGTATTTATATTGTGGCTTAACACATTTTAAATTTTACGTTATATATTTTTACGTACCGCATATATTTGTATATTTTACGCAAAATCTACGCAATTTACGCAATCTTTTTCTGCGTGTTACGCATAAAGTGATAGGATAAGATCCCGTGGACTGTATCGATTAAAGTCAATCGTTAGTTGATACAATCCGAATTGGAACAAGAAAGGAATATTGACAGATGAATCTGGCTTATCTCGATCTCTTTCTTGGGTTAGACGTCAAGTTTCACCTCCAGTTGACTCGCACTTTTGTAATTAAGAACGGAGATATCATTGCACTCCTGATGCTGAAAAACATTGTTTCTTTTTTGTAGTCCTCGCGTTACACACGGCATTACTCTCGACCGTTAAAATAAACATACGCGTTGACACGTCGGTGAAATCCTTAAGTAATTAGTTGGCCAGAGCGGGAAAGGTATATTAAGGTTTATTTGGAAGGACAGAATGCACAGGGAGTAGGTACCCGACTTGCGTCAACATAAAGGGTAGCTCAAATTAAACGCCGGAGTTAAATGCCAAATAAAACGACGTTTATATTGGATCCGATTAAATATGAAAAATTACGTCGGACTATCGACCATCTCGGCTTTGGCTCGGTTGCAAATTTTGATTCTTTTCACAAAATTTTTGATTATAAATTCGCACGATTTCTAATTAATTTGAGGCACATTTGCTTTGTTGTTTTGTTTGCAAATTTGTTTGTTTACGAAACCGTCG
Organism: Eubasilissa regina; assembly: GCA_022840565.1. Lineage (NCBI taxonomy): Eukaryota > Metazoa > Arthropoda > Insecta > Trichoptera > Phryganeidae > Eubasilissa > Eubasilissa regina. The sequence continues at coordinate 3,621,635 of JAINEB010000035.1, read as the reverse complement.
AGTTGAAAATTGAGAGTCCACTTCGTGATGCTCTACCGACTAACTGGCGAGCTGTCAGCGGTGGGTACGGTTAGCGAGCAACTTGCATTTTCTAATCGAATAAATCATAGATTATGACTGTCAACGTATCAGAATTACTAACAGCAAAACAAAAAATATAAAGAAATTTAAATCCGGTGTTCAATTTGGGCCACCCTGTATTAGGGTATTCGCAATAAAAGGTGAAAGCTTTTTAAAAACCGGGATTCGAATAAGGAACTTTTCTTATCCGGGGAAACGCGCTGAACATCACACCGTGATAGCTATTAAAAAAATGGAATAATAGATGTATCAATTTGAACGTATCAATAAGTCAAGCATCGTGCAAGAGAAAGGATAGAAGAAGACTGAGACTGCCATTCAGGAAAAAGGCCAAATCTCATAAATAGATGATGTACAATGCGATGAAGATTAATAAGAACAATAAGAAAGGAGGAGAAACTGAATAGATTTAAAGCGAAACTGACCAGATATGTAAAAGATAAGTATTAGTAAAAGAAAAGAATTTAATCTTGTTTATATTATATTAGAGTATATATAGGAGTGCTTATTAGAATTATATAAATAAACTTACTTGGCTGTCATGATGTAATCAGATAGGAAAAGTTTCTGGTTCAAATTCCGGTAGCAGCTAAAGTATTTTTTCTATAAATTGGTTTTATCTGTATGTATATCTTTCCTGTGATAAATGACATCAGCGAAAGACTTGCCACGACCAGGTAAACCAAATACTAGAAGATAGGTCTTATTAGAAGCCAATAAACAATTTTATGTAAAAATGACATCAAATAAAATCACTTAAAAATATCTATTAAAATTTTCCTAGTCAGTCATCCGTTGATAATTCAGAGATACTAAAAGGATAAATTGTGTTTTAATTTTATGAGCGCAGCCCCGTGTCGTCGTCGGGACTTTTACCGCCAATTTATTATAATTAATTAGTTGGCGAAACATTTCTAAGTTGCGCAAAGCAATATCGGCCCTCTCCACTCGGAGAACTTCAAACAACATTACGATGGTTCCGCAGTTATATAATTTTTGTGCTGAAACTCGGGCGAAAATGGTCTTTATTCATCGTCACAAAGGGAACACTAAGGCAGTGTAATTGTTGGTATAATTAGATGGTCCTCTACGGAACAAATGGATCGAGATAAAACAAAGGGACTAATTATCATGCCCTGTTTAATACTCCTCTACCCCCTGGAATAATACTCACTGAGAGATGCCCTTCGCGGCACTTCGGGATTCCGTACGACTGCTCGCAGTGGGGAGATTGAAGACAAACATTGTCCCGGGTAATTAATAATGCTCTTCATATTGGAAACTTTTGTGAAATTTTGTCGATTGCGTTGGATACGTAAGACGCACTTTATTCAAAAATTATTTTTATCTACAATTGTACAGAACGGTCAAAAGTCAACCGTTATTTGAATTATGCTCTATTTTACCAATAGCAGCTCGGATATTGACGTTAAATGCTTGAATTTATTACATTTAAAGTCAATATCCATGTATATCGATCCAATCCCAATTGCTATATGAATCAGATCGTTTCTGGAGCATTAGCCTAAACCTTATCTTTCAAATAACCACAAAGAAAAAAGCTCACAACTGTTGAATCGCACAATCTGGGCTGCCAATTAATGTAATAACTCGATTATTTCTCGGCTTGTTTGGCACGTAGCCCCATCTTGCTGCAAATTGATTTCGAATTTGTAGTAAAATTTCACCATTTCAATGTGCTACTCGATCGCGTATCGACTTATTTTCGTTAATGTATGGTTTTTACCGTGAAAGAAAAAAATAATGCGCCATTTAAAATATTTCACTAAAATCCATATTCCTACAAATTGACACTTACGTATGCGTATTCCGTTGCCCTATAATGTGATTGAAAGTGTCAAAAAGTATATTTATTAATATTCTAAAACCGTGCGTTTTGCCTTGCTTCACAGCACACTTGCACAGGAAATAATCTTACTGCTCGTACCCGATGGAATAAAATGACATATATCCTACACCTTCTCTCTCGCATGAAATAATTGAAACAAAAAATACACCGCATGTAATCGAGAACATGTCATTTCCAAAGTATTAAAGTAATGTATAATCTGTCTATATTATGAATGATCTCAATCACCATGCACCCACACCGCCAACCTCCTCGAGCGTTGGGTAAAGATCTTTACCTTTAGCCAGAACCAGTTTAACTCTCATCTGACGTACCCGCCATAACCGTTCACTTCTCTCGCGACCAATACCCAGCCAACGCTTCATGTCCTCTCTGCTCATATCTGACCTGTTACGGTGCATCTCTCCGCAATAAACGCCTATCAAACTAGTTGTTTACCTTATTTGTCCGACCTATCTAAGCACATATACATACACACTCCGCAATATCTTCCTCGTATGAACTCAATGGAGATCCGATGGAAATAGATCAGCTTCTATATCTATACATACAAACTTCTGAACGAGGCACATAACAACATAACTCATTCCAGAATAAATTCCCTAAACTGGTGACACACATTTTTATACTCTATTATAGTAATCCTTGTGATATTTTCGCGTCATGAGATTCTCACTTAAAGACATAGCCTGTTGATGAGTAGTTCCACAGTTACACGTACTTTATTGAAGAAAGCTCGCAATAGTTCCTCGTATTCTCTACGCGATATAACTCTCGGACAGCTCGGCACGTGTACTCCCCCCACCTTTCATCCGTGGCCGGCCCACTCGCCAGAACCAGAACCCTTTCCCCTTCGGGACGGTGACTCCGGCGCACATTATCTACAACAGTTACATGTCCCGCTTACAAGGGCTCGTTTTCATGTTTCTCTCGTCGTCCCAAAAGTCTGTTTCATTTTGGTTCATTCGCTGCACCAACGCAACGAGCGAAGGGTATGCCGATCGTTAGCCGCGTCCTTGATCAATCGGTCGTAAAAGAGCGTGTTCTTACTAGCTGTTTGTAAAATTTTCCCTGGAAAATTGATAACCCGACGAGGTGACATAAATTGGACTCCGCGTAGCCCCGACTTGACACCAATGGACTTTTTCCTGTGTAGCTACCTTAAATCAAAGGTATACAGTAACAATCCTCTTTTTCTGAATTAATTCAAAGAAAATATCCGAGAATAAATAGCAGCAATCACGGAGAACACGTGCCGAGCCCAAAATCCCAAATTTTTCCTTCCGTTTAGAAGAGTGCCAGCGAAATAAAAGATCACATTTAGAAAACATAATTTTTAAGAAATAAATTCCCAAGGACTTAACTTACTTACTTAAATGCCAAATTATCCCATCCATTATTTTATTGCAGAATTTTTATTATGAAAAAGAGTTTTACGACACTTTGAAATTTTTTTATTCGTTTCATCGCTATTGTTTCCACCTCAGTATTATCTCGCCTGATGGCAGACTACTTTACTTGTACGTCGAACTATTTCAGTCTCTATGCAATCTTAATTCTACACTCTGTATCCACTTGACCCATCTGAGGTTCAAGTAACACAAACATTTTAGATTTCAGACAAAACTTCAATCCTTAGGAGAATCACAAACTCACCCTGGTTTGTCAGAAACACAATCATTCACAGAGACTCAAACATACCCTCACTCGAACGAGACATACACGATTATCGTCTAAATTTTATTCTAAATTAATTTCCATCCCAAACCCTTCCATAAACTCCCTCGGCCTATATGTTCCCTAATCCGATCCTCATTATCTTTATCCCATTTCACTTCTTTACCCTGTTCTTGATCCTATTGAACAAAACTTATAAAAATATTCTATAAAAACTTTCACTAAAAATATTAAAAATTCTACAAAATCAAACAAAAAATAATTAACAAACATTTTTGCTACTATATTGTATAATTTGACCATATTCCTCAAATAGGGTTCCCCAAATAGTTTTACGCCATTGTTATTACCTTATATCTCGGAAACAAGAAGGCTCAGCCCTTATCCCTCCCCCCTTTAAATGTTCGTCATCTGCAATGGCTCCTGAAAGAGTTCACGGTTTTCTGACGCCTAGTATCTGATATTCTGCTTACACGTTTCTGGACTTCCGACGTCTTCCACTAGCCTCAGCAGCTGGTATTACGTAGTCATCCGACGTCATCATTCTGGTCTTCCTCTGGCTCCTAGATCAGAGGTCCTAGAGGCCAGGCCTCCTGTTAGAATCTCCGTATATTGTTCCACGTCGTCGAATCGGAACATTTACATTTCTTAATCTCATTTGATAACCGAAACAAATGAACTTTCTATCAGACTAATTCATTTTTGGAATACTGTAAAACTATTATATTATTCACCGAGGAGCGGACACCTGTATAAGATTACTGGGGTATTATTTTTACTTTCAATAAATGTTATTATAGTCTGACATCTCCTTTTATATTAGTTAATATGTTCATGATAATTCCGAGAAATCCCACTGTCACTTGAGATTTTGTATCGCTCTGTGTACTGACTGAACAAGATGCAACTCAGTTTTGGGTCCCAGGCATCCCTTACCGGGGCGCGACCGGTTAACAATACGGGTAAAGGCCATTGTACCCTGTCTTTCTTTTATGATGCTTATTTGATTACGGTTAATGTAGTGTTAGGAATATTGTTTTCATGACGAGTGACTAGAGAGGGCTGTGCACTCACTATAAAGCGGTGCAATTCAGGCTATTCATGTATTTTACAGCCATCGTGTGCGAGATTTATCGTGCATAGCAAAGTTCTGGCACGAGCACTGATGTATGGAAGTGAATCCTACATCTAGCATTAGACAAAAGGTGTAAATTGAATGAAGTCGAAATGAACTGAAGTGCGCTAGTACTCTCGCATATATTAGAATGTATGAATACCAAACAAATATGTGTTGTATTTTACTGTTGTTCTGTATTCGTGGTTTTTTTTAATAGGTGAACACATATACTTCCATAACTTGAAATAAATTTTGTGTTATTGTCACCAGTTTTAGTTTTGTCCCTACCCTTTTGCCCACTCTCATATATTTACAAACATATACACAAAAATTATACTTTTTTACAGAAATAAAAATAATATCAAAAACAGTACATATCACGAGTGATCAGATACGCGTCCGTACACTTGTATTGTGATGCTTATGCACTTCAGCAAAGTGCACGTATTATGTGAAGAAATGGATCTGAAAATAATTAGATACTTGTCTTTCTAAAGCAGTGGTCTCCAACAGACGTGCCTCAAGCGATTATAAAGTACGCTGCAAGGTATAGCTGTGTCCAGTGTAATTCAAGCGTCTGTTCAATTTAATTTTAAAACTTAACTGATAATAACCTTTAATCAACAATTAAGACCACACCTGCAATAACACCGCATATCGGTTTTGAGCAGATCTGAGTAATGAATACCACAACGTTGCAAGATGCCACATATATTGTGACGTTACGCAGGTCCTGTCACTCAATTCTTACTAATATGTGATAGTGTTTGGTGAGAGACTTCCATGTAAGATAGTGCGTGTCATGAGGACGTCGGGAAGAATGTGGATGGTTATTTTTAGTTTCAACATATAGTTTATAATATGAGCAAACATTGTTATGTATTGTGTATCCAATCTCCCCTATAGATCATAAATTCATTCATTTTTTTTATTTTATAATATATCAATTTCGTTGAAACTGAGTTTCTTTCAATGTTGGCTATTACAATAGTAGCGAATCAAAAGTCATGTGACGAAGAATCAGGTTTTTACGTTAACAATATTTTTATAATGTGAAATCATAAACTCAACGGTTAAAGTAGGTAGATTGGCATGTAGTTTAAACTGACCACCGACATCGTCGAATGCATCCTGCAATGCGGTGCCTAACCATAACCACAACTACACGAGGCACTATCCACACGTGCTGTCCAGCTTCTGTCAGCCACTGCGAGCTCTGGTCCACCGCGCGCCAGCAGTTTCATTCTTCCCACTGACATCCTGCGCACTGGCAGCTGCGTCACACATTCACCCGATATTGTAAAGTTCGCTTATTAATTAAGTAAAAGTAATTAAGTAACACGTTCAAATAAATTCAATAGAATAATAAGTAGCGTTTTACATTGATCGTACCTTCTGCCTGCTTAAATCTCGCACGGTGTACTTTGCGATACCGACAGGACCAACAGGGCGGGAGGTCATAAAGATAGCGATCCTCGGTCACGAAGCAGAAGAAGCCAAGTATATATTTGTAAGAATATTCCACGCACGCACATCACGCGTCACCATTGCCAAACCGACGAACCAAGATTATTCACCCGAGAGATCCATCCTACAGCCGGAAGAAAATTCAAACAATTTACACGTTTCGCGTTGCTTTACTGTATTTAAATGTTTTAATTTATTCTGCTTTTGAGGGCGGATATTCAAAATGGTACATTTAATAAATTACCTGGAAATTCTGTACAATTTATACATCTTGGAGGTATTTTCAATTAAACTCGTGGCGGGAGATCTCACCAGAACAGAGAGTCTGTTAATGTGCGGCTCGACAGGGAAGATTGAGACTTCTCTATACTCTACTTCGACCAGCAGAGATGTTCCTAGAAATGGCGACGACAACCTAACTCGTGCGTTATATCTTTTTATCTTCCGGGAGCAATGTTGTAGGCCTACTCAAATATTCTGGTAACTTCATTCAGTTATTAAGTCATCAAGACTACAGCTATTGCAGTAAACCAACATTGATACGAATTTGGTATAGGGACAGAACAATAAGGGCTCAAGGATCAACCAGAAAGCACAACTTACCTGAATTTTCTTGCTGTACTCAAGTAATGTTTCAAGAACAGCTTCGCCAATTCACACGAAACATTCTGAACACATAAGTAGTTTGGGCATGTGCCGCGAGAAAACCAAAATACACAATAGCAACAGTAACTGCACAATCAGATGGACGTTCACTTCTTGACAGTTCAAAAAGACAGAGACAATACTTAGAAAAAGAGAGAGGGGAAACAGTTAAGTATTCTAAACTTAATGGAGCATCCACACGCGTACGGCCTTCGGCGATCTGTGGATCTGTCATAAATGCCAAACAATATATATGTGGATGTCTATCACTTCCACAATCACCAACATCGCCGACGGCCCCTGAGTATACTATGCATATACCTGGGTGTAGAACTATTCTCTCGTCAGCCTCAAAAGTACGTCTGGTACATTGGAACAATAATACACCCATGCGCTCCTATATATATATCTACTTCTATTTGTAACTCTGTTCAAGCATCGAATAAACTCCTGATAAGTGTAAGTAGTCTTTCTAGTTTCAGCTGCTCTGGCCATACATACGCACATACTTACACATACACTCCGCGATATTATATAAAATAACCTGCGAACGCTGGGTATAATTTATTCGAGAATCTGGCGCTCGCATTCATAACATAAACACTATCACTCGCACATATTCCATAATTTATCTTTCTATTACCACGTTACTCTTTGTTTCCTTAAAGTTCCATTTTACTACTACCAACTATCAAAAATTGTATTTAACTCGATTTACTGAACTGTGCATTTGTAGGAGTCGGGGTATAGGGTGTCTGTTGTTGTAACTAAAACAGGGTATGTAAATAAAAGAGCGCTTACAAAATTTCGTTTATTAATGTTATGAATTATACAGTTATAGTCGAGATGATGTTCAATGGAGATGTCTATGAGAGGACGGTCTGCGAAGAAGTGATCGCCAGCTGCTTGGGCAGTGTCGAGTTGATAAGTGAGTCCTTACGTGGCCATGATATTTAGATGACAATTTATTATATCCTTCTTTTAAGAGTTTTTGATAATTTTTGAGGTTTTGATAATAAGTATTGACAAATTAATGAACTTCTGCATCATTTATAAATGTTTTCCCATTCAATTCACGGTTCAGTGATCTTAACAAGAAATAAATCGATTCGCTCAAGGTACGGAGAGTGAGAAAGGTGTAATTAGGTAAAATTTACCCAGACCCTGATATAGTTTGAAAATATTCTTTCTCACGAAACAGTACAGATGTCACTGAAGCTGAGACTTTTTTTTTCTGCCATGTATTTCTGACCTCTCTGGCCGACGTTTCAAATCCCATGAATGTAGTCTTCGGGCATCAGCCCTGATGATGGACCCTCAAATCATCACAGTCATTCTGCACGACGATTTGGTCAACGAGTAAGTTAAAATTTATGAATCTTAAAAATTTGTATTGAATTCCCCTTCTATTTTTAATTGATAAATTATTGTTTAGAATGGAGACCAAATTATCAAATACACATATTGATAACGTTTTAACCCTCCGAGCTTCCACGGGAGAATTTAATTACACGAATTAGTAGGCTTCGCAAGAAAAACACCCCGCAGATGTTCTGCAAACAGTCGACAGGGAGCGAGGGAAGTTTCCACTATCTCCCCCGACCCTCTCACTCTCCCCCGCCCTTGCCCCGCGGGACCGAGTTCTCCAACTTTCAGTTTACGCGACGAAATTAATAAGGAAAAACTGCGCTCTCAAACACCCCACCATCCCCGCGCTCGGCACGGCGGCACACCAGGCCGGGTACGCGAGCTCGTGCCGAAAACAGGAAATTTACATATTTTTTGTCTATTGTTTATCCACACCCCGTCTCTAGGACGGGGGTCAAAACAAAGTTACTTACAAATTTGTTGTAAATATATATATTGGAGAATGACGCACCTTAATTTTCTTTGATATAAATAATTATTATTTATTCATTTGATTCTTAGTACAGTGTGTTATTTTATAATCGGATAAACATTTTAGCAAAGTAAGACATATACTTGAGTACCCTGCCTGCTACACTAGTAGCATACTGTATTATAGCAATGTTCTCACATATTATAAAAATATACATATTATAAAGAGTCTTTCAATAGGGATGCTTGAAATTCGTCAGGTTATAAAAGCCATGTTGTTAAAGTGACATCTGTCAAATTTATTGTCAATTGTTTAGTAGTGTACGGCAAATTACCATAGAAGGTTATAATGTTGATCAACGTATGCAAACCATCAAATTTTATTATCAAATTCACTGCTCCGTTCGAGAAACGTTCCGCGCAATACGTGAATTTTATCTTCGACACAACCGTCCTGCCGAGTCGACTATTCAACGTTTGGTGGCCAAATCCGAGTCAACCGGTTTGGTAAATAATCGGCCAACACTAGTACGTCACCGAAACGCAAGATCTGATGAAAACATCGCTGCTGTGCATGAGAAAGTACGGGAAAATCCAAGGCACTCAATTTTTCGTCATTCACAAGAACTTAGCCTTTCTGTGACTTAAGGTAAACGACCATATACAACGCCGTGTATTCGCTAATTGGGCTCTGGAGCAGTTCAACGTTGACCCAAAGTTTTTCTAAAAAATCATCTTTAGCGACGAGGTCCATTTTTGGCGGAATAATCGGTCCATTCTTCTTCCAAAACAAAATTGATTGCCATAACCATCAACGGCGAGCGCTACTGATTGACGATAAGCAGCAGATATGTGGTTCCGACAAGATGGTGCTACATGCTACATAGCACATGGCACGATGGACATTATACACGAACGATTTGAGGGCATGGTTATCTCACGCGCCGGTGACGTGAACTGGCCACCGAGATCGTGCGATTTAACGCTTTTAGACTTCTTCCTTTGAGGCTATCTTAAATCACAAGTCTTTGCGAATAAACCACAAACAATTGAGCCCTCAAAGTCAACATAACAAATGCCATCCAGTAAATTCAGCCAAATTTATGCGACAAAGTCATTGAAAATTGGACCTCCCGAATACGTACCACCAAGCAAAGCCGCGGCGGATATTATAAAGACGTTATATTCTACACTTAATTACATAAAATATACTTTCAAATGAAAAAAAAATTGAGTAGATATCTCACATACAACTTGTTTTATTTACATTTTAAAATCGAGCATCCATATTAAAGGAAAGAATGTATAAAGAGTTAAACGAGATGTCATTAGATCAGGCAAAACTTAACATAAATACATTTTTCTATATATAAGATATAATGTATGGTATATGTAAAGCAAGATACCATTAAATAACATATAATTAAAATGTAAAATTTAAAGTAAGTCCAATGTACAATGTATAAAAAAAAAAATTATATATATATTTATATCTTTATAGATTACGTAGCACATAAAAAAGATATATATAGAGTAAAACAAGATGCAATTAGGTAATTCAATATACTGTTGTAGCAGTTTTAATCTCAAGTTTGGACCATCAAAAGTTCTTGGGCGTAATTTCTCCCCATTTTGTGGAGCCAGAACTTTTCGTGAAAAATATGCAAGGCTATGGTTGCAATTTTTCACGTTTGCATTTAGACTGTTGTATATTTTTGGTGCTAAAAACAAATGGAATCTTTGTGCAAAAGTTTTGTTTAATTTTACACAAGACGGTGACAGTTAGCCTGTGTCCTTATTAGGTGTTAATTTGCCGGTAATATTATTTATGCCGGTAAAAGTATTTTAGTGTACCAAGAATATACATTTGACGGATGTCTAGGACGTGACATTCTTCGAAGAGTTCATTTGAAGGTTAGTGAAAGGGTTTCTTATGAATAACTCACATATGAGCACAATATTTGTCCAACATTAATTTAAAATATTTTTTAAAACCTTTTCTTTACCTTAAGCCATAGACAATTGTTTTTAGATGTCAATATACTAGATTATCAACGTCTATTACCGTTGAACTATTTCGTTCTAGACGTTTGCCTCTCTATACATACATATCCTAGAAACCATTCTTTCTACAACATACCATAATTTAACACAAGGTGTTCCAAAAATCTTTCTTTTAAAGTTTATTTCTTAAAAATTATGTTTTTTAAATGTGATTCGTTATTTCGCTGGCACTCTTGTAAACAGGAGGCAAATTTGTGAGAACTGCTCAGATATTTTCTTGTCTAGAAAGGGAGAATTGTTTCTGTATAGCCCCATTAAGGACACACTCCATGGACTCCAAGAACGCGAGTAGCGATCGGCATACCACCCGCTCCTCTCCCGCTCGTTGCTTTGGTGCAGCAAATGAACCAAAATGAAAAATACTTTTGGGACACGCTGTACTTATAAGAAATGTAAAATTTCTGCACTTAAATTGAAGCAAAAGCTGTATATTCGAACTCATTGAATATTTAAACGAACTAAAAACTTAGCTATAGACATAAGAAAAGATGACAGATGTTGTTACGGTCGCATCTCACGTGTGACGTTCGCGTATTACGAATATTATTTTCGGCGCGAATTATAAATTATTATTTAGCTTCAAATATTGCTGTGCGGGCTGCGCGCCGGGCAATGCGAGCCTCTCCTCACCCCGCTCCTAACATGTATCCACAATGAACGAAAGGTCGCTACCCCCTCCCCCGCGCATTGCCAGGTGGGTTTTTGCCAAGCCGAAACTATTCTCTCGCTCCATGCCCGTCGAACGCAGCGGACCTACTCTGGAGCGCCGCCGGCTTTGCGGCCGGCCGCCAGGCAGCTCCACACAGACCACCATCTTGTCTCGAGACGAAGCCACCAGGAAGCTACGATGTGCCTCCCGGAAGACATCCGAGGACCCCACCTATACGAGGCAAGTTGCGGATATTTCTGCCACTCACAACAGAAAACCGGAGGCTGCCCACCACGATACGATCGGACGCGGCCACGGAGATCACATGGCGAGCGAAACTGCGAAGCCCGCGTCCGTGAACTGGACCAGGGGCGGGTTTCAAATGCCGTTTGTCATACGCACCAACGGCGGGTCACACATGGCCATGCAATCGGCCACAAATGTAAAGACAGACAAAAGTAAGTAGGAAAAACAATTAAACAATTAGTGCGCCCACATTTAATTGAGGTTAGATATAAGTACCAATAAGAATTTTTCATATTTCCTTGTGTTGTAAATAAATCTGTGAATTTGTATATAAAAACTCGCATTAATTTAATCTACCCTTCCGCCATCTCCTCATGACCGCTACAAATCTTGATTGCGCACCGACCACAACATCAATATCAATTTACGATTTCCCTAAAATATGTTTTTATTTCAAATTAAATATATTTTTACTTACTGTTATTGAATATATAGAAAAAAAACATTCAAATAATCTTCCCTGCTCGCATGGCCGTTTAAGCAGGCACTATACAGCCATAATGACACTATTGAAGCCGACATTTAGAAAGTCTCAAATGTAGATGGGGAAGTGTAATATTATTTCGGACAGTATCCCAATAGTGCTCGATATATGTATCAAATTGTGGCTGTAAATTTTCTTTAAAGTAACATTACGTTTGTAGATAGACGCACGAATTATCCGAAAATTGTACGGTTCACTTGCTCGAGTATGAGAAGAATATGTTGCGGATCCGAATTGACGTCACTACAGCTAACGTAAGAAGTGCCCTGGAGAATGTGTACCGACAAATGTTTACCCTAGACGTTGAACCGGTGCAACGTGTTAACAATGTAAATTGACACATAAGGGGTGAAGCTCAAATTTCACTACGGGGAAGTTTATCCCCGCGGGAAGTGAATTTCAAATAACTTCTTTGGCCTTCTTTCGTTGACAAAGTTTGCCAACTTGCTGTGTTCCGAAATAAATCAAGAAATTATTAATAAGTTATAATTTAATTTGTGCGAATTCTTAATGCACATGACGGAGAGCAGCTGTAATTTGAAATTGAAATTTTATTTACAGAAAATTTTGAGCTAAATATAAAAGATTCTTATTAAAGTTTGAAATTGTGATTCAGAATTGGAATGGCAAAAAGTATGATGTCAAAAAAGAATATAATCTGGAAAACTTGATCCAAAAACAGAACCACAAAAATGCGTTTAGATAAATCTTTTGTTTTTTCCACATGGTCTCTACAAAGCAATTGCTTACAATCTCTTGGACAGCAATATACACTAATGTCTCAATTGTAGAACAATTAGGGATACATGATAGATTATATCATGGTCTGTCTGAAACGCATCCTCCAATTTATTGGACACATCGTCAGCAGATAGCACCTGGATAAAATAAATAAAGCGATCTCCAAATCAAAAACTATTCTAGCTATTCTTTTGAAACGAATATCTAGACTGCAGGCTGATGAGAAATGTGGAGCTGAGTCATCTAGAATGTCAACAGATTATGTAATCCCTCAGTAATGAATAAACTAACTGAAGAAGAATGGAACAGAGACCTGGAGGTTAAAATACCATAATTAAATCTCTAAATGTTTGATCACGAGTATCTGGCTCCGCCCTCTAATCCATTTATATTCTTCAAAATTAAGAAAGACTCAAATTCACGAGCGAAGGCGGAAAGGATTACGAAGCATGCTCTTAACAGCCACATGGAGAATTGCATTGAATACTACTTCATGAAATTGAAAAAACGTTGGACCAAGTACATTGCTTTAGAAGATAACTATTTTAAACTATATTTTTCCACTGGTCGATGTTTATTTAAAATGCTTACATGCCTCTTGTATAAAAATCCTGCCCACTTGATATCATTTTTTCCCCCATGATGTATTGACATCAAATTTTAATTATAAGTTTAAGGCATATGATTTCCTAGCTGAAAAACGGAGAAGACTTCATTATGGAACTTCAGGAATACCGCAGAAATGCCGAGGAAGGTAAACAAGACTGAAACGAGTCGTAATTTACAACAGAATCAAAAAAGCCTGAAATGTAAAATAGATTCAGTTTCAATAAACGACCAGCCCCTGTAAGTATCAATTGAAATTTTTATTTTATAGGTAGGTATTTAAATAGTTAGGAATTATCTATAGAAGCAAATTTTTTTATCTATTGGTTGTGGGGACTGATACACAGTAGGAGGCTGAAATAAGTCCCTTAACTTACAGTAGGAATGAATAGATAACGTCTATACGGGCCTGCAAGAAAGAGATGAATTCAAAGAAAACCAGGCCATAACGGCAATATCAAAGAAATGGATGGCGCTCTGTAGTAATTACGATAATATTTTTGAGTCCTAAATAAAAGTATTTAAAACTTGGAATACGCTGAATGTTGAAGGATTCAAAAAAAATAATCAATAGGGCTCTTCCAGAGAGGAGATGAACGGATAATCTAATGGATGTACTCCTGGATAGGTTCTTGTTTTATACACATATTAAATCAATATTGAGATGCCTAAATAACCTCCGTGCGTGTATCAAGAGATTTATGGACTTAGATAGAGCGAGCGTTGTGTTTTTAGAGTGGTAACGTGTGGCATCGGCCGCTTCTATCTTTTCTTGCTAGGGAAGACATATAGAAGTAGCGCACAACCCCTGTGGGAATACAGAGAAGGGTATTTTGGGTATCATGTATTACATTATTGTTGTAGTACGTATAAGGTAGTTAATAATATATGATTTTAAATCAAAAATTATATAAAATTCCATTTAAAAACGAATTTTACATCAAATCTTAAGCAATTATGTTTAGATGCTGTTAATAATTAAACAAAGTATGATAAAATTAATATTTTTTAGATTCATAATTATTTAAATAAATTAACCATTAGGTCATCGTCTTCTACTTTAATGGTCTCATGGGACGCGGAAGTCTACGACCGTAGTCACGATGATATGCCACCTTAACATCGCCTGCGTAATGTAGTCCACCGGGCGTCCGCCTATCTCCTGACATTCGCCTATGTCATCTATGTCATGGACTGAAATCATCATATCATGAAAACAAGAATTGATTCCTTGGACATATGGTGCTGGAGGCACATGCTGCGCATATCAAGGACATGGAACGACAGTTCAAGGATAGACTCTCAACCTTTGGCTAAGTTGAATTTTTCAAAAGCTTGCTTTGTTATGCCACATCAAAGAACGGAGGGGAATAGGAAAACGCCCCATCCTCTGGACCGACCGAGAGGAAAATAAACATGCACTTCTTTAGTGATCTTCGGGATTCCAAGAAAATAAATATTCAAGAGAACGAGAGTACTTGAAGATTACGATCCCCAGTCTTGAAGGAACGACGTAGATGAGGCAAAAGTGAACAACATAAATGATAATTCACATAAGGTATCAGTCCGATCTTTACGATGCATGAAGTTGTCGTCCTGCTATTGAACTCGTCAGACTTTGTAAATTATAGTCTCGCTGTGTAAGTTTAATAGTTAAATTGTTCACCTTGCTATTGGTCATAGTACGTGTTATCCCCACTTTGCGCTATCAACGAAGTGTGTAATCAAGAGTGCTACATTCGGATCAACAAAGTGCTTCTGAAGCTAGAAGACCTGTGACCACAGTGAAGTAAAATCCAGACAAAGGAGTGTACCTCAGGCAGGTCGCGTTCTTCCCTGAGCCCTCCTTGTTCCCTTTCCTGAAGGAATTAGGCATAGGTGCCTAATTCCTTCCATCAGTTCTTTTATCCGTATCGCTATTCTGCGCGCGATCATGTGGAGTCGGCCGGAGATTTCGTTAACATATTTGGTCCTTTGGTAGGAGAATGCATAATATCAAAGAAAGTATCAATTAAAACTACATGCCGAAAAAGAGTTCTCTCATACTTGGGATATATTTACATAAAATTCCGATGATACGGAGATAGTCTTGCAACGATAGTAGTCATTGGAAGTGTATGAAGAGACGATCACCATGAAGATAATCAGTTGAAACAATAGAGACGACCGGCACCTCTCTAAGCGCAGCACTCAACGTGACCCAGGACCGGGGGGAGAGTTAAAGCGAGTATAGCAAATAGAAAATGTACTAGGAAAAGAATCAAGACTATGGAATGAAATATTGTACGTAGTGCAACAATCAACGTGAATAAATGTTATGCCTATTTCGTCTGTAACTTGGCACGTAAAAAATGAATTAATTGGGATAACGGATACCCAGGTGGATACGATGTATAATATTTAAAAAAAATAATTATGTCTGAAAACACGACGCTCAAGAATATTTGGCGGACACCTGCCGACGCATCATCAGACAAGCTGCGTGACCGCACTCAGCTGGCACCGACCTTTCCGCTAAGGTTGTGCGGATGTGCGCGCGCACTCGATTTGGCATCATAGCGCACACAAAAAAATATAGCGCATACACAATTTTAAAGAAGACTTCTTCTTCATGTGTCGCCTTCTATCGAATGTCGGTGTCCATGTTGCAGTGTGTTGATTTATCCTGTGCAAGATGACCAACATTTTGGATATTGAACCACTTTCTGAGGTTACAGAGCCAGTATAATCTATTTCTACCTAAACCTAAATATCGCCTATCAAATATATCTAGTTTTAAAATATCATATGTTCATTGTGGAGAATGTAGCTTTTCTTTATTTAATAGTTGTTATTAGTTCTTTATACTTATTAGTGCAATCTTCATTTGTAATGAGATCAAGCCAGGCCTTACCAGTAGCTTTATACTTATACGGTAACGTTTGAATTATTTTCTCCCCCAGCACACAAATAATATATTGTAAATCTGGTCCTTAAGAACCATACTAATATTAATAAAATTATTAATATTAAGAAAAATATTAATATTGCACAAAAAAATATTCAAGCCCACACCACGATCCAAACTTAGAAGCAACATTGGCTGGTACTGAACTTTTTCTATCGATACACGCGCTTTAACGGTTTTCTCGCATCGACTCTGTATTAAGAATAAATTAAGACTCGACTGTAACTTATATAAATAAACTCAGTGCAACTGAAAGTAACATTTTATTTTACTCATCTACGTACTCGCCTATCATACACAGAATGGTAAAACAACTTTGAAGGCGGATTACCGATCACATTTAATCTTTTAGATATCCTTATATAATACAATATGCAAACATAACCTTCAAAAATAATTCTATAAATGTGTAAAATATTATATAATTTAAAGGAATCCTTCAAAAATGGTGACTAATGGATTTGGAAACCTTGCAAAATGTTTCCCTGGAGTTTTTGACACCAGATATCTGAGAAGACGAGAACTTTTAAAACAGCTTGGCACAGCCCAACCGAGAAATCCAATCTAAACTTTTTGATTTGATTTATTTCAATGACGCCGTGGCGAGAGTGCTCGCCTTCCGAGCGCGGGGGACGGGTTTGATTAGCATCGGAATTTGGACAAGATATATTATTTAATGGGAAGAGGTCAATCGGACACTACCTGCAGTACCCCAATCCTAAACTACTGCTCTAAGCAGAAACATAAAAAGTGGCATATTCTTTCGATCATCGAACTGAATAAAAAACCTAGAAAAAATGACTGATCAATATGAAATAAAATTATGGTTTTATTATTAATAATAAATATCTCCTGACTAAGAGCAATCTTGTATTATTGCATATGCTAAAGGTCTATCAGCATTAGCTGATCAGATAATTCATCAACTTCATTATCGACGTTATCTTCATCATCAACAGTTTTTTATATAATATTTTTTATAACACACAGAACAGATCCTAGCTGCATATTCAAAATAAAGTGTACGTTAAAAGTGTTTACTAAAGAATTCGGAAGTCCGTAAGTTGCATGTAAATATGTGTGTGTACCGAAGCCGCGGGCCGAGAAGTACGAGAGATGTGTGAATGTGTGTGTGTTAGCAAACTGTTACAAGTGATCGCAACGAGTTGGGTTCGTCTCTTTCTGCTCAATTGCAATACATTTAAGATCATATCGTGCGAATCATATATCGTATATTTACCACAATAAATCCTTGTAATTGTTACACACGAGTACATAGGAGTTCTATCATCGAATACCGGATCTGAATATACCACAAAGCTGGAGTCTATTAATAGCAGGTCGCAATATATTACAGTTACACATAGTAAAGAATTGATGGCACTCTTAGTGACTGCGATCGTCAAATATAAGAGTCTCATAAAGGTAAAAAAAAGAAAAAAAATTTTGAAACAATAATAATATAGAATATTTGTCTACCCTGGGGAGACTCTTCCCCTATTTTTGTATTAGTACCGTAATAAGTGCAAGTTCCTCCAGTAAAAGCTAACTGAATGTAGAAGAACATAAACAATAGATTAAAAAGTCTCAATATGAGACTCAATATGTTTGTGTACAAAATTGTTAATAATCTTGTCGGCAGTACACTGACCTCTAAAGTAAAGCTTCACGTAATCATCAGATCATCAAGGAAGCAAAACACGTTCAGACTAGATCCTACTACAGCAATATTGCGTTCTTTAATTTAATTTCATGAATGTAAATGACATATTTTCCGATTCTTTACTAGACTACGAAAACTTTTACAAGACACCTTTTTTAAAAATATGTTTGTACAGGATGCGCCATTAGAATTCAGACAAAATTGTATTTGAAGTTCCCGCTATATTTGAATTCAGCATAAGACGCTAGTTGGCGCTAAAGTTTGCTTCAGTATGACTTTTATAACCTCAAAATGGCCGAGCCAGTCAACCCAAGTATGGTGTCGTGAGTCTATTTTAATTTTCGAGTAAACGACGCGCGATACGTCTAGTCCCTCACTCCCTTGCACATTTTTGAATATCCCCTTCCGCCGGGACTGCGTCCCAACGGACACACTTTCCCCAGCGAGCCCAGAGTACGCCTGCCTCATCAATCCTGTCCTCTAGTTGGCATCGTCCGACTAGGAGTCCTTCCATCACCACCTGTACCCTACAGCCTCTGTGCAGGTATTCTCCGTATATCTGCAGATTTATTGAATAAACCCAAGGTATTTATTGAACAGTTAATCAGGTTAAATTCAATGAGTGATACTGCTTACGAGCCGTCCTATGGGTCACCGCCGCCATACTGGCACGGTGATCAGTCGATACTGTGAACTATTATATTAGAGAATTTAAACTCGCCAGACTCGTGCAAGGCATACACACTTGATCGTGCTATTATTCATCTGCATATATGTTGTCCCGCATTCTTTTCATATCATTTCTGATATAGTTTGATTATTGTATTTTATATAACCTGTTTTAATAAATTGTGTTTAAACTAAGCATCTCTTTTATTAGAATGTTCCCGATTGAATGACATCGACCCGCAGCTCAAGTTGGATAAGATATCTCTCTATTATTGAACTAGCCCAAAGGAGATACTCTTTAAATTGTACATAACCTCACATTTTGCTAATTTACCATACCCAGAAGTATAAGCTTTACAATGGAGTACGATAGAAGATTGGCGATTATAGTCATTTTATAATATTATAATTCTTCAGGTACCCAAGATCAACTGTATATAACTGTATGGGACGCTCGCAACCCCAAGAACGTCCCTGTGGTGGGCAAGACCAAGTTTCCGGCCAATATCCACGTCCTGAGCGTTGTCTCAAGTAAAGGTGATGTCATGCCGCCGCACTTCTTTCAGAAGAGCAAAAACGGTCGCGAAGGAGGTTTATTTAGAGGTTCTAAGGACAGTGGTAAAGCCGTGAATGGAGACTGTGGCCTCTGGGATACCGTATATCACACGAGCCATTTAGTGCAAAATTGGCTCTCTTTGCTTTGGTTTCGCTTTGGTCGAAGGACTTTTAGCCTCCCGACAGTCCTGATCTAAACCCTCAGAACTATTAAATGCGGGGCGTAGTCGAGAGACAAACCAACAAGCCTAGGCACCCTAACGTCAACTCTCTTCAGGCCGCTATGGAGGTAGAGTTTATATCATACATGAACCGCAATCAGTTGAAAATAGCACGCTCGCGCTTTAGAGCGAGGATCGAGGAGGTGATAGAGATGCAGGGTGACATTATAAAATGAAAGTTCCCAGCAAGGATCCTTTAAATGAGATATAACAGCAGTTTTTGGTATCTTTGTATATTGGCTTAAATAAAGAACTTTTTACAATAACGTTTTTTTGTCCGGATTCTAACGGCGCACCATGTATATGTCAGATATATACCATTGCAGACTACGGTAGATCACATTAAGGTAAACGCTTGCGATGACCATATTTTTGAAGTAGATCATTTATTCGAACCCAGGTTGTATCATTAAATTTGTTAATGTGTGTAAATACATATTTATTATTGAACGAAAATAATGCACTGTACCTTCCCCCCCCCCCCCCCTTCTATTACCCGTCTCGCCAACGAGCCAGTCGATTGACGATCTCAAAGCAATGCGGTTATACGTATACGGTACAATTTACAATATTATACTTATTCGAGACTTCGCTTCTATACTGTGTCGGAACCTTTGACGAAATAGTGAGATTAAATTATACAGTCCACATTTTGGAGATGTCTGCAGAATCTAGATTATGATGAGTGCCAAAGTCCTTCCTGTCCTGAAAGTCTTCCGGCATGTATGCTTTGTACGCAACACCGAGTGTCTAAGGAAGATAATGTAGAATAAGACGTATTCAGTATAACATTTAACGCCAGCAATATTTTCGCTTTCTTAATGTCACGTTAACAACTATGTTCCAACAACCTTCAACCTCTGTCCGTCCATAAACGTTTCCACTGCCTAACGATGTGGCTTCCTTCCTTTTCCGTGTGTTTTCCGGAACCCCCGGTGTTCACAACCGAGACACACCAATTCCGTTTATCGGGGGTAAAGACGTACGCCGCAGCTTTACCTTCAACATCCCTCCGACACGCGATCGAAACGTTACAAGCCGTCTAGAACCTGCGTGCGATGGAAGCAAAAAGGCACGATTAATTAATATAAGGATGTTCACGAAGTCATCATTATCAATAAGATGTCCTAACAATTGAGGAACAAATTAAAATAATGACGATATAAAGTCGAAATTAAAATTCGCAATACTTTGGGAAGGAACACAACATGCACTGTTGCTACCTATGATATTGTGATCATATCTAACCATATGTCATTTATTTCTAAACCCCTCTATAATCGAAAATTAAAAAAAAAAGATTTATTTTTAATTTTTGAAATCAGTTTCACTGGGAAAAAATGATCCTTGCGATTAGTTCAAATAATAATATTAATAATATTAAGGAAAACACATTCTTATTGTGAAGTTGTAATTATTCAAAACAGACGGTCTGTGATATTTTAAATACTAAATTAATGTATTAAATATAAATATATACATATAAAAACAATATTTTTCTACAAAATTGATTTTATATGTATATATTTATAATTAATACATTAATTTAGTGCTTAATATAAGTAATAGAAAAACAAAAACAAGTTTCAGTTTTGTATCTAAACCTTATATAATTAAGTACTTAACTTCCAAATGGCCCAATAATAAAACTGACCAATAGTCTTTAGTGATATGCCACTGGCTTATAGCAAATATAATCAAATAATGTGAGTGGCAAACTCCTTTAAATGATGCGTGTTGAGTTTCAAACACCTCTATAAATTATACAAAGTGGCAAAAATTTTTTTTTGTTTTTCCTATAGTGAAGTATATAGATAAAAATTCAATTTAAAACGTTTTTCGTGATTTATGTTTTTTTTTAAAAAAGCGCGACACGTGGGCTTTTGTTATTTTAATTTTCACAACTATACTTTGTACTACACACACGTTGGATTACTGTCACTACTATAGTTTTTAAAAGTACAGTCCCTCTCACCATTAAGTGATAGCTAAACTAAATACAATTTGTAACCCATTCGTGTAGTGGGGCGGGGC